>JAKWJD010001757.1:10721705-11921705 GCA_027705065.1 Solanum peruvianum | reverse complement strand
TTGCCAAAATGGCACCAATACATAGTTTGAATAAAAATAGGAAAGAACCGCTAGTGGAACATGCTCCACTAGCTCAACTCAAAACTAAGCTAGATAGAAAACAACAGCATCCTCGAATGCATGGCACCTACCAAAATGGATGAATGTTGAATGTCCAGATCAGCGAAGATCCTATATCTCTATCGTCCACCTGTGCATGCGCCTAAAATAGTAGAGTTTGTATAGGGTTAGTACACACTTGTACTAAATATGGGTATATGAAAGCACACACCATGGAAATGCATGAGAAAGAATATCTCTTTCTTTACAATATGATTTTTGGAAGTCAAGTCAGTGGACTTGCCAATTTGAGATTTGGAAGGTTTCCAAATTTTGATTAGGCAAGTCAGTGAGCTTTCCAGATTTGGAATAGTAAAGTTATGCCATGAGAATAACATATATCATCATACTTTTCACAACGCATAACATTTACACAGAGCACATATCATATAGCATACAACACATTTTGCAGGTAGCACATAACTTCTTTAATATTATTCATTCATATGCCATGAGACCTTGGAATCATGGACTTAACATCAAGACATCCCAAAAATGAGGGCTCAACAGATAGGACCGCAACTAGGGAGTCTTCATTAGCAAACATAGAGTCTGCTTCGTTCATTCATACGTACTCTATTTCATTTCAGTTATAGGCCAATGTAAACACCAGTTATACCTAGAATGTAGTTTAAGACTTTCATTAGGTTCGTTGTGCAATGACAAAGAATGACATAATGTCATTACTTGAATCTTATTTACCTTTTGATTATCCTGTCCTAACACCTTTGTTATCATTCATTTTATTATGTGCATCAGTTGAGGTTGGCCTCATTCGTTCATTGGATACTTTAACTTTAACCGACATAGATCATGTGAGCATCATGAAATCCAGTGTCTCCCCCACACCAAAAAGAGGTGGCATCACCAGCTAAACTGACCCATAACATGCTAGCATACATGGGAATTTAACCCCGCCAGATCCCTATATCGGTTGTATAGAATCGAAGACTAGGAGATGTAAGGAGACCCATACCCAACAAGCCGGACATTATCATCTCATGATAGTTACGTGAACCTCCTCCCTTCCCGAAAGAAGGCATCACCACTCATAGCTAGCCTATCAGTGCTCAGTATAAAGTTCCATTTCATTCAACTCATACGTCATGGAAGCTGGCTTCTAGTATGAGGACATCATAGCTCATTAGATGATTTCGCATCTCATCATTAGTATTAAGGGTGTAAAGCTCAATAATTTTATTAGAGTGTTCAAAGAGACTGATCTCTTTATTATCTTACACTCTCATAGGTGAGTACGTTTTGGTAACATTTACTCAGGCTCATTTGAACTGCTCTAATCATATACATTAGCCTTATATAATGTTGTCACCACGTTCCTTATCATTATCACCTTTTATTTTGCATAGTTACTCACCTCTTATTACGTGAATGTTCATTTCATCATATGCCAATGCACTTGCCATTTAGTGTGTTTCACTCCCTTACTTAACCCTTCTTGGGTTTCATCATTTCATTGTTCATTTCTTGATTTCAGTGTTAATCTCATCTTATGGAAATGCACTTGGCCATTTAGTGTATCTTACACTTATACTTAACCCTTCTAGGGTTCATCATTTCAATACATACATCTTAGGTTTACTTACTCTTGAACGTATGCTAGACTTATAATTCCATACACACAAGCCATGGGGATTCGTTCATAGTTTGTTAAGTGATTCATACATTCCTAAGATTACGTTGTACAAGACTTATGTATCTTGAATATAAGACAAGATCTTGATTTTGATCTAAGTAGGTGGCATTTTTCTTGGATATTTTGTTCACGTATGACTTATGTATCAATACTGAAGTTTGGGCAAGGAAACCCAAATTCGAATCACTTGGATAACATTTACATTTTTCATTGATTTTATTTTAAATTTCTATAACATTGAAACTCTAGATCGAACTCCAACATTAACATAGTACCTTAAATTTTCTACTTGATTTTCTCTTAAATTGGCCAAAGGGTTATGGGTTCGAACTCCCACAACCTTTTTCATTTTATCCTTTAAATTTTTTTAATTTTTTTCCTAAGGCATTGGGAGGTTGTGGGTTCGAACCCCCACAACATCCTTATTTTGTTGTTAATTTAGCAAGAGGATGTGAGGTGGTGGGTTCAGCCTCCCATTTTATTGTTAATTTCGCAAGAGGCTGCGAGGTGGTGGGTTCAAACCCCCACAGCCTCACCTGATTTTTTCTTATATAATTCGCCCCCTCCTTTCCAGCCTTGAGGTCGTGGGTTCGATTCCCACGCCTCACATTTTCCTTTCTTTATTTTTTTTTTAATTTTTTTTCTTCCTTTATTCACTGCGCAAAGGTCATGGGTTCGATCCCCACACCCCCATTTTATTTTATTTTTTAAAATTGTTACTCTCTCCTTACTCGCTTGCACACCCCATTTCGAATCCCCCGTCCCATTTTTCTGTTTCTTTTTTTTCTACATTGCGAAATGAAGGTATTACGCGGGTGAGGTCACACGTACGAAGCCTGGTGGCCTCACCCTTTAAAAACAATTAAATTTCCATATTTTAACCCCCCTTTTTGAACAAAATTTAAAGTACACTAAGCTGGAAATTTTTTCATAATTCTTAGCTTCCTTTCATCAACCTTTTCATGTTAGTTTCTAAGGGCATTTCACCAAGCATTTAGTGCATTATTAGGTGTAGATTAGTAGTCACATTGTGCACAATTTAGCACATGAAATACAAAAATTAATATGCCTTTGCACACCTCCAAACAGTGACCAACTTCACTGCCACACATACACACACACATCGCTTTTTCACATGATTTCTAACGACAAAATCTTTATTCACAAAATTTCAAACATGCATAAGTTAACATAAACATCACGAAAACATGTATCGTCCCTACTTTGTACCAGTAAACATACCCAACTTAAAGTTCAATTGTAGCTATTGACAGGGACATGCAAAGGGGGATCAATCCTAGTTTTCAGAATTTATATCTTGAGTCTTAGAGGGTCTCATGGGAAAGAAACCAAGAGGAAAGAAACCCATACCTTATTTGATTGTTCAAACGTCAAAGTTGCTGCCCAAAACCCTCTCCAAAATCAGTCCAAGCTTCCTCAACGTCCACACCACTTGACGGACAACTTCTCTTTGCCTTAACATTTTTTGTTACTTTGTTTTTCTTAAAATTTCATGTGAGTTCTTCGAGTGTGAAGAAATCTTAATATTATTTCAGTTCTTGAAGTTGTTTTGGTAGAAACAAACGTGAGAAAGGTGATGAAACGTGAGAGAGATTGTGAGAGAGAGAGTAGTAAAATAATAGGAGTTTTAGTTTGGGATTTAGTCAAACTTCCTTATTAATTAAAATAAAAACCTGATCTAATTAGCTTAGTGAAATGGAGTATTTTGACCTTAAAATTTCAGATTTTAAATAATAAATAAGTCACTTTAAGTGTTTATCCTATTCATTTTTTAGGGTTGTTACAAGTAGTTACCTGTTGCTTCTTTTCAAGACGTGGAGCTTTACTTAGACTTGCCAAGGAAACAATACACTTAGAAATTGATTTTTTTTTTGTGCAATTGTCTTCTAACTCCTAGTTGCATTTTTCATCACAACTTGAATTTTTGATAATTCAATAGATGCAGTTGATTTTGATAAGTATACTTAAACGTTTATTCATACTCTTCGCAAGCAAAGACATCAAAAAGAGATATATCTTGATTCCCATAGAAACCAAAGAAAGAAAAGAAAAAGAGCTTCCAGAATCAATCAAGTATATCTTTATTAATATGATGAAATCAAGTAAAACAATTAAAAAGGAAAGGGAATCACAAATGCAACACTAAAAAGAAGAAAGGAAACAAAGAAAGGAAACAAATAATAAGATCTTCTAGAATCAATCAAGCATATCTTGATTGATATGATTAAATCAAGTAAAGCAATTCAAAAGGAAAGAAAATCACAAATGCAACACTAAGAAGGAAAAATGAATATTGAATAATTACAAATTTTGATCCACATCGCAGGAATAACATGAAAAAACAAGAAAGCTTCACCAAGAAAACTGAGTGAGACTCACAATCTGCAACAACCATGGAAATGGATCAACACACAATCAATTTAAAAATTGATTAAATCAACCATCATTCCAAAAAGGAAAACAACATCATGCAATCAAGACAACAAACAATTCACATTGATTATGGTGATCAAAAAAGATGACAGCGGCAAAACAAAAGGCTCAAGACAGCAGATAGTATCACAAGAAGATCAACAATGAATTCTACATTAGCATATTTTTAAGGCATATTAAATTAAGGATCCAAGATTCTCAATCAAGGAAATATTACAAATCATTGATTCAAAGAAACTCCCTTGGGTTTTGCTGTTAGAGTTAAAAGACCATCGAACACTACTCATATATAAAAGAAGAGTTAGTTCATCAGTTGAAGATATGCACTTCACTTGATCTTATATTGTAAATCTTCTTTTAT
The DNA here is from genome assembly GCA_027705065.1 of Solanum peruvianum. NCBI lineage: Eukaryota > Viridiplantae > Streptophyta > Magnoliopsida > Solanales > Solanaceae > Solanum > Solanum peruvianum. The sequence continues at coordinate 11,917,137 of JAKWJD010001757.1, read as the reverse complement.
CTTTCATAAAACACTATACACCTTTCAGTGAACAATGATAAAAAAAAAAATCCGAGTGTAGGTTATACACGTAGAGGTTGTGTCAAAGAAGAAGGTCTAATTTACACATCAAACGGGCTCTTATCATAACATTCTGTAACACCAAAGTTCTCAACAAGCTCTTAAGGAAACCCTTGTAACCCAAGGGGACTGGACAAAGTTCTCAACAAGCTCTTAAGGAAACCCTTGTAACCCAAGGGGACTGGACTAGGCACCACATCGGTGATCCGAATTAGTATAAAAACACTCAGTGTTATTTACTTACTGCAAGTTATCATTACTGTTTGTCTGTTTTACTAAAGTATAGTTGAGTCGACTGACCAGAGTAGGAAGTCTACTGAAGAGAATTTTAATTCACCTCCCTCTTGACTTTCAATTGTTATCAGAGAAGGTCTCACAGATTTAGTGTTTAACCACACGTGAGCAAAGATCCAGTGGCACACTATAAAATTCCTGACGCGTTACTTCAAGACGAACATTCGTCACACCGACCACCATATTTAACGGACAACATTATTCTCACTAGAAAGACAGCTTTAGAATCTTTGTCTATTCAAATGATCATGGATAGTAATCAAGAAGGTACCAAAGCCTATTCTAGGATTGACTGAAAAAGATGGCATTGAAAATCCATTTGATTATGAATCATTTGATATCACTAAGGAACAGAAAGAGGTAATTCAAAATAATTCTAGAGCTATAAGTTCGTTATATGGTGCAATGAGTGGAGAAGAATATGATAAAAATATACCAACATGCGAAACTGCAAAGAAATATGGGATAAACTAGACGTGAGTTTTGAAGGGATTACTAAAGTAAAAGAAGCTCAGATCAGTTCACTTGTAAATGAATATGAGTTGTTCAAAATGGCTGAAGATGAAAATGTTGAATCCATGTTCTCGAGATTCAGTAAAATCTCTTGGAATGATGTATTCAAATGCACTACAAGTCACAAAACTCGTTAGAAGTATCCCAAAGCTTGGGAAACTAAAACTGTCATTTTTGAAGATTAAAATCTACAGAAAATGACATACAATGAACTTCGAGGCAACTTAATGTCTTATGAACAGAATCGTATTAATAGGTACAATAAGGATGATAAAAAAAAGAGTGTGGCATTTACAGCTGAGACATCTGACATTGGAAAGGAAGTCGATGAATATCAAAGCGAAGGGATGTCTCTCATAAATAGAGGAGTCAAACAAACAAAGAAGACAGAGACCTCAACTTGAACTCAATAACAATGAATTCAAAAGAAATGACGATCGTGGCTACTATTGTGGAAAAGCATGACATCTCAAACAAAACTGTCTAGATCAAAGAAGGAAAAATAATTAAAGAAATGAGGAAGTCTAGAGTCAAGGAGAAACATCTGAATATGATCATGATGACACTGCCAACATATGTACATAGAACTAGGTGAAAAAAGTGAGGTAAGATATTTTAATTGTCCATATTGTGATGATTTACCAGAGCCGTTGGATATGGTTACTGACGAACTGCAAAAAGTCATCAATGAATACAATAATATTGCTCAAGAAAAAAAAGATTTACAAATTCTTCTTGAAGCAAGACAAGCTGAAATCGACTGACTAGAAGAAAACATGGAGGACGTAAAAATGCAGTTGAACAATATCAGAAAATCTTCTAGTCATAGCACTAACATATCCAAAAGATCTACTCTCAATTACAGGAGAAGATCTCAAAAATATTTTTCCAACAGATCTATATCTAATTCTCATTTTCTTTCTGCTAAAATTTTTGTTAGTATCTCTTCCTATACTTGTGGTGACTCTCGTCACAAATCTATTAACTGCAGAAAATTTTCTTTAGGTTAATGGATTTGGAGATCAAAAGAAGTTAATCCTAACCCTCAAGGACCCAAAACTATTTGGGTACCAAAAAGAAATTAATATACTTGTTTTGCAGGAGCACACCAAAAGAACATACAGAAAGGGAATGTAGGTGGATGCTCTAGACATATGTGCCGAAACAAAGAAAATTTTGAAACTCATAAGAAAACCAATGCAGGGACAATAATGAACTTAGTTTGGAGACTCATCACAATGTGTAAAATAAAGGAATCTAAACAGTCAACAAGTTGATTCTCTCAAGAGTAGAGTCCTACTCTAGTTCTATGTCTGTCTGTTGGACTGCGTATTAACAACATTTTTCCTCACAAGTGTTGCTCTATTTTAATCTATTATTTCCTATCTTATCACTATCCTGCATGTTTCTTTTTAATTATGCCAAAGAGGGAGATTTTTGCTCCTATAATTCTTATTAAGACTAGGGGAGCCTACACAACATGGAAGTCGTGAAGACAAGGGGAGATACAATTCCCAACATCGAAGTCATGAAGACAGGGGGAGCTACGATTCCCAACAAATTCAACATACATAAACATTAGGGAAGTTCTATGGTCTCCCATAGTATTACACTAAATTGTGTATTAATTGTCATTATCAAAAAAGGGGAGATTGTTAATTTCATAGATGTAGTTGATTTTGATAAATGACACTTAAAAACGGTTATTCATACTCTTCGCAGGCAAAGACATCAAAAAGAGATATATTTTGATGTTCAAAGCAACCAAATAAAGAAAAGAAAAGGATCTTCCAAAATCAATCAAGTATATCTTGATTGATATGATGAAATCAAGTAAAGTAATTCAAAAGGAAAGGGAATCACAGATGCAACACTAAGAAGGAAAAAGGAACAAAAGAAAGGAAAGAAATAATAAGAGCTTACAGAATCAATCAAGCATATCTTGATTGATATGATGAAAAAAGTAAAGCAATTCAAAAGGAAAGGAAATCACAGATGCAACACTATCAAGGAAAAAGGAATATTGAATCATGACAAAGTTGGATCTACATCGCAGGAATAAAAAGAGGAAACAAGAAAGCTTCATCAAGAAGACTGAATGATACTTACAATCTGCAGCAACCACGGAAATGGATCAACACACAATCAATCTAAAAGATTAATTCAATCAGTCATCATTCCAGAAAGGAAAACAACATCAGGGAATCAAATAGGACAACTAGCAATTCACACTGATTATGGTGATCAAGAAAGATGATAGCGGTAAAACAGGAGGCTCAAGACAGCAGATAGTATCACAAAAAGATCAACAAAGGAATCTTTATTAGAATATTTTCAAGGCATATTAAATTAAGGATCCAACATTCTCAATCAAGGAAACATTACCAATCCTTGATTGAAGGAAACTCCTTTGGGTGTTCCTGTTAGATCTAAAAGACCATTGGACACTACTATTTATAAAAGAAGACACAGTCCATCAGTTGAAGATACGCACTTCAATTGAACTTATATTGTATATCTTCTTTTATCTTTCATAAAACTTTGTACATCTTTGAGTGAACAATTGTAAAGAAAAGAGAACGAAAGATCTGAGTGTAGGTTATACAGGTAGAGGTTGTGTCAAAGAAGAAGGTCTGATTTGCACATATGACAAGTTCGTAATCGTAACATTCTGTAACACCACAGTTTTCAACAAGCTTTGATAGAAACCCTTATAACCAAAGGGGACTGTACTAGGCACCACATCGGTGATCCGAATCAGTATAAAAACACTATGTGTTATTTACTTACTGCAAATTATCATTACTGTTTGTCTTTTTTACTAACGTGAATGTGAGTCAACTGACCAGAGTAGGAAATAGACTGAAGGGAAATTTAATTCACCCCCCCCAACCTCTTGACTTTCAATTTCAACTTGCAAACAGATAGCTTCAAAAAGGTTGCAAATTACCACACTCAGATTCTGCAATTTTTCCTTTCCATCAATTGTCAAATTCTCAAGTTGCGCATCAGATTTTATCGCCTGTAGAGCATCATGAAGTTCCCCATGAGTGTGCTTATCACTTTGCCTCATACTTTAATTTTAAGCAACAATTTCATCATCTTACCTCATTAATTTTTTTTTGCAAATTGTGAATCCTTGAATTTGTTATTTTGCTGATGTAACTGCACAATGAGTTGCTCTTCGACTCCAACACGATCATCTGAATTACAACTTTGCCACGAATTCTCACCATTTTGATGATATAAGGATAACATTTGATTCCCTGAAGAATAGTCGTCTAACATTGCTTTTCTTATGTGCATGCCAGAATTTTGGCGCACCAAATTTTGATCTTGAACACCACTCTTTTCAGCACTACATCTAAATCTTTAACAGTTTCATACTTTTCACCAATTTCTAGCTTATTTAAATAATTTTTTTAGCATTGAGATAATCACCAAGATCTCCTTGAATTTTTTCTCCTTCAATATGATTTTCCCTGACCATGGCATCAACTTGACCATCAGTGAGAGTTCGAGAATCAGTTTCTCCATGCCCGTGATGCTTACATCTCTTACAATAATAAGGTACATAAGCATACCTTATTTATTGCCATATGCTTGTAATTTCGCCAGTTACTAAAAATTGAACTCCAATTCTTATTGGAATTTCACCTCAACTTTTACCCTTGCAGTACTAGGTCGTGTTTTATCATAGGTCGCATGATCCAAATGAAGAGGTTGTTCAACTACTGAAGCCATTAAAAACCGAACATTACGAGCAGAATATTGATAGGGTAAACTTGATAAAGAAATTCATGCCATTGCAATGGAGGTTTCTTCCCTAAGACTAAAAGAGGGAGTCCACTTTTGGATTCCGAATGGTATAACAGTAGCAACGAACTGAATCTACCTACTAGTTTTAAAAAGATTGCAATGTAATCTTCCTTTAAAGTGAACCACAATAGCACATGCCAACTTTCTAATAACCCAATGTTACATTCACCCTTAAATCCTAATTGTTGAGGCAATATTTTTCATAAATCAAGAAGTTCATGCCTTCCATGTGAGAATTTGAGAACGAGAGCGTATTTTAAATTCTTTTCCGCGATAAACATTTCTATGTCTTTGGAGTCAAACACCACTGTGGGTTCTCCATTTAAAAGAATGACAGGTTTGAGATATTTCTCACTAGATTAATATTGGTTCCCGCTGATTGCAAAAGCATATTTACGACATGTATAGGGTTGAGGTTTGTCTCTCCCAAAACCATTGGCTGGGGAGAGGGCGAAGCAACCATGGCTGCTATCCATGCCATATATCGCTTGAAATAAAGAGAGTGAAGATAGTTTTTTGATTTAGAGTACTCAATACTTGAACTTGGTATAGAGCCATGCACAAATTAGATGCTTCTAACTGTACCCCGATTATCATTCAATCTAAAACTTCCTCTTTCAATGCAAGAATTATTCTAAACGAAACAAATTATGATGTGTGGTCTCAAATCATAGAGATGCATATTACTGAGAAAAGAGAAACTCTTATTTCTTCGTGGGAATACACAACCATCTACTGAAAAAGATGAAGGATATGAGAAATGGTACACAAACGATCAAAAGGTTAAGAGGTGGCTGTTGATTTCTATGTCTTGATGAAGCAATATATTCGCTTACCTACTGCTCAAGAAATCTAGAAAGCTCTGTCAACAACCTTCTATGATGGAGCAGATGAACTACAAGTCTACACTTTAAATCACAAAGCCTTTTCTGCCAAAACCGACAAATCTCTCTCTTCTACTATGGAGAATTGATTGGATTTTTTTGTAAGTTGGATCACCGTAATAAGGTGATCATGGAAAATGAGAAGGATTTTAGTTCTTACCACAAGTCTATTCAACGACAAAGGGTGCACATCTTTATTATTAGTTTGGATAGTGAATTTGAACAGATTCGTGGGGAAATCTTGAGGAAGGATCCTGTTCCAGAATTAGAAGAATGCTACTCAATGGTATGTTGTGAATCTGCTCAGCATGCAACAGTGAATGGAGACTTTGAAAATCTGAATCAGCAGCCATGGTGAGCAAATATTGATCTAATCAAAGTCAATTCTCTCTAAATCAACCAGGTCGAATGAGGTCTAAGGGTATCAACACGTCCACATATAAGTGTACTTTTTGTGATCATATGGGGCACAAAAAAGATTGTTGTTTTTGAAATTGTGGGACTTCCAGAATGGTGGGATCATAACCATGATTTAAGAGAGAGAAATCAAAGCAAGAGTCCCACTTTGCAATTGTAGAAACAGATGCCAAGGAAGATGTTGCTGGACAATCCGCATCCTTGGTAGCAACGAGAGGTAACAATGGTAAGGTTTTCAATTCATCTGCACTTGTTTCTAATTGTACATGAATAATTGATTTCGGAGCTACGGATCACATGACATTTGATTCTAGACAAGTTTCATCCCTTAAACCATTGTTACAAAAGTATATTTCCACCGCTAATGGTTCTTCGACACCTATCATTGGGGAAGAATCTTTGTCTCTCATTAATAATTTGAATTTAGACAGTGTCTTAGTAGTTCCATCATTGGATTGTAACCTTTTGCGTGTTTCTCAAATTACCATAACTATATCCTGTGTTGTGATTTTTTGGCCTGACTATTGTGTGTTTAAGGTCATCCAAACGAGGAAGACAATTGGTTATGGTACTAGACAAGAGAAGTTGTATTACTTGGATTTGGAGTCAAAAAATTCTGATCAGTTGAGCCAAGCATTATCGATTGATGTGTTTAGTTGTGAGGACAAAATAAGGAAATATGATATTTGGTTATGGCATCGACAATTGGGACATGATTCTTTTGGATATCTTAATAAATTGTTTCCTAATTTATTGACAAAATTTGATTTTTCTGATTTCCATCGTGATACATGTAAACTTTCATAGAGTTACCGTGTGTCTTTTTCACCAAAAAAAGAATAAAAGTTCAATAACTTTTATGATTATACATTTAGGTGTTTGGGGTCCATCCAAGGTGAATACGTTAGCTGGATCACTTTGGTTTGTTACTTTTATAGACGATTATACTAGAATGACTTGGGTGTGTTTAATGAAGTTCCAAAGTGAAGTGAATTTGTTGTTTCAAAAGTTTCATAAGATAATTTGTACTCAATATAATTCCCAAGTAAGAGTTCTACGTAGTGACAATAGGGGAGAGTATTCCAGTTGTGAACTTAAACGATATTTAGAAAAACATGGAACAGCTCATCAAACTACTTGTCCCAATACAACCTTAGAGAATGGGGTAACTGAAAGAAAAAAATATTATTTGTAAGAAGTTGTTCATGCTCTATTGATTAAAGCTCATCTGCCATAATGTTATTGGGGAGAAGCACTCAGTTGTGCAACATATTTGATTAATTGAGTGCTTTCTAGCTGAATTAACTTTAAAACACCATCTCAGGCTCTTGTTGAAGTGGTGATTGCACTGGCAAACCCAAATTTGAATCCTCGTGTTTTTGGTTGTGTAACATTTGTACATCTTCATAAGCATCAATGCGACAAACTATCCCCTCGTGCACTGGGGTGTGTTTTCTTGGGATATACTACTCATCAAAAGGGGTACAAATGTTTTCATCCTCCAGCTCAATGAATGTTTGTTACAATGGATGTTGTTTTTCATGAAGAGTCTATGCATTTTTCTAATGAAACAAAACTCCAAGGGGAGGGCGTGAAGGATATTATGTCTCTAAATTATGAAAAATTGATACTTTCTGCACCTAGTAACCAAGTTGTAGATGAATCAAATTTATGTGATAGTGAACATCAAGAAAGGAGACATAACTATGATATGGTAGAATCAGATTTGGGTACTGCTGAAAATTAGGAAATTGATGAAGAAGATTTGGATCCTACTGGAAATTAAGAAATTGGGGATGTTAGTCCAATATCGCATGAACCCCTCACCCAACAAGAAACTGATGTACAAATCAATTGTCTCCAACTCAGGATGTTTCTGATTTTGTATTTGAACAATCAGTCAAACAACTACCACCATGACACAATGAGGTCTTTCTAAACCTACCTATGAGCTAGAATTTTCTGGTAGGAGTAGATACTCATTGAGCCATTTTGTGTCTAATCATCGTTTGTCGAAATCAAACAAGTCATTTCCTAATAATGTGAAGGAAGCCTTACTTGAAATCCTTGAAAAACATAATATATGGGAACTTGTCGATTGTCCATCAGGAAAGAAAATAGTTGGATGTTGATGGGTTTATATAGTTAAGTACAAAGCAGATGGTATGATAGAATGAGATTCAAAGCGAGGTTGGTGGCAAAGGAATATACTCACACTTATGAAATCGTCTATACCGAAACATTTGCACCTGTTGCAAAAAGCAACACAGTTTGAGTGTTATTATCCTTGGCTGCAAATTTTTGATTGGCCACTACAACAATTTGATGTGAAAAATACTTTTCTACATGGTGAACTGTCTAAAAAAGTCTATATGGACTATCCTCCAGGGTACGGGATACAGAGACCACATCATCCTGAAGTATGCAGATTGAAGAAATCACTTTATGGATTGAAACAATCACCAAGAGCATGGTTTGGAAAATTCACCAAATTTATGAAGGCATTTGGCTATACTCAAAGCAACACCGATCACACTTTGTTCTTGAAGAGACAACAAGATAAAATTACTGCCCTAATTGTATATGTTGATGACATGGTGGTGACTCAAAATGACTATGAAGAAAGGAAAGCTCTCCAAAGCTATCTATCTAAACAATTTGAGATGAAGGACCTTGGTCCATTAAAGGTTTTCCTTGGAATTGAAGTGTCTAGATCATCTAAAAGAATTTTTTTATTCCAAAAAAATATACTTTAGATTTTTAAAGGAATCTGGCATGACAGCTTGCCTACCAACTGATACACCTGTTGAAGAAGGCCTAAAATTAAGTGTTGAACCTGATAAAATCCAAGTTGATAAAGGAAGATATCATAGATTTGTAGGAAGATTGATGCACCTAGCACACACAAGACCATGCCTTGCAAGTCTGCTCCAGCAAAGGGGATTTTGTTCACAAAATGTACAGATCCTCTAGTAATAAATGTATATACGGATGTCGACTGGACTAGAGCTATCAATGACAGATGGTCTATTTCGGGATATGTCACTTTTGTGAGAGGAAATCTTGTTGAACAGAGAATCCAAAAAGGAAAATGTTGTTGCTTGGTCAAGTACAGAGGCGGGATTCAGAGGAATGACACTTGGAATATGTGAAGCACTATGGTTGAGACTTCTCTTAACTATTTGGGTTATCCACCTAAGGCACCTATCCAACTACATTGTGATAATAAGGCTGCACGTGATATTGCACTCTATCCGGTACAACACTATCGTACCAAGCATGTATAAGTAGACATGCTTTTCATCAAGGCAAAGTTGGATGGAAAGATATTACAGTTACCCAAGATTCGATCGGGAAGCAGTTTCGAGTATAATGTTCTCCAAGTTTCGGAGAAATTTGTGCATGTTTGACCTCTATGCACCAACTTGAGGGGGAGCATAGAGATATTTTTAGGACTTGTAGAGATAATTTGTCATCTTTTAAAATAGGAACTCGATTTTGGTAATCTTTGTAAAATAGGAAGATATTAGTTCTTTCCATATATTGTAACTTAGTTGTAGTTATATAATCATGTACATGCCTCCTTTGAAAAATAATAAAATACAAAAAAGAAATATTTTGTTCAAGATTTGAACTGTTAGATCAATTTTCAACAATAAATAAGAAATCAGATTGAAACATGTTCTTTCCCGGAAACCGGCATGGTTCCAGCATCAGCTAAAGCTTTTCTTTTCATCTTGATGACAATATCAATCAAGAACAACAAAGTTGTAGAACACAACTTGAACACAAGATCACACTCTTCTAGTATCACCCTGCAACCAAATATGCAAAAATATCAATACAATAAGAAAGTAGAGAAACACAACATTCATACTCGCAAGAAAAAAAACATTAAAAAAAATTAATACAAATAGTGTATCAATGAATCCAATAGAATACAATGGCTAATGGATAACAACCATACAAATAAAAAAATCAAACAAATTAATTTACTATTGACAACTAACAGGTATCGAACCTCAAAACAACCGATCCAAATTACTGGAAAATCGGAGAAAATCATCAGAGTTCTGCAAAATAGGCAGAAAAATCATACCATTACCAGTAAATTCAACTAGGTTCAGATTGAGGCATAGTTGATTAATTGATTGAACAAATATAAATCCTATATCAGATAATAACAAAACCCATAATTTTCACTCATAAGATCCCATTCAGGTGAAAATCCAAAAATTCAAGAAAAAAAAGCAAAACTTCACCTGAAAAGAAACACTAAAAACACCCCAAATAAAAAGGAACAATTGAATGACACTATATATGTATGTAGGAATCAAACGAGAACCTTTTTCTCGGTCCTGTAACAGTAAAAAGAGTATTGAATGAGCAAAAATGAGTAAATGGAAGGGGAGAAAAGACTTTACTTGCTGAATTTTGTTTGATGTTTTTTCCTTTTGGTTTTAGTATAATGTCAAATAATTTATCTTATATATAAATTCTAGTTAGGGTTTTAAAGAATCTTTAAATCTGACCAAATTTATCATTGGGCATTAAAATGATTATTTATTTTGTGGTAGAAGGTGTAGCAATCTATATTGAATCAACAATTGAATGAAATCCAAGGGCTAAAGTTGAATAGATATGGGCTAAGCGTAATTTGTATTTTTTTGTTGATAACTTCTTTAAATCATGTTTAATTAACGATCAAAATGCAAGTTGTGTAGACGGTACGGTATTTTAAGGAAGTATCATCAAAGCTCTTGGAAAATGGTTAATCTAGATAAATCAGCAATCTGCTTCAGTAAAAAGGTGAGAGCGGAGCAGAATATTGAGATATTATTGTTGCTTGGACAATGATAAATAAATCACACTGCTATGTATTTGTGTTTACCGGTTGTTGTGGGACGTTACAAAAAAAGAATCTAGAGTTCATAAAGGAGAGAGTCAAGACAAAAATAAAAGTATAAAAGACTAAATTATTCAAGTATTGCGGGAAAAGAGAATGTGCTTAAATATGTACTAGCAGCGATCACGACATATACTCTGTCTTGTTTCCAATTCCGTGATGGTCTGTATAAGGAATTTACGTTCCTCTTTCAAAATTACCAGTGGGGAAACATAAATGATATTATTATTGTTCATCATGTATCCCTAAGATACTTTAAAACAAAAAATTTTGAGAAATTGGTAAAAAACAACAAAGTTTAAAGAAAATTTCAAAATTAGAACTTTAAAACCAGTAACGAAATTAAACTTCAAAACAAATTAGAAACAATTTTTGAAAAAATTCAAAGAAAAAAATGAGTCAACTGAATACAAAGTGTCCCCTTAAGGAGATTATTTTCCTCAAGTTTATGAGGTTGGTGGAATATATCCTTATAGGATAGAACTATCTTACTCATCGGTGTATCTATATTTAAATCCATGGTTTCAGGCTTTCAGCGAACCACTCAACAACAATAATGCACACTTAGAATACTAGATTTATTCGAAGAAGAAGTCAAGAAACTCATTGTTCAAAAAATACGAGGAAACCCCTTTATTTATAGACTACAAATCAGAAATTCCTTCGAAAAAATCACAATCTTACAAAAAAGCTACAACTCTTAAAAAAAAGTCAAAACTCTTCGGAGAATCTGCAAATCTTCATGAAAGTCACAATTTTTCATATAAGTCAAATCTTAGAAAAATTAACAACTCTTAATAAAAGTCACAACTCTCAGGAAAAGTCGTAACTCTTCATAAAAGTCATAACTCTTCATTTTCTACTCACACCTTTTAAAACCCCACAAAAATTCACACGTGAAAAATACAATAGTTAAATACGATTTTTAAAGTTGAAGGTATCCTCGGTCTCAACATTTGGTCTTGGATTCATTTTCATTAGTAAAGGAATATTCATGAGTGATAGGTGCACAATCAGACTCTTCTTAATTGGAAGAACGTATGAAGAGTTACAAGACTGTCGGGGCAAAATCTCTAGGCTGCAAATACATGATGAAATAGAGTAATATTATAAAAAAAAACATAACAAGTACAACACTGTGAGATCAATTTTCAACAACAAATAAGAAATCAGATTGAGGTATCTTCATCTCGAAAAAATATCAATGAAGTCGTAGAACACAACTAAAACACTAGCTAGTCAATCGACCACTCTTCTTTCTCTTTGATATCATCATAGTATATATATGTACATTGATTGTATCAAAAAATAAACGAGAATTAGTAATTAAAATAAGGATATAAAAGTAAAGAGGTGGCCATTTCTAAATAGGTTCCCTTTTTGGGTACAGTTAAATATCACTATTTAATTTTCCATATAAGGGAACAATTTCTGTAGAGATGGTTATTTTTTAAGTTCAGCTTTGGTAGTCTTTTCTAGCAATGATTATTTAGTTTATGATATACTCTAGCAATATGTTGAAATAATCATGATTGTTGAAGCGATTGCTATTAGAATAGCTCTTGAATATGCTAGTGTCAGGTTAGAAAATCTCCAAATAGAGTTAAAGTGGCGTATTTTTTTTATCATATCACTTAATATGTTGTGTTCAGATATGAGCAAGTATTTATAATATTTAAATGTTTTCACTCCCTTATTTTTTTACATACATTTGGGTATGTAATTTTATATATTGCAATCCTTTCAGTTCAGTTATTTGTTATCCAACTATGTTATTTTTATATACTCATACATTCAATGTATTGATGTTATTTGACTTACATATTTTATGATGAAGATTCAGGTACAGAAGATCGTCAACTGGAATTTCATTGAGATCAACTTTATCTGTTTGTGAGCTTTTGAGTTAGGCCTCCTTTCTTCCGGGAGACTCTATCTTTTAATAAATATATATATATATATATATATATATATATATATATATATTATATATATATATATATATATATATATATATATATATATATATATATATATATATATATATATATATATTAAAAGAATTGTGAGAATCACTAAACTATTGTTAAAATATTTCTTTCAGTTTGATGTTTGTGTATGCTCCAGTTAGTCTTTCGCTTGTAGTGAATCAACATGAGGATTCGTTTGAGGACTAGCAATAGTTCGCGGGTGCCGATCACATACTGGCTGTAGGATTGGCTCGTGACACTATACTTTCTCAACATGTTTAGTGAACCTACCCTACGTACTGGGGAAAAGAACCCTACCCAAACGCAATATATGATTAGTTCTCATAGACAGGGTTGGTCTATGACTTACAAAATAAGGCATTTTCTATAGGTCCCTAAATCCTCTTCTTTTAGAGATAATAAAATTATTATAGGTATTTTTTTAAAAAATTATATTTTCTATTTCAGTTTTTAGTTTAATATACAAAAGACTCCATATGCACCACTTATGGAAAGATAGGAAGTTATAACAAAAGATTCAATTTGCTCAGTACTAACTTCTCATCCTAATTTCATAGAAGGAAGTAAAAAATTCTTTCAAGGACTCCAAAACTCCACTATAATAGGTACATGATGGACTGCTAAAAGTACAAGCTCGTGAAGCTACAACGTACTTCTTTTACGGTATACACTACTGCTTTTTGACTGATTATTTATCTTTAATGCAATGAAGTCTTAGTCGTCATGATCAGTCAATCACTAAGAAATTGCAACAATATTTTACTTAATAGTTTCAAATATTTGTTAGGTAAAGTTTCATTGTATGCCGTTCTATTTAGATTATATATTTTTATAAGTTCATTCTATTTTTCAACTGAGAAATAAGGTTCACGTGATATTTTTGTAATTTAAAAGTTAATTTTAGGATTATTTTTCAATAAAATTCAGTAAATATGAGTTTGTTAACGAAAAGGGTTGTAGGATCACAATGGGCTTGTTAAAAGATTGAGAAGTAAAAGAGACAATCTTGTGTCAAAGTTAGTTAGATGAACCCAGTAGTTATCAGGTATTCTTGTGGAGGTAGAGAGGTTGTTTTTGAAAGACTCTTAGCTCAAGTGCAGCAATTTCAGGTATAAAGAAGAAGAAAGAGTAGCGAAAACATACCAAATTATAAGAGAAGCAGTGTAAATCTTATGAACAGAATTACCAACAACAACTAAATAGCGCAGTAGCCGAAACAAATGATGATAAATATAAAAAATTAGAACTACGAAAATGTGTACAAATTCAAGCATGTACAGGTAACCACAATAATGGTACTGTTCCCTTTTATTTTGTTCTAATTCTTTCAATAGTGACGCTGCTACCGTTTGTTCGCTTTGTTTTTGTAATTTGGTGATTGTTTGCCCCGGTTATCATCTATCGTCCCTTAATCTTAAAAATTCAAATAAGGGTACAGTCTGCATAAACACTATCTGACATAGTCCCGCAACCTTCCAAGGTAGTGTTAATGGTCTCTCTACTCCATCCCAAGTATGTTAAGGACGGCTAAAAGCTGCGTTTAAGGCCTTAAAACAATACACAAAGCCAGCATGCACATTAGAAACTTAAACTACCGGCATTCATGCCAAGGAAGTTATTTTCAAACCAGCACAGATAAATTCAGGCAGCATTATTAAGCAAACACAGATATAAATGCATTTTGTGTCTAAGTCGCGTTCTGTCTCTTTGACAATTATCATTCATCCAAGTATAAATGGACTAAGAAATCTGCCGAACAAGTTCCCCATGGCAATTGCTAATATTACAGGTTCACTGAGCTATCAACTCAAAATCTTCTATTCTTCAATCTGCAGAGCCATCAATTTATTCTTCATGCCTCCGTCTACAATTACCACCTTCTTGCTCTGACATTTCTCCTTTGCGTGGGTCCTCCATGCCTCTCGCCATATTTCCTTCTTCATGAGTAGTACCTTCACAAAGATACAACCTCTTCTTATAAGGACGAAGAGATGAAGAGTTTCTAGACTGCCGGGCAACAACTCCAGGCTTCAAATACATGATGAAATAGAGTAATATTAAAAAACAAAGCAAGTATTACACAGTACGACCAATTTTCAACAGCAAACAAGAGATCAGATTGAGACCTCTTCTTTCCCTGAAACTGAGATGATTCCAGAATCAACATTTCTTGAAGGATATGTAGAGAATAGCAAAAGAAAAGTATAATTCGGTTAGCCTTCTGCTATCCCAAGATTGTTAACTAAGATCGGAAGATTCAACTAAAGAAGAGGAAGCTAGAAATGAGAACTTGTTTGAGAAGAATACACTTTTATTAGGTTGTTCTTGGTCTGCGTGGGTTAATTATAAATGTACAATATCATCCGATATTCATACTAACCTAAGAATTATTCTAGATACTACAAGCTGTAGACTATTCTATCATTTACTACAAAAATATTTGCTCTAGAATATCTACAAGAAAGTTCTAGGGAACTTATCTTCTAACACTTTCTCAAGAATATCTAGATATATCTTTAAGATAATTATTCTAAGTACTACACTAGACCATTCTACAAATTATACCAGAAAAATCTATGATATTCCAAAAATTTACTTTATCATTTTTCACAGGATAGAGCAACAAGTACCTCTTCTTATAAGGAAGAAGAGACGACGAAATACTAGACTTTCGGAAAACAACTCTAGGATGCAAATACATGATGAAATAAAGTAATATTAAAAGAACTAAACAAGTATTACAAAGTTAGATCGATTTTCAAAGAAATTAAATTGAGACCTCTTCGTTCTTGGAAACTGACATGATTCCAGAATCAGCTAAAGTTAAAGTCTTTCTTTTCCATCTCGAGATCAATCAAAGCACAACCAAGTTGTAGAACACAACTCAAACACAAGATCACACTCCTCTAGTACCACCATGCAACCAGATATGTGAAAATATCAAATATAATATGAAAGAAGAGAAACAGAACATTCATACTCGCACATAAAAACATGGAAGAAGTAAAACAAATATTGTATCTAATAATTCAGTACAATACAATAGCTGAAGAGTAAATTCAACTAGGCTCGGATTGAGGTATAATTCATTGATTGAACATAAATAGATCCGATATCATGTAACAACAAAACCAATATTTATCACTCATCACCTGAAACAAAATATCAAAAACACCCCAAATAAAAAGGAACAATTAAATGGCACACAAATATATACATATATATAGGAATCAAATGAAAACCTTTTTCTCTGCTCTTAAACAGTAAAAAGATTATTAAATAAGCAAAAAATGAGTGAAAGAAGGGGAGAAAAGACTTCACTTGCCAAATTTTGATTTTGATTTTTCCTTTTGGTTTTTAGTAATGTAAGATAATTTTTCTTATACATAAATACTAGTTAGGATTTGTAGAGAATCTTAAAATATATTTACCAAATTTTTTATTGAGCACTAAAATGATTATTTAGTTTATGGTAAGAGGTGTGGCAATCTATATTGAATCAACAATTGAATAGATATGGGCTAAGCGTAATTCATTTTACTTTTGTGGATAACTCCTTTCACAGTAACATTTTAGGGTATATTTTTTTAAAAAAAACTAATAACGTTAATTGATATACTTTACTGTGAGTAACATTTTAGGAGTAATATGTTACTACGAGTAACTTATATCAATCTAACACCGTCAGCTTTTAAAAAATAAAATATACCCTAAAACGTTACTGTGAAAGACATTTATACTAGTTTTGTACAATTTTAAAAATACATATTATTTTGGTGAAATGATTTACATAATGGCTTAGTTTGGTCAATACTTCTCTTAAAGGAGAGAGTCAAGAAAAAAATGAAAGGATGGAAGGCCAAACTTTTCAAGTATTACGGGAGTTGTGCTTAAGTCTTTTCTAGTTGTGATCCCTACATATGCTTTGTCTTGGAATTCTTGGTATACATTTGTTCCAACCCTCAACCCCCTTTTCTAGATTCATGGATATTGAATCAATCGAACGCACTTCTAAGACCTGTTATACTTTTGGAAGACCCTTTGTTATATCACCAGATCTCGATTTTTCATATATAAATATAACAAATGTATCTCCTTCGTAAAGGGTTTCTCCATAATGGCAATGAACAGTTGCTCCAGGGGTGGCCAAATAAGGATTAGCTGATCGTATCACTATCGAGTCAACTTGAACAACACTTTCTTTTTTTAATCAATTACTACAAATCCCTAGGGTTGTTTTAATGTAAATTTTTTCCACCAACTCTCCATTTAAGATGGATCTCAAGATCATGCACGGCAGGTAGTGCTATTAACTACCTAATAATTGTTATCCTTGTTTTTTATGAGTAACATATATCATATCATTACATGGATATTTATAATTTTTTATATATCAAGTACGTTCAACTAGGTTTGAATTGAGGCATAGTTGATTGATTGAACACACACGCACGCACGCACGCACTCCCACACCCACACACCCACACCCACGCGCACATACACACACACACACACACACACACCCACACCCACACACAACACACACACACAACACACACACACACACACACACATGCACACGCGCACACGCACACACACGCACACACGCACACGCATGCACGCAAGCACGCACAGGCGCACACGCACACACGCACACACACACACACACACACACTCTCGCGCGCACACACACACACACGCATGCACACACGCGTGCAAACACACATGCACACACACGCACACACGCACGCGCGCACACACGCACACACACACACACGCACGTACACACGAGCGCACGCACACGGGCACACACACGCACACATGCACGCACGCACGCACCCCCCACACCCGTACACACACACGCACACACACACGCGCACACACACACGCACGCACGCACGCACTCACGCACCCTCGCCCCCCCCCACACAAAATTAAAAGAATTAATTAGTTTTTGAACAATCCTTTTAAAAGACCAAATATTTTTAGAATTATTTTGTGTTGTCCTCCAATTAATTATTGTATCTGAAATATATAATTCTTATACTTTTACTAGGAAATGAGGAATCAAATACTATATGATTTTTAAACTTTGCCCCAAAAGAGAAACAAAAATAACTTTAACAAATAACAAAATATACTCAAAAATTTAGCGATCATCCAAAAACTCATGAGTTCTATTTCAATGCTCTAAAATCTCCCAACAATGTCAAACTATTTGCTTAATAGTTTTCTACTCGAAATTTACACCTATGAACAAAGGCTTGTGTTTAAAACCTCCCCTCATTCTACTACATTTATTTATTAAATATAAAACACACTATGCAGGCAATGTTTTTCCTATGAATGGGTGTATCAACTACATCATTTATTGTTTTATTAAGTAAATTTGAGCCCTCCAAAGCTGAAGAAAACAAACTTTCTTGGATATATTACTCATTCATGAACAGACAGTAAATGTAGATATCCTTAAATGTAATGACAACGTAATCAAAACATCCATCCAAGCAATGTTCACTTTCCAAAATAGACGTTATAGCGAGGTAAAACAGAGAGTTATAATACTACATAAATGTATTTTTCTCGCTTTTCAGTTTGATTCTTCTAAGTCAAAGATCAAGATCAGCTAAAATCTTTGTAGACAATCTCTGCTTTTGGTGATGCATGCGGAAAATTTGAGATCTCAGTGAATATTTCTTCTATTGTGCCGAGATGCTCCTCATCTAGAAATTGTCGATTGATTACCAATATCTCTAACACCGGGGAGTTGGCTAACATATGCTTAATAAACTGCATCTCGAATGTACCTCCTATAAAGCTTCCAAGCTGAAATTTCACAAGGTGATTAAATGCCAGGTCTGACAAAGTTTTGGGTTGAGGAGATCCTTCAGTAGATTCTTCATCTTCATAAGTATCACTATCATCTTCATCAATAACCTAAGAAAGACAACAAGAAGTTGACTATCAGATTATTGAAGATAAAAGAAGTACAACAAATAACTACTAAATAAAATTAAAAAATGTCGAAGCACTACAGACCTGCATTTTAAGATATTCCAAATATGGGAAGCTTCTTTGTAAGCAAAGAATATACGAAAGTTTAAATGATTCCACAAGCAAAATGTCAGGCACGTCAAATCGTCTGACATTGTTGAGATTAAATGAAAGCCTTGTTGGTACTTTACATCCTTCTTCAGCAATGAACTAAGAACATTACATAAATTCAAGATTAAGTCTGCCAAAAAGATATTCCATCCGTTAAAGTGTATAAAAGTAAAGACAGGGAGAAACATTTACCTCCAAATTGAAGAGGTTCAAGTTGTAAAATTAAGACTCTTTGTATGCTCAATGTCTCCTAGCAGAGTTGCTTCTACAAGACGAGGGACATTATTTAGGTAGATAGAACTTATATCGCCTGTAAAACTGAACAATTTTAGCACAGGAGCATTAGTTTCAATCATTTCTAAATCGTCTAAAATAGACATCTCCAATTGCTCAAGCAAGGGGCAATGAGATATCAAACTTTCCAGCAATTCAGAAGAAGTTGACATTCCACATAGTTCTGGGCTGATTAACTTATCAAATCCTTCAAAGGTAGATGGATGATTAATTGAACAAGAATGAAGTTTTAGATGTCTCAGCTGTGAACATGTGAAATGTGTAGATTGTAATGTGTATTGCTTTCCCAATGGAACATGCAGAACAAGATCCTGAATGTGATTCCTGAGGAAATATATGAAGTTGTCGATTTCAGGAAATCTTGTTAGATGAACGATGTCGAGGGTAAACTTAGTATGGGACCTTCGTGAAGGGTCAAGAGCTGGTAGATGATCTCCCTAAATCTAACTGTATGGTCTAAATCCTCTCTTTTTTCCATAAGGATTCATCAAGGGTCAACTCCGTACGTCTACACCAGTGGTACAAACATTTCTTTGATAAAACACTTATCCTCATAGCATCTTTGCAAGGAAAATGTACCAGAATGACGTCGATTACATTATGGGGAAGATTGCTATTAATTTCATGCATTAAACTTTGCCAACACTCTCTTCCCATAGGAGGCATCATAAATCACTAAGTACCTGTATAAATAAAAAAAATATGGGATAAGGAATCTCTATGCTATTTGGCAATACTCAAACAATCTCCAAATTATCTGGACGGACTTACTATTCACACTGTCAAATCAACACAAGAATGCTAGGAGCACTTAAAAAAATAATTACCAAGAACCTACAAAATATTAATAATAATTTAAAGCATGAAATCCTCAAAATATCTAGATAAGATATAAAGGTTCATTGTCATTGAAATCATCAACTGCTTCCTGTTAATATCAATGTTATATTTAGCTTAACTTGATATGTCGAGTAGCATACAGAAGTTTTAGTAAGTCGAATATTTAAGGAAATGAAAAAGCACAACAAATCATCTTAACACATCATACAAGAACACACGATTCAAATCATACTCAAGAAACTATTGAGGATTAAAATGACTTAATTGACCATAAAAAGTTAGATAAACCCCAAATTATTTCATAGGAAAAGGTTGGGTGTGGCCTTTCCCGGACCTTGCTCTTTGTGCATCATTCTTCCTTTTGTTTCATAGAACTTGACACACAATATTTTCAACTCATAAAATCTGCTCATTTTAAGTACTAATTGTGAGAGCGTACCTTCCACGTTTGGCCATTATTATTATATAAAATTGGGAAAATACCCAAGTACCCCCTCAACCTATGCCCGAAATCCCAGAGACACACTTATACTATACTAAGGTCCTATTACCCCCCTGAACTTATTTTATAAGTAATTTTCTACCCCTTTTTGCCTACGTGGCACTAGTTTGAAAAAAAAAAGTCAACCATCGTTGGACCCACAAGATAGTGCCACGTAGGACGAAAAGGGGTAAAAAATTATTAATAAAATAAGTTCAGGGGGGTAATAGGACCTTAGTATAGTATAAGTGTGTCTCTGGGATTTCGGGCATAGGTTGAGGGGGTACTTGGGCATTATCCCTATAAAATTTATATAGTTCTAACTTATGTATTAAAATATGTGTAATATCAACCCAATTAACTTTTTAAAAAATAATAAAATATACATGTCATCATATGCATACAAAATGATAAAATGTTGACAAAACAATATATTAATCTGAATAAGAAAGAATAACCAATGAATTAAAAATTTCATAAGAAAGTCTAGTGGACTAACATTTTATGTGCAATTTATAAAGAAAGAAACTATGTATGTCGTGATAGAATTATCAGCAACCAAGAATAATCATAATCAAGCATAAATTTAATAGATGGTTAAGAGAGCTGACATATGAGAAATATCAATGGAATCCTTGCCAGTAACATTGCAGATGAATTAGAAGAAGAAGGGAAAGGGGAGAACATCACTGGATCTAGTCTAGCATATTCACTAATATGACTATTTATAAAATTCTGAAAACTTCTTATTAAAAGTTGAAAAGAACTTTAAAACATCAAATCGGTATGTAAAATGATAAGTTGTTCTAGAATATTGACTTAAATACATATTACTTATATTATTTTTAAAACATAATATGATATTCTTTATTATTGATAGAATATTTAATATGTTTGATTTTTTTGTAACATTTAAATCTCATATAGTGGAAAAACAATAACTTAAGTTTTTCGTAAATTTCTTCTCACTTTTATTATTATTATTATTATTATTATTATTATTATTATTATTATTATTATTATTATTATTATTATTATTATTATTATTAGGGAAAGCTAACTTTTAAAATTCCTAGGCAATTACTATTTCATGAAAAAAAGGTAAATATCTAGCATCCAGTAATATTTATATTGAATATATAACCTGACTTTTTCGAATAATTATATATTTTACTATTTCATTAAAAAGGAAAGTAGACTTTTGGCATCCCATAAAATTTATATTTAATATATAATAACTAATAATATATAATTTTTTTAAAAAAATAAATTTTAGAATAGGGGTACAATGATATATATATATATATATATATATATATATATACATATATATATATATATATATATATATATATATATGATCCTATATCAGGTAATACTAAACCAATATTTATCACTCATCAGATCATACATCAGGTAAAGATCCAAAAATTGAAGAACAAAAAAACAAAACTTCACTTGAAACAAAACATCAAAAACACCCCAAATAAAAAGGAACAATTAAATATCACACACACATATATATAGGAATCAAATGATAACCTTTTTCTCTTTTGTTGAGCAGCAACAAGATTATTGAATGAGCAACAAATGAGTGAAAAAACCATAGACAAAAAAGGGAAAAAAAGAGTCTACTTGTTGAACATATATAGATTTAATATCAGGTAACAACAAAACCAATATTTATCACTCATCAAATCGTATATCAGGTAAAAATCCAAAAGTTAAAGAATAAAAAACAAAACTTCACCTGAAACAAAATATCAAAAACATCCCAAATAAAAAAGAACAATTAAATGTCACACACACACATATATGGGAATCATATGAGAACCTTTTTCTTTGTTGTTGATTAGCAAAAAGAGTACTGAATGAGCAACAAATGAGCGAAAAAACTAGACAAAAAGGGAAAAAAGAGTTTAGTTGTTGAACATATATCGATCAGATATCAGGTAAAAACAAAACCAATATTTATCACTCATCAAATCGTATATCAGGTAAAAATCCAAAAGCTAAAGAACAAAAAACAAAACTTCACCTGAAACAAAAGCAGATCTTATACCAGGTAAAGATCAAAAAATTGAAGAACAAAATAAAAACTTCACCTGAAACAAAACATCAAAAACACCAAAATAAAAAGGAACAATTAAAAGTCACACACATACACACACACACACGCTCACGCACACACACGCGCACATACACACACATGTATAGGAACCAAAGAGAACCTTTTTCTTTATTCTTGATTAGAAAAAAGAGTATTGAATGAGCAACAAATGAGTGAAAAAACCTAGACCAAAAAAGGGAAGAAAAGAGTTTACTTGTCGAACATTTATAGATACGATATCAGGTAACAACAAGACCTATATTTATCACTCATCAAATCATATATCATGTAAAAATCCAAGGATTGAAGAACAAAAAAAAACTTCACCTGAAACAAAATATCAAAAACATCCCAAATAAAATGGAACAGTTAAATGGCACACAAATATATGCATACATATAGGAATCAAATGAAAACCTTTTTCTCTGTTCTTAAACAATAAAAAGAGTATTGAATGAGCAAAAAATGTGTGAAAAAAGGGGAGAAAAGACTTTACTTGCTAAATTTTTATTTTGATATTTCCTTTTGATTTTTTCTGAATTCTGTTTGATTTTTCCTTTTGGTTTTCGGTATAATGTAATATCATTCTTCTTATACATATCCTAGTTAGGTTTTGTAGAGAATCTTAAAATATACTTACCAAATTTATCATAAACATTAAAATGATTATTTAGTTTATGGTAAGAGGTGTAGCAATCTATATTGAATCAATAATTGAATGAAATCCAAGGGCTAAAGTTGAATAGATATTGGCGCTAAGCGTAATTCTTTTTTTTTTTTTTTATAATTCCTTTATATTATGTTAAATTGACAATCAAAATGCATATTGTGTTGCCGATATTTTAAGGAAATATAATCAAATTTATTGGAAAATGCTTAATACAGATAAATCAACAACCTGCTTCAGTGAAAAAGTGAGAACGGAAAAAAAGTTGAGATATAGTTGTTGCTTGGACAACGATAAATAAATTATACGGCTATGTATTTGTGCTTAGCGGCTGTTGTCGGATGTTTCAAGAAAAGAAGCTAGAGTTTATAAAAGAGAGAGTCAAGACAAAAATAAAAGGGTGGAAGGCCAAAATTTTCAAATATTGCGGGAAATGAGGTTGAGCTCAAGTCTGTACTAGCTGCGATCCTAAGATATGCTTCGTCTTGCACATCTTTTTTCTATCAGTTACTACTGTCAAATTTGACAAGATTCAAAAATGGGTTAATGAGAAGATATGGTAGTTAGGAGGATAATTCTTCATTGGTATAAAAGTCAAGATAGCAACTTTTGTAGGTGAAATTTAGGTGAACCATAAATTGATTTCACAAGGTAAATGTTGACATTTTGACATATTGTGATGTCATGGATGACATCAATAGGAAGAATTTACTCCTATAAATAGGTAGCTCCTAATTCATTTGTAACACACCTCTAACTTGCCTTCTCATCTCCTAAGGCATTTGTTCTTCTTTCTCTCTTGTAGCATTTCACTTGTACTCTTTTGGAGTGAAATAAATATTGGTTGGTTGTGTCCGAGGAGTAGGCAAAAGAAAACAAAAGTTTGCCGATCCTCGTTAATTCTTGGTGTTCTTTCTCTTGTTGTCTCATTTACTATTTATTAGTTACCTTTAGATATAGTAGTTGTGATTCCATCACTCTCTATATATTCGGCTTCCGCAACAATTGGTATCAGAGCCAAGGTATTATCTGAGTATGCTCTGTGGTTGCAGCATAGTCTGAACTTCCACATCAGAAAGAGATTTACTTTGGTCTTTGCATTGTTAGCTAGTAAATAGTATTTGTAGTAAAATGGGAGACAAGAAAAATGAAGAGTCCACATCAAGTGTCAATAATACGTCATCATTGGCATCTTCGCTTATGACAAGAATTGTGTCAAATGCGAAATTTGCAGTTGAAATTTTTGACGGGTCAGGATATTTCGGAATGTGGCAAGGCGAGGTCCTTGATGTTCTTTTTCAACAAGGGCTAGATATTGCCATTGAAGAGAAGAAACCAGACGGTGTAGGAAAAGACCATTGGAATATTATCAACCGTGTTGCTTGCGGTACCATTCGATCTTACCTTGCAAGAGAACAAAAGTATCCATACACGAAGGAAACATCTGCAAATAAATTATGGAATTCATTGGAGGAGAAATTCTTAAAGAAAAACAGTCAAAATAAACTTTACATGAAAAGAAGACTGTTACGCTTCACTTATGTTCCTGGTAGCACAATGAATGATCATATCACCAGCTTTAATAAGTTGGTGACAGATTTGCGAAATATGGACGTGACTTTTACGGATGGAGATATGGCCTTAACGTTGTTAAGTTCACTTCCCGATGAGTTTGAGCATCTTGAAACGACTCTACTGCATGGGAATGATGAAGTATCTCTCAAAGAAGTTTGTTCTGCCTTATACAGTTATGAACAAAGAAAGAGAGAAAAACAAAAAGGCGGAGAAGCAGAAGCACTAGTTGCGAGAGGTGGTTCTCAAAATCATATGAGAACGAAGAAAGGTAGATCCAAGTGAAGATCGAGACTCAAGATGAATGTGCCTTTTGCCGAGAAAAAGGTCATTGGAAGAAAGACTGTCCAAAGTTGAATAGCAAAGTCAAACCAAATAATGGGAAGGCTGTCATGGATTCAAATGTGGCTGATTGTGATGATTCCGATTACTCACTAGTTACAACAGATCCATTCAAATCATCTGATGTATGGTTGATGGATTCAGCTTGTAGTTATCATATGTGTCCCAATCGGGATTGGTTTATTGATTTACAAGTAGGAGAATGTGGAGTTATTGACACTGCAAAAAATAATCCTCTTACCGCATATGGTGTTGGTTTAATCCGTTTAAGGAACCATGATGGATTAAGTAGAACATTAACAAATGTTCGATATGTACCAGATTTGAAGAAAAATCTCATTTCTGTAGGAGCCCTAGAATCAAAGGGGTTCAAAGTCATTGCAGATAATGGCATGATGAGAATATGCTCTTGTGCACTGGTGGTAATGAAGGCAATTCGAAGAAATAATAACATGTACCACTATCAAGGTAGTAGAGTTATTGGGACAGCGTCAACAACATCCAATGACGAGAAGGAGGCAGAAATGACCAAGCTGTGGCATATGCGCTTGGGGCATGTTGGAGGGAAATCCTTGAAAACTTTATCAGATCAAGGATTGATAAAATGAGTAAAAACATGCAACTTGGAGTTTTGTGAGCATTGTATCAAGGGAAAGCAAACAAGGGTTAAATTTGGAACAGCTATCCATAATACTAAAGGTATTTTGGATTATGTTCATTCGGATGTTTGGGGTGCTTCCAAAACACCTTCATTAGGTGGGAAACACTATTTTGTAACCGTTGTTGATGACTTTTCTCGAAGATTGTGGGTGTATACGATGAAAACAAAAGATGAAGTATTTGGAATTTTTCTCAAATGGAAGGCGATGATAGAAACTCAAAGTGGCAGAAAGATCAAGTGTCTTCGCACAGACAATGGTGGCGAATACAAAAGTGATCTTTTTCAGAATATTTGTGAGGAAAATGGCATCGTTAGACATTTCACCGTAAGAAATACACCACAACAGAATGGAGTGGCAGAACGCATGAACCGAACTTTGCTGGAGAAAGTTCGATGTATGTTGTCCAATGCTGGCTTGGGCAAAGAATTTTGGGCTGAGGCAATAACATATGCGTTCCACCTTATTAATCGTCTACCATCTGCTGCTATTGGTGGGAAGACACCATTTGAAAAATGGTATGGAAAACCTACTGAAGATTATGGTTCTTTATATGTATTTGGCTCAATTGCATATTATCATGTAAGAGAGTCAAAATTGGACCTAAGAGCAAAGAAAGCTTTAGTTATGGGAATTACTTCTGGAGTCAAAAGGATACCGTTTATGGTGTCCAGAGACAAGAAAAGTCATTTTCAGCAGGGATGTTACCTTTGATGAATCTACCTTGACAAATAAGGTAACAGTTGAAGAAGTCAAACAAATTGATAGTGCTTCAAAGCAGGTGGGGTTTGAGGGAAAGATAATTTTCCCAACACAGGGATCAAACGAGGAAACAACAGAAAATTTTCCTCTTGAAGGAGAGCCAGTCGAAGAAGAGGTTCCATCTCAAGAACCTCAACCACAACTTGAATCAATAGCAACTGGCAAGCCAAAAAGGACACTAAGAAAACCTGCTCGACTCATAGATATGGTGGCTTGTGCGGACTCAATTGAAGCTGATGACATTCCTACCACTTATAAAGACGCAGTCCAAAGTTCATAAGAAGATAAGTGGAGGATTGCCATAGATGAAGAAATGCAGTCCCTTCATCAGAATCATACATGGAGATTGACCAATCTCCCAGAGGGCAAAAAAGCAATTAGGTGCAAATGGGTATTTGCAAAGAAAGAAGAATTTCCTAACCAAGAAGATGTTCGCTACAAAGCAAGATTGGTGGCCAAAGGATATGCTCAAAAGGAGGGAATTGATTATAATGAGGTGTTTTCTCCAGTTGTGAAACACTTCTCTATTAGAGTTTTGTTGGCTTTGGTAGCACAGTTAAATTTGGAACTAGTTCAGTTGGATGTAAAAACTACATTTTTACATGGAGACTTGGAAGAGAAAATCTACATGATTCAACCAGAAGGATTCAAAGTTGATGGAAAAGAAAATATGGTTTGCAAGCTTGAAAAATCATTGTACGGATTGAAACAATCTTCTAGACTATGGTACAAACAATTTGACAAGTTTATGTTGCAGCAAAGGTACATAAGAAGCAAATACGATCATTGTGTGTATTTGCGCAAGCTTGAAGATAATTCCTTTATATACCTTGTCCTATATTTTGATGATATGTTGATAGCTTCTAAGAGTCAAGAGGAAATTGAGAAGCTAAAGATTCAACTAAGAAAGGAGTTTGAGATGAAGGATTTGGGTGAAGCAAAGAAGATTCTTGGCATGGAGATAAAAAGAGATAGACATTCAAAGAAACTCTATTTATTTCAAAAGGAATATTTGAAGAGAGTACTAAAGCGATTCGGTATGAATTGAAAAACGAAGTCGGTTAGCACTCCGCTTGCTCCTCATTTTAAGCTTAGTGATGCTATGTCACCTAATAATGAAGCTGAATGAGAATATATGTCAAGAGTACCATACGCTAATGCTATTGGTAGCTTGATGTATACAATGGTTGCACAAGGCCAGATATTTCACACGCTGTTGGAGTTGTAAGCAGATACATGCACAATCCTGGAAAGGATCATTGGCAGGCTGTAAAATAGATTCTACGGTATATTCATAATACTGTAGATGTTGGTTTGGTTTTCGAGCAGAAAGATAGTCAATATCTTGTTGGATATTGTGACTCGGATTATGCAGGTAATTTGGACAAACGAAGATCAACTACTGGTTATGTTTTCACTATTGCAAATGCACCAGTTAGTTGGAAGTCTACTTTGCAGTCAACAGTTGCTTTGTCTACCACTGAGGCAGAGTACATGGCAATTACAGAGGCTGCGAAAGAAGCGATTTGGCTTCAAGGATTGCTTAGAGAGCTTGGTATTGGACTAGAAGAAATCACAATATTTTGTGATAGTCAGAGTGCTATTCAATTAGCAAAGAACCAAGTTTATCATGCAAGGACGAAGCACATTGACGTCCGATATCATTTCATACGAGAAATCATAGAAGATGGTGGAATCATAATGCAGAAAATTCATACTACAAATAATCCTGCCGATATGTTGACAAAAGTGGTGACTGCGGTCAAGTTTCAACATTGTTTGAACTTGATCAACATTGTTGAACATTGAATATTAAGGTTGAAGACACAATCAAAATTGTTGTTGAGAGAAAGTTGAAAATGGAGAATCTTTCCAAGGTGGAGATTTGTTAAATTTGACAAGATTCAAAAATGGATTAATGAGAAGATATGGTAGTTAGGAGGATAATTATTCATTGGTATAAAAGTCAAGCTAGCAACTTTTGTAGGTGAAATTTAGGTGAACCATAAATTGATTTCACAAGGTAAATGTTGACATTTTGACATATTGTGATGTCATGGATGACATCAATAGGAAGAATTTACTCCTATAAATAGGTAGCTCCTAATTCATTTGTAACACACCTCTAACTTGCCTTCTCATCTCCTAAGGCATTTGTTCTTCTTTCTCTCTTGTAGTATTTCACTTGTACTCTTTTGGAGTGAAATAAATATTGGTTGGTTGTGTCCGAGGAGTAGGCAAAAGAAAACAAAAGTTTGCCGAACCTCGTTAAATCTTGGTGTTCTTTCTCTTGTTGTCTCATTTACTATTTACTATTCAGGGACACGTGCGTTGCACGTGTGAGCTATGGTAAGTAATATCATTCTATGTGAATTTTTTTCTTGTAAATCTGTGTTTTAATGATTGGGTGAATTGTTATTGATGTAGTAGAAGCGTACGTTGTGTTTATTATTCTTTTTATGATTACATGAGGTATTAGTGATGTTGTATAGTGAAAAAGATTTGATGCATTTAATAAAAATCAGTAACAATAACATGCAGTTAATAAGAAGTGTTTAAACAGAAGTATGAAAGTACGGTTATTTGTTAATAATACTAATATTTAAACATTATAATAGAATATAATGTTTATAAAGCTGATAATAGTAATGAAAGGAATATTATGAAAATGACCCTAACGCATTGTAGAGTGTGGGTTGTTGAAGAATCCATTATGCTTGTATAGGTTTACTTGCGTCTTCTAAACCTTTGGTTTGAAGCAATGTAATGTTGTTAGTATATAGTATATGTAAATATTAAATTATATGTGTTAGAATGACCATATATGTATATGAGGTTATCGTACCTAAAACTTCCTTATAGACGATGTTCTTTGTGTACGTTCCTTTTTGACATTTGGGTTGCTCTGTTAGGACAAGTACTTTTGTTGTGGACATAGATATCCCTCTTGATAGAGCCACGTACAATTGACCATGTGAGAGAACATGTTGGGGCAAATACAAACCAACATTGTGAATTGTTTGACCTTGAGCTTTATTTATAGTCATTGCAAAACAAAGGCGTATGGGCAATTGCTTTCGAATGAATTTAAATGGATATCCTTCATTTTCTGGTGGTGATAGTTGTATTCTTGGAAGAAACACATGTTTTGTTGCAGAATGACCACTTAATATTTCTGCATGCAGGACATTTTGAGAGAAACCTCGACATATCATTCGTGTGCCGTTGCATAAGCCACTTGAAGGGTCCAAATTCCTTAGTAACATGATAGGTGCATTTTCCTTCAATTCTAACTTGCATTAAATAAGATATGTAAAAATCTCTCCATTTTTTTTATTTTTTCCGCCTCTTGTAAGTTGTAATGTATTATGTTCAATACCTATGTGGTGGGAGACCATTTGGTGTTAAAGTATTTAGATATTCTTCTTGGTAATAGTTGTTGGTGTCATCTTCTGCTGAGTCAAACCTATTGAATATCTTGCTTTCACCTGGGAATTGAGATATTAACTTGTTGTTAATTTTATCCACATGGTCATTTTTGCTTGCTACAATAGCTCTTTCAGTGACATATTTTGTTGTTGCAGCATTTTCTTGCAGGTTTTAAAACATCTCTTTTATTATGGATTCTTCTGGAATTTCATCCTTGGAATGTTTGATTGTTAATTCTTCTGGGAGGAGGATTAAATTTTCTCTTATTCTTGGTTCATCACCGTTACCTACTCGAAGTAAGAACTCACTAAATGTTGGATCTGTTCTTGCTCTCACATTTCTAGTAAATTGAATCTTCTCCATCAAAGGCCAGAGATATGATTTGACCAAGATTGCATTTACAATTTCTGCTTGAGTTGATTTTGGAACTACTGGTAACACCTGCCGAAAATCTCCTCCAAAAACCATGACTTTTCCACCGAATGGTTTATCGATGTCCATTATGTCTCTGAAGCTCCTATCGACTGTTTCTATTGTTTGTCGTTTGGCCATTGGTGCTCCATCCCATAGAATCACTTTTGCTTTTCTAATTAATTTGGCAACACCACTTTGCTTTGACATGTTTGTCATAGTTGATTCACTTGTTTGAAGAGGGATCTCAAACCTTGAGTGTGTTGTACGTCCTCCTAGTAAGATTGAAGCAGCTACACCACTGGTTGTTGTTGCCAAACCTATCATACCTCTTGATCTAACATTGGGAAGTAATGCACGGTATATGTATGTTTTTCCATTTCCCCAGGGTCCATCCACAAAGAATATTGCAGTTGTTGCAGCTTTGATTGTTTGCATTATTTTTGTAAAAGCATGATGTTGTTCTGGATTTAGTTGTGACTGTGCATCAATATCTTCTGGTGGTATTTGCACAGACATTTCTTCATTTATTTCTCTACATTCTGATGAACCAACTTCGAGGAAATTGTGATCTAGTTGAGGAATGTCATATATGTCTATGCTTTTGCCCATACTCCGCAAGCAATTATTAATACTATTCAGAGTAGACTGTAGTATAATATTGTGTGAGTTACCATATAGCCTGCTGAAGTCCTCTGACATATCCTCATAATAAGTATCCCAGAGTTTTCTAATATCCGTTGGGTTACAATGAACCAAAATTGTAGCAAAAAAACTTCTAAGAGCGAATGGCATTTTGAAAACAACAGCCTCTCTCATACATTCTGATATACTGTTGTCAGACTCAAGTAACCCTCTTTCTTTGGATGCTTCTTTGAAGGTTTGACATTGCTTGCAATTAACAGTGAGTAGGTCGTTGAATGACAATGGTCCCCTTACATGGTTTAGTAACAACCGCTCATAATATCTTTCCCCTTCTCGAGGATTAGCTGTGCAATATAATCAATATGTACTAATTAGTAAGTTTAAAAATTATCAATGTGTATGATTTTATAGCTTACTACATTCAGCTTACCGATTGCAATGCGACCAATTACAGATCTTGTTTTCCTTTTTGTCCAAGTCTTTACCTTTGAATTCCAAACATAATACTTTGGAAATTCTCTATTAAGATATGTTTTTTCTTCAGAGTCAATTGAGCACATTCTGAAATATTCGGTCAACATAGTTTGCTTGACAACATCCCAGGCGACAACATAGTTTGATTTTTCCAGTAAAACACTGTGATTTTGTTTTGAGTTAGTATTTGTATTTGATAATTTAATTATTTTTTTTAAGTAAATGTGTATTATAATGCATTAATATGTGTACCTGAATTTTTTTCTGGCAAATGTAGTTGAAGGTTGATGACTGCAGGTTGCATTTCAGTCAATTTGAATTCATATATTCTCCATAGTGCTTCAGGCGGTGAGACCCATCGCGCATCTTGAAATGTTTGTATTTCGTCAATAACATTTTCACCATCATCAAACTGAACATAAACTGCACACTGATCATGTCCTTTATATATATACTTGTATAGATACTTTATTGCTTTGACTCCTGAGCAAACCTCAACATTAATGTGACAATTGTATCTTGTAAGCAGATAAGGGCTATAAGGTACTACCCATTGATTTGTCATATGCATTCCACGAACAATCTCTATTCTTCCATCCATTCTTCTTTTATAAATTGGATATCCATCGTTTGCTTGGATTGATTTTTTGTTGTATGGCCTTGGATAATGATATTTACACTGTCCATTTTGCATGCATGTGTTTGTTGGACGTTTGTTTCCACATGGACCATGCATCATATGTTTGAGCACTAATTTATGCAATATAGGATACTCATATTTATTTGGAATCTGTGCTGAGATAAACCTATCGTACTGATCTCCTGATTTGATGTTGTGTCCTTCTTTTAATATAGAAGTAGGTGTATGTGTGGTAGTCCTTGTTTTTTAAATTCTACCACGAATACATGAGCAACAACAATTCCAAAGATTTATTTCTTGAAAATTTGTTCTCTTAGATCCTGCAACTTAGCTCTGAATACTCTTGTTACCAAGTAAGGTCTATCTTGATAAGTTTGTCTGGGGCGCAATTCTTGTTGGATTGCAATCCTGTCAGGATTGCACTTCATTGTGATAAACAGATCTGGTCTACCAAAATGTAGTACCAAAGCCATTGGATCCATATAGCGTTTTTTCATATCTCGTGGCCCCTCAATAAAAGATGATGGAAGTAGTATTTTTTGCCCAATTCTATCTCCTCTGCATTCTCCCGAGCTGACACTATCAACAATACCTTGATAAACCTCTCTTCTAAAATTTGATTGTTCCTTTCTGAAATATTCTAGCCTTGTTGTTTCCAATTTTATTTACATGTCAACCACAAATTGTTGTAGTAATCTTCCACATAGTATTAATACTGACCTCTATGTTTCTCGTAGTTGTAGCTTATAACAATAGTACTCTCTGCAAGAAACATTTCCCTTTGTCTCACGACGGACTTCTACAAGTGAAAGGAATCATATTAACATTATTTTTATCTTATTTTGGTTATCATATTGGTATAGTAGAAAAATGTATTTTCTTATAATTGTATTTTGTACGCCTTTGGTAGTATTCTTTTATATAGCATATGTGTTTTTTATCAGTTGCTAACTTGTGAAGAACATGAATATATTTTTGCTATAAGAGGCCGTAATGTAATATATTTTACCTTGATCCTCGTTGGCTAATATTGCATCAGCTGATATAAATGTTGGAATATCATTGAGTAAAGGTGGTGAGTGAGCACTTCTTCTGTGAGGCAGTCTTTTGCTCTGTTTTCTTATTCCTTGATGCCATCCACCTTCACCTCTTGGGAATAACAAAGGATATTGAAGAGGGTCATAACAACCAAAATAGTGTTTTACTCTATGTTTGTACCCTGACTGCTCATGAACAATTATTTCTTGATCAAAAGGTATATTTGGATTGTTTCCATCGATCCAAATTGCTGCTACTTGAGTTACCGAGGGTCTGTTGTACACTCCTTGATCTAAAGAGGCATTTGCAGCAATACAAAGTTGAAAATTGTGGAAACTTGTTTGGTTTTTTAATTGGCAAAATATTTGTACATATGGGTTACTCTCCATTACCTATTTGATTTTTGTTGCAATATGGTCTGATAGAATTCCTTCATTCACCTTCGATAGCCTGTTGATCAATTCGTTGTCTGTATCAAAGAAGTATAGTTGGAAGTAACATGGATTGTTATCACGTGGTAGCAACGATGGTAGATCGTGATAAATTTGACCTTGTGTCTTGAATGTGTATACTCCTTTTTTGGCAGATGCTAGTTCCTTATCCAGGTTAACACCAAAAGATGTAAAAGCAAAGATACTATTATATGCACGATTATTTTTGCGAAACTCTACCGCGTCTGGAGTAGATGCCACAAACATTTCATATAGTTCTGTTGGTGCTTCAGTGTTTGCCAATTTGATATATCCGCTTGCACAATAGAATGCTGGAGGTTCATGTTCCAATCTTTTTGCAGCACAATAAATACATTCTGGGACGGCTTGCAGCACGTGCAGATATGATAAAGATAAGTTATAAGCAACAATTCCTATATATAGAAATATTTTTAGAGATATGTTAGAAATGTAATTTGATATTATTGAACGTTCAAGTTATGTAAGATATGAATAGGGTTTTCCGATGTACCTCTAACTTCAGACTCTTGAGATAATGCTCTAAATAGCCAATTGAATTTACGTTGCTTTTTCAAACGTGGATGTTCATCTTCAAGATGTTATATTGTTTGGGTTGCTAATATATACTTATCCACTCTTCGCAATGCGCTTTGCAATTGACTTTTCTCTATAAGGGGAACATTTTTTGGTACATTTAGACAAAGGATGTAATATTTTTGTATGTGTGTATGAGAATATGTTTGCATTGTACTAAGTACTCATGTATGTTGGATTTTACATGAATATGTAAGTTCTTACCTGTGTTGGTGGAACTTTTTTTTATATGGTTGTCATGCTGATGAGTTTTACTGGTAGAAGGAATGTTTTTTCCTTTATCACCTGCTTGATTTGGCATGAAAGGGGTGGTTATATTTGTATCACCTGTGAAGTGAAGTGAATAGAAGGGTTAAATTTAATTTTGAATTGTGATAAGTACTTAACATATTAGATTTACCTTGATGTTGGTTGTGTGTCATTGTTGATTTGATGGTGATAAAATTTGGATTGTTGGTGTGACACTTCTCTTATCTCTTCCTATTTAGTGTATGTAATTTAGCATTGATCTAAAACGTAACGGAATCATTAATGGCAATTGCAGTCACATATTTGACATATATAGGAAAAAACATCTATTATAGGGTAGGATGTATGCAAACCTTTTTTTTTTTATGTATGAGGATATACATTGCAGCAGAAGATTGTTGTTGATCTGTTTTGAAGTAATAAATTGCATACATTGAATGTTTAGTGAAATAGTTAACAAAATTCACGGATATAGGAAAGTAAGTTAAAAACAAAAGCGATGTTAGGTGAAGTTACTTGGTGAAAAAAGGTAAGTTGTTTCTAAATATTAGGGAGATAATAAGCATTGATAGATAAAAATAAGGAAATTCTAAATCAATTATATATTATTTTTTTCCTCTTTGATCTTCTTTTCCATCGGATAGGGCATGATGTTTTTTCCTTTAACCTTCCTGGTCCTTTTTCTTTATAGTTAATTAGTGGGGCTTCGTCGTCACTTTCATCTAGTACAATCTATTTTTCTACCTCATGTATCCTCAATTTCTGTGGATAATCATCTGCTATGAATTGCTTAATGTTGTTAGTCCTCTTGCATGTAATTTTTTTGTGTGGATTTTCAGTGTCAGTTTCAACTTCTGCAATATCTTTTTCAACATGAGGTATGCCTACAACTATTCCTTTCATTTTTTCATCATCACTTAGTATCTTCGTCCTCTTGCTTCTTTGTTTTTTAATTGACATTTTAACCTTGGTTTGATCTGGTGGTAATTTTTTGAAACCTCATGTATCTCCACAGTTATCACATTCATGTTTGTGTCAACATCTGGGAATTTACGATCAATCTTAACAAGGATACTGAATTCTTTCCCTTTACTCAATACCATCTTGCGATAGTATGGTGATTGTTCTTTCTGTGGAATATGAAAACGTATATATTAGACTTACAATTGAAATAGGGTAAAGTTATTTATACATGCCAATATTTCATAGAGTAAGTGATTTACCTTTTCAGATGTAGAGAGAGCATACTCTTTTACGTTACAACCAAAATAGTATTTTGCAGCATCAAACATTGTAATGCTTAGAAATTGATCCTCAGCAGTGACATCAATCTTTAACCGATATCTAAATCAAATTGGATGTTTTAATTAATGTGGTGCTAATTATTTGATAGCGACATAGTAAGTTCATTAGTTAATAATATTTTTTTCATGCATCTGGAGTAAGCAATATTTGTTCTTGGTTGTTTGTTTAGTTTACCTCGCCTCATAATCAACATCTTCAGCTCTACAGTAGGTACAAGTTGCAATAATATTTATAACAGTAACTCGCTTGTACCATTTGTTGCAACCAGGATACCATGGGTCGGTGTTACTGTCAATGTCAGTAACCGTAGCATTGAACTTATAGTACATGTCCTATACATAAATTCAGTAAATCACGTAATTACATTTATAATATATAATTTGAGTAAAAGATGAGTGTTGTATAAGAAAGTACCTTCACAATGGCAAGTGAACCATTTAAAATATTACTAATTTTCACTTGACGGGCAGTTTGCATTAGTCTGCTTGGCATTAGACTTACGTCAATCTTTTCTGCCTTCATGTTGTCATTCCTGAAATTTTTAAGAAATGAATAAAAAATATTAATGATGTAGCATGTTGGTAGCCTCTAAATAAGTTTGATAAAACATGTATTACTTACCATTTTTGGAGATTGTTCGCTTTTTCAAATTTTGGATTTATAAGCAAACTACTAACAGGAGTTGTGGAAAGGACAAAATCCCGTATTTCAACAGGAGTAATTAATTCAGTGATACTTTTATGTACTTTGAAAATTGACTCAAATATATCAAGTGTGGAGATGTATACCTTGATAAATTGATGATTTTACATCACAAAAGGCAAGAACTGGTTTGTCACTTTCAAGGCTTTGTAACATTTGACCTTCGATTTCAGCAAAGTCTCCCCCATAAAGTCATGACTTTTCGATCATACCTATACAAGTAACAAATTTTTTTTATGATAAATGTTTATTAACGTGAAATATTTATATGTATGATGCATAAAAAGTATATGTTACCTTTCGTTTGTAATGATTACTTCGCGTCTAATGCTTCGTCCTTCTCCAGTTAGTGCTTTTACTGTGAGTAAAATACATACCACATCTATACAAAATAATGTGTTAAAAACCCTATTTTCTCAATGTATGGAACAAACAATAAACATTTTGTGAAATTTACCAAACAAACTTCCATTAGTGATTTTTTCAGCTTCATCAAATGTAATAACTCCATTTGAAAATTGATCAGTCTTAAAATGACTTTTGTCCTCAACGACCTCAGTGTTGTTCATAAATGCTAGTTCGAGCTCCTTATGTACGGATAAGAAGTTTGGTTTAGGTCGATTTAATTTTCCATTTATAATGTAATAACTTTGATTAAGTTGAAAAGACTTGTTCCATGCATGAACATCTTTGTTGAAAAGAGTGGTTTGTATTTTTGTACCCTGTGGTTAGGAGCATTACTATTAGAATTCCAAAAGAAGTTCACATATTAAATAATGTATATAACAAAATATTAAAATAGAGTTACCTCTTCATCGACTAATATCAGTTGCCAACGAATACCTTCACCATTTGTATTTTTATACTCTTTTGTTAAACTCCGACGAATGACTAAGACTTTAATAACCCATTCCGTTGCATATTTCTTCAACTTGCTAATTGGTAGGAACTGGTTCTCGAGCTTTTCTAGACTTGTCATTGTATTGTTGTAGTATCTAGGATGTACTAATACAATATATATTTGTGACGTAAATGCTATTTGTTTTTATATAATTAGTGTTCTTTTGGTCTAATAATAAAGATGATCAAGAATGTAGTATTCACGAAACATAAACTATTTTTATTTTTAAATTTTAAAAGCGAGCAACTTCAACTAACAATAGTATAAATATCACATTAATTGAAGCAAGTTTCAGGGTGGAGAAATAATAGCTATTCTTGTGTTTCCAATAGCAAGAAACCTGCTAACATTATTAGAACATGAAGAGATGATAAACGTAGATTCAAATAGAAGTAAATCAATAAAAATGTAACAAGTTACTATAACGGAAATATTGCAAACGTATAGAATTCAAAATGGAAAAGTCCTTGGTGGACAATCTGTTTGCATGTTATGATAATAACTTTATCCTATAATATCTTAACTGGATGCAAATATTATGATTCAACTTCAGCAGCTATAAATGTTTAATTAAGCCAAAACCTAAGATCTTTTGTAGTCACTGAAAAATTAGAATCAATGTCCTATAACATGACATAACCAAAGTCAGGCAAGAAATGAGAACCTAAACACTGATAAAGTCATGCTTTTCAAAATTAAAGGGAGTAACTGACTCCAATTCCCATTTTACAATATCCTAAGATGTAGACTAAAGAAGACGTGCAAAATTTAGTGTCTACAAATCAAGGCAAAGTATCCCATCAAATGAAAAAATATATTTCCCTATGTAAGATGATAAATGGAGTTATTGATAAAGTCCTTCCAAATCCTAAAGCATGCCATACAATTGTATGCATCAAGTTTACATCAAAAATTTACCATCCAAATACAAGGGAAATGCAAGAAATTAATTCTTGTATACTCACTTTACCTCTTGCAATTATCCACTAAAAGAAGTAATGGATATTCATTTTGCTATCTAATGCTCCAACATATGATAATGATGATAACAAACTTGATCTGTTCACATTACATGTTTATTTTCGCCTGTCAGCTTAACGTCTGAAGCAGGATCAGTAAGCAAATCATAACTCACCATGAGGCATAGTGTTGGAAACCGTGCTTTTCTAAAGTATTTTTCTTCCTAGCAATCCAACTCCTTATGTCCTGTAAAAATCATGAATACACAAACAGATGAAAAAGCTCTATAAGCTGTCAACAGAGCTCCAAATTGCAGTAATCACCTGCATAGCTCAATTTTTTTTGAAAAAATCAATAAATAATTCCCTCACATTGACTAATGCTTATTATTGTAAATTTTGTTTCCTTTATTCTTCACTTCTTTAGTAAGTGAAACATGTACAATCTTATGCAAATTCGTGTTATTTACTTTCAAGTTGCAGAGTAGGAAATTACCTAGGATCTAAAAGAAACTCCTTCGGAATATAATTGATTCCTACTCTCAAATCTGTTGCAGCACCAAGTTCAATTATTTTGAACGCGCTAGAACCTGCTTCAGAGAGACATTAATTACAACTTACAAGTACGCAATCAAACTCAACCTTTGTGAATCAGGTGAGCACTTTGTTTTTCAAATAATATGTATATCCATACGCCTATGCAGTATATGACAGAGCACTTTCAGTTGCTGATCTAAAACCTTTGTAGGATCAATCTGAACCTCAAGGTTTACTCATTTTTTCCCCTTGATTTGTTGACTTCCAACGTTTAATTCTTTGTTCGATGTTAATTTTTACACATATTAGTACACACACACACACATACTGTTGAATAGTACAGTAGAATGTAGGATTTTCACCATAGTTTAACTGTCCTTCAATGTCTTTAACTCCTCCTTTTGTTCTTTGTCAATAATCATAAAAATTCCGAAATCTCATTAAGCCATATTATAATGAAGAGACAGAATGTGTTTTGGAGAACCAAAACACGAAAATGTTTGAAAAGAGCAACATAATAGAGAATTGACTTAAACTCTTCTTCTACTGCTTCTTTGTTCCCTAAAACAAACCAAAAAAAAAACAGAACTGTCAACAACTCAATTGCACAATTGCTTGTGAAAGCTCGAATACTGGGCCTCCATCTCATTCATAAAAAGTTTCGCAACTCCACTTAACCTAATGAAAATCCACTTGCAGTTGCAACTTCCTTTGTTAAGAAGTTGGGCGTACAGAAACAAATGAACAAGCAGGGACGTCATATTACACATGAAAAAAGAATGATATTTTTTGAAGTAGCAGGTGCCCGTTATTTTTCTCTGTAGGATGACATCTTACTTTAATGGTACTACTTCTAGACTTTAGTAACACGAAGTATCCATAGCCATAAGAATTTCAAGGAATTGGTTGATTTACCGTCAGAAATCAAATTCAGTCCTTAATAAAAGAGATTTTTTCTTTTCTTTTTTCACCTTTAAATTACAGAAAACGATATAGTTAGTCGAATCCTCGTTTCTTTGTGCAACAAACAGACTTTCCCAACATGATACTTCATGTTCATCAGAAGTTACCTTCAGATTATCCTCAGGCTAAGGGTGTACATATATTTGCAATTAGCAGCAAAACAGAGCAAAACCAAAGCATTAACATCCGAAAAAGTAGATTAACCTTAACAAAGCGACCTAGCCGATTGTCCCCTACAGCAAAGTTAAACACTTGCAGTGTTTTAAAACCACAAACAACATTTAACAAAAGTGAATGATTAAAAGTAAAAAAAAAGGCACAAAATGATGTGGACTACTTTACTGGAAATCCATTGCCAAATGATATTCTATTATATGTTGTGATGAAAAGCGCAGTTCAATGAACAATAATCACACTTATGTTAAAAATTGAGTGTAACTATTAGGCAACAAAAACAGAGCACCAAAAATATTTACCTGTATATCATCCAGGCACAGAAAAGAGAAACAATTTAATGGACAATAACATGTGATTTGAAACATTTATACAGATGTTGAGAGTAGCTGAAAATGTTTTGGAAGAAGGATAATGAAACTTCATAACCGTTGCAGAAGAGAAGTGGAGCAGCAAACGATGGGCGTTTCTGAATAATTAAATTAGGGCTGTTAGGAAATTAAATTTATAATAATTAATATTTAACTAATATATTTAATAAATTAATATATAAATGATATTGTAGGGTTAAAACGGTAAATCAACTTTGGGGTTAATAAGTTTAACTAATATAGGGTTAATAGGTTTAACTAATATATTTAATAAATTAATATATAAATGATATTGTAGGGTAAAAACGGTAAATCGACTTTGGGGTTAAGAGGTTCATGCTTATAATAATATATGATTAGTTACCTTTAGATATAGTAGTTGTGATTCCATCACTCTCTATATATTCGTCTTCCGCAACAACTACAAGCGCCTCGGGTTGTTTCATGTAAACTTCTTCTTCCAGCTCTCCATTTAAGATAAGACAAGGTTAGTTTCCAAGGGGTTCACACAACAGGGGGGCTTGGATTATCATGATACATTTCTCTAGAAGTGAAGATGGTCACAATTTTGTTTGTCGTTGCTTTGGTTGCTCAGTCTTGTTGACCTCTTTTTCAGATGAATGTTTATAATGCCTTCCTTCAAGGTGATATATTTGAGGAAGTATACATGACTTCGCCAGTAGGATTTACCAACCAGGGGGAGACTAAGGTCTGTAGACTTCTTTTTAGTTGTAGCTCATTGGATCTTTGCCTCTCGAGGGCTGGGTTCTGTGGCGGTTATGAATCTTGACAGACAACGGATATCCCCTATTCAGAGGCTGTCACGATCAGAAAATGGGGTAATATAGAATGTATTAGCACCTCCAAAGAAGAAGGAACTGGTCTGTCAAAGGAAAGATCCATTCACATTGATGAATCTTTTGACTCATCTTAAAACGATGTTTTGAACAGATGTGTGGCATGTAATTTCCATGAAAACTTTCTGGGGCTGCCCACACTATAAGATATCAGGAAGTGGTCCTATGGTTTTTGGAAAAAAGCTCATTGATTAAATACCAATGATATGGGTAACCACAGGTTCCTTTTAGAATTTGCTTCCAAAGCAGATGCATAGTAGGTTATACATGGTGAATGCAAATGGAAGAAATCTCTAGCTCAACTTCAATGGTAGTCACCAAAAATTGTGGCAATCAAGCAGGAAAAGAAACTCAGCACTGTCTGGTTTAACTTTGTAGGACTAGCCATATATTTAATAATAATAGCCTAGACTTTTATTAATAATAATTTGATAGTACAATTTTGGCCACAAACTCGTCACAACACAGATGTTGGCCACTTCCAACTACCATAGAAAAACTAGGAATGGATTCAACCACCATGTGCAAGTATTTGGCTGCCCTTGCTTGTATAAAATTAAGTGTAATACCCCCATCCACAAAGATTTGAAGTGGAGAACCATTAATAATGTAGTAAAACGTAAAGTAGTCGGTAAATCTCCACCAGAGAAAGCTTGATAAGAAGTAAAGAATGATCTTGTACCTCCAAGAGTTGCAAGTCTTCGGCTAAAAATCCATCAGATTCAAATGATTCTGGCCACTCCGCAGGTGACTCCGAATCTTCAGCAAGCAATAGTAATTGGGGTAGCGTCTTACATTTGTGAGACGGAAAATTTCTCATCACAATTGTAGCATAAGCCTCTCTCATGGCAACTCTGTAATTCAACATGAGATAGACGTTTTTAGGTTATGTGATTCAAGGGTACCCGTGATTGTGTAGCAGGTACTAATGTCGATGAGGAAGCTTTGGACGAGTGGTGCATCGGAGTAGGATTGGGTAGAATCGGATTTGCTCTAGCAAAGGCATGTCGGTTTGAACCTTTCTCAGAGCTTAACCGTTGTTCATGAACAAGAGCCACAGACATAGCTCGATCCAGTTTAGTAGGATCATGATCCACCCCTGCTGATTTACTTTTGGGTCAGAGCTCAGAAATCCAAAAATGTACCAACTAGTGCTCATCAATGGGAGTAGTCCCATTGGTGAGAGCTTCAAACTTGCTCCGATATTCTGCCACTGTTGTAATCTATTGTATCTTAGCCAAAAGAACCTCTGGTGCTTCTAACTTTCGTTTTCGAAATCGATGAACCAATTTCTTAGCAAATTGGTCCCAATCAATCAACTGTTTATTGCGATACAACCAGCGGTACCATTCAAGAGCCTCGCCCTCGAGATAGAACGAAGCCATGGACAATTTATGGTCATCAACAATGCGATAAAAATAAAAAATATCCTTCTACTTGGAAGATCCAAGTCTCAGGATTAATGCCATAGAAACGCCCCAAGTCCACTGGTGCTGGCTTGTGGCGAAGAGTAGGAGGGGATGTCGGTGGTTCTGGGAGGTTCACCCACGGTGCCCGCTCACGATAACGATCTGGATCCACTGCAGGGACACGAGTAGGCTGAACTAAGGTAACCATGGAAGCTGCCAATTGTTGTATAGAGGAGCGCATATTTGCAATTTCCCGGGCAACGGATATGTTGTCGGTACCCTTCAAGTGTTGGTCCGCTATTTGACAAGCAAGAATGAAAGCACGAATATAACAGTAACAAAGTCTCAAGTATTGTATTTATTATTTTGAACTAGAACTGAATTACAATTCAACTTAATGTAGAGAATGTAACGACTGAAAACAATTATAAAAGACCGAAATATAAGATAGGGAGCAAGGGGGATGAGACGCTCAAATTTCTAAGAACTGGGGATGAGAGACTCAGAAAATTACCATAACAATAAAACCCTACTTTGTGATCCTGCTATCTCTTGTTTTACAATTAAATATATAACGCCCATGTGCTCAAAAATTTCTTCACACGTTTTACCCCACCTTTTATTCAAAACAGTTAATCTTTTTGGTCTCCTCTTAACTCGTGTGCTGTGCCTAGCTGGCATTATTGGTTCGGCCATGTTGACGTCCACCTCACTGTTTTCATTCATAACAATAGCTGTCATGATTGGTTCAGCCACGTTGGCGTCCACCTCACTATTTGCATTCATAACAACAAAAATATACACGAGAAAGAAAGAATCTAAATGATTCGGTGGTGCAGTACAAACAAACACATATCCACTGCAATCCCACAAGTGGGGTCTTGGAGTGTGGTGTTCACGCAGACATACCCTTACCTTGGGAAGGTGGAGAAGATAATGATACACTAAAGTCATCAACAAGAAAAATAAAGTGAATGCTAATAAATCTAATATATAAATATACAAACTCAAATACATATAATATATAAACTTAAGACTAGGATTAAAAACAACTCGTACGAGACAGTGAGATTAAGATATAAGTAGCTACCAGAATTCATTGAGGTAAATTTCATATGTGTCTTAGACTTGGAACGTGAAAAACACTGAAAACTCCTATCTTAGAAAATTGTATTATAGATTATCTTTCCTAATTAACTTTTATAATGTTTTTAGTCTTTTCTCCCCCCCCCCCACCCTTAGAATAATGATTCAAAAAATATGCCAATGGTTTGTTAATCATTTTGAAAAAAATGCATTACAAACAAATGTAGCAAAGGCTACCTACAGAGGCTTTGTTGTAGATACAGTGAAAGAAGTGGAAGAACATGCTCTCATGCACCATTCTATACAGATCGATAGAGGAAGTTCGTGAAAGCTCGAACTATTGAACTTCACAAAGGTAAAGAAACATGGTCACAAAATAACACTAGCTACCTAGTTCAGGCGCACATTTAGAGATGAAGTATATTACTTGACATTCAAAAATGAACAACTTAATCAGCAATCTTCACAAACAAGTTGAACTATGAAGAAAGAAAAATTTATGAATCTAATAAACGCACTACTTAATACAAACCTCTTTATCTTTTTCCTAGGGAAAATATACCAGGACTCTTTATGATACAACCGTCCAATGATATGGCTCCATCAGTTATAAAAGGTAGTGCCTACAATGGGTGGCAACGGACCAAAATCGAGACTGTCGGACCGGTATTAACCTGAACCGGCAAGGAACCGAGAACCACCACCCGGAATAGGGACGGACCGGTACCGGTAGTTCTGGTCAATTATATATGTACCCGTCCCGTTCCGCTAGTGAACCGGTACGGAACCGAACTAGACCGGATTTCGGGACTGGGCGGGATGAATTAATTTTTTTTTATTAAAATCAATTAAAAGGTTAAAACTTTAATTGTTTTGAAGTTTAAAAATTATACTTTTCAAACTTTAAAGTTAATTATTTATACTTTTTAAACTTCAACGTCTGAAATTTTGTAAAACTTTAAAGTTTTAAGTTGTAAAGTTTGTAAAATTCAAACTTTCCAATTATAAATATATAATGTAAA
This sequence comes from Solanum peruvianum, assembly GCA_027705065.1. Lineage (NCBI taxonomy): Eukaryota > Viridiplantae > Streptophyta > Magnoliopsida > Solanales > Solanaceae > Solanum > Solanum peruvianum. The sequence goes on along the minus strand of JAKWJD010001757.1, from coordinate 11,872,203 downwards.
TATTAGTTTGAAACTTTGAATATAAACATAAAATTGTATATTTCTACTTTAAAATATTAACTTTAAAAGTATGAAAATTTAAAATTCTAACTTTGAGGTTATAAAAATTTAATTCACAATAATAAAAATTACTTAAAGACAATAATAAAAAAAAAGTTAAGGCAAATAGCCTAGACTTTAATTAATATTAATTTGATAGTACAATTTGATCTACAAAAATATTAGTAGAGTAAGAAAAGATCTATTCTACATAGCCACCTTCTAGGATTGGTTCTGTTTAAAATAGTTCTCGAATTATCATACTCATACTAATAGACAATTAAACATATAAATTTAATAGTTGATGCTACTTTTTTTCTGAAATCATTTGACATTTCTTTAATCACATGATCGCTAATTGGTGGAATATATAAATTCTCCATTGCTTCAATGTCATTGTCATTATAATCTTGCATTATTTCATCAATGTCCCTTTGAAATTTGGTCGGTAGTGATTCACGACCAAAACTTCTTCTCTCAGCATTAAATCAATCTCTAAATAATACCGATATCTCCAAGCTATCTGCTGCTAGTGAATGCCTATGATCTCCAATTTGAATCCTTGCTGCAATAAAAACGTATTCCGAAGCTATTGAAGATACTTGAATAGCTAATACGAGCCATCGGTTGAAGTTCTGGAAATCCTTTGCCGCGATTTCTCCTTCATGCTAGAACATTGTCAGTGGATTCTGTATTTTGATTAAGATATGCATAAAAAAATAATTTCTATTAGCACCTCCAAAGAAGAAGGAACTGGTTTGTCAAAGGAAAGAGCCATTCATATTGATGAATCTTTTGACTCATCTTAAAATGATGTTTTGAACAGATGTGTGGCATGCAATTTCCACGAAAACTTTCTGGGGGGTCCCAAACTATAAGATATTAGGAAGTGGTCCTATGGTTTATGGAAACAAGCTCATGGATTAAATACCTATGATATGGGTAACCACAGTTTCCTTTCAGAATTTGCTTCCAAAGCAGATGCACAGTAGGTTATACATGGTGAATGCAAATGGATGAAATCTCCATCTCAACTCCATTAGTGGTCAGAATAAACTAGACGGCTATGAGATTCCTAAGAATTAGTGACAATAAAGAATGGTATATTTTTGTTCACAATCCAAGAATGGGTTAAAGTGCCCAGCAACTTACTCCATCGAAATAGAAAACAGAGGTCGCCCTTAGAACCATCAGATATGGAGAATGATATTTGCAGGTAAAAGGAAGATTGTGCACAGTGACGATTTGTCAAAAAACTACTATGGAACTCTTTAACAGTTGCAGGGGGATGGTAAAAGGAATGGAGAAGAACACTGGTCGTAAATCGTTCCAGCCTGCATTTGGTGGGTAGTCTCCTTTTTTTTTAAATGTAAACATGATATTTTCGAGGATACAGGGGATCAGTTGAAAAGGGACAGTCTTACTGCATCCTATAATAACCAATTTCATCCCTTTCTCGTGAAATTGTTTTCGCATCTCACTTCCTATATATACATCGAACCTTAGACTGCTCAAAAAAAAACATTGATAAATGGCATAGTTAAGCAAACACAAGCTTAAACAGCTCCCAGAGGAAAGGATCTCTAATCCATGCACGGTTCTCACCTAACATGATAAATTGCAAGTATAATCTGCAACTATCAAATGATATCGTCAATCAATTAAAGAAGGATGTAAGCACAAAGAGTATGAAGTAAAAAATATCTCAAGCATGTATAGTCTAACTAGACACACTCAAGTATATAACCCTTAAAGATAGGATGAGCTTTGTGAAAGAAACTTGACAAACTCTTTTTTCCTTATTTTAAAGTTGTTCTTTGCATTCTTCAGCAATGTTTGCTCTCTCTCTAAATCTTCCACACATCTTACTCTTTCCCACTTCAGCTCCTTTATCCGAATCTCACTTTTAAAGTAGCTTTCACGTAGATACGACCTTCCAAAACTCTTTGGAAATTTGATCTGTACTTCCCTTTACAAAAATAAATACCAGAGAAAGAATTCAAATGATTTAGTTATGCAATACAAACAAACAACAACACATCCAGTACATCTAGTGTAATCTCACAAGTGGATCTAGGAGGATGGAGTGTACGTAGCCATGCCCCTACTATGGGAAGGTAGAGAGGATGATGATTCAATGATCACATCAAAAAGAAATATAAAGTGTGTTGTTCATTAAAATAAATCTAGTTTCTAAACATACAACATAAATACATGTAATATATAAACATAGGATTAGGATTAAAAACAACTCCCACAAGACAGTGGATAAAGATATAAGATATAAATAATTACCAAAAGTCATTAAGGTAAATCTAAAATGTGTCGTAGTCTCGACACGTGTTAAATCCTGAAGACACTACTCCTAGAAAATTCAAATATGGTTTGTTAATCATTTTGAAATGAAAATACATTACAAACAAATACTACCTCCATCCCTAATAACTTGTCCACTTTTCCTTTTACAGTTGTCCCTAATTACTTGTCCATTTTGACAAATCAACAAAGGACAATTTTTTTACCTAAAACCCACAATTAAATGACTAATTACTTTGAAAAATGAAGAACTTTTTATCCACTTCATAATTAATAGGGGTAAAATGGTAAACTCACTACGTCATTAATTATTTTTCTAATAGGTGTGACAATTCAAAAGTGGACAAGTAAAAAGGGACAGAGGGAGTATAACAAAGACTACTTTGAAGAAGCTTGCTGTAGATACAGTGAAAGAAATGGAAGAACATGCTTTCTTGCACCATTCTATACAAATTGACAGCGTAAGTTCGTGAAAGGTCAAACTACTGAACTCCACAATGGTCAAGCAACATGGTCACAAAATAACACCAGCTTCTCAGTTCAGGCGCACAGTTAAAGATGAAGTATATTACTTGATACTCAAAAATGAACATGTTAATAGGCAATCAATTCTGTAAAGTATCTTCACAAACAAGTTGAACTATGAAGGAAGAAAAATTTATGAATATAAACGCACTACTTAAGACAAACCTCTTTACCTTTTTCCTAGGGAAAATGTACCACCACTCTTTATGATCCCACTGTCCAATGATATGCCTCCATCAGTTATAAAAGGTAGTTCCTGCATCATGTCTGCCCTTGTTTTGTATACTTGCAACTGTGCGAAGAGTCCATAGAAGAGGGTCTCTCTCAGGACATGACCAGTGCTTGTAACACAATATAAGTTCGCAGTGTAAATATTAATCATATTGACAGCAAAACCAAGAAAACCAGGAGGAGTTTCCTTGTTGACGTATCTAGGCTTCCTCCTTATGGCAAGCCTCCTCTTAGGGTCATCAACAATAAATTCACCAGTGTATGGTCTAAAATGATACCCCAAAAATGAAAAAGATAAGAAGTAAGGAAGTGCTAAAGAATATGAGATGCATTTGAAAGAAGAGATCATCATAACCTCAAACCTTATGTTCTCAAGACAGATAACAAGATATCGGTCATCCAAAGGTCTCCCAATTGAAGCTCTAACTCCATGAAGACGAGAACTTGTATTCGTATGACCTTTCTTATCAGATGTCAGTAGTGCTTTAAGTCCATCATGCGTCTTGCAAACAACTGCTAACATGGTTTCTAGCCCAAGATATTCTGAGAGAGTTCAGGATTTCAGAGATTTAGATACAAATGTAAGTCATAATACAATGAACTTCTAAATTTCTTTTTATCGTATAGTGAACTTCCATTATCTGCCTACTTCTTGGTAAAGAAATGGCACTAGGGCCAAAGTCAACCCCCAAAATATATCTCATGAGGGAAGATTGCCGCAACCTGTATATGCAAACAACACATTCAATACCAAACTAATGTAGGACTATTTAGTACGACCCAAGAAAGCGAGAAAACATTCAAATACAAACTAACACTCTACCCTAATCTGCGCCATTCAAATCCTAATCACTCTAAGCATACCTATGACAAATTCAAATAATAGAAGGTATCAAACTTTTTGTCTCAAGTCTTCACCATCATGCAGCCACATATTGTCATCTTGATTGGGACAGATTGAACAAGTGTTATAACCTCTTGAACATGGACTAGTATAGAAAGTGGACTCATACAAAGCTCTTTTTTTTATTCTTTATCTATATTTTAAAAAAATGGCCAGCAATTACTGGATGCTATGTGAAACTAACCTGCTGAGGTTATCATCGTCAACCTTGCCAAGAAAAGCAACAATTCCTATAACGTCCTTCATATACGAAATATATGTTGGCAGCTGGCAACAATTCAATGTTAAGATTTATTCAATGGTCTCCAACTCATTCTACCCATTAGAAGATTCCTTATTTTCAGAACCAGTTCCACTTGCTGAATAAGTCTTGGCGAGAGCAGCTACAATACCCCACAAGCACAAGGCATTAAAATTGAGAAATAATGAAAAGGCATATGACAAAAGGGAAAGAAAAAAGTTTAATTGAATGCTATAGTATACACAGAGTACTTTAAAATAGGCAATACACACATTAAACCCATGAACAATATATTAAGCTCACTTAAACAAGCTGATGGCTAATATTCAGTGCAAAGGTAATCATAAAATCCGTATTTATTTTAAATTTGAAAGACGCCCATTCATATGAAAATCTTAAAATGTTTGATTGTTTACTTCAGAAAAAGACGGAATAAAAATATTATATTCTAGATTACTGAAAGAACAAAATAACTACAGTAACCTTTTAAAATTGCACATGCATTTTACAGCATAGCTAATTAACTTAAAAAGAAGGAAACAATACCTAATATCAAAAATTGAATCATCCAATCTTTTCTCCTGACCCTGTAAGAATTTGATATTATTTTCATGGTGTTTAATTTGAAGACCAATCTCCTTCACTGCATCCTCAAGTTTCTGCAGTAATTAAATGATGCAGTCATTAATATTGATCCATTTACTTCACAAAAATTATCATGTTCATTATCATCTCAAATAACAGATGCTAGTAGATATCTCTATACCTATAATCAAAACTACTATGTATATTGCATCCATCAATGACAAAATAAAATAAACTAGGCAGATTTCTTTGAAAATCATAACCACCTTGGATTCGCAGATAAAGGTCTCAGCAGTTCCATTTTGCATTATGTACTGATTGCCAGCAAGAGTAAAGGAATTCATCTGACCTCTTTGACTGAGCGATGGATCATGCATAATAAGTAGTTCCTTAGGACTGGTTTATAGCTGGAAAAGGAACGTAAAGGCAAACATCAATTTGTTAGAGTTGATTATTAATAAAAGATTCTACAAGTGCCTATTTTAAGGTCCTAGACTTCTCACCACGTATACAGTGAACAAGTAATACTACTACGTAAATCGCACTTGACATGTTTTTTAATCTTTGTTTCATTTAGGGGGGAACAAAAAATATACTTTCTTTCTAAAAATACAAATAAGGGTTGAACATTCATATTTCCAAATGCCAAAGTTTCTTTAGGTGATATACTACATAGATGGAAAGAATACAAAGCTGAGGCTTAATCGAACAACCCTCTTTTTTAGTAAATTTAGAACGTGCGACTAACTAAAGGGCAATGGGAAACAAACTTGACAATTTTAGGTACTAGTTCAAAAACAGGCATCAACATTAGCTAATGGAGGTGCTTTGAAGCTTAGTCCCTTAATTTTGTAGATATAAAATAAAAATTGGTAAAGGGGACCGCAAAGGGATATTATTGTGATTAGAAAGAAAAAACTAGTCACAAGTGCATTCTCAAACAGTTTGAAGGGCACGGGCAACATAAATATAAAGTGAAAAATGAAATAATAGTAGGACTTCCTTGTAAGGTTGCTAATTGTACATTTCTCCAGCATCAAGTATCAATACACTCATTCTTTGCAAATCAGAAAATAGTAGTAGGACTCTCAGGTTTTGAAGAGTCAATTGGCATACAGATGAATACCAGCAGACCAACATTTACCACCAAGACCCTATCTAGTAACATCCAGGCAAGTCAACCAAACCCTTAGCCAACCTCACCAACACAACATATCTTGCAAACAAGATGACTATTCCATATCCGAAGAATGAGCAGTTAAATGGTAATAAAACAAAATAAAATAAGGCAGGGACTACATAATTATCTCAGTTCATGAATATAGTCTTCATTAATTTCTCAACCACAAGATAAACCCTATTTTACATGTCATTTTATAAGTAACCTCGTTATACTTGCCATTACTAGACTTAACGAATACTACTACATATGAACTTTATGAAAAGCCTTCAATTCTGTAATCATATCCAAAGTGAAAAAGAGAATTTTTATCCCATAGATCAAGCTGATTTTTTAGAAACTTGACAAAGTTTTGCCTGTTAGTGATATCCATGTTGGCTCCCTTCTGATGTGTGTCTCAAAAGAACACAACTATCATTTGCATCAAGCCTCTAGTAGTTCTTGAAAATTAATGCACAAGTAAAAACTAACTTGCAGGTTTGACAACAACAACATATATACACAGTGTAATCCCACAACTGAGGTTTTCCGATGGTAGAGTGTATGCACACCTTACCCCTATCTCATAGAGATAGAGAGGTTGTTTCCGGTAGACCCTCGACTTACTTTGTCAAGGTAACAAAATGATAAAATTAAATATAAAACTAAAAGTGAATTTTCATGTTCACACATGATGATAAAACTAAAAACATTTAGGAGTCTTTAACATTTTTTGTAATAGACACACAAATTCGTTTGTTTATTTCTCCTAATTTAGCAGGCATATCTTCTTTAAACAAGTTGAGAATTGTAAAGAGTAACTTTTAGAGATATATCAACTCGGCAGCCTCATTAATTCCACCAGATATTTCTTGTTAAATTATGGAGATTAACTTTTAGAGATATATCAACAAAAAGAGAATGTTTGAAAAGGTTAAAACTTGCAATTGAAAGAGGAAACTATAACAAGTATGTAATGAGCTAGTAAAATCAACAATAAAATCCACAATCATTTTACATCTAATTACACCAGATGTGATATGATCAAGAATATCATTATCTAAATTGGGGATTTATTGTGGTGTGAGGAGCACGTAACACAAGATTAACAAGTCATGCATTGCTTTGACAAAATGGGTGACACGAGCATATTCTCTGAGGATCTCACGACTCAATTTAGAGTCGTGAACGGCGCTAAGGAGAAGAGTTCCAAACAAGCCTTAACAAAAAATCTACAGAAAATCGGAAAAAGTATCTGCTATTTTTGGGGCCGATCCAGAAATTACCTTTAACAGAAATCAATAACGCAGCCAACCAATCTTATCTTGTTCCCACCTTATTCATCAATAAAGTATTCGGAGAGTAAAGAAACTAATTCAAACTCCAAAACATAAGTCTCATACTAGACACCAATTTGCAATACTAAAGAATACTCATAAACTTCTAATAAAAGAAATGACTATGGAGTGACTAAGAATTCCAAAAAATGTCTATAACAACTAATAGGTTTGTTATCCACGAGAACAAGTGTGGGGTTCACCCGAAATGATCAACTCAAAAGCTCTATACCTTACAAAAGTCACCTGTATTCTTTGTAAAAAAAAGATATAGCAAGGAGTGAGATGCAAGCTCAGTGAATAATAATATTTAACCACAACCATTTTAACGAGGAATAAGTCAGAAAACATGCAAGTACAATAATCATAATGATGAAATAATGCTCTTTCAGAAATAATACAATATTCAACCTTGTGTGCCTCATATAAACAAAATCAATATAAATATTAATAGTAAACTCAGAGAAACCTTTCCATATCAAATCTTATATCTGGCAGGTTTCCAACGATGAATCATGTAATCAGAGTGACCTTCTCTTTAAGAACCAATAACAATAAGCTCCTCATGAAGAAGTTAAATATTCATATCGGTAGATCCCTAATTGAGGGATATCAGTAACGGTGTACTAGTTTCACATCCCACTAGCAAGGGCTTTATCAGAAATCTGTAATTACAAGGTGCACCAGGTCTAATGATCCTGCCGTTAGCTACGGGATTAATCAAGGTCTACTCCCATTTATATTATTCTTGTAATCAGTATGAAGCATTTCAAAATGGAACAGAACATTTAAATCACCTTTCAAAATACTTTTTCTCAACTAAGTGTAAAACCTTTTCAATAACAATAATCATATCTTGTAAAAAAATAATCATCTCAATTACAGTATCATATCTAGTAAAAGACTTGTCCCACATGCAAGTTCAAAATATTCAGAAACACATTTACTTATAATTCATGTGAAGATCATGCAAATTATAAATTATCAATTGTAATAAAATTACTTCTCACACTGTTTGTATCGAAATACTGAACTTGTCATCTCAAGAAATTCGTATGACTCCCTCAAATTGATCTATAAGCACATTATATCGTTCTCTTGTAAAAAATTTAGGCTAATTCATAACAAATTGAAATACCCACCCACGGGCTACCATGATTGATTCTCACTTTGTCAACTGTATTTTCTCATACTTTGAGTAATTCAGTTAGCCCATTATATTACTAACCCACCATACCATCTATTCATTCAAAGTTCTTCCCAACATTATTAAAATTTATTCTTCAAATAACCAAAATAATCTTACTTTCCAACCTGTTTTTTGTTGTACGTCAAAATACAATAATTTAAATTTTAATCATTAAATGCACTCCATTAATTTCTCGGAATTTAACAATTTCTCTGTTTCTTTAACACATGATTCTCCAATTCTCAACCCCAATTCTATAGCCATGAAATATACAAAATAATTCTATAAACTAAACTCAAAAACTTACCTTCCTCTTATGCTTCTCTTTTTACTGATAAATCACGGTCTGGAATATTTTTTCGTTCACTGCTCCTTTCTTGGAACGTGAAACCTCAGCTTAATTTTTTTTTTCAATTGCCGCCTTCAGCATTTCTCCTTAAACTTGAAGGTATGTTCCCCATTTATTTTATTTCACGTACAAGATGGGCCAAGCACATTTGGTGTGCAGTAACTTCCAAAAAACAATCAAAGACTTTTTTATTTTTTTATTTTTCTAAAAAAAGAAATCTAATGACAAGTATGCCCTTAATTAATTATAGGTTATTACAGAGGAAGTGAGATGTGAAGAATTAAATTAGGTCGTATTATAAAGATTTGTTACATCAAAAGCAAAGGCATTGCATGAAAGCCAAATCTGCTTATATATAGCACTATCTTGAGTGAAACTACATTAAGACGTAGGTTTTAGAGTTAGGTTCAGCGTTAGGGCGTAGGTGAAATGAATTAGTTCAAAATTCTCATACCTATATTTTTTTATGAAAAGGAAAACCCACTGCCTCTAACCTTTGGATGAGCACAGGATAAAACCCTGATCCTATGCAATAGCTCGTAAACCACACAGGAGAGGTAACCGCACTAGGCAAGCCCGGTGTGGCGAGATTGACCCACATGGCAAATCCCTTGCTTTCACGTGCAAGAAATTTTGAACTTGAGCCCTTCAAAATGGAATTCCCAAGCCCTAACCGTTGTGTCACCCAAAGGGTTTAGACAGTCTCATACCTTACACTTCATTAAAATACTCTCCAACCGAAATCCTATTTTGTGACCCTACTCTCTCCAGAATAGTTGATATGGTCATGCCCACCAGCAACTGGTCTACTCATTCCAGCTCCCTCTACAACGAAGAACTTCATTACGGCCCTACATGACAGCACTATCCAAGAGAAAAACAAACCTATTATGCTTCAACCTATCATATAATGGAGAACCCACTATCCCATGGACCAAGAAAGATTTTGATAGGTTGTGTATCAGGCAAAAGCTTCTATATGCATGCACTAGCGACAAAATTTACATATGGAAGACCTAATTGATACTTACTAAAAAAAATTTCCAACACATTGGAATATGCAATATTCTCTATCTTGAATAAAGGGAACTCCGACGAGATCAACACCAAATGCGGCCATGTGAACCTCTTTCCACCACTTTATCGTTGTGCATCATTCAAGCAGAATCAGACGTCAGCGTACATATTTTAAAGTTACTACTCACAACTGTCTTTGCTTTGTTTGGTATCGTGCAAAATCCAACACCACCACAAGGTCCAGCAACCAAAGCTCAACCAATGTCATTTGTCGCATATACCTCACGTGAGGCTACATATAGGATTCTACCGACCACAATAGTACCATGCGCCCTTGTGTGATCCTATTCCTCTTCATGTGATTCATTAAAATCAACATCTGCAGTGTGTCCATAATGATTAGGATAGAAATCTCTCAAAATTTCTCTTATTTCATCCTCATTTTACAATTTTCTACTTCGTTATTATCTCTATCTTCACATTCTGATTCTGGCTCACCTAATACTTCCCCATGATGATACCAAAAGGTATAATTTTTAATTATTTCATAAACGTTCAAGTGTGTTCTGACTGTCTCACATGTTCCTAATGTGGTATTACAACATTTGACACATGGATATCGTATTTCATACATTTCTCATGCGCTTTGAAAAGCATAATTTAAAAATTTTCTACCCCGATAAAGTAGGCCTCATTAATTCGATCATCAGTAAGTTGCATCCATTACTTACTCGATGCCATAACCTTTGATTATATGTAAGAGTTAGATGAATAATAATTTAGGATAACATGTTTACTAAGATGAACATTAGTTTCTACTAAACATATCAAATCATCCTAATGTGAATCTAAGCAATTTTTTTTTATCAAACTACATGAGGATCCAAGCAATTTCAGGAAACATTTACAATCTAATTAAAATGAAGAACCACAAAACAATAATGACAAACAACCATAAGTTTCCAGGCAGCTTAAGATTTCAAAAATGCACTACAAGTAGTAACTTCAGAAACTATTATGCAGCTATAGTTTTAGTAGAAAAGAACAATTCAAATAACATTTAAAACAACAAAAAAAGGTAACTACTCTGAAGTATATTATATGACACACATAGTTTTAAAGTTCTTGGGAAAACGTAACTTAAATCCAATAAAAAATACACTAAATTGATCAAAAGTAAGTAGAAATAGAAGTCACTCAAACTAAATTTTACGAACTTCAACCAATAGAGTGTTGAGAGAAATCAATTTCTCTCGTAGTAAGACTACTTGTGAACAACTTTCTTAAAGTGCATTTTACTCAAGGATTCTAGACTCAACTATTCAACTCATAAAAACTTTATAAATCACAAAATAACTTGATATTCAAAATATTGACTGAAAGCAAAGATTGAAATTTAGTTTCGAGTCAATGTTGTTCAAGAAAATGCAAAAACTTCAACAAGAGAAAGTAGAATTAAACTAGAATGCTACTGAATATATCAGATGTTTTAACAAAGCTCATTAACATTTTTTTTCTTTCTCGTCTAATCCTCAAGCTACTCATCGATGAATAAAATAATTTCAGAAGCTTTAATAAATTAACAATTTTGTTTGTTTCTCATATAATCTTTTTACTGTCAGAACTTAAAAATTGACGACAATGTAATACAATAAAAAGAACCATTCAAAATCAAAGCATACAAACTAGGTACTGAAATTAAAGACATTAATAGTAAAAATACAACTAATTCATCGCCTAATAGAAAAAAATTGCAATGCCAACCTTACAAAAAATTTCTTCGTATCCCTAGAAATTATGCAACCCTAACAGAGAAATTCCTTAAATAAACTCTCAATTGGCTCCTGTTTGACCCTCAACCCCCAACCTTACCTACAAAACTATCATTTTCGGTGCTAACAAAACAATGATTATCCCCAAGAGCCCAATCGCATAATATTCAATCATCACATAGAAAAATGAAAGATTATATAAAAAAAAACGAAGAAGAGGGACATGAATCTAGAGGAATAAACTTACTTTAGATGTAGATACTTGATGAAACGTTTTTCTCCAAAGAAAATGCCTTCAAGCTTCAAAAATTAAGACATTTTTCTGTCAATAATGCCATCAACTTTCAAGATTTAGGGAATTCAAAGACTAATGCATAGAGAAAGAGAGAAAACACAAAGGATACTTCAGCGATTATGGGGCTTTAGGTTATTACTATATATAGAGAAAATTTTTTAGAGCCTTTTAGTCCTTTCGGTTCACAAGTTATTTTATTTTTAGAATTTATTTTAGTCAAATAGAGACTAGTATATTTTTGTCTTTAATAAGCCTTTTTGTTGTAGTTGTGTGACAAACTTTGCACGAGCTTTTAGCTTTCTTGCATTTCCTTTAACATACAGCAGAGTGGAGCCGATCATATCATACCATATCATATATTTATTTAAAAGAGAACCCTAAGCCCTCCTTCGTGACGCCATCACATGTAACGATCTGTTTAGTCGTTTTGAGCAACAGATTTTATTTCTGGAAAAACTGGCTGAGTCGACGGATCCCACGACGGACCGTCATGGGCATGACGGACCGTCGAGGGGGTCTCGTTCCAAAACACTTAGAATTCTGAAATTTGGGTACTGAAATCGACTCTCTGAACTTCGTGACGGAATGGCAGGACAGACCGTCGTGGGCACGACGGACCGTCACACATTTTCCACAGAAATTAACTCTCTGAACTTTGCGACGGACCTACAGGACGGACCGTCACAGCCATAACGGACCATCACAGGCTACGTAATCCCAGGCTGGGTCGGATTTCTGTTAAGTAATTTAAGGGGCGTTTTGGACTATTCCTGCTATAATTATAAATTTAGTGGGTTAATATTAATAATTCAATTACTTAGGGGTTAAAGGAGACAACCTTGAATTAATTAATGGGTTAATTCATCATCTTTATACTTAATTATATGCTAATTAGGGTAAAAGAAAGAGGGTTTGAATAAGAAAAATAGAAAGAACAAGAGAGGGAGAAAACGAACGAACAGGGAGAGAAGAAGAACAAAGCTTTGGGAAATTGCTTGCTTGATCACGAATTCTTCGGTGGAGGTAGGTTATGGTTTATGCTATTCGTAGTAAACTCTTAATAGCGAATTATATGTATTGGTAGTATTGTAAACCCTTCTATATGCTTAATTGTATGCTTGCATGAATGTGATTATATAATTGTGATAAAATAAGCATGATGAAGCTATTGAATCCTAAATCTTCAAAAACCCTAATCTACTTTGTTATTGATGGAGCCTTAGTATAAAAGAAGGCTTGATGAACGAAAGTAGTGAGATTAGGGGATCGGGTGTCACGTTCCGACACCAGGATAGTATATGAGGATCGGAGTGTCACGTTCCGACACCAGGATAGTAATAGAGGATCGGGTGCCACGTTCCGGTACCACGATAGTAATAGAGGATCGGGTGCCACGTTCCGGTACCAGGATAGTATATGAGGATCAGAGTGTCACGTTCCGACACCAGGATAGTATATGGATCGAGTGCCACGTTCCGGTATTAGGATAGAATGAGGATCGGAGTGCCACGTTCCGGCACCAGGATAGTATATGGATCGGGTGCCACGTTCCGGTACCAGGATAGAATGAGGATCGGAGTGCCACGTTCCAGCACCAGGATAGAATATGGATCGGGTGTCACGTTCCGACACCAGGATAGTATATGAGGATCGGAGTGTCACGTTCCGACACCAGGATAGTATATTGAGCGAAGAGTCACGTACCGACACGAGAGGAATAAAGATAATGAATCTTGAAAGATGTTAATATACTCAATTTAATGAACCTATTTCCCAAATGAGTATGGTATTGAGGCTTGAGTCCTCATTGGTGTACTTGGCATTAATTATTAATGATTATAGTACTTTATATTGCTACAGATTGAGTATTGTAGTTGATTTTATGATATTATCTGACATATACTGTTTTCTATTTTGAGTTGACCGATGATATCTACTCAGTACTTGTGTTTTGTACTGACCCCTACTTGTATGTTTCTTTCTTTGTTATTGTGGAGTGCAGCAAACGTACCGTCATCTTCAACTCAACCGCAACTCTAGCCAGTCTTCATTAAACCGGATTTCAGGGGGAGCTAATGCTTCTAGCTTGGACTGGATCTTCCTCTTCATGTCTTGATGCCTCGAAATTCCGGCATGGACTAGCTTTTACTTATTTTAGCTTTCTTAGATACTCTTAGTTTTAGTAATTGAGAATAGATGTTCTTTTGATGATGACTTCCAGATTTTGGGGTTAATAATAGTTGTTGAGTTTTTAGAAGTTATTAAATTGATTTTCATTAATTAGCTATGTCTTCCGCATTGTATTTTGTTCATTATGTTTGAAATGTTGGGGTTAGATTGGTTGGTTCGCTCACATCGTAGGATAAGTGTGGGTGCCACTCGCGGCTCGGATTTGGGTCGTGACAAACTTGGTATCAGAGCATTAGGTTCGTTGGTCTCATTACACAAGAACGAGTCTAGTAGAGTCTTAAAGAACGGTAGGGGGACGCCTTTACTTTTCTTTGAGAGGCTATAAGACTTCAGGAAAATTCCATTCTTTCATTCTTTCTTTCGTGCTATTACTTGGATCCAATTGGTATCTAGGTGATACAAATTGGTATCTGACCATCTTCACTCTATTTCGCAGATGGTTTGAACTAGAGCAACGACTGCACCAACACCAACACTGGCAAGACAAGAAGCGTCTGAGCCAGCCACTGGGGCTGTAGCTCGAAGAGGAGTAGTGGCGAGAGGCCGTGGAAGAGGTCGTGGGAGGACGTCCTCTAGAGGAAGAGGACAAGCACCTAGCCCATCGGGTACTAGGGCGGTGACTCCTCCACCAACTGAGGAAGTTGTAAGAGAGGGTGAGGAAGGGGAGAATGAACAAGTACAGAATGAGGGATTGCCACCCCAACCTACCCCAGAGATGATCAATCAGGTTCTTGCTTATCTTAGCGGGTTATCTGATCAGGGCCAGACACCTCCAGTGTTTTCTGCACCAGCACCTCAGGTTTCGGAGGTACAACATGCAGCTACTGTGGCTCCCCGCATGGATGCCTCATTGGAAATAGGCACATTTCCTCGTCTCATACAGGGCCTATAATGACAAATGATTAGCATGAACTTTTCAGTAAGTTCTTGAAATTGAAACCTCCAGTCTTCAAGGGTGCTGAATCTGAGGATGCCTACGATTTTCTGGTTGACTGTCATGAGCTGCTACACAAGATGGGTATAGTAGAACGGTTTGGTGTTGAGTTTGTGACTTATCAGTTTCAAGGGAACGCCAAAATGTGGTGGCGGTCACATGTTGAGTGTCAACCAACAGAGGCACCACCTATGACTTGGGCATCATTCTCTAGCTTGTTTATGGAGAAGTATATCCCCCGGACTTTGAGGGATAGGAAAATAGATGAGTTCTTGAGCCTAGAGCAAGGTAGGATGTCGGTTACCGCATATGAGGCTAAGTTTCGTGCATTATCCAGGTATGCCACCCAACTTTTTTTCAGTCCACAAGAGCGGATTCGCCATTTTGTGAAGGGGTTGAGGTCAGAATTGCGGATTTCAGCCTTAGAGGTAGCAGCTACGACAAAATCCTTTCAAGAAGTGGTAGACTTCGTGATAGAGGTGGAAGGAGTGAAGCCAGATGACTTCACCATGGCATCGACATCAAAAAGGTTTCGAAAGGGAGGTGAGTTTAATGGTTCTTACTCTAGAGGACAGGGTTCAGGAGGTTACTCAGTCCGACCAATTCAGTCTTCACTACATACTGTAGTTGGGGGTCCACCTCAGACCGGTCAACACTTCTCTGAGAGACCTATGCTTGACTCCAGAGAGTGTTATGGATGTGGGGAGACTGGACATATTAAGAGGTATTGTCCAAAACAGAGTTACAGACCCCCAATAGTCAGAGGTAGAGGTGGTCATGGAAGAGGCCGTCATTCTGGAGGACGTGGTGGCCGAGGTAATGGTGGTCACCAAAACGGCCGGGGTGACGAGCAAACTGGAGCCACTACAGCACAACATGGTAGGGGCAACGGGCAGACAGGCGATAGGGCCCATTGTTACGCTTTCCCTGGGAGATCTGAAGCGGAGACATCTGATGCTGTCATCACAGGTAATCTTTTGGTTTGTGATTGCATGGCTTCTGTATTGTTTGATCCTGGATCCACATTTTCTTATGTATCTTCTTCATTTGCTACTGGTCTTAATTTACCTTGTGAATTACTTGACATGCCTATTCGTGTGTCTACTCCGGTGGGTGAGTCTGTGATAGTCGAAAAGGTGTATAGGTCTTGTCCTGTGGCTTTTGCGGGGAGAAATACTTATGTAGACTTGGTTATCTTAGAAATGGTTAATTTTGATGTAATTCTAGGTATGACTTGGCTTTCTCCGAATTTTGCGATCTTGGATTGTAATGCTAAAACTGTGACGTTAGCCAAGCCTGGGACAGATCCGTTAGTGTGGGAGGGCGACTACACTTCCACTCCGGTTCGTATCATCTCCTTTCTTCGTGCTAAGAGATTGGTTAGTAAAGGGTGTCTAGCCTTCTTGGCACATCTCAGGGATGACACTACCCAAGTACCTTCAATTGAGTCGGTTTTGATAGTCCGTGAGTTTCTGGATGTGTTCCCTGCAGACCTTCCTGGTATGCCACCGGATAGAGATATCAATTTTTGCATTGATCTGGAACCGGGTACTCGCCCCATTTCTATACCCCCTTATAGAATGGCTCCCGAGGAGTTAAGAGAGTTAAAGGCCCAACTTCAAGATTTGTTGAGCAAAGGCTTCATTAGACCAAGTGCATCTCCTTGGGGTGCTCCTGTTTTGTTTGTGAAGAAGAAGGATGGGAGTTTTCGAATGTGCATAGACTACAGACAACTGAATAAGGTAACTATTAAGAACAAGTATCCTCTTCCCCGCATCAATGATTTGTTCGATCAGTTACAAGGTGCTTGTACCTTCTCAAAAATCGATCTGAGATCTGGTTATCATCAACTGAAAATACGGGCAACGGATGTGCCCAAGACTGCTTTTCGGACCAGGTATGGCATTATGAGTTCTTAGTGATGTCTTTTGGGATTACGAATGCCCCTGCTGCTTTCATGAGCTTGATGAATGGGATTTTTAAGCCATATCTGGATCTCTTTGTCATTGTATTCATTGATGATATATTTGTATACTCAAAGAGCAAGAAGGAACATGAGAAGCACTTGAGAATTGTATTGAATATGTTGAGGAAGAAAAAGCTTTATGCCAAATTCTCCAAGTGTGAGTTTTGGATAGATTCAGTGTCCTTCTTGGGACACGTGGTTTCTAAGGATGGAGTGATGGTGGATCCTTCTAAAATCGAAACAGTGAGGAATTGGGTAAGACCTACTAATGTGTCAGAAATAAGGAGCTTTGTTGGTTTAGCTAGCTATTACCGTCGATTTGTCAAGGGATTCTCTTCTATTGCTTCCCAATTGACGAACTTAACTAAGCAGAATGTTCCATTTGTATGGTCGAATGAATGTGAGGAAAGCTTTCAGAAGCTCAAGACCTTGTTGACTACTGCACCAATCCTTACCCTGCCAGTGGAAGGTAAGAATTTCATTGTCTATTGTGATGCATCCTATTCGGGTTTGGGTGCAGTGGTAATGCAAGAGAAGAATGTAATTGCTTATGCTTCAAGGCAATTAAAGGTGCATGAACGTAATTATCGGACCCATGATTTGAAGTTGGCCGCGGTAGTATTTGCATTAAAGCAATGGCGACACTATTTATATGGGGTTAAGTGTGATGTCTATACGGATCATAGTAGCCTACAGTATGTGTTTACTCAGAAAGATTTGAATTTGAGGCAGAGGAGATGGATGGAACTACTGAAGGACTACGATAGCTCTATCTTGTATCATCCGGGAAAAGCTAATGTTGTGGCAGACGCTTTAAGTAGAAAGGCAGGAAGCATGGGAAGTCTAGCTCACTTGCAAGTTTCTAGACGCCCATTGGCTAGAGAAGTTCATACTTTGGCTAATGACCTTATGAGGTTAGAAGTAAATGAGAAGGGAGGATTTTTGGCTTTTGTGGAGGCAAGATCTTCCTTTCTTGACAAGATTAAGGGAAAGCAGTTTAATGATGAGAAATTGATCCGGATCCGAGATAAAGTGTTGCGAGGAGAGGCTAAAGAAGCAACAATCGATGAGGAAGGTGTGTTGAGGATTAAAGGAAGGGTATGTGTGCCCCATGTTGATGACTTGATCCACACTATTCTCACAGAGGCTCATAGTTCCGGATATTCTATACATCCTGGTGCAACCAAGATGTACCGTGACCTAAAGCAACACTTTTGGTGGAGTAGAATGAAGCGCGACATTGTTGATTTTGTTGCCAAATGTCCAAATTGTCAACAAGTAAAGTATGAACACCAGAGGCCCGGAGGAACACTTCAGAGAATGCCCATTCCTGAATGGAAGTGGGAAAGAATTGCAATGGACTTTGTGGTTGGTCTTCCAAAGACAATGGGTAAGTATGACTCCATTTGGGTGATTGTTGATAGGTTAACTGAGTCTTCTCACTTCATTCCGGTCAAGGTGACTTACAATGCAGAGATGTTAGCCAAACTTTACATCTCGGAAGTTGTTCGGTTGCATGGGGTTCCACTCTCCAT
Organism: Solanum peruvianum; assembly: GCA_027705065.1. Taxonomy (NCBI): domain Eukaryota; kingdom Viridiplantae; phylum Streptophyta; class Magnoliopsida; order Solanales; family Solanaceae; genus Solanum; species Solanum peruvianum. The sequence continues at coordinate 11,853,619 of JAKWJD010001757.1, read as the reverse complement.
CATATCAGATAGAGGTACGCAGCTTACTTCTATGTTTTGGAAAACATTGCATGCGGAATTGGGTACTAGGTTGGATCTAAGTACCGCATTCCATCCTCAGACCGATGGTCAGTCTGAGCGAACGATTCAAGTGTTGGAGGATATGCTTCGTGCATGTGTGATAGAACTTGGTGGTCATTGGGATAGCTTCTTACCCTTAGCAGAGTTCTCCTACAACAATAGGTATCACTCAAGTATTGACATGGCCCAATTTGAAGCATTGTATGGGAGGAGATGTAGGTCTCCCATTGGTTGGTTTGATGCATTTGAGGTTAGACCTTGGGGTACTGACCTTCTGAGGGAATCGTTAGATAAAGTGAAGTGCGTTGAAGAAAAGCTTCTAGAGGCTCAAAGTAGGCAAAAAGAATATGCAGATCGAAAGGTTAGAGACTTGGAGTTCATGGAGGGTGAACAAGTCTTGCTGAAGGTTTCGCCCATGAAAGGGGTGATGCGGTTTGGTAAAAGGGTTAAGCTAAGCCCAAGGTATATTGGTCCATTTGAAGTTCTGAAGCGCGTAGGGGAGGTAGCTTACGAATTAGCCCTGCCCCCAGGACTGTCCGGAGTGCATCCGGTATTTCATGTGTCTATGTTGAAAAGATACCATGGGGATGGAAACTACATCATTCGTTGGGATTCGGTCCTACTTGATGGGAATTTGTCTTATGAGGAGGATCCTGTTGCTATTTTAGATAGAGAAGTCCGCAAGTTGAGGTCAAGGGAGATTGCATCCATCAAGGTTCAATGGAAGAATCGGCCGGTTGAAGAAGCCACTTGGGAGAAGGACGCAGATATAAAAGAAAGATACCCACACCTGTTTAAAGATTCAGGTACTCCTTTTCGCCCTTGTTTCTTTTCTTGTGATCGTTCGAGGACGAACGATGGGTAAATTGGTATCTATTGTAACGACCTGTTTAGTCGTTTTGAGCAACATATTTTATTTCTAGAAAAACTGGCTGAGTCGACGGATCCCACGACGGACCGTCATGGGCACGACGGACCGTCGAGGGGGTCTCGTTCCGAAACACTTAGAATTCTGTAATTTGGGTACTGAAATCGACTCTCTTAACTTCGTGACGGAATGGAAGGATGGACCGTCGTGGGCACGACGGACCGTCGTGGGCACGATGGACCGTCGTGGGCACGACGGACCGTCACACATTTTCCACAGAAATTAACTCTCTCAACTTTGCGACGGACCTACAAGACGGACCGTCACAACCATGACGGACCGTCACAGGCTGCGTAATCCCAGGCTGGGTCGGATTTCTGTTAAGTAATTTAAGGGGCGTTTTGGACTATTCATTCTATAATTATAAATTTAGTGGGTTAATATTAATAATTCAATTACTTGGGGGTTAAAGGAGACAACCTTGAATTAATTAATGGGTTAATTCATCATCTTTTATACTTAATTATATGCTAATTAGGGTAAAAGAAAGAGGGTTTGAATAACAAAAATAGAATGAACAAGAGAGGGAGAAAACGAATGAACAGGGAGAGAAGAAGAACAAAGCTTTGGGAATTTGCTTGCTTGATCACGAATTCTTCGGTGGAGGTAGGTTATGGTTTATGCTATTCGTAGTAAACTCTTAATAGCGAATGATATGTATTGCTAGTATTGTAAACCCTTCTATATGCTTAATTGTATGCTTGCATGAATGTGATTATATAATTGTGATAAAATAAGCATGATGAAGCTATTGAATCCTAAATCTTGAAAAACCCTAATCTTCTTTGTTAATGATGGTGCCTTAGTATAAAAGAAGGCTTGATGAACGAAAGTAGTGAGATTAGGGGATCAAATGTCACGTTCCGACACCAGGATAGTATATGAGGATCGGAGTGTCACGTTTCGACACCACGATAGTAATAGAGGATCGGGTTCCACGTTCCGGTACCAGGATAGTAATAGAGGATCGGGTGCCACGTTCCGGTACCAGGATAGTATATGAGGATCGGAGTGTCACGTTCTGACACCAGGATAGTATATGGATCGGGTGCCACGTTCCGATACCAGGATAGAATGAGGATCGGAGTGCCACGTTCCGGCACCAGGATAGTATATGGATCGGGTGCCACGTTCCGGTACCAGGATAGAATGAGGATCAGAGTGCCACGTTCCGGCACCAGGATAGAATATGGATCGGGTGTCACGTTCCGACACCAGGATAGTATATGCGGATCGGAGTGTCACGTTTCGACACCAGGATAGTATATGGAGCGGAGTGTCACGTACCGACACGAGAGGAATAAAGATAATGTATCTTGAAAGATGTTAATATACTCAATTTAATGAACCTATTTCCCAAATGAGTATGGTATTGAGGCTTGAGTCCTCATTGGTGTACTTGGCGTTAATTATTAATGATTATAGTACTTGATATTGCTACAGATTGAGTATTGTAGTTGATTTTATGATATTATCTGACATATACTGTTTTCTATTTTGAGTTGGCCGATGATATCTACTCAGTACTTGTGTTTTGTACTGACCCCTACTTGTATGTTTCTTTCTTTGTTATTGTGGAGTGCAGCAAACGTACCGTCGTCTTCAACTCAACCGCAACTCTAGCCAGTCTTTATTACACTGGATTTCAGGGTGAGCTAATGCTTCTAGCTTGGACAGGATCTTCCTCTTCATGTCTTGATGCCTCGAAATTCCGGCATGGACTAGCTTTTACTTATTTTAGCTTTCTTAGATACTCTTAGTTTTAGTAATTGAGAAAAGATGTTCTTGTGATGATGACTTCCAGATTTTGGGGATAATAATAGTTGTTGAGTTTTTAGAAGTTATTAAATTGATTTTCATTAATTAGCTAAGTCTTCCGCATTGTATTTTGTTCATTATGTTTGAAATGTTGGGGTTAGATTGGTTGGTTCGCTCACATAGTAGGATAAGTGTGGGTGCCACTCGCGGCTCGGATTTGGGTCGTGACATCACAAACAAGAATTTCCTTGTAAATTTAATTATTTTCAAAACTAGCCTTCCTCTTCCATGAAAAGATGTGACTTTTATGAAAAAGTTGCAACTTCAATAAAGATTTATGACTTTTATCAGAAGTTGTGACATTTAAAAAGTTGTGCTTTAATGAAAAGTTGCGACTTTTATGCAAAATTGCGACTTTTCAAAGGGTTATAACTTTTCTAAATAGTTGTAACCTTTCAGATAAGACACAATAAACATTTGTTAACACTACCCTTTGTTTTTTTAAAGATAGTGATATTTCCTCTCATTTTAAAAAAAACAAAAATTCTTATCTTCTTCTTCTACTTCAGCGAAAACAAATATTCGTGTACTTTGTTCCTGTTGAGTGACTTACTAACACCACTTTTATATCAATAAGTTGTTGAATAAAATCATTCCATCATGAGAGGATATAATCTCTCTTGGATTGGAATAGAATAGTTTTCTTAAAGGAACATTGTATATTCAGTGGATTTAATTTTTCCCTTTCTATTCCATTATGTTTAAACATATCCTGGTATGTATTTTTACACTCATTAATTTATGCTTATGATATAAATTTTTATTTTTCACTACATATATTAAAATCTATCGTTTATATTTCAATAAAGTTATTTTCTCTTGTTATATTGAACATATACACATATATTATGTATATTCATTGTGCAAAAAATAATTGTTGTACTCAGTTTCAAGAATTCATGTTTTAATATTCTATATTTAATTTATAACTTAAAGTACTATATATAAGCTTACAAATTATCCTTTTTTACATAGATATGAAAATTTTCACTTATTAATTGAAGAAATTAATTATACAAGTTTAAAACTTATAACTGTTTTCATGTTCAAGCATAATTTCTTTTTTCGGAATATATTAACTTAAATGTTTCTTTTTACTACGAAATTCCTTTCTATATAAATATTCCTATTTATTTCTTTTTTTTCCTTTTAATGTTGATTAAAGAACCAATGATTTATTTTTTCGTGAGTAATTAAATCATAAGAGGTTCTTGAGTTATGTGATAATGACAAATAATCAAATTAATATTTGAATATTGCTACCATATTCTCAGATGCTATTTCCATCATTTTTAATGTATGGATATTAGAAAAGAATTATTTGCAAGTTCAATGCAATTATTATTTATGACCACACAAAGCATGAGCAAATTACCTAGTATAATTTAATTTCCCAATCTTCGAAATTGGAAAATACTTGGCTTTTTAGTTTCTTAACATTCTGAATCATGTCTCTTTAAGAATTTAGTCTTAAAGCTAGACAAATATTACGGGATAGAGAATTGCTTGTTTTTTGTGGTAATGGCAAAATGGCTTGATAATTAAAGTGCACAAAACCTACATCGGGAACCTAAAGTTTGTGCTGCTGGTTCTCATTTGGAAGATGTTGTTTTTGAAATTGTAAATACTACAGGTGAAGTGGATGAAGATATCGATAGTGAAGTGGAAGATGGCCACTTTCATACCCTTCTGATAAGGCAGGACTCATTGAGGGAAGTATTCAATGTGATATACAACTTCCATCGAGGACCCTTCTTTGTAGCCAGTCACTCTCGTTTCCACGAGCTGCAAACAAGCATAGAGGTTGTAATCTAAGTGACTAACGTTTCTATTTTTCAGGTATCACATTCTCATACCTCTATCTGCAGGTGCATGTCGAGAAAGCTGTAAACCAACTTAGAAGTCCCAAGAAACAGATTCTGCTTCTTGAGGATTCGAATGGTAAAGGACCAGAAATGGTGTGTCATGACAACTATGATGGAAGAACAATGATTGGCTCCACTCTTCTGTATGTTAAGGGAAATGCAAGAAAGCAAAAAAACTCGTGCAAAGTTTGTAACACGGAGATGTTGAACTACTGGAAAAACATATAGGATATGAGGAGTATTGGCAAACCTTCGATGCAACTCACAACAATCTACTATCAGTTTGGAAATCTCTCTTGAAAACTACTTCATCACCAGGCAACAGAAAAGGAAATTGTGGGTAGAAAAAATAGGTTAAAGATTGTGATCTAGTTTTTCTTCAAATGCCACTTTATCCACTCTTTCATTGCCCACCAAAATAATGGGCCTTAACACAGATATGGAAAAAACAAGTTGTGGTCTTATGGATACTCAATGGTAATTCCATCTTTGTTCTGTAAAATACATAATTCAAGAGTATTAAAAGCCGACCCTTTTGTTATTTTGTAGTTTTGATGGTTTGAAAAACATAAGGACCTTGTGAAGGAACATGATTCTTAGCTCAATATGCTATTTGCTGCCAGCTGGAGAACGTACAAGAAGTTGGTGCACAGTCTACAATAGTGGCAGAAGTTGCAGACGCACCAGAAATCTCAGCCAATGTCATTGCTTTAAGGATTGTGACCTTTCTACATAAACACAACAACTCTACATTCACAATTTAGTTTTTGCAACTTGAAAGGCATCTCAAGAACTCTTGCAACGACTGAGAAAATCAAAGACAAGAAATAATTCAAAGAACAACTCAAGCGAAAGTGTTGAAAGTGTAGAAGTCTTAGAAGTACTTCTTCCGATCCAAAAATTGTAATCTGGTCCTAATCTATAAAGGATTCAGTTCTTTCCAATATGAGAATTCTAGATTATTTAAGGTCAACTAATTTAGTGGGCAACCTGTGTGTTTCTTAGAAAAGTCTAAATAGTTAGTAGTTTGGTGATTTAGTAGGCAACCTTGTGTTTATTAGTAAAATCTTAAGTTGTCTAGTGGTGATAGCTTAGTGGGAAAAATCATATCTTCTTAGGCTCTTCAAGCAATAGATTTATTGCTTGATTGTGAGATTAATAACTTTTTCTCACTCTTTTGTAACCGATATACTTTTACTTTTGAATTCTAGTGGAATGGTTTGAAATCTTGTATAACAGGTCGTGGTTTTACTCCCTTGAGCATTGAGGTATCCACGTAAACTGACTGTTGATAATCTACATTTATTTATTGTAGTTGTAAATTTGAGTGTGTCATGGGACCTAGTGCATTGACTGGTAAGTGGACGCTCAGATTCTAACAAGTGGTATCAGAGCGGGTACTCTCTATTTGGTTAATACAAAGAGAGTGATTCCTGTTCAATGGTTGTTCCACTTAATCTAGAAGAAGGTCAATCTTCTACTAGATCTCCTCAATTTAATGGCAAGTTCTATAGCTCGTGGAAAATAAGGATGCATGATTTTCTTATGGCCGAATATAGTATGCTATGGGATATTATCCTGAATGGACTGTGTATTCCAACATCTGAAGTAAAAGATGGCGAGATCAATTGAGTTATTCCAAAGACTCGGCAAAAATACACTAAAGCTGATAGAAAAAAATTTGAAAAAGGCTACAAAGAAAAGAAGTTGCTTGTTTGCGGCATAGGTGCTGAAGAATTTAATTGTGTCTCCCCTTGTGAATCAGCAAAGGAGTTTGGGATTGCTTCAGAACTAATAATGAAGGGACTGATAAAGTAAAGGAGTCAATATAGACATTCTTACCTCTCAATATGAAAACTTTAAAATGAGATAAGGATGTTATCACTGAAGCCAAGGATCTGAAGGTTCTAACAATGGATGATCTCATTTGAAATCTCAAGACAAATGAGATGAACAGAAGTCATGATTCTTCAAAAAGGGAAGTCATGAAGGACAAGTCTCTAATGCTAAAATTCAACCTTGAAGAAAGATCTAGTGAAGATGATGATATGGCTTACCTTACCAAGAGATTTCAGAAGATTGTAAGGAAAAACAATTGCTTCAAAAAAGGGAGGAAATTTTCCTAGATCTGCAACTGCCAGTGACACATGTCACAAGTGTGGAAAAGTTGGGCATTTTATAAGAGATTGTCCATTACTCAAGGCTGAAAACAAATATTATCAAAGGCCAAGAGGTGAAAAGGACAAGCGCAGGGACGTGGTGCTTGAAAAAATGACCGAAAGGATGCAATTGACTATGTAGTAATGGGATACTCCTAAAATGAATAAGAAGATTTAGTAGAACATGGAGATGCATCAATTGTGGCGATTAAAGATGAGGCTAATGTATTAAATGAAATGTTTGATTTCACGGCTCAGTCAGATGAGGAAGATGTTAAAGATAAGGAAACTCTCCTCGACTTTAAGCAAAATCTAAATTCTTACTCACTTAAAAAGTTAAGAAAATTAGCAAATGTCTTGATTGATTCTGTGATAGAATTAACCTCTGAAAGAGACTCCATCAATGCTGAATTTGAAAGTCTGAGTGAGAATAGAGAACATATGGGTATGAAAATCTCAGTTATTGAGGAGCAAATGGTTATTCTAGAATCTGAAAAACTGGAACTCAAAAACCAATTGGACTTAATGATTGAGAAAACCGAAAAAAGAAAAGGAGAGTCTACTAGTTTACAAATTGAATTGGAAGAAAATTTGAAAACTGTTGAGACTAAACTTGCCTTAGCATTGGAAAAGAATAGCAACTTAGAAAGGGACCTGATCCAGCTTAAGGAAGAACTTACTAATTCCCTTAAATGGACAAAATTCTCAAAATTGCTTTTATAGTGTAACAAATCGGTGCAACAACAGCAAGAAGGGTCTGGGAAGCTTAAATATCACTCCCCCCCTACAATTTTCACAGTAAATATATGTATGTGTCTGACAATTTGTTGTGTCTTCACTGTTGTTGAAATGGTCATTTAAAAAGGGAATGTAAAGCTTTGAAAGAATCACAAGAAAGGTTCTCGATTTATACAGGACAGAAAGGAGTACCAAGAAAGGGACCTGGTCCTATTTTAAAGTCATTGATAAAGAAAGACCTGAATTTACCTCACTAGGCAAGAAACACCTTGATCACCTCTTTATTTGCTTTCTGGGAACTCAAGTTAAAATGGGTTTCCAAGTCTAACCAGTAATACTTGCTTCAGGTGAGCGAGAGGAGTGGCAGCCAATGTTGGTACATGGATAGCGGATGCTCAAAACACATGACTGGAAACCCAAAAAACTTCCTCTCGCTTAAGGCACTTCAAGGAGGAGGTGTCTCTTTTGGTTATGGAAAGAAGGGGTATATATTAGGTGTTGACAGAGTTGGAAAATAAGTTGAAGAATATATTAAAAATGTGTATCATGTGAGTGGATTAAAATACAGTCTTCTAAGTGTATCTCAAATTTGTGAAAAAGGAAATGAAGTCACTTTCACTTCTAAGAAGTGCATTGTAGTCAATTTGATTACAAAGAAAGTGATTCTTACTACTCACTGATGTGAAAACATGTATATGTAAAACCCACAAACATCTCATGGAGACGATCTGACATGCCTAAGTGCTCAGAGTTATAATGTTGATCTATGACATCTAAGGCTAGGTCACATGCGCTCGTCTTTATTGAATAAGCAGGTTTCTAGGGACCTGGTCCTAGGTCTGTCAAAATTGAAGTTCACTAAAAGCATAGTGTGTGAATCTTGTGTGGAAGTCAAGAAAATCAGATCTTCCTTCAAGTCAAAGAAGCAAGTGATCTCTTCAAGAACATTAGAACTGTTGCACATGGACTTGCGTGGACCTCTAAAAATTCAAATTAGAAGCGACAAGAAATACATTTTGGTGTTTTTTGATGATTACTCAAGGTTCACATATACGAGGTTTATAAGATCAAAAGCGGAGACACCTGATATTCTGATTTTGTTTTTCAAAAAAATTCAAACAAAAATGAATCATCTGATAGCTGGGATTAGGTCTGATCATTGAACTGAGTTTGAAAACTCAAAGATTGAAGAATTTTTTTCAGCAAATGGTATAAATCATAACTTTTCAACTCCAAGAACTCCTCAGCAAAATGGAGTGGTGGAAAGATAGAACAAAACTTTAGTGAATATTGCCAAAACCATGCTCATTGAGTCAAATATTCCTCAAAAAATTTCTAGGCTGAAGCAGTCAACAAAGCATGACATGTTACTAAAAGATACTTTATAAGGTCATTGTTGAACAAAAGTCCTTATGAACTACTCAATAACAAGAAACCTAAGTTAAGTTATCTAAGGGCATTTGGGTGCGAATGTTTTGTTTTGAGTAATGGTAAAGATGATCTTGGAATGTTTTATCCTCGAAGGGACGAGGGAGTTTTTGTGGGATACTCATCATCAAGCAAGGCTTATAGAGTATTCAATAAAAAAACTCAATGAATTGAAGAAAGCATTCATGTGGTTTTTGATGAAGATGGTAATCTGAAGAAGCTTGAATCAAACAATGAAAAAGAATTGAATGAGTGAAGGAAGTAAGGCTGAATCTGGTGAACACTTGGAGACTTATAATGGTGATCCAGATTAAGCTGAAAAGACAAAGGATAATGACAAATATGAAGAAGAATATGGTCCCATGCAGAATACAAATCAAATAGAAACTCATTCACAAGAAAATGATGACTATGAGGATGAATAAGATCATACTGATCAATATCAACCCCTAGTGTCAAAGCCAGCTTGGAAGGACAGTTCATCTCATCCTCTTGACAATTTTATTTCACCCTTGAATTTTGGGATGCATACCAGATCAAAAACAAGAAATCTAGTTGCATTTTCAGCCTTCATATCAACAATTGAGCCTTAAAATAAGAAATAGGCTCTGAGTGATGCAGACTAGGTCAACTCAATGCAAGAGGAATTGAATTAGTTTTAGAGAAGTAATGTATGGTACCTGGTCCTACGACCTGCTGACAGAACAATCATAGGAACCACGTGGGTGTTCGAAAACAAGCTTGATGACAACAGTGTAATTACAAGGAACAAATACAGATTGGTTGTGCAAGACTACAATCAGGATGAAGACATAGATTATGATGAAACAATTGAACCAGTTGCTAGAATGGAGGCTATCAAAATTCTTATTACCTTTTCTGCATTTATGGGATTCAAGCTATATCAAATGGATGCCAAAAGTTCTTTCTTGAATGGATATTTGAAGGAAGAGATATATGTTAAACAACATCCGGGGTTTGAAGATGCTGAGCTACCAAATCATGTGTTCAAATTAAACAAAACGTTAATGGGTTGAGACAAGCTCCCAAAGAATGGTATAAGAGTTTGTCCAAATTTTTGCTAAAGAATTGGTTCAAAAGGGGAAAAATTGACAACACATTGTTTCTAATCAAAATGGAACAAGAAATTCTAATTTTACAACTGTACGTAGATGATATCATTTTTGGAGCCACATCTGAACATTTGTGTAAAGAAAATGAGTTTGAGATGGGCATGATGGGTGAGCTAAAATTCTTTTTGGGGCTACAAATTAAGAATCATCATAAGCGATTTCAATCAGTCAAGAGAAGTACATGAAGGAGCTGCTGAAGAAATTCAACATGTTTGATTCCAAACCTATAGACACTCATATGGAAACCAATTCAAAACTAGGAGTAGATGAAGTTGATCCTCTTGTGAATCAAACAATGTATAGAGACATTATTGGGTCTTTCTTATAATTAACTGCTAGTAGACCTGATATTGTGTACAGTGTTGGAATGTGTGCTAGATTTCAAGAATGTCCTAAAGATTCACATCTTAAGGTTGCAAAACGGATACTCAGATACTTGAAGAAAACAGAGGACCTAGTGCTATTCTACCCAACTGATGATTCTTTAATCTAGTTGGATTTGGTGATGCTGAATTTGCAGGCTATCAAGTAGACAGGAAAAGTACATCAGGCATGGTACATTTTCTTGGGTCCTCTCTTATCTCACGGGAAACGAAAAAACAAAATTCAGTGGCTCTCTCCACAATTGAGGCTGAATATGTAGTTGTTGTTTCGTGTTGCTCTCAACTCTTGTGGATTAATCAACCCTTAGATGATTTTGGAGTGTGTATACATGCAATTCCTCTTATATGTGATAACACCAGTGCTGTTAGTATGGGGAAGAATCAAATTCAACATAAGAGAACAAAACACATTGATTTTGAGAGATAATGTTGGAAAGGGATATATTGTTTTGACGTATTGCAAAACAGAGGATCAAATTGCAGACATCTTCACCAAAGCTCTCAGCTAAGATCTGTTTGAGAGTAACATGATGAAGTTGGGAATGATGAACCCAAATTGATCTGACCCACTCAAAAGCATCAAATTACCTTGGTGGCAATGATTTGTAGTGCATTTATCCTCTTTGATAATAATAAATTGTCTAAGTAATATCAATCTTGTACCTAATGCAGGTACACATTCATGAAAAAGTACAAAAACAAAGTATGGCCATAACTATTCAGGAATGGGATTTCACCTGCAGTAAGGGACCTCATCCTTTTAGATGTTATCTTTCTTTACATTATTTTTAAACAGGTTTAAAAAGAAATATTGAAATGGCCACGTGTCAGTCATCGGTCATTCTAACCGTTTGTCCCATCACTTAACTCCATGTGATATGTTTAATCTAAGGGACCTGACACTGTTTCTCTTCTTTTTATACATCTTTCTCTTCTCATATGCTCTTCATACAAATTTCTGAACTTTCTCTTCAAAAACCCTAAATCCTTTTCTTTTCTCTCTCTCTCTCTCTCTCTCTCTCTCTCTCTCTCTTTGTTGCTGCTTATTTCACCTCTCTTTGTAAAATATCTAAACCATCATCTTCATCGAAGAAGATGCTTGCATCTCTAAATTAAATCAACCCTGTGACCTTTTATACACCTTTATCTGCTGTGTCTCAATCCAAAGTTTTGACTACTTCTCCAGTCAACCTTGCATTATATAGTTCTAAAAATCTATCTCCTTCCCTCAATTTAAATAACCAGTTCTCTCTGCTCAAACTGGTCCCCATTTTGAAATGTTGTCCGATCATCTTTTTAAGGGAGATCTACTAGAGAGCAAGACGTCTGAATCCAACATCTTGGCCTCCAGTGAAATTTGGGTTTTTGAAAGTCTTACATTGATGAGAGAAGAAGTCCAAGTGCAAGAAATGAAAATCTTTTGGATGAAGAGATTAGGGAAACTCAACCCGTGTTTGACAAAACCCCAGATTTTGGAAGATATCTGTCTTTAGATTCTACAGATACGGAAAAGAAGAGAAAGGAGCCCTTCTCAAAAGGGGGAAAAGAAAAGTTTGTTGAAGTTGAGTCTAGAAGGAGACCTTTTACTAAATCTTATTCAAAGAAAAAGTTGGTTGATGCTATGAAAGCAAGTGCAGAATCTAGTGGTAACCATCGAAGGAAGAGAACTTTTAAAGTGTCGAGATTCCAAATATTGTTGTCAGATGTGGTGAAGGTATCTAGTGCGGAATCTAAAGAGGGACCTGATAAGGAAATTGTGGTTGATTTGAAACAAAATTTAAAGACGAAAAGTGACAGAAAGAAACCCAAAGGAGAAACTAAACCTGGTGGTGCTAAGGAAAAAGGAAAAAGAAAGAGAAAAACTTCTGAAGTGGAACCTGAAGAGTATGAACAAGGACCGGGTCCACAAGTACATGTGGATGACACAGCTGTCAACAGACAAACAATTGTTGACAATCGGAGTACATAAAGTGACTTGGCAGGTAGAGTGTTTTATATGAATATTGTTATGCAACCTAGGATGGATACTCTACATGACATTGTGGTGATTCAGTCATGGATACACCTATTTTACATCAAGTATCCTGTTCTCCATGAGGAAGAAGTACGTGAGTTCTACTCAACATTGAATTTCAAGAAGATGGTAATATGAAGACAAGAGTAGGAAACATAGAAATCTATATTGATGAAGACTTACTGGGAAATATTTTAGGGGTACCTCAAGAAGGTATCAAGTCTTGAGAAGACTTGTTTTGTTGAATTTGTCGAGGTATGTTCCAATGTTCCAAAACTCAATGTTCTGGATTTCTCAAGAAGTTAATGAAGAGTGAATATCAGTTGGTCTTTGAATTTGTAAACAAGGTTTTTCTTCTTTGAAAAGAGAGGAGGACTTTTGCCACTTCATCTGATATGTTTCTTATGGAATCCTTGTGCGAGTTTGAATCATTGGACCTTCCAGCACTCATTCTTGAACACATATACAAGATTGTAATTGAGCGAGAAAGGAAGCAAGGAATGGGTTATGAATACTTATTGACAAAATTATTCAAGTACCTAAACATTCCACTTGGAGTCGGCAAAGTAGGGACTGCCAAGCAAGCATTTACTGAAACTACTCTGGTTTAATGCGAATGCATTGAAGGAAATGGAAATTCTAAGAGTAAAGTGTCTCAGTTAATTGCAGATCAGGATAAGATGAAGCATGAGTTGGAAGAGATAACCTTGAGGGTGAGCAGCAAAGGTATTGAAATTGCTATTCTTAAGGCTGAACTGCTCAAGGCGCAGACTGAGGGACCTAGTACCTCTATCAATCAAGAACTGTATAGGGAAAATGTAGAACTGAGGACCGAGAATGCCATACTGCAAGAAAAAGCAATCAAGGACAATGATGACGCAAATGCTAGACTTACTCTCATCACTCAGTCCCTTACTCATCAGCCTCCCCCCTCATAGTCCCTCTTGTAGTCTTCTCTGTTTTTTTTGTGGGTCCGTTTGCAATGATTCTCGAAACTTAGTTTAGCTTTAATGTATTGGGTGTTATTTTCTATTTTGCAACGAATTATTCCTATTTTGTTATGGCTAATGTATATTGTCTACTATTTTTCTTTTATGCTTGATCGCCATAAGGCTACACAAACAAAGGGACATTAACTAATCTACGTGACTCAAGGTGTAATATTTTAAAACTTTTGTTCGTCTATGTGCACACAAAAATATACAAGTTACATAGCACAATAGATGGTACAGGTAGAATAAATCCTATTTGGCTCAAACCTCTTTGAAAATATCTAGTTTTTTAAATTTTAGTTAAGACCCAAAAATAAATGTATAAAGGAACCATACCAAATCCAATAACACCTTGATTAGTCTTAAACCAGTTATATTGTGATAGGTCAGAAATACATTATCAAGCAATGGTTGTAGCAACTTGTGAGCTAATTTGGATTAGAACACTAATATTCGGAGAAACAGATATACCCTTGGTAAGAAAGGAACTGGTAGATTTTATGACTGACCATTGCACTAAATAAAAAGCATTTCACGGTTTTACCCACCCCGCTCTTTCTCTATAAAATTTTTTATTTCCACTAGATCCTGACATCCTAGTAAATCCATAATCATGATGTATATTGATACAATTGGATATCATAAAATCTTTAACTATGTCACGCCCCGAGCTACCCCTAAGAAGCGGACACAGAACCTAGGACAACAAGTGATCCCAAGCTAACCCTACTTGCATGATCATGAACATACTAAAGATAATAAACTGTGCAGAAGCTAAATCATAAAATATAATAAAAAGATGGGGAACAGCCATATGTTCAAACTAATATATATGAAGACTGATGAGTTTAATACAATAAAATTACTAACTCAACACTAAGCTGAAACTAACTATTTCTGAAAATAAGCCTCTAAACTAGACTAGAAATACTGGGACAAGCCCCAGCTAAATCTAGCAAAAACTGAAACTAAATGACTAAAAGAAAACTGAAATGAACTCATGATTGTTGTCCTCAGAGAATAAGGACTCACCACTAAATCTGCTGAACTGGAGATCAGAAAATTGATCTATGCGTGATATGGATGCTGAGAACCTTAACCTACATCACGAGAAGATGTAGCGCATGTATGCATCAATAATTGAGAGGTACTGAGCATGTATGATAAATTAAAGCTGAAATAAAACATAACTGAACAAGAAAAGTAGCAAGTACTGAATTTTGAGCTAACTGGATGCAATGACAAATTTATAGCATGCTAACACCGAATACTGAATAAACTGATGAATGGTCAATGTAGATAGTTTGACTGATTTGTGGGAGCTACTAATAACCGATAATAAAACCACATGAGCTAATTATGGAGTTTGATGTATACACCCCATTGAGAGGACCCAATATACCTTTCCAAAGGTATAAAGGCATGCTAGCGTGATCACTAAACTGATTGCACACTGAGGGGACTTACAACCTACTTGGCTAGTAGTTCTGGGACTATTTGGGTACGCCGAACCCTAGTCCAACTCGGTATTATGCTATTCCCATGATTTCTCAAAATTTATAGATTATGTATGATTTTCTGTAAATATTAATAGCTCAAAACTGAACATGTATGCCTTTATAACTGAGGCATATATATCTGAAGTGTCTGAAATATCTGACCAAGCATGTGTAATTAAAGAACTAAAGAAATACAAAGCTAGGGTTCTGAAATTCATGCAATAAACTGAATAATAACATTATAATATGATTTGGAACATATATTTAATAGTTTCATAAAGTTCTATCAGAGTTCTAGAAACCCCAAGTTTAATCATGATAATAGAATCAAGAATCTGACTGAAAAATAGGGACCCAATGGGTTAAAGGAACCCACTAGTAAAACCCACATACCTGTTGATGAAATTCATGAAAAATGCTTAAGTTTTGTGGATGGAACTACTAGACACTTTTTTCGTTCTTGAACTAGAGTTCTTGAGATTTTTCTCCTTTCTTGCTTCTAGTTTTCTAACTTTTGATTTAATGATTTGACTTAGATATGTTTTAATTATGTTTCTAGGGTTAAAATGACTAAAATATGATGATTTAGGGTCAAAACGACGTAAGGTTTTAAACGAAGTGGGAAATGTCCAACAGATCCCTCGGAAAGTTGTTGTTGGGCCAAAAGACGGCCAATACTGACGGTCCATCGTCTTCCCGACGCTACATCGTTGGGTCCGTTGTCAGGTCGTGTTCAACAGGCCTTTACTAAAATGGGCATAACCATTTAGTTAAAGGTCTGATTTTACAAGGTCGATGGATATAGAAAGATAATTCAATTATCTATCTGTGGGTAGGTCATAGGACACCTAATTCATTTTGTGCTAAGAGTTATTATCATTTGAAGTTGAACCAACTTCATTTCCCCTTAACTATCTCCAAATTTTCCACCTACGAACCGTGCTGGTCATCCTTAGCTCTTGTCGTAAAGTGGGTGAAGGGAGTATTGATCTATAGTCACGGACTACGGACCGTGGTCTGACCTAAGAATTGTAAGTCCGTCCATCGTCCATGACTTAACCTTTTTTTTTTGGTTTGAAATTTTTGGGAGTTTCTTATCCCATCGACGGTTGTGCAGGACGGACCATGATTCAGGCTACGGTCCGTCGATGCCACCATTGGTAGTACTTGTAGATTTTTCTGAAAAACTAATTTTTGGTCTATTTTGGCTATGGGGTGTTACATTATCTCTCCATTGGGAACATTTGTCCTTAAGTGAATACTAAAATAGCTGAAATAGAGGGAGAGAGCTTCAAACCCCACTACTAAACACTGGGAACTGAGTTTCTGACTAAATTGAGTTCCGAGTACATGCAAATACGCTGAAAATGCAAGTACTAACTGAGGGAACATGATTCTAAGACTGAATTTATGCATGAATGACAGGAAAACTGAAGAGGAACTATTACCTCAAGTTAGAATGGAATCAGAAGGAAAGAGGTGAGGATACTTAGCTTTCATAGCTGCTTCTGCTTCCCAAGTAGCTCCCTCTACGAACTGACTTCTCCGCAAGACCTTGACTGAAGCGATTTTATTGTTTCTCAACCTTCAAACCTGACGGTCAAGAATCTCAACTGGTACATCCTCATAAGAAAGACTATCTTTCACCGCCACACTTTCTAAAGGCACTACTGAGGCTGGATCACCCCTACACTTCTTCAACAGTGAGATGAGGAAGACGGGATGCACTGCTGCTAATTCTGCTAGCAACCCTAACTCATATTCCACCTTGCCAACCATTTTCAAGACCTTGTAAGGTCCTACATATTAATGACTGAGCTTTCTTTCTTTCCAAATCTCATCACCCTTTCATAGGTGAGACTTTTAGAAAAATCCAATCATCAACTTGGAACTCTAGTTCCCTTCTCCCTACATCTGCATAAGATTTCTGACGACTTTGGGCTTTCTTATGTCTATCTCTAATGAGTTGCACTTTATCCATAGCATAAAGGACTGAATCTGGCCCTATCAAAGCTGCTTCACCTACTTAAAACCAACCAACATGAGATCTACATTTACGCCCATATAAAGCCTCATAAGGGGCCATCTAAATGGTGGAATGGTAGCTATTATTGTAGGCAAACTCAATAAGAAGGAGGTGATCATCCCAACTACCTTTGAAATCGATCACCCAAGCTCTCAACATATTATCTAAGGTCTGAATGGTACGCTCTGCCTGCCCATCTGTCTGTGGATGAAATGTTGTACTAAGGTTAACTTGAGTACCTAGACCTTTTTGAAATGACTTCCAGAAATGAGAGGTAAATTGAGGACCTCTATCTGATATGATAGACAAAGGAATCCCATGCAACATCACAATTTTATTAATGTAAAGCTTGGCATAGTCCTCTATTGACTATAGTCTTGGCCGCCAAAAAGCGAGAAGACTTAGTCATCCTATCAACTATCACCCAAATTGAGTCATGTTGTCTACGAGTACGAGGTAATCCTATGCTGAAGTCAATATTGATCACATCCCACTTCCAAATAGGAATATCGATCTCTTGAGTCATACCTCCTAGTTTCTGATGTTATACCTAGACTTGCTGGCAATTGGGGCACAAACTCACAAAATCTACTATCTCCCTCTTCATGCCATTCCACCAATAGACTTCTCGCAGATCGTGGTACATCTTAGTGGCACCTGGATGAATAGAATACCTAGAGTTATGGTATTTTGCAAGAAAATGTTGTCTCAACTCGCCCACATCAGGAACACACAATCTACCTTGGTAGCGAAGTACACCATCTCCTCTTTGGGAGAAAACCTTCACTCTCTCATTATGAACTGCACCCTTAAGTTCAAGCAAGATTGGGTCACTGTCTTGATTTTCCTTAACCTCCACTACAAAAGATGATTCTGCCCCATTCTGAATTGTTACAGCGCTGTCTAGTATGCTCATAAGGCAAACTCCCAAATGAGCAAGCCTGTGAACATCCTTCACTAGCTCCTTCATTTCTTCCTCAACATGGGCTACACTACCTATAGATAATCTACTAAGAGCATTGGCTAATACATTCGCCTTACTAGGACGACAATGCACACTCATATCATTATCCTTAAGGAACTCAAGCCATATTCTTAGGTGAAGATTCAACTCTTTCTGGGTGAACACATACTGAAGGTTCTTATGATCGGTGAACACATCTACATGGACACCATACAAGTAGTGTCTCCATATCTTGAGTTCAAACACCACTGCTTTAAGGTCGAGGTCATGAGTTAGATAGTTCTTCTCATGCACCTTAAGTTGTTTAGAGGCATAAGATATCACCTTACCTCACTGCATCAACACACAACCTAGGCTAACTCTGGATGCATCACAATAGATCACATAACCATCTGAACCCTCTAGTAGAGTCAAGAAAGCAGTTGTAGTCAATCTTGTTTTCAATTCTGCGAAGCTTTTCTCAAATCAGCTGACCATATATGGATGAAAATCCTACCACAGACCTTCTGTAATAACCTGCTAGACCTAAGAAACTTCTTATATCTGTAGCAGAGATAGGTCTAGGCCACCTAAGAAACATCAGTGCCCATTAGCATTAATTTAGTATTTTTTTTGTTTATATCTCTTATCCTGAAACTCCGCTGACAGAATGATCATATTCAGTTGAGTATAAAACTCATTTAATTCACTAAATAATCAAAGGTAAAACAAAGGGGACAAAAGAGGGAAAGGGAGAACCTGCACCTTCTCATTTTCCATCGACGTTTTCTGTTGTCCACCGTCCATAGTTGAATCGCCAGATATTCCGAGAAGAGTGAGAGTGGTGCCTTTGAGGGGAACAGTGGAGAACAACAATTTTGACAGCAAAGTGAAGATAAGGGTTTTGGCATTTATTTGGTGCATAAAATCTCAACTAACTCACACTCGACATGTGCAATTTTTTTTGATGTTTTTGGTAAAACAATTTGGAAAATTGCATAAATATAAAATAAAAGTAAATTTATCTATATCAAAAATATAGTCAAGTATTTATTTACATTGAAAAATAGTTTAAATTTAGTGATAGTTATAAGAAACATTGTTTTCAATAAAATGATTTTATGTATGCATAATATATCAATATCATATTGTATATTTATATCGTACAAATAGTATAGACTCGTGTGTAGATTATGTATATAACTATATATTAGAGATGTACATTGTTGATACAATAACGTATATATATTCAAGGAAATATGTAGATGTCCAATCTACGTGGAAGAAGAAGATCTACACTTGTCATCCCTGAGCTAGATTTGAAATTTGAGTGCAAAGACATTGATAACAAGATAGGCATATTCATAAATGCCTCTTTACCATCGATATTCAATTCAAGATTGACAGACAAAGAAATGCTTATATTCAAGGGTTTCCTGGAGTAGTAAATGGGGAAATATGGAATTTATTAGCACCCCAAAGAAAAGAGTCATCAAATCATTATAGAAAGTTGATTAGGAAAGATAATATGATAAATAGGGAGATAAGTTTCAACATTTATCACGTTCCGAGTCTACACACATTTTAGATTTACCTGAATGACTTTTGGTAAATATTTATATCTTAATCTCATTGTCGTTGCTTTTAATCCTATTCTTGTGTTTATATTTTATGTGTAATTGAGTTCTTCGGTTTATATACTAGATGTATTCGAATATGCAACACACTTTGTTTTTCTTGTAGATTGCTTCATTGAATCATTATTCTCTCTACACACCACCCTCCCAGTTGTTGTTTGTTTATTTTGTACCACTGAATCATTTGTATTCTTTCTTTCTCGTGTATATTTTTGGTAAAGCGTGAGCATTTTTTACAAATATAGCTTGTAAAAAGTCATAGAAAGTAATACACTAACTATACATATAGCTTACTTATACACGAGTTGTACATTAACTATACATTCCAATACACTCAAAAAGCTGAAAAATAACTTAACTATACACTATGTTGCTCGTACTCTTCTAAAATCTCAACGGGTGCGAGATAGATTCTCCAAAAGGGGTGTAGTTTTGGAGAATCCCACAAGGGTGTAGTGTCGAAGTGAAGAGTCCGCACAACTTAGACTATACATGAAGTATACATAGAGTGTTCAATCTCGATCAATTCTAAATCACTTCAAAATAATCCCAAATTTTAGATGTGAAATTAGTTCGATGATTCGAGTCTTTTGATATATATTTGCTAGTAATGATTCCCATTCTCAATATATGAATAAAAAATTGTTAGGAATAATAAGAAGGGTATGTCCAATGTCCAATATGGCCTCTTTTAGTTTTTTTTTTTGAAAATAAGACGAATAACGGGCCCTTTTGTATATTATTCCCAATAATTATTTGTCTTGGATTTAACATATGCATAATTGTATTTTTTTTCACCCTTTGCATTATTTTTAATTGAAGCCCACATCTTATCTGTACTTTGCAAAGCTCCAACGAACATTAAATATTTGTTGCGCTTTTTGCTTTTCATAATACTAAGCATAGATGAAAAGTCTATCTCATGTAGGCATCATATATAGTAGATCTCCATTAATAAAGACAACGAACACCCTTAATTAATTGTGTCTACGCTTATTTAAACCTTCTAAAACAAAAAAGAGATGACAAACTCATCAATTCTACTCTCTTAAGGAATTCAAACTATGAGGGTGATCCGTGCAGTTAGTCCCCTTCGTTTCTGGAGCAAGGCCTCCTTCATCTCCTCTGAACAGAAAATATGGTGCAATATATTTTTGGATAAAAGGTAACATACAAATACGGTGCAAGATATGTAGAATCATATTTTACAACCTAAGGGTCATGAAAATGAGGAAAATACAACCAAAACAAACCCAACCTTTTCTCTAATTAGAGTTTCTCCTCTTCAACTATTGAGAAATACATCTTCAAGTCTTCGATAGAAAAGAATCGCTGGCTTCACTCAATTTAATTCGAGTTCGCAAGTTAAGGGTGAAAGGAATTTTGGAATGAATAACATGTAAAGTCCTTTCTAGGAATTATTAATAACTTTCTATATTCCTTAAGTTTACAAGTGAATCTTAGTTGCACTGGTAGCCACTTGAATCTTCGCCTCTCGAGGGCTGGGTTCTGTGGCGGACTCTTGGATCTCCAGACTCATTTGGCAAAACTGGTGGTTTGGTTATCCCCACCCCCTTTTATGTGTGATATGGGAAAAGTTTGTATTAGCATTTAGGCATTTGCTTCATGGTTCGCCATTCACAGTTCTCTTTCGTCGAGATGCCGTTCAAAAAGATATTTTCCCTCGTCAAAAGAAGGCCCACTACCGTAGAGTCAGCCAATTCGAGTGTGGAATGGAATTCCCCAATAGGTTCTACAATTTCAACGTTTTCTTTAAAAAGATAGATTTCACAGACATGTACATTTTAAACTGCATTCTATCACTATTCTCTACGTTCAAAAACAACTCCAGTTTCATTCTTTACAAATAGTCCCAAATTTTAAATATGAAATTTTCTTGATGATTTGAGTCTTTTTATATATATCTATTGGTAATGATTCCCATTCTCAATACATCAATTAAGAAAAGAAAGAGAATAAGACGACAAAGAATGATGACGATGAAGACGGTGGAAGAGTGGGGGGAGGGGGAGTAGGAAGAAGGAGGAAAAGAAGCCATTAATGGCAAAAAAATTTAGGAAGAAGAAGAAGGGTATGTCCAATGTTCTATTTGGCCTCTTCTATATTTTTTTGAAAAGAAGACAAACAACGGGCCCTTTTGAAAAAATTTCTCAATAATTATTAGTCTTGGAGTAAGCATATGGATAATAGTATTGTGTCACCCCTTGCGTCATTTTTCATTAAAACCGATATGTTAGTTATACTTAGGAAAGCTCCAATGAACCTTAAATGTTTGTTGCACTTCTTGCTTTTCATAATACTAAGCATAGATGAAAAGCCTATTTTAATTTTTTTTGGGAATTCAAACTATGAGGGTGATTCGTTCAGTTAGTCCGCCTTGTTTGTGGATTTGATAAAGGTTACACACAAATATGGTGCAAGATATGTTGTATCATATTTCCAACAGCCTCAGGATCAAAATGACGAAAATACAATCAAAACAAACCCAACCTTCGCTCTGATTAGATTTTCTCCTGTTCGACTATTGAGAAATATATCTTCAAGTCTTCGACATAAAAGAATCTATGTCTTCACTCAATTTAATCCGAGTTTCAAGTTAAGGGTGAAAGTAATTTAGGAATGAATAGCATGCAAATTCCTTGTTAGGAATCATGAATAACTTTCTATATTCCTTAAGGTTACAAGTGAAGTTACTTCTTGTGGTAGCATCCTGGATCTTTGCCACTCGAGGGTTAGGTTCTGTGGCGGACTCTAGGGTCTCTAGACTTATCTGGCAAAAGTGGTGGTTTGGTTACCACCCCCCCCCCTTTCATACGTGTATGTGGGAAAAGTTTGTATTAGCATTTAGTCACTTGCCTCCTGGTTCACACTTCACAGTTCTCTTTCACCGAGATGCCATTCAAAAAGATATTTTCCCTCATCAAAAGAAGACCCAGTATACTAGATTCAGCCAATTCGGATGTGGAACGGAATTCCACAATAGAATCTACAGATTTAGCATTTGATTTAAAAACCTAGATCTCACAAACATGTCTATTTTAAACTGTATTCTATCACTATGCTCTACGTCCGAAAACAACTCTAATTTCATTCTTTACAAACTGTCCAATTGATATACAATGCACCTGTTATCATGATTTTCCTAAATTGCATCCCTAATCTACTAGTCGTCTTCCTTTGGTTGCCTTGACATATATTCAGCTCATTTCTTCAATATTTTCTATCACCAAAATTTGATAATATGATATTTAACATTATGGCAAAAACTTGGCGACTAACTGACTATGTAATACCTTGACTCCAATTGTAACGACCTGTTTAGTCGTTTTGAGCAGCTGATTTTATTTCTGGAAAAAAATTGGCTGAGGCGACGGACACCACGACGGACCGTCGAGGGTGTCTCGTTCCAAAACACTTAGAAATTCTGAAATCTGAGTACTGAAATCGACTCTCAAAACTCTGTGACGGACCTGCAGGACGTGCCGTCACAGCTACGACGAACCGTCGTGAGCTCCTGTGGCAAAACACTTCAACTCTTGAGAATTTGGTACGGAGAACGAGTATCTGAACGTCGTGACGGAAGTGCAGGATGGACCGTCACATGTGTGACGGACCGTCACAGACTCCTTAGTGAAAAATGGAGCTCTGGTCCTTACGACGACCTGTGTGACAGACCGTCGCAGGCATGACGGGCCGTCACAGGTTGCGCAAGTCCCAGTATGGGTCGGATTTCTTTACACGTTTTAAGGGACGTTTTGGACTATTCTTTCCTTAATTATAAAGTTAGAGGGTTAATATTAATAAGTCTAATTACTTGGGGGTTAAAAGAGGTAACCCTAAGTTATTTAGTGGGCTATTATTGCCATCTTTATTCTTAATTATATGTTAATTAGGGTAAAAGAAATAGGTTTGAATAAAGAAATAGAAAGAAAAAGAAGAGGGAAGAGAAACGAATTGAGGGAGAATTGATCGAGGAGAAGTGGAACAAGCTTTGGGAAATTCTTGCTTGATCACTAGTCTTCAGTGGAGGTAGGTTATGGTTTTCATGCTATTCGTAGTAGACTCTTAATAGCGAATGATATGTATTGGTAGTTTTGTAAACCTGTCTATATGCTTAATTGTATGCTTGCATGAATATGATTATGTGATTTTGATAAAACAAGCATGATGAAAACTATTGAATCCCAAATCTTGAAAGAAACTTTAATCTACGTTATTAATGATGATGCCTTGGTACAAAAAAAGGCTTGATGAATTAAAGTAATGGGATTGATGATGCCTTGGTATAAAAGAGAAGGCTTGATGAACTAATAGAATGAGATTAGGGGATCGGAGTGTCACGTTCCGACACATAGTATTAGTGGATCGGAGTGTCACGTTCCGACACATAGTATTAGTGGATCGGAGTGTCACGTTCCGACACATAGTATTAGTGGGACGGGTGTCACAAACCGACACGTAGAATTAGGGGATCGGAGTGTCACGTACCGACACATATAGGGGATCGGAGTGTCACGTACCGACACATATAGGGGATCGGAGTGTCACGTTCCGACACATAGTATTAGTGGGACGGGTGTCACGAACCGACACGTAGAATTAGGGGATCAGAGTGTCACGTACCGACAAATATAGGGGATCGGAGTGTCACGTACCGACACAAGAGAAAGAAAGATAATGAATCCTGAAAGATAATAATTTACTCAACATAATGAACTTAATCCCCAAATGAGTACGGTATTGAGGCTTGAGTCCTCATGGATGAACTTGGTGGTATTTATTGATGATTTAATACTTGTTGTTGCTACATGTTGAGTATTGTAGTCGATTTACATTATTATTGATATATACTATTTTCTATTTTGAGTTGGCCGATGATATCTACTCAGTACCCGTGGTTTGTACTGACCCCTACTTTTATGTTTTCTTCTTTGTTATTTGTGGAGTGCAGCAAACGCGCCGTCGCCTTCAACTCAACAGTAGATCTAGCCAGTCTTCACTCCATCGGAAATTCAGGGTGAGCTAACGCGTCTAGCTTGGACTGGATCTTCTTCTTCAAGTCTTGATGCCTTGAACTTCCAGCATGGACTAGCTTTTAGTTGTTTTAGTTTCCTAGACATTTTTAGTTTAGTAATTTGATCATAGATGTTCTTGTGATGATGACTTCCAAATTTTGGGGATAATAACAATAGTTTTGAATTGTTTTTATTAATGAGTTTAAGTCTTCCGCATTATTTTATGTTGATATACATTGGAATGTTAAGGGTTAGATCGGTTGGTTCGCTCACATAGGAGGGTAAATGTGGGTGCCAGTCGCGGCTCGGTTGTGGGTCGTGACAAACTTGGTATCAGAGCATTAGGTTCATTGGTCTCATCAAACAAGAACGAGTCTAGTAGAGTCTTAAGGAACGGTAGGGGGACGCCTTTACTTTTCTTTGAGAGGCTATAAGACTTTAGGAAAATTCCATTTTTTAATTCTTTCTTTCGTGCTACTACTTGAGTCCAATTGGTATCTAGGTGATACAAATTGGTATCTGACCATCTTCACTCTATTTCGCAGATGGTTAGAACTAGAGCAACGACCGCACCAGCAGCGACCCCGGCAAGACAGGATGTGTCAGAGCCAGCCACTGGGGATGTAGCTCGAGAGGGATCAGTGGCAAGAGGCCGTGGTAAAGGACGTGGGAGGACGTCCTCTAGAGGAAGAGGACGAGCACCTAGCCCATCTGGTACTAGGGCGGTGACTCCTCCACCGACTGAGGAAGTGATAAGAGAGGGTGAGGAATGGGAGAATGAACAAGCACAGAATGAGGAATTGCCACCCCAACCTACCCCAGAGATGATCAATCAGGTTCTTGCTTATCTTAGCGGGTTATCTGATCAGGGTCAGGCACCTCCAGTGGTTTCTGCACTAACACCTCCGGTTTCAGAGGTAAAACATGCGGCTACTATGACTCCCCGCATGGATGCCTCATTGGAAATAGGCACATTTCCACGTCTGACTACTGGGCCTATAATGACAAATGATCAGCATGAAGTTTTCAGTAAGTTCTTGAAATTGAAACCTCCAGTCTTTAAGGGTGCAGAATCAGAGGATGCCTACGATTTTCTGGTTGATTGTCATGAGCTACTACACAAGATGGGTATAGTGGAGCGGTACGGTGTTAAGTTTGTGAGTTATCAGCTTCAAGGGAACGCCAAAATGTGGTGGCGCTCACATGTTGAGTGTCAACCAACAGAGGCACCGCCTATGACTTGGGCATCATTCTCTAGCTTGTTTATGGAGAAGTATATCCCAAGGACTTTGATAGATAGAAAAAGAGATGATTTCGTGAGTCTAGAGCAAGGTAGAATGTCGGTTAATGTATATGAGGCTAAGTTTTGTGCATTATCCAGGTATGCCACTCAACTCTGTTTCAGTCCCCAAGAGCGGATTCTTCGGTTTGTGAAGGGGTTGAGGTCAGAATTGCGGATTTCAGCCTTACAGATAGCGGCAACGGCAAAATCCTTCCAAGAGGTGGTAGACTTTGTGATAGAGGTGGAAGGAGTGAAGCCAGACGACTTCACCACGACATCGACATCGAAAAGGTTTCGAAAGGGAGGTGAGTTCAATGGTTCTTATACTAGAGGACAGGGTTCTGGAGGTTACTTAGTTCGACCAATTCAGTCTTCTTTACAGACTGTAGTTGGGGGTCCACCTCAGATCGGTCAACACTTCTCCGAGAGACCTATGCCTGACTCCTGAGAGTGTTATGGATGTGGGGAGATTGGACATATTAGGAGGAATTGTCCAAAACAGAGTTACAGACCCCCAATAGCTAGAGGTAGAGGTGGTCATGGTGGAGGCCGTTTTTCTGGAGGACGTGGTGGTCGAGGCAATGGTGGTCACCAAAACGGCCGAGGTGATGGGCAAACTGGAGCCACTACACCTGGTAGGGGAACGGACAGACGGGTGATAGGGCCCATTGTTACGCTTTCCCTGGGAGATCTGAAGCGGAGACATCAGATGTTGTCATCACAGGTAATCTTTTGATTTGTGATTGCATGGCTTCTGTATTGTTTGATCCGGGATCCACATTTTCTTATGTATCTTCCTCATTTGCTAATGGTCTAAATTTACATTGTGAATTACTTGACATGCCTATTCGTGTTTCTACTCTGGTGGGTGAGTCTGTGATAGTCGAAAAGGTATATAGGTCTTGTTTGGTGAGTTTTGTGGGGAGCAACACTTATGTAGATTTGGTTATCTTAGAAATGGTTGACTTTGATGTAATTCTGGGTATGACTTGGCTTTCTCCGAATTTTGCGATCTTGGATTGTAATGCTAAAACTGTGACGTTAGCCAAGCCTGGGACAGACCCGTTAGTGTGGGAGGGCGACTACACTTCCAGTCCGGTTCGTATCATCTCCTTTCTTCGTGCTAAGAGAATGGTTAGTAAAGGGTGTTTAGCTTTCTTGGCACATCTCAAGGATGACACTACTCAAGTACCTTCGATTGAGTCAGTTTCGGTAGTCCGTGAGTTTCTGGATGTGTTCCCTGTAGATCTTCCTGGCATGCCACCGGATAGGGATATTGACTTCTGCATTGATTTGGAACCGGGTACTCGCCCCATTTCTATACCCCCTTATAGAATGGCTCCCGCGGAGTTAAGAGAGTTAAAGGCCCAACTTCAAGAGTTGTTGAGCAAAGGCTTCATTAGACCAAGTGCATCTCCTTGGGGTGCTCCGGTGCTATTTGTGAAGAAGAAGGATGGGAGCTTTCGGATGTGCATAGACTACAGACAACTGAACAAGGTAACTATTAAGAACAAGTACCCCATTCCTCACATTGATGACTTGTTCGATCAGTTACAAGGTGCTTGTGTCTTCTCTAAAATTGACTTGAGCTCCGGTTATCACCAACTGAAAATACGAGCAACGGATGTGCCAAAGACTGCTTTTCGAACTAGGTATGGGCATTATGAATTTGTGGTAATGTCTTTTGGTCTTACGAATGCCCCTGCTGCCTTCATGAGCTTGATGAACGGGATTTTCAAGCCATATTTGGACCTCTTTGTGATCGTGTTTATTGATGATATACTGATATACTCCAAGAGTAAGAAGGAACATGAGGATTATTTGAGAATGGCGTTAGAGTTATTGAGGAAGAAGAAGCTTTATGCCAAATTCTCCAAGTGTGAGTTTTGGCTAGATTCAGTGTCCTTCTTGGGGCACGTGGTTTCTAAGGATGGAGTGATGGTGGATCCATCTAAGATTGAGACGGTGAAAAATTGGGTAAGACCTACTAATGTGTCAGAGATAAGGAGCTTTGTGGGGTTAGCTAGCTACTACCGCTGATTTGTCAAGGGATTCTCTTCTATTGCTTCCCAATTGACGAACTTGACTAAGCAGAATGTTCCATTTGTATGGTCGGATGAGTGTGAGGAAAGTTTTCAGAAACTTAAGACTTTGTTGACTACTGCACCAATTCTTACCTTGCCAGTAGAGGGTAAAAACTTCATCGTTTATTGTGATGCATCCTAATCTGGGTTGAGTGCAGTGTTAATGCAAGAGAAGAATGTGATTGCTTATGCTTCGAGGGAATTAAAGGTGCATGAACGTAACTATCCGACCCACGATTTGGAGTTGGCCGCGGTAGTATTTGCACTAAAGCAATGGAGACACTATTTGTATGGGGTTAAGTGTGAGGTCTATACGGATCATCGTAGCCTACAATATGTCTTTACTCAGAAAGATTTGAACTTGAGACAGAGGAGATGGATGGAACTACTGAAGGACTACGACATCACTATCTTGTATCATCCAGGAAAAGCAAATGTTGTGGCGGATGCTTTAAGTAGAAAGGCCGGAAGCATCGGAAGTCTAGCTCATTTGCAAGTTTCTAGATGCCCATTGGCTAGAGAGGTTCAGAATCTGGCTAATGACCTTATGAGGTTAGAAATAAATGAGAAGGGAGGATTGTTAGCTTGTGTGGAGGCAAGATCTTCCTTCCTTGACAAGATTAAGGGAAAGCAGTTTAACGATGAGAAATTGATCCGGATCCGAGATAAAGTATTGCGAGGAGAGGCTAAAGAAGCAACAATCGATGAGGAAGGTGTTTTGAGGATTAAGGGAAGGGTATGTGTACCCCGCATCGATGATTTTATCACCACTATTCTGACAGAGGCTCATAGTTCCGGATATTCTATACATCCTGGTGCAACCAAGATGTACCGTGACCTAAAACAACACTTTTGGTGGAGTAGAATGAAGCGCGACATTGTTGATTTTGTTGCCAAATGTCCAAATTGTCAACAAGTAAAGTATGAACAGCAGAAGCCCGGAGGAACCCTTCAGAGAATGCCCATTCCTGAATGGAAGTGGGAGAGAATCGCAATGGACTTTGTGGTTGGTCTTCCAAAGACATTGGGTAAATTTTATTCCATTTGGGTAATTGTGGATAGATTAACTAAGTCCGCTCACTTCATTCCGGTCAAGGTGACCTACAATGCAGAGAAGTTAGCCAAAATCTACATCTCAGAAATTGTTCGACTGCATGGAGTTCCAGTCTCCATTATATCAGATAGAGGTACGCAGTTTACTTCTAAGTTTTGGAGAACATTGCATGCGGAATTAGGTACTAGGTTGGACCTTAGTACTGCGTTTCACCCTCAGACTGATGGTCAGTCTGAGCGAACGATTCAAGTGTTGGAGGATATGCTTCGTGCATGTGTGATAGAATTTGGTGGTCATTGGGATAGCTTTTTACCTTTGGCAGAGTTTTCATACAATAATAGCTATCACTCCAGTATTGACATGGCTCCATTTGAAGCATTGTATGGGAGGAGGTGTAGATCTCCCATTGGTTGGTTCGATGCATTTGAGGTTAGACCTTGGGGTACTGACCTCTTGAGGGATTCGTTAGATAAGGTGAAGTGCATTCAAGGAAAGCTTCTAGCGGCTCAAAGTAGACAAAAGGAATATGCGGACCGAAAGGTTTGAGACTTGGAGTTCATGGAGGGTGAACAAGTCTTGTTGAAGGTTTCACCCATGAAAGGGGTGATGCGGTTTGGAAAAAGGGGTAAGCTAAGTCCAAGGTATATTGGGCCATTTGAGGTACTTAAGCGAGTAGGGGAGGTTGCTTATTAATTAGCCTTGTCTCCAGGGCTGTCCGGAGTGCATCTGGTATTTCATGTGTCCCTGTTGAAAAGATACCATGGGGATGGAAACTACATCATCCGTTGGGATTTAGTTTTGCTCGATGAGAATTTGACTTATGAGGAGGAACTGGTTGCTGTTTTAGATAGAGAAGTTCACAAGTTGAGGTCGAGGGAGATTGCATCCATCAAGGTTCAATGGAAGAATCGACCGGTTGAAGAGTCCACTTGGGAGAAGGAGGCAGACATGCAAGAAAAATACCCACATCCTGTTTACAGATTCAGGTACTCCTTCTCGCCCTTGTTCTTCTTCTTTTGATCGTTCGAGGACGAACGATGGGTAAATTGGTATCTATTGTAACGACCTGTTTAGTCGTTTTGAGCAGCTGATTTTATTTATGGAAAAAATTGGCTGAGGCGACGGACACCACGACGGACCGTCGTGGGCACGACGGACCGTCGAGGGTGTCTCGTTCCAAAACACTTAGAAATTCTGAAATCTGAGTACTGAAATCGACTCTCTGAACTCTGTGACGGACCTGCAGGATATACCGTCATAGCTACGAAGAACCGTCGTGAGCTCCCGTTGCAAAACACTTCAACTCTTGAGAATTTGGTAGGGAGAACGAGTCTCTGAACGTCGTGACGGAAGTGCAGGACGGACCGTCATAGACTCCTTAGTGAAAAATGGAGCTCTGGTCCTTACGACGACTTGTGTGATGGACCGTCGCAGGCATGACGGGCCGTCACAGGTTGCGCAAGTCCCAGTCTGGGTCGGATTTCTTTACACGTTTTAAGGGACGTTTTGGACTATTCTTTCCTTAATTATAAAGTTAGAGGGTTAATATTAATAAGTCTAATTACTTGGGGGTTAAAAGAGGTAACCCTAAGTTATTTAGTGGGCTATTATTGCAATCTTTATTCTTAATTATATGTTAATTAGGGTAAAAGAAAGAGGGTTGAATAAAGAAATAGAAAGAAAAAGAAGAGGGAAGAGAAACAAATTGAGGGAGAATCGATCGAGGAGAAGAGGAACAAGCTTTGGGAAATTCTTGCTTGATCACTAGTCTTCGGTGGAGGTAGGTTATGGTTTTCATGCTATTCGTAGTAGACTCTTAATAGCAAATGATATGTATTGGTAGTTTTGTAAACCTGTATATATGCTTAATTGTATGCTTGCATGAATATGATTATGTGATTTTGATAAAACAAGCATGATGAAAACTATTGAATCCCAAATCTTGAAAGAAACTTTAATCTACGTTATTAATGATGATGCCTTGGTATAAAAGAAGGCTTGATGAATTAAAGTAATGGGATTGATGATGCCTTGGTATAAAAGAGAAGGCTTGATGAACTGATAGAATGAGATTAGGGGATCGGAGTGTCACGTTCCGACACATAGTATTAGTGGATCGGAGTGTCACGTTCCGACACATAGTATTAGTGGATCGGAGTGTCACGTTCCGACACATAGTATTAGTGGGATGGGTGTCACGAACCGACATGTAGAATTAGGGGATCGGAGTGTCACGCACCGACACATATAGGGGATCGGAGTGTCACGTTCCGACACATAGTATTAGTGGGACGGGTGTCACGAACCGACACATAGAATTAGGGGATCGGAGTGTCACGTACCGACACATATAGGGGATCGGAGTGTCACGTACCAACACAAGAGGAAGAAAGATAATGAATCCTGAAAGATGATAATTTACGCAACATAATGAACTTAATCCCCAAATGAGTAAGGTATTGAGGCTTGAGTCCTCATGGATGAACTTGGTGGTATTTATTGATGATTTAATACTTGTTGTTGCTACATGTTGAGTATTGTAGTCGATTTACATTATTATTGATATATACTGTTTTATTTTTTGAGTTGGCCGATGATATCTACTCAGTACCCGTGGTTTGTACTGACCCCTACTTTTATGTTTTCTTCTTTGTTATTTGTGGAGTGCAGCAAACGCGCCGTCGTCTTCAACTCAACAGTAGATCTAGCCAGTCTTCACTCCATCGGAAATTCAGGGTGAGCTAATGCGTCTAGCTTGGACTGGATCTTCTTCTTCAAGTCTTGATGCCTTGAACTTCCGGCATGGACTAGCTTTTAGTTGTTTTAGTTTCCTAGACATTTTTAGTTTAGTAATTTGATCATAGATGTTCTTGTGATGATGACTCCCAGATTTTGGGGATAATAACAATAGTTTTGAATTGTTTTTATTAATGAGTTTAAGTCTTCTGCATTATTTTATGTTGATATACATTGGAATGTTAAGGGTTAGATCGGTTGGTTCGCTCACATAGGAGGGTAAATGTGGGTCCCAGTCGCGGCTCGGTTTTGGGTCGTGACACCAATTTTCCATATCTCCTCTTGGAACAAATTTCTTCAGCGGAGGTTTACTTAAATTAGATCTTTCATTTAAAGTAAGTTCTGCAAAAGATCCTGATTTGTCTAGCCTAAAAAATGTCCAAAGTTTCAGATATTGCCACTTGAATACTCCAATTACAAGGAAGCAAATATGTAGATGCCAAACATACGTGGAAGAAGAAAGAAGATCTGTACTTTGTCATTCCTAACAAGATAGGAAGAGTCATAAATGCTTCTTTACCATCGACATTCAACTCAAGATTGACAGACAAAGACATCCCCTGTTCAGAGGCTGTCAGGAGCAGTGAATGGTTTAATATGAAATTTATCAAAGGAAAGATCCATTCACATTGATGAATATTTTGACCCATCTTAAAACGGATTTCTGAAAAGATGTGTGGTATGCGAATTCCACGAAAACTTTCTGGAGATGGGTAACAGCAGTTTCCTTTTAGAATTTTCTTCCAAAGAAGATGCAGAGTAGTTTATACATGGTGAATGGAAATGGAAGAAATCTTCAACTCAACTCCAATGGTAGACACAAAAATTGTGGCCATCAAGCAGGAAAAGAAACTCAGCACTGTCTGGGTTAAGTTTGTAGGACTAGCGATATATTTATGGTCGCAAAAGACGAACAGAAATATTGGAGATCATAGTGGGGGTGGATGGAAAGAGATGAAGGAGGAAACACAACACCGGTCAGAATAGAAGGAGATGGTAGTGACATTCCGCAGAATTAGTGACAATAGAGAATAGTATATATTTCTTCACGATCCAAACATGGGCGGAATTGCCCAGCAACTTACTTCCCCTTCGAACCAGCAGGTATTGAGAATGACATTTGCAGGAAGAAGGAAGATTTTGCGCAGTGAAGATATGCAAAAAACCACTATGGAATTCTCTAACAGTTGCAAAGGGATTGGCAAAAGGAATGGAGAGGAAAACTGGTGGTCTGGAAGGAAAGGAATTCAGAACTCTTTGAAGATTCTAGCAATCCATCCACTTAATTGATATGAACTGTCTTAGTCTCTTCTTTTTTTAAAGTAAACGTGATCTTTTGGAGGATACAGGGGATCTCATATAACTGTTAGGCAAAGTGTAGTAAAGTTTTACTGCATCCCAGAAAAACGATTCCGTCCCTTTATGATGATACTAGTTCTCGACGCGTGCTTTACACGTGAATAACAATATATATATATATATATATATATATATATATATATATAATATATATATATATATATATATATATATATATATATATATATATATATATATATATATATATATATATATATATATATATATATATATATATATATATATATATATATATATATATATATATATATACATGTAAAATCATTATTATTTCCCCTAACATCACTATTATATATTTATTTAAATTACTTCTATTTAAACAAAAGCATATTTTGCTTAAACTATTCAAGTATTATCAAACTAATCATCTATTAATAGAAATTTTGTCAATTAAATAACACTTAAAGGATAATAACACGAAAATAAAGAATTTTTCTTTCTTTAACAACGCAAAATAATACATAAATACATAAAAATATGGGTTGCACACCAATCCATTTTGGACAACCATACTGTAACTCCAAAATGAAAAAGAAAAACATAAAATCATAATCTAACATGAAAAAGATCTAAAGAAATATATAAGTCATATCTT
Source organism: Solanum peruvianum (assembly GCA_027705065.1). Lineage (NCBI taxonomy): Eukaryota > Viridiplantae > Streptophyta > Magnoliopsida > Solanales > Solanaceae > Solanum > Solanum peruvianum. The sequence goes on along the minus strand of JAKWJD010001757.1, from coordinate 11,819,769 downwards.
TCACTGTTAAGTTTAACAGTTGAAATATATTCTAAGAAAACTCTCTTTTATTTTCAAAATGAAGCTAATTGTTCTTCTCCTTAATTATTTTGTTAACGATATGTATTCATATCATAAATCTAAGAAGAAGAAAAGAGAATAGTAGATGCTAGAAAAGAAAAGAATGTGATGACCTAGGAAGCAATTAATTGGTATTTATAGTGATATTTGATTGTCTTTTCACCTACAAAATTTTTCTAATGGTGCACATTGCATCATGATAAATAAATTTATTTTAGTTTCAAAATTCAAAAAATCAAAAAGTTTGAAGAGTTTCATACATTATTGTTTCATGATAGATAAATGTATGTTAATTTCAAAATTTAAAGAATCACAAAATTCGAAGAGTTTCAAACATTATTGTTTTCTACTCTGTTTTCATTCAACCTAATTAATTATAATTATAATGTAATAGCTAAAAAATTGAAGTGTTGTTGTTGGACTCGTATTCTATCATTATGTAATTAAATATTGGTATTTAAAAAATAAATTAATTTATTTTAATTAAGTGGAGGGGCAAAATGGTAATTCAACTTTTAAGGTTGGAGCTTCACACTTATAATAATATATGATATATGATGATATGATTGGTTTAGTACCTCAGTTCCTATATCTACATCGTTAGACTGCTCAATGAAAATATCTAAATCTGGCACATATAAAACGTTCCCAGGGAAAATATAGGATCTCATATCCATGCAGAGTTCTTGCCAAGCATTATAAAATGCAAGCATAGTCTGCAATTATCAAATGACTTCATCAACCAATTGAAGCAGGATGTATAGACGACGAGGATCAAGTAGAAAATATTCAAGCTTTTACCTAAATCAACATAGAGATGACTTAATTTATTTTTGCTTGGCATTAACAACACTAATTATAACGAAAAAAATCAATGACTAGCATACATAGTCTAACTAGACACTCTCAAGTATATAGCCCTGAAAGTTAGAGTGAGCTTTGTGAAAGAAACATGAGAAAGTCTTCTTTCCTTATTTCAAAGTAGAACTTTCCATTGGTCAGCAATTTTCGCTCTCTCTCTCTAAGTCTTCCACATGTCTTACCCTTTTCGACTTCAGCTCCTTCATCGCCTCACATTTTGAAAATAGCTTTCTGGTAAATTTGTCCTTCCAGAACTCTTTTGAAATTTTATATGTACTTCCCTTTACAAATGTAATAGTAACAAAGTCTCAGGTACTGTATTTATTATTTTGAACTAGAATAGAATTACAATGGAACTTAAAGTAGAGAATGTAACGACTGAAATGGAACTTAAAGTAGAGAATGTAACGACTGAAAGCAACAATAAAAGACCAAAATATAAGATAGAGAAGCAGGGGGATGAGACGCTCAAACTTCTAAGAATTCGGGATGAGAGACTCAGAAAATTACCATAAAAATAAAACCCTACTTTGTTGTTTTAAAATTAAGCACATAACGCCCATGCTCACAAATTCCTTCACACATTTCACCCCACCTTTTATTCAAAATCAGTTAATCTTTTTGGTATCCTCTTAACTCGTGTGATCTTCCTATCTAGAACAATTGGTTCATCCACGTTGGCGTCCACTTCATTGTTTTCAATCATAACAATTGCTGGCACGATTGGTTTAGCCACGTTGGCGTCCACCTCACTATTGCATTCATAACAATACTCTGTTCCTCACTGCGAACCTTGTCCTTAAGGTTCAATAGGAGGATCACAATTACTTAAGTTCAGAGGAGTAATTTGTTGTGTTGGGTTTCCCTCGTAGCATCTTAGCACAGAAACATGAAAAACAGAATGAATCCGAGCATCCTGTGGTAATTCTAACTTGGAAGCATTTTCTCCAACTCGTTTAAGAATCTGGAAAGGCCCAAAGTAAAGTCTGTCCAACTTGTGAGAGGGAAGCTTCCTAAGAGAAGTTTGACGATAAGGTTTTAATTTAACCTAAACCCAATCGCCAACTGAAAATGTGACCTCCGTTAGCTTGGTATCAACAAATTTATTCATGCGAACTTGAGCATTGCCAAGATTCTATTTGGGCAAGGACAAAACCTCATCACGCTGCACTTAATAGGCTTTGACTAAGTCACTAGAAGTACTCCCCAAGATGTAGTGTGCAACTGTAGGTGGTTCACACCATACAAATCCTGAAAAAGGGTCATGCCCGTGGATGATTGATAGGAGTTGTTGTACAAATACTCGGCCCATGGAAGCGTGGAAACCTAGTCAATGGGGACATCAAAAACAAAACACCTCGGATATTGATCAACACATTTAATAAGAGCATCAAATTGCCCATCCATTTGAGGATGATAGGCGGTGCTCATAGCAAGCGAAGTGCCCTGCAATCTATTAATATCTTCCCATAAGGAATGTAAAAATCGAGGGTCCCTATCGATTATAATACTGCAAGGAGGTCCATGAATACGAATAATTTGAATCACGATAGCTTTTGCAATAGTATTAGTGGTAAAAGTTGACGCTGATGGAATGAAGTGGTCATACTTAGACAAATAATCCACAACTGTCATAATGGTGGATATTCTTTTAAAGCAAGTGATTAAATCCATGAAGATGTCCTCAAATGCCAATTCAAGAATGGGAAGAAGCTGTAAGAGACCAGCAGGAAGCTAGTGGGAGCTCTTCTTTAGCTGGAAAACTGGGCAAGAAGCTACATAAGTCTGAACATCCCGTCGCATCTGTTTCCAAAAGAAATTTGATGTCAAAGACTGATAGGTACAAGCTGTCCTAGCCTGTCAACCTACAGCACTGGAGTAAAACTCATATAGCAGGCATTGGCATAAAGGAGAGTCATCCGGAATAATCAATCTGCCACGGCGAAACAGCAGTCTTTCATGAAAAACATAGCCAGCGGACTCAGAGGACTGTGTAGTGAGAGCTTGTTGAATGGCTAAGAGATCTGGATGTTATTGATTCGAAGCATTTAGCTCATGTTCCAAGTCAAACATTTGAGCAGAATGAGAAAAAAAACTAGCATCTGGTTGGCTAGATAAAGCATCGGCCACCTGATTTTGCTTTCCCGGTTTATACAATATGCAAAAATCATACCCTACAAACTTGGTAAGCCATTTTTACTGCTCCGGTGTTTGGATGGTCTTGGTGGTCGAATTCTTGATTGATGATCGGTGAGTATGATGAATCATAGCCCCTAAAGGTACTGCCTCCATTTGCTCATTGCCTGAGTAATAGCAAACATTTCATGATGATAAGTTGATGATCTCTGCATTCTACGACTCAACTTTTGACTAAAGTACGCAATGGGATGACCCCGTTAGGACAAAACAGCCCCTATGCATTGCCTTGAAGCATCCGTTTCCACCTGAAACTCTTGAGTGAAATTCAAAAGGTTTAAGACGAGTGTACTGCTCAATTTCTTCTTAAGTGTCTCAAAAGCTTCCTAAGTTAATTTAGTCCAGTGAAATAAATCCTTTTGTAGCGAATTAGTCAAAGGTCGCTACACTAGCGTAGTGATGAATGAAATGCCGATAATAACTAGTGAGCCCTAAAAAACCCCAAACATCCTTCACCGACTTAGGTACTGGACATTGTTGGATCGCTATGATTTTACCAGGATCCACAGCAAGACCTTTGTTAGAAATCACATGCACCAAATAATCAATGGTCGTTTGGACAAATAAATATTTACTCTTTTTAGCGACCAATTATTGAGAACAAAAAAGCTCTAGGACAGTGGTGAGATGCTCTAAATGCGACTTCCAATTTGTACTATAGAGAAGGATGTCATCGCAAAAACCAATACAAAACGTCAAAGACACGACCGGAGTATCTCATTCATTGTAGCCTAGAAAGTGGAAGGTGCATTGGATAACCCAAGGGCATTACCAGGAACTCATAGTTCCCCTCATGAGTTTAGAAAACTGATTTTGTAATGTCATAAGGCTTGACACGAATATGATGGTATCCAGACAGTAAGTCAAGCTTTGAATAATAGTTTGCGCCATGAAGCTCATCAAATAATTCATCAATGGCGGGAATAGGAAAATGATCACGTATAGTAATGGAATTCAAAGCTCGGTAATCCACACAAAAGCGCCATGTACCATCCTTCCTTCGTACTATTAGCACAAGTGATGAGAAAGGGATAGTACTTGGTCGAATAACTCTATCATTGAGCATATTTGACATGAATTGCTCCAAAATTTGCTTCTAAAAATAGGGGTAGCAATACAGCTTGACATTTACAGATTCCGTCCCAAGCGTTAGATGTATAGTATGATCCTAGAACTTCACAGGTGGTAAGCCACGGGGCTTCTGGAAAACATCACCAGAGGAGTCCGATAGAGGCGTTAGTAGAGAAGGTTCATCGATGAGGGTTTTGTTCCCAGTATAAGTTACCGTCAAGCAATACAAAGAACCAATGGAATCTCTTGTAGCCAAATGCCGCACACTATAGAGTTGTACTGGTTGCATCTTAATAGGAGAGTTCCCTACCCAACAAACAGGAGAACCATTAATAGAGAATTCGGAGATGCGTGTTGCATAGTCAGTGACAACGGGTCCAATGGTTGCTAATCACGAGACACCAAAAACCATATACACTCCATAAAGATATGAAACATACAGATCCATAGGCAAATTATACCCCTGAATGTGCAAAGGAACTCCACGCACAACCTAGTCACAACACAGATGTTGGCCACTTCTAACTACCACAGAAAGATAGGAATGGAATCAACCACCATGTGCAAGTATTTGTCTACCCTAGCTTGTATAAAATTATGTGTACTACCCCCATCAACAACGATTTGAATTGGAGAACCATTAACAATGCCAGTAAAACGTAAAGTAGTCGGTAAATCTTCACCAAACAAAGCTTAATAAGAAATAGAAGAATGATCTTGTACCTCCAAGAGTTGCAAGTCTTCGGCCAAAACTCCATCAGATTCAAATGATTCGGGATACTCCGCACGTGACTCCGAATCTTCAGTAAGCAATAATACTTGGGCTAGTGACTTATATTTGTGAGAATGGGAGAATTTCACATCACAATTGTAGTATAAGACTCTCTCACGGCAACTCTGTAATTAAACAGGAGATAGACGTTTGAAGGGTACGCGATTCGGGGGTACACGTGCTGGTGCAGTAGGGACAAATGTAGATGAGGAAGCTTTGGATGAGTGGTGCATCAGAGTAGGATTGGGTAGAATCGGATTTGTTCTAGCGAACAAGAGCCTAACCATTGTTCATGAACAAGAGCCAGAGACATAGCTAAATCCAGCTCAAGAGCCACCACATGATGATTTAATTTTTTTTCGGAGCCGAGAAATCCAAAAATGTACCAACCAGTGCTCACCAATGGGAGTAGTCTCATTTGTGAGAGCTTCAAATATGCTCTCATATTTCGCCACTGTTGTAATTTGTTGTATCTTAGCAAAACGAACATGTGGTGCTTCTAACTCCCATTTTCGAGATCGATGAACCAATTTCTCAGCAAATTTGTCTCAATTAATCAACTGGTTATTGCGATACAACAAGCGGTACCATTCGAGAGCATCGCCATCGAGATGGAATGAAGCCAGGGAAAATTTATGGTCATCAACAATGCGATAAAAATTAATGCCATAGAAATGCCCCAGGTCCACCGATGCTGGCTTGTGGCGAAAATTTCAAGGGAATGGCGGTTGTTTTGGGCGGTTCATCCATGCTGCCGATCACGATAACGATCTGGATCCACTGCAGGGACACAAGTAGGTTGAACTAAGGTAGACATGGAAGCTACCAATTGTTGTATAAAGAAGCGCAAATCTGCAATTTCCCGAGCACGGATATGTCGTTGCTACGCTTTAAGTGTGTGTACGCCATTAGACACGCAGGAATGAAATAACCAATGTAATAGTAACAAAGTCTCAAGTACTATATTTATTATTTCGAACTAGAACTGAATTACAATGGAACTTAATGTAGAGAATGTAATGACTGAAAGCAACAATAAAAGACCGAAATATAAGATAGAGAAGAAGCGGGATGAGACGCTCAGATTTCTAAGAATTGGGGATGAGAGACTCAGAAAATTACAATAAAAATAAAACCCTACTATGTGTTCCTGCTATGTCCTATTTCATAATTAAATACATAACGCCCATGTGCTCAGAGATTCCTTCACACGTTTTACCCCACCTCTTATTCAAAACCAGATAATCTTTTTGGTCTCCTCTTAACTTGTGTGCTATGCCAGCTGGAATGATTGGTTCATTTACATTGGCGTCCACCTCGTTGTTTTCATTCATAACAATAGCTGGCATGATTGATTCAGCCACGTTGGCGTCCACCTCACTTTTTGCATTCATAACAACAAAAATATACACGAGAAAGGAAGAATCCAAATGATTCAGTGGTGCAACACAAACAAACAACATATCCACTGCAATCCCACAAGTGGGGTTTGGGAGGATGGTGTGCACGCAGACATACCCCTACCTTGGGAAGGTGGAGAAGATAATAATACAGTAAAGTCATCAACAAGAAAAATAAAGTGAATTCTAATAAATCTAATGTATAAACATACAAACTCAAATACATATAATATATTAACGTAGGAATCGGATGAAAACCATCTCGTACGAGACAGTGAGATTAAGATATAAGTAGTTACCAAAAGTCATTGAGGTAAATCTAAAATGTGTCGTAGACTTGAAACATGAAAAATACTGAAAAATCCTATCCCAGAAAATTGTATTATATATTATCTTTCCTAATTAACTTCTATAATTTGTTGACTCTTTTCTCTCCCCCCCCCTCCCCTTTAGAATATTGATTCAATAAATATGCCAATGGTTTGTTAATCATTTTTGGGGGGAAATGCATTACAAACAAATGTAGCAAAGGCTACCTGCAGAGGCTTTGCTGTAGATATAGTGAAAGAAATGGAAGAACATGATTTCATGCACCATTCATTACAGATCGACAACGGAAGTTTGCGAAAGCTCGAAGTACTAAACTCCACAAAGGTAAAGCAACATGGTCACAAAATAACAACAGCTACCCAGTTCATGGGCACAGTTTGAGATGAAGCATATTACTTGATACTCAAAAATGAACAACTTATTTGGCAATCTTCACAAACAAGTTGAACTATGAAGAAAGAAAAATTTATGAATATAATAATCGACTACTTGAGACGAACCACTTGGCCTTTTGCCTAGAGAAAATATACCAGGACTATTTATGATCCCACCATCCAATGATATGGCTCCATCAGTTATAAAAGGTAGTGCCTGCTATGGGTGGCAGCAGAATCAATGTCGAGACAGCCAGAACGGTATTAGTCGGAACCGGCACGAAACTGGGAACCACCACTCAAAATCGGGAAGGACCGGTACCGATAGATCCGGTCAATCATACATGTACCCATCCCTGTCCGTTAGTGAACCGATACGGAACATGACCGGACCGGACCACATTTTGGGACTGGGCGGGATAAATTAAAAAAAATTATTAAAATCAATTAAATGTTAAAACTTTTATACAGTTTAAAAATTATACTTTTCAAACTTTTAAAGTTATTATTTGTATTTCTTGAACTTCAAAGTTTAAAAGTTTATTAAACTTCAAAGTTTGGAATTTTATAATTTAAATATTAGTTTGAAAGAAGTTTTAAGTTTGAAAGTTTGTAAAATTCAAAATTTCAAATTATAAATATATAATTTAAATATTAGTTTGAATCTTTGAATATAAATTTCAAAATTTTATATTTCTAGTTTAAAATTTTAACTTTAAAAGTTTGAAAATTTAAATTTCAAACTTTAAAAGTTTGAAAATGTAAAACTCAAACTTTGAGATAATAGAATTTTAAATTTCACAATAATAAAAAAATTAAGGTGAATAGCCTAGGCTATTATTAATATAAATTTGGTAGTATAATTTGATCTACAAAAATATTAGTAGAGTATTAAAAGATCTAATCTACATTGCCACCTTCTAGGAAGGGTTCTGTTTAAAATAGTTCTCGAATTATCATACTCATACTAATAGACAATTAAACATTTAAATTTAATAGTCGTTGCTACTATAGAGATCTTTTCTTAAATCATTTAACATATCTCTAGTAACATGATCGGGAATTGGTTGAATAGATAAATTCTCCATTGCTTCAATGTCATTGTCATTATAATCTTGCATTATTTCATCAATGTCACTTTGAAATTTGATCGGTAGTGATTCACGACCCAAATTTATTCTCTCAGCATTAAACTATTCTCTAAATAATATCGATATCTCCAAGCTATCTTGTTCTAATGAATGCCTATGGTCTCCAATTTGAAACCTTGTTGCACTAAAATCGTCTTCCGAAGCTACTGAAGATGCTTGAATACATAATACATCTTGAGCCATCGGTTGATGTTTTGAAAATCCTTTGTCGTGATTTCTCCACCATGCTAGAACATCGTCAGTAGATTCTTTATTTTGATTAAGATATGCATCAAAAATCATTTCTATTAGCACCCCCAAAGAAGAAGGAACTGGTTTGTCAAAGTAAAGAGCCATTCATATTGATGAATCTTTTTACTCATTTTAAAATGATGTTTTGAACAGATGTGTGGCATGCAATTTCCACGAAAACTTTCTGGGGCTTCCCACACTGTAGGATATCAGGAAGTGGTCCTATGGTTTCTGGAAACAAGCTCATGGATTAAATACCTATGAGATGGGTAACAAATGTTTCCTTTTAGAATTTGCTTCCAAAGCAGATGCAAAATAGGTTATAAATGGTTTATGGAAATGGAAGAAATATCCAGCTCAACTCCTTTTGTGGTTAGAATAAAGTAGACAACTATGAGATTCCGAAGAATTAGTGACAATAAAGCATGGTAGATTTTTGTTCACAATCCAAGTATGGGTGAAACTGCCCAGCAACTTACTCCATCGAAACAGAAAATAGAGGTCACCCTTAGAACCAACAGATATCGACAATGATATTTGCAGGTAAAAAAAAGATTGTGAACAGTGACGATTTGCCAAAAACCACTATGGAACTCTTTAACAGTTGCAGGGGGATGGCAAAAGGAATGGAGAAGAGCACTGATCACAAATCTTTCCAGCTTGAATTTGGTGGGTAGTCTCTTCTTTTTTTAACGTAAACATGATATTTTGGAGGATACAGGGGATCACTTGAAAAAGAGGACAGTCTTATTGCATCCTAGAAAAACCAATTTCATCCCTTTCTTGTGAAATTGTTTTCGGATCTCAATTCCTCTATATACATCGATCTTTAGACCGCTCAAAGAAAACATTGATAACGGGCATACTAAAGCAAACACAAGCTTAAACAGTTCCCAGGGGAAAGGATCTCTTATCCATGCATGATTCTCACCTAACATCATAAAATGCAAGCACATTTTGCACATATCAAATGACATCGTCAATCAATTAAAGAAGGATGTAAGGACAAAAAGTATCAAGTAAACTCTCAAGCATGCAGAGTTTTACTAGACACACTCAAGTATATAACCCTCAAAGATAGGATGAGCTTTGTGAAAGAAACTTGACAAACTCTTCTTTCCTTATTTCAAAAATGTTCTTTGCATTGGTCCGAAGTGTTTGCTCTCTCTATCTCTCTAAATCTTCCACACACTTACTCTTTCCCACTTCAGCTACTTCCTTCAAATTTTAGTTTCAAAATAGCTTTCACGTAGATACAACCTTCCAAAACTCTTTGGAAATTTGATCTATACTTCCCTTTACAAAAATAAACACGAGAAAGAAAGAATTCAAATGATTTAGTGATGCAATACAAACAAACAACAACACATCCAGTACATCTAGTTTAATATCACAAGTGGATCTTGGAGGGTGGAGTGTACGCAGCCATGCCCCTACTTTCCGAAGGTAGAGTGGATGATGATTCAATGATCACATCAACAAGAAAAAAATGTATTGTTAATTCAAATAAATCTAATTTATAAACATACAAAATCAAATAAATGTAATATATAAACATAGGATTAGGATTAAAAACAACTCCCACAAGACAATAGATTAAGATATAAGATATAAATAATTACCAAACGTCATTCAAGTAAATCTAAAATGTAGCGTAGTCTCGGAACGTGATAAATCCTGCAGACACTACTCCCAGCAAAATTATAATATGGTTTGTTAGTCATTTATAAATGAAACATTACAAACAAATATAACAAAGACTACCTTGCAGAAGCTTTGTTGTAGATATAGTGAAAGAGATGGAAGAACATGCTTTCATGCACCATTCTATACAAATTAAAAGAGTAAGTTCGTGAAAGTTCGAACTACTGAACTCCACAATAGTCAAGCAACATGGTCACAAAATAACACCAACTTCTCAGTTCAGGCACACAGTTAGAGATGAAGTATATTACTTGATACTCAAAAATGAACATGTTAATAGGCAATCAATTCTTTAGAGTATCTTCACAAACAAGTTGAACTATGAAGGAAGAAAAATTTATTAATATAAACGCACTACTTAAGACAAACCTCTTTACCTTTTTCCTAGGGAAAATATACCACCACTCTTTATGATCCCACCGTCCACTGATATGTCTCCATCAATTATAAAAGGTAGTGCCTCCATCATGTCTGCACTTGTTTTGTATACTTGCAATTGTGAGAAGAGTCCATAGAACAGGGTCTCTCCAAGGCCATGACCAGTTCTTGTAACACAATATAAGTTCGCAGTGTCAATATTAATCATATTGACAGCAAAACCAAGAAAAACAGGAGGAGTTTCCTCATTGACATATCTAGGCTTCCTCCTTATGGCAAGCCTCCTCTGAGGGTCATCAGCAATAAATTCACCAGCATATGGTCTAAAATGATAACCCAAAAATGAAAAACATAAGAGAGTAAAGAATTGCTAAAGAATATGAGATGCATTTGCAAGAAGAGATCATCATAACCTCGAACCTTAAGTTCTCAAGACAGATTACAAGACATCGGTCATCCAAAGGTTTCGTAATTGAAGCTCCAACTCCATGAAGACCAGAAATTTTATTCATAGGACCTCTCTTACCATATGTCACCAGTGCTTTAAGTCCATCATGCGTCTTGCAAACAACTACTAGCATGGTTTCTAGCCCAAGATCTTCTGAGAGAGTCGTGGATTTCAGAGATTTAGATACAAATGTAAATCATAATACAGTGAACTTCTAAATTTCTTTTGTTTAGTACAGTGAACTTCCATTATTTGCCTACTTCTTGGTAAAGAAATGGCAGTAGGGCCAAAGTCAACTTCCAAAATATATCTCATGAGGGGGAGACTGCCCAAGCCTATATATGCAAAACACACATTCATTACCGAACTAATGTAGGACTATTTAGTACGACCCAAGAAAGCGAGAAAATGTTCAAATACCAATTAATATTCTACCTTAATATGCGACCTCAAACCCTAATCACTCTAAGCATACCCCTGAAAAATTCAAATACCAGAAGGTATCAAACTTTTTGTCTTAAGTCTTCACCATCATGCAGCCACATATTGTCATCTTGATTGTGATAGAGTGAACCAGTGCTATAATCTCTTAAACATGGACTAGTATAGAAAGTGGACTCATTCAAAGCTAGTTTATTTTTTCTTCTTTATCTATTTTGTAAAAAAAAAGCCAGCACTGGATGCTATATGAAACTAACCTGCTAAGATTATCATCGTCAACCTTGCCAAGCAAAGCAACAATTCCTATAACGTCCTTCATATACGAAATATATGTTGGCAGCTGGAAACTATTCAATGTTAAGATTTCTTCAATGGTCTTCAACTCATTATACCCATTAGAAGATTCCTTATTTTTAGAACTATTTCCACTTGCTGAATAAGTCTTGGTGAGAGCAGCTACAGTACCCCACAAGCACAAGGCATTAAAATTGAGAAACAATGAAAAGGCATATGACAAAGGGAAAGAAAAAAGTTTAAGTGAATGTTATAATATACATGGAGTGCTTTTAAATAGGAAATACACACATTAAATCCATGAACAATATATTAAGCTCACTGAAACAAGCTGATGGCTGATATTCTGCGCAAAGGTAATCATGAAATCCATATTTACTTGAAATGTGAAAGACGCCCATTGATATGAAAATCTTAAAATGTTTGATTGTTTACTTCCTATAAAGACATAATAAAAACATTATATTCTAGGTTACTGAAAGAACAAAATAACTACAGTAATCTTTTAAATTGCACATGCATTCTACAACACAACTAATTAACTTATAAAGAAGGAAACAATACCTTCAATATCCAAAATTGAATCATCCAACCTTTTCTTCTAACCCTGTAAGAATTTGATATCATCTTCATAGTGTTTAATTTGAAGACCAATCTACTTCACTGCATCCTCAAGTTTCTGCAGTCATTAATATTGATCCATTTACTTCACAAAAATTATCATGTTCAATATCATCTCAAATAACAGATGCTAGTAGATATATCTATACCTATAATCAAAACTACTACGTATATTGCATCCACTAATGACAAAATAAAATAAACTAGGCAGATTTCGATGAATATCATAACCACTTTGCAGATAACAGTCTCGGTAGTTTCATTTTGCATTATGTCCTGATTGCAAGCAAAGGTACAAGAATTATTTGACCTCCTTGACTGAGTGATGGATCATGCATAATAAATAGCTCCTTAGGACTGGTTCGTAGCTGCAAAAGGAATGTAAAAGCAAACATCAGTTTGTTAGGGTTGCTTTTAATAAAAGAATCTACAAGTGCCTATTATAAGGTCCTAGAGTGCTCACCACCTATACAATGAACAAGTAATACTAATACGCAAATTGTACTTGCCATTTTTTTTATCTTTGTTTCATTTAGGGGGGGGACATAAAATATACTTTGTTTCTGAAAATACAAATGAAGGTTGAACATTTAGATTTAAAAATTGGGATGCCAAAGTTTCTTCAGGTGATATACTACATAGATGGAAAAATGCCAAAGCTGAGGCTTAATCGAACAACCCTCATTTTTAGTAAATTTAGAACGTGTGACTAACTAAAGGGCAATGGGAAACAAACTTGACAATTTCAGGAACTAGTTCAAATACAGGCATCAACATTAACTAATGGAGGTGCTTTGAAGCTAAGTCCCTTAAGTTTGTCTATATAAAATAAATATTGGAAAATGGAGCCGCAAAGGGATTGGTATTATTGTGTTTAGAAAGAAAAACCTACACAGAAGTGCATTCTCAAACTGTCTGAAGGGCATGGGCAACATAAATATAAATTGAAAAATGAAATAATAGTAGTACTTCCTTGTAAGGTTGCTAATTGTACATTTCTCCAGCATCAAGTATCAATACATTTATCCTTTACCAATCAGAAAATAGTAGTTGGACTCTCAGGTTTTTAAGAGTCAATTGGCATACATATGAATGCCAGCAGACCAACATCTACCACTAAGACCCTATCTAGTAACATCCAGGCAAGTCAACCAAACCCTTATCCAACCTCACCAACAAAACATATCTTGCAAACAAGATGACTATTCCATATCCGAAGAGCGAGCAGTTAAATGGAAATAAAACCAAATAAAATAAGGCAGGGACTAAATAATTATCTCAACTCTTGAATATAGTCCTCATTAATTTCTCAACCACAAGATAAACCCTATTTTACATTTCAAATTATAAGTAACCTCGTTTTACTTGCCATTACTAGACTTAACGAATACTACTACATAAGAACTTTATGAAAAGCCTTCAATTATGTAATCAGATCCAAAGGGAAAAAGATCATGTTTTATCCCATAGAGCAAGCTGATTTGCTTGAAACTTGACAAAGTTTTGCCTGTTAGTTATATCCATGTTGGCTCCCTTCTAATGTGTGTCTCAAAAGAACACAACTATCACTTGCATCAAGACTCTAGTAGTTCTTGAAAATTAATTCACAAGTAAAAACTAACTTGCAGGTTTGACAACAACAACAACATATATATCCAGTGTAATCCCACAGCTGGGTTTTCCGATGGTAGAGTGTATGCACTACCCTATCTCATAGAGATAGAGAGGTTGTTTCCAGTAGACCCTCGGCTTATTTTGTCAAGGTAACAAAATGATAAAAGTTAAGTATAATCCTAAAAGTTAATTGTCATGTTCACACATGATGATAAAACTAAAAACAGTTAGGATTCTTTAAATTTTTTTGTAATAGACAAACAATTTCCTTTGTTTATTTCTCCTAATTTCAGCAGACATATCTTGTCTAAACAAGTTGATAATTGTAAAGAGTAACTTTTCGAGATATATCAACTCGGCAGCCTCATTAATTCCACCAGATATTTCTTGTTAAATTATAAAAAAAAGTAACTTTTAGAGATATATCAACAAAAAGAGAATGTTTAAAAAGGTTAAAACTTCAATTGAAAGAGGAAACTATAACAAGTATGTAATGAGCAAGTAAAATCAACAATAACTCCACAATCATTTACATCTAAGTAGTCCAGATGTGATATGATCAAGAATGTCACTATCTAAATTGGGGCTTTGTTGTGGTGTGAGGAGCACGTAACACAAGATTAGTAGGTCATGCATTGCTTTGACAAAATGGGTAACACAAGCAGATTCTCTGGGGATGTCACGACCCAATTTAGAATCGTGACCGGTGATCAAGAGAAGAGTTCCAAAGCAAGCCTTAGCCAAAAATCTACAGAAAATCAAAAAAAGTATCCTATGTTTTTGGGGCCTATCCTGAAATTACCTAAAACATAAATCAATAGTGCAGCCAACCAATCTCATTTTGTTTCCACCTTATTCATCAATAAACTATTCGAAGAGTAAACATACTAATTCCAACTCAAAAACATTAGTTTCATACTAAACACCAATTCGCAATATTAAAGAATGCTCATAACTTCTAATAAAAGAAATGACTATGGAGCGACTCTAAGAATTCAAACAAATGATTATAACTACTAATAAGTTTGTAATCCACGAGAACAAGTGTGGGGCTCACCCCAAATTATCAACTTGAAAGCTTTATACCTTACCAAAGTCACATGTCTTCTTTGTAAAAAAAAAATATAGCGAAGAGTGAGACGCAAGCTCAGTGAACAATAATACTTAACCACAACCATTTTAATGAGGGACAAGTCAGAAAACATGCTAGTACAATAATCCTAATGATGAAATAATGCTCTTTAAGAAATAATAACAATATTGAACCTTTTGTGCCTAATATAAGCAAAATCAATATAAATATTTAATATTAAACTCAGAGAAACCTTTCCATATCAAATATTATATCTAGGAGGTTTCTAAGGATGATTCATGTAATCAGAGTGGACTTATTTTTAAGAAGTAACCAATAACAGTGAGCTCCTCATGAAGGAGTTAAATATTCATATCGGTAGATCCTTAATTGAGGGATATCGTAACGGTGTACTAGTTTCACATCCCACTAGCAAGGGCTTTATCAGAAATCAGTAATTAAAAGGTGCACCAGGTCTAACGATCCCACCGTTAGCTACGGATTCATCAAGGTCTACTCCCATTTATATTTTTCTTGTAATCAGTATGAAGCATTTCAAAATGAAACATAGCATTTAAATCTTATCAAATTATATCATTTCAAAGTTTAACAATCACCTACCAAAATACTATTTCTCAAATAAGTGTAAAACCTTTTCAATAACAGTAATCATATCTTGTAAAAAAATATAATCATCTCAATTACAGTATTAGTACAGTAAAAGACTTTTCCCACATGCAAGTTCAAAATATTCAAAAACATATTTACTTATAAATCATGTGAAAATCATGCAAATTATAAATTATCAATTGTGGTAAAATTACTTCTCACAGTGTTTGTATCGAAATACCATATTCATCATCTCTAGAAATTTGTATGACTCCCTCCAATTGACCTGTAAGCACATTATATCGTTCTCCTGTCAAAATTTTAGGCTAATTCATGACAAATTGAAATACCCACCCACGGGCTACCATGATTGATTCTCACTTTGTCAACTATATCTACTCATACTTTGAGTAATTCAGTTAGCCCATTATATTACTAACCCACTAGACCATCAATTCATTCAAAGTTCTTCCCGACATTAGTCAAACTTATGCTTCAAATAATAAAAATAATCTTACTTCCCAACCTTTTTTTTTGTTGTATGTCAAAATACAATAATTTACATTCTAATCATTAAATGCACTCCACTAATTTCTCGAAATTTAACCATTTCTCTGTTTCTTTAACCCATGATTCTCCAATTCTCAACCTCAATTCTATAGCCATGAAATATACAAAATCAACCTATAAACTAAACTTAAACACTTACCTTCCTCTTATGCTTCTCTTTTTACTGATAAATCACGGCCTAGAATTTTTTTTTCAATCACTGCTCCTTTCCTGGAACGTGAAACCGCAGCTTAAAACTTTTTTTTCAATTGTCGCCTTCAACATTTCTCTTTAAACTTGAAGGTATGTTGCCCCTTTATTTTATTTCACGTACAAGATAGGCCAAGCCCATTTGGTGTGCAGAAACTTCCATAAAAAATTCAAACATTTTTTTATTTTTTTTATTTTTTATTTTTCTAAAAAAGAAATCTAATGAAAAGTATGCCCCTAATTAATTATAGGGTATTACAGACGAAGTGTGATGTGAAGAAATAAATTAGGTCGTATTATGAATATTTGTTACATCAAATGCAAAGGCATTGCATAAAAGCCAAATCTGCTTATATATTGCACTATCTTGAGTGGAACTACAGTAAGACGTAGGTTTTAGAGTTAGGTTCAGCGTTAGGGCGTAGGTGAAATGTGTTAGTTCAAAAGTCTCATACCTATATTTTTTATGACAAGGAAAATCCACAGCCTCTACCCTTTGGATGCGCACATGATAAAATCTTCGATCCTATGCAATAGCATGCAAACCACACAAGATAGGTAACCCGCACTAGGCAAGCCCGGTGTGGCGAGCTCGACCCTCAAGGCAAACCCCTTGCTTTTGCGGGCAAGGAATATCGAACTTGAGTCCTCCAAAATGGAATGTCCTATCCCATACCGTTGTGTCACCCAAAGGGTTTAAATAGTCTCATACCTTACACTTCATTAAAATACTCTCAAACCGAAATCCTATTTTGTGACCCTAATCTCTCCAGAATAGCTGATATGGCCATGCCCACCAGCGGCTGGTCTACTCATTCCAGCTCCCTCAACAACGAAGAACTTCATTACGCCCCTACATAACACCACTATACAAGAGAAAAACAAACATATTATGCTTCAACCTATGATATAATGGAGAACCCACCATCCCATGGACCAAGAAAGATTTTGATAGGTTGTGTAGCAGGAAAAAGCTTCTATATGCATGCACTAGGGCAAAATTTACATATGGAAGACTTGATTAATACTTACTAAAAAAAATTTTCCAACACAATTAGAATATGCAATATTAGCTATCTTGAAGAAAGGCAACTCCGACGATATCAACACCAAATGCTGGCATGTGAACCTCTTTCTGCCACTTTATCGCTGTGCATCATTCAAGCAAAATTCGACGTCAGCGTACATATTCCACTGACTACTCTTAACTGTCTATGTTTTCTTCCGTATTGTGCAAAATACAACACCATCACAAAGTCCAGCAACCTCTGGCAACCAAACCTCAACCAACGTCATTGGTCGCAAATACATCACGTGAGGCTACATCTAGGATTCTAACGACCACGACAGTACCACGCACCTATGCGTGATCCTATTCCTAATCAAGTGCTTCATTAAAATCAACATCTGCAGTGTGTCCATAATGATTAGGATAGAATTCTCTCAAAATTTCTCTTATTTCATCCTCATTTTCACAATTTTCTACTTCATTAATATCTCTATCTTCACAATCTGATTCTGGCTCACCTAAGACTTCCCCATGATGATACCAAAAGGTATAATTTTTAATTATTTCATAAACATTCAAGTGTGTTCTGACTGTCTGACATGTTCCTACTGTGGTATTACAACATTTTACACATGGACATCGTATTTCATACATTTCTCATGCGCTTTGAAAAGCATAATTTAAAAAATTTCTACCCCGATAAAGTAGGCCTCATTAATTCGATCATCAACAAGTTGCATCCATTACTTACTCGATGTCATAACCTTTGATTACATGTAAGAGTTAGATTAATATTAATTTAGGATAACAAGTTTACTAAGATGAACATTAGTTTCTATTAAACATGTCAAATCATCCTAGTGAGGATCTAAGCAAATTTTTTTATCAACCTACATGAGGATCCGAGCAATTTCAGGAAACATTTTGAATCTAATTAAAATGAAGAACCACAAAATCACAATGACAAAGAACCATGAATTTCCAAGTAGCTTAAGATTTCAAAAATGCACTACAAGTAGTAACTTCAGAAACTATTATGCAACCATAGTTTTAGTAGAAAAGAACAATTCAAACAACATTTGAAACACCAAAAAAAGGTAAGCACTCTGAAATATTATATGACACACATACTTTTAAGTTCTTGGTAAAACTTAACTTAAATCCAAAAAAAATACACTAAATTGATCAAAAGTAAGTAGAAATATAAGTCACTCAAACTAAATTGTACGAACTTCAACCAATAGTGTGTTGAAAGAAATCAATTTCTCTTATAGTAATTATTAATACGACTACTTAACAACTTTCTTAAAGTGTATTTTACTCAAATATTCTAGACTCAAATATTCAACTCATAAAAACTTTATAGATAAAAAACTAACTTGATATTCAAAATATTGACTGAAAGCAAAGATTGACAGCTAGTTTCGAGTCTATGTTGTTCAAGAAAATGCAAAAACTTCAAAAAGAGAAAGTAGAATTAAACTAGAATGCTACTGAATATTTCAGATGTTTTAACAAAGCTCATTAACAATTTTGTTTTTTTCTCGTATGATCCACAAGCTACTCATCGGCAAATAAAAACATTCAGATACTTTAATAAATTAACAATCTTGTTTCTTTCTCATCTATTCTTTTTACTATCAGCTTTTGAAATTGACTACAATGTAATACAACAAAAGAACCACTCAAAATCAAAGCATACAAACTAGATACTAAAATTAAAGACACTAAAGGTAAAAATAGTCAACTAATTCATCGCGTAATAGAAAAAAATTGCAATGCCAACCTTACAAAAAATTCTTGGAATCCCTAGAAATTATGCAACCGTAATAGAGAAATTTCTTAAACAAACTCTCAATTAGCTCCTCTTTGACCCTCAACCCCCAACCTTACCTACAAAACTATCATTTTCAGTACTAACAAAACAATGAGTATTCCCAAGAGCCCAATCACATAATATTCAATCATCACAAAGAAAAATGAAAGATTATATAAAAAAAGAAGAAGAGGGAGATGAATCTAGAGGAACAAACACACTTTAGATGTAGATACTAGATGAAACATTTTTCTCCAAAAAAAATGCCTTCAAGCTTAAAAAATTAGGACAATTTTCTATCAATAATGCCTTCAACTTTCAAGATTAGGGAATTCAAAGACTACAACATAGAGAAAGAGAGAAAACAGAAAGGATACTTCAGCGATTTTGGGGCTTTTGGTATTAGTATATATAGATAAAAAATTTAAGAGTCTTTTAGTCTTTTCGGTTCCCGCTTTTGCCTTATATTTTTCCGCTGAAAATTTTCATTCAAGGACCAGTGATTTTATTTTTTAGAAAATATTTTAGTCAAATAGAGACTAGTATATTTTTGTCTTTGATAAGCCTTTTTGTTGCAGTGGTGTGACAAACTTTGCACGAGCTTTTTGCTTTCTTGCATTTCCCTTAACATACAGAAGAGTGGAGCCAATCATGTCATATCATATCATATACTTATATAAAAGAGAACCTTAAGACCACCTACGCGCCACCACAAATAAGAATTTCCTTTTAAATTTAATTATTTCCAAAACTAGCATTCCTCTTTCATGAAAAGATATGACTTTTATGAAAAGTTGCAACTTCAATAAAGAGTTGTGACTTTTATCAGAAGTTGTGAATTTTATGACAAGTTTATGAAGAGTTGTGACTTTTATGAAAAATTGAGACTTTAATGAAGAATTGCGACTTTATTATGAGTTTTAACTTTAATGAACGATTGTGAACTTTTTGAAGGGTTATAACTTTTTCAAATAGTTGTAACCTTTCACATAAGACATAATAAAGATTTGTTAACACTACCCTTTGTTGTTTATAGATAGTGATATTTCCTCTCATTTTAAAACAACAAAAATTTTGATCTTCTTCTTCTACTTCCGGAAAAACAAATATTCGTGTACTTTGTTCATGTTGAGTGACTTAGTAACACCACTGCTTTTATATCAATAAGTTGGTGAATAAAATCATTCCATCATTAGAGGATATAATCTCTCTTGTTTTGGAGTAGAATAGCTTTCTTGAAAGAACATTGTGCATTCAGTGGATTTGATTTTTTTATTTCTATTCCATTCTGTTTTAATATGTCCTGGTATGTATGTTTACACTCATTAATTTATGCTTATGATATTAATTATTGTTTTTCACTGCATATTTTAAACTATCTTTTATATTTCTGTAAAGTTATTGTCTCCGATTATTGAACATATACACATATATTATGTATATTCATTGTGCAAAAAATAATTGTTGTACTCAGTTCCAAGAATTCATGTTTTAATAGTCTATTTTAAGTTTATAACTTAAAGAACTATATGTAAGCTTATAGATTATATATTTTTACATAGATATGAAAATTTTGACTTACTAATTGAAGAAATTCGTTATACAAGTTTAAAAGTTATAATTATTTTCATGTTCAAGTGTAATTTCTTTTTTTGAATATATATTAACTTAATTGTTTCTTTTTATTACGAAATTCCTTTTTATATACATATTCCTATTTATTTCTTTATTTTTCTTAATGTTGATTAAAGAATCAATGATTTATTATTTCGTGAATAATTAAATCATTAGAGGTTCTTGAGTAATGTGATAATGACAAATAATCAAATTAATATTTGAATATTGCTACCATATTTTCAGAACCTATTTACCATTATTTTTAATGTATGGATACTAGAAAAAAATTATTTGTAAGTTCAATGCAATTATTATTTATGACCATGTAAGGCATGGGCAAATTACCTAGTAAAATTTAATTTCTCAATCTTTGAAACTGGAAATTAATTGGCTTTTCAGTTTCTTAACATTCTGAATCATGTCTCTTTAAGAATTTGAAGTCTCAAAGCTGGACAAAAATTATGGGATAGAGAACTGCTTGTTTGTTATGGTAATGATAAAATGGCTTAATAATTAAAGTGCACACAACCTACATCAGCAACCTGAAGTTTATGCTGCTGGTTCTCATTTGGAAGATGTTGTTTTTGAGGTTGTAAATTCTACAGGTGAAGTGGATGAAGATATTGATAGTGAAGTGGAAGATGGCCACTCTTATACCCTTCTGATAAGGCAGGACTCGTTGAGGGAAGTATTCAATGTGAGATACAGCTTCCATCGAGGACCCTTCTTTGTAGCCAGTCACTCTTGTTTCCACGAGCTGCAGACAAGCATAGAGGTTGTAATCTAGGTGACTTACGTTTCTATTTTTCAGGTATTACGGCCTAATACTTCTATCTGCAGGTGCATGTCGAGAAAGCTGTAAACCAACCTAAAAGTTCCAAGAAACAGATTCTGCTTCTTGGGGATTCGAATGGCAAAGGACCAGAAATGGTGTGTCATGACAACTCTGATGGAAGAATAATGATTGGCTCCACTCTTCTGTATGTTAAGGGAAATGCAAGAAAGCAAAAAAACTTGTGCAAAGTTTGTGACACGGAGAAGTTGAACTACTGGCAAAACATATAGGATATGAGGAGTATTGACAAACCTTGGATGCAACTCACAACGATCTCCTATCAGTTTGGATCTCTTTCTTGAAAACTACTTCATCGCCAGAAAAACAGAAAGGGAAACTGTGGATAGAAAAAATAGGTTAAAAGACTGCGATCTAGATGTTCTTCAAATACCACTTCTCCACTCTTTCATTGCCCACCAAAATAAAGGGCCTTAACACAGATATGGAAAAAACAAGTTGTGGTCTTGTGGATACTCAATGGTAATTCCATCTTTGTTCTGCAAAGTACATAATTCAAGAGTTTTAAAAGGCGCCCCTTTTGTTATTGTATAGTTTTGATGGTTTGATAAACACAGGGACCTTGTGAAAGAACATGGTTCTCAGCTCAATATGATTTTTGCTGCCATCTGGAGACAGTATAAAAAGTTGGTGCACGGTCTCCAACAGTGGCAGAAGTGGCAGACGCGCCAGAATTCTCAGCCAATGGTAATGCTTTAAGGATTGTGACCTTTCTACATAAACACAACAACTCTACATTCACAATTTAGTTTTTGAAACTTGAAAAAGCATATCAAGAACTCTTGCAAAGGCTGAAAAAATCGAAAGAGAAGAAAAAATTCAAAGAACAACTCAAGCCAAGGTGTTGAAAGTGTAGAAGTCTTAGAAGTATTTCTTTCGATCCAAAAATTGTAATCTGGTCCTAATCTATAAAGGATTCACTTTTTTCCAATCTTAGAATTCTAGATTAGTTAAGGTCAACTAATTTAGTCGGCAACCTGTGTGTTTCTTAGAAAAATCTAACTCGTCAGTAGGCTTGTTATTTAGTGGGCAACCTTGTGTTGCTTGGTAAAATCCTAAGTTTTCTAGTGGTGATAGCTTAGTGGGCAAAATCATATCTGCTTAGGCTCTTCAAGCAATAGAGTTATTGCTTGATTCTGAGACTAATAATTTTTTCTCACTCTTTTGTAACGATTTACTTTTGCTTCTGAAGACTAGTGGAACGGTTTGAAATCCTGTATAAGAGGCCGTGGTTTTACTCCCTTGAGAAAGGAAGTTTCCACGTAAACTGGCTGTGTATATAATACGCATTTATCTACTGTAGTTGTAAATTTGAGTGTGTCAAGGGACCTGGTCCATAGACTAGTAAGTGAACGCAGAGATTCTAACACCTTTCAAAAGTTATTGGTTAAAGGGCAGGGGACCATACAATCTAGTTATTCCTCACACACCACTTTCTCCACAACATAACTGCCACCAATAAAGAGAGACCTTAATACAACTATGGGAAATAATAATACTAAAGTGGATGCTTAATGATAGCTCCTTGTTTGTTCTGCAGAGTACATAATTCAAAAGGATTAATCCTCATCTCAAGGACTAGTTTTTGGGATTAAGTTAGACCCAAAGTCAATTATAACAGTTCCACTAAGAAGTTCCAGTCAATATATACAACTGGAGTTACTACAGAAGCAAGTTATCAGCACTCAACACATTGCTATGCAGTAATACTGCTAGCCTGATATACTTATGCCACCACAAAAAAGTTACACAGGGGATGAATCTTTGAACATGAAAGTAGATAATAAACACAAAACTTTTATTACTGCATCTTTGACGTTATGTTGAAGTACATACCAAGTTTACCATACGCTGCTGTTACTTTAAAGATTCTACTTAGGTTTACACAACCATGATCATCAACCTACATCACGAAATCTGATGAATGTAAACAACTTGAAAGTTGAAGGTAGCAAAATATTATGGAAACAAAAAGGTTTAAAAGACCTCAGACATCAAAAATCAATTGGCATTCACAAAAACACTAACACAAATAAAGGGGCATTAACTAATCCACGTGACTCAAGGTGTAATATTTAAAAACTTTTGTTCGTCTATGTGCACACAAAAGTATACAAGTTACATAGCACAATAGATGGTACAACTAGAATAACTCCTATTTGGCTCATACCTCTTTAAAAATATCTACTTTTTTAAATCATAGCTAAGCCCCAAAAATAAATGTATAAAGGAACCATACTAAACCCAATAACACCTTGATTGGTCTTAAACCAGTTATATTGTGATAGGTCAGAAATACATTATCAAGCAATGGTTGTAGCAACTTGTGAGCTAATTTGGATTAGAGCACTAAAATTTGAAGAAACAGATATACCACTGGTGAGAAAGGAACTGGTGGATTTTATGACAGACTGTTGCACTAAATAAAAAGCATTTCACGATTTTACCCATCCCGCTCTTTCTTTGTAAAATTTTCATTTCCACTAGATCCTAATATCCTACTTCCTCCCTAATCATGATGTATATTGATACAGTTGGATATCATAAAAATCTCTAACTAAGACCCTAGATTCTCTGATACCATAAACTAGCAGTCAAACGAACATGGAAATCGACGAAGAATTGTATCAGAGCAAATGCATGACGACTTTATCGGTGCCCATTAGCATTAATTAAGTATTTTGGTTGTTTATATATCTTATCCTGAAACTCCGCTGACAGAATGAGCATCTTTAGTTGAGAAGATATGTCATTTATTTCACTAAACAATCAAAGGTAAAACAGAGGGGACAAAAGAGGGAAAAGGAGAACCTGCACCTTCTTATTGTCTATCGACATTTTCCGTTGTCCGCCGTCCATCGTTGAATCGCTAGAGATTCCGAGAACAGTGACATGGAGCCTTTCAGGGGAAGATTGGAGAACAACAATTTTGACATCAAAGTGAAGATAGGGGTTTTGGCATTTATTTGGTGCATAAAATCTCAATCAACTCACACTCGACATGTGCAAATTTTTTTTTGATGCTTTTGCTAAAACAATTTGGAAAATTTCATAAATATAAAATAAAAGTAAATTTATCGATATCAAAAATATAGTCAAGTATTTATTTACATTAAAAATAGTTCAAATTTAGTTATACTGATAACAAACATTGTTTTCAATAAAATGATTGTATGTATGCATAATATATCAATGCCATGTTGTATATTGATATTGTACAAATAGTATAGACTCGTGTATAGGTTATATATAACTATATATTAGAGATGTACATTGTTGATACAATAACGTATATATATTCAAGGAAATATGTAGATGTTCAATCTACTTGGATGAAGAAGATCTACACTTGTCATCCCTGAGCTAGATTTGGAAGTTGAGTGGAAAGACATTGATAACAAAATAGACATATTCATAAATGCCTCTTTACCATCGATATTCAATTCAAGATTGACAGACAAAGAAATCCTATATTCAAGGGTTGTCTTGAGAAGTAAATGGGGAAATATGGAATTTATAAGCACCTCCAAAGAAAAGAGTCATTAAATCATTCTAGAAAAGTTGATTAGGAAAGATAGTATGATTTTCTGCAAGATAAGTTTCAACATTTTTAGATTTACCTGAATGACTTTTGGTAATTATTTATATCTTAATATCATTTTCGTTGCTTTTAATCCTATTTATGTGTTTATATTTTATATGTAATTGAGTTCTGTATAGTAGATGTATTTAAATATGAAACACACTTTATTTTTCTTGTAGATTGCTTCACTGAATCATTATCCTCTCTATACAACACCCTCCTACCCACCCAGTTGTTGTTTGTTTATTTTGCATCAGTGAATCATTTGTATTCTTTCTTTCTTGTATATATTTTTTGTAAAGCTTGAGCATTTTTTACAATGTAGCTTGTAAAAAGTCATAGAAAGTAATACACTAACTATACAATATAGCTTACCTATACATGAGTTGTACATTAACTATACATTCCGATACACTCAAAAAGCTGAAAAATAACTTAACTATACACTATGTTGCTCGAACTCTTCTAAAATGTCAACAGGTGCGAGATGGATTCTCCAAAAGTGGGGTATTTTTGGAGAATCCGACACGGGTGCAGTATCTAAGTGAACAACTTAGACTATACATGAAGTATAAATAGAGTGTTCAATCTCGATCAATTCTAAATTACTTCAAAATAATCCCAAATTTTAGATGTGAAATTTGTTTGATGATTCGAGTATTTTGATATATATTTGCTAGTAATGATTCATATTCTCAATAGATAAATCAAAAATTGTTAGGAAGAAGAAGAAGGGTATGTCCAATGTCCAATTTGGCCTCTTTTTTTTTTTTTTTGAAAAAAAGACGAATAACAGGCCCTTTTGTATATTTTTCCCAATTATTAGTCTTGGATTTAACATATGCATAATTGTATTTTTTTCACCCTTTGCATCATTTTTTGATTGAATCCCACATCTCAACTCAACTTTGCGAAGTTCCAACGAACATTAAATGTTTGTTGCGCTTTTTGCTTTTCATAATACTAAGCATTGATGAAAAGCTATCTCCTGTAGGCATCATATATAGTAGATATCCACTAATAAAGACAAAGAACACCCTTAATTAACTGTGTCTATGCTTATTTAAACCTTCTAAAACAAAAAAGAGATGACAAACTCGTCAATTCTACTCTCTTAAGGTATTCAAACTATGAGGGTGATCCTTGCAGTTAGTCCCCTTCATTTGTGGATCAAGGCCTCCTTCGTCTCTTCTGAACAAAAAAATATGGTGCAAGATATTTTTGGATAAAAGGTAAAATACAAATATGTTGCAAGATATGTTGCATCATATTTGCAACAACCTCAGGATCATAAAAATGAGGAAAATACAACCAAAACAAACTCAACCTTTGCTCTAATTAGAGTATCTCCTCTTCAACTATTGAGAAATATATATGCAAGTCTTCGACAGAAAAAGATCTCTTGCTTCACTCAATTTAATTCGAGTTCGCGAGTTAAGGGTGAAACGAATTTTGGAATGAATAGCATGCAAAGTCCTTTCCATGAATTATTAATAACTTTCTATATTCCTTATGGTTATGAGTCAAGATTACTTCTAGTGGTAGCCCCTTGGATCTTCGCCTCTCGAGGGTTGGGTTCTGTGGCGTACTCGTGGGTCTTTAGACTCATTTGGCAAAAGTGGTGGTTCGGTTATCCCTCCCCCCCTGTGTGTGTATATGGGAGAATTTTGTTATTAGCATTTAGGCATTTGTGTAACGACCTGTTTAGTCGTTTGAGCAGCAGATTTTATTCTGGGAAAAACTGGGCCATACTACGGACACCACGACGGACCGTCGTAGGCACGACGGCCCGTCGAGGGTGTATCGTTGCAACATACTTAGAATTCTGAAATTGGGTACTGAAAATCGACTCTCTGTAAATCGTGACGGACCTGTAGGACGTTTCCTCACAGCCACGACGGACCGTCGTGAGCTCCCGTTGCAAAACACTTCAACTTTTGAGAATTTGGTGCAAGAAACGAGTTTCTGACCGTCATGACGGAGGTGCAGGACGGACCGTCACAGGGGTGACGGGCCGTCGCAGACCACCTGGAATTTGGGAGGTTGCGACGGCCATCGTGACGGACCGTCGCAGGCACGACGGCCCGTCACAGGCTGCGCAATCCCAGGCAGTAGTTTAGGATTTCTCCACACGTTTTAAGGGTCGTTTTTTATTATTCTTTCCTTAATTATAAAGATTGAGGGTTAACATTAATAAGTCTAATTACTTAGGGGTTAAAGGGGTAACCTTAAGTTAATTAGAGGGGTTTATTGTCCTTTTTCACACTTAATTATATTGTAATTAGGGTAAAGGAAAGAGGGTTTGAATAAACAAAAGAGAAAGAAAGAAGAGAAGAGAGAGATCGATCGAAATTGGTTGAGGAGAATATCAAGCTTGGGAAATTTCTTGTGGATTCCAATTCTTCGGTGGAGGTAGTTATGGTTTATGTTACGATATTCGTAGTGAACTCTTAATAGTGAATGTATGTGTTGATAGTATTGTAAACCCTTCTATGTGCTTAAATCGTATGCTTGCATGATTATGATTACGAAATTGTGATGAATTAACAAGCATGATGATGAAGCTATTGAATCCCAAATCTTGAAAGAACCCTAATTCGCTTGATATATTATATAATAAGATTGATGATGCCTTAGTATTAAAGAAGGCTTGATAAATTATATAATGATAATAAGGATGCCTTAGTATAAAAGAAGGCTTGATGAATTAGGGGATCGGGTGCCACGTTCCGGTACCAGGATAGATGAATATGAGGATCGGAGTGTCACGTTCCGACACCAGGATAGAATATGAGGATCGGGTGCCACGTTCCGGTACCAGGATAGAATGAATATGAGGATCGGAGTGTCACGTTCCGACACCAGGATAGAATATGAGGATCGGGTTGCCACGTTCCGGTACCAGGATAGAATGAATATGAGGATCGGAGTGTCACGTTCCGACACCAGGATAGAATTAGAGGAGCGGAGTGTCACGTACCGACACAAGAGGAAGAAAGATAATGAATCTTGAAAGATAATGAATATACTCAATCTAATGAACTTAATTCCCAAATGAGTATGGTATTGAGGCTTGAGTCCTCATGTATGAACTTGATGGAAATTGTTAATGATAAGTAATTGCTGTTGCTACATGTTGAGTATTGTAGTTGATTTACATTATTATTGATATATATTGTTCCCTATTTTGAGTTAACCGATGATATCTACTCAGTACGTGTGGTTGTACTGACCCCCTACTTTTATGTTTTCCTCTTGTTATTTGTGTTGCAGCAAACGTTCCGTCAACTTCGACTCAGCAGTAGATCAAGCCAGTCTTCACTCCATCGGAAATTCAGGGTGAGCTAATGCGTCTAGCTTGGACTGGGTCTCCTTCTTCAAGTCTTGATGCCTTGAACTTCCGGCATGGACTAGCTTTTAGTATTTTGTTCTTAGATAGTTTTAGTTTAGAAATTTGAGATAGATGTTCTTGTGATGATGACTTCCAGATTTTGGGGATAATATTAATAATAGTTTTGAGTTGTTTTTATTAATGAGTTTAAGTCTTCCGCATTACTTTTGATGATATTGTATTAAAATGTTAAGGTTTAGATGGGTTGGTTCGCTCACATAGGAGGGCAAATGTGGGTGCCAGTCGCGTCCCCGAATTGGGTCGTGACAAACTTGGTATCAGAGCATTAGGTTCATTGGTCTCATCACACAAGAACAGGTCTAGTAGAGTCTTAAGGAACGGTAGGGGGACGCCTTTACTTTTCCTTGAGAGGCTATAAGACTTTAGGAAAATTCCATTCTTTCATTCTTTCTTTCGTGCTACTACTTGAGTCCAATTGGTATCTAGGTGATACAAATTGGTATCTGACCATCTTCATTCTATTTCGCAGATGGTTAGAACTAGAGCAACGACCGCACCACACAGCAGCGACAACGGAAAGACATGAAACTACTGAGCCAGCCACTGGGGCTATGGCTCGAGGAGGAACAGCGGCAAGAGGCCGTGGAAGAGGTCGTGGGAGGACGTCTTCTAGAGGAAGAGGACGAGCCCCTAGCCCATCTGATACTAGGGCGGTGACTCCTCCACCGCCTGAGGATGCAGTAAGAGAGGGTGAGGAAGGGGAAACCAAACAAGGGCAGAATGAGGAAATGCCACCCCCACCTACCCCAGAGATGATCAACCAAGTACTTGCTTATCTTAGCGGGTTGTCTGATCAGGGTCAAGCACCTCCAGTGGTTTCTGCACCAACACCTCCGGTTTCAGAGATACGACATGCGGCTACTATGGCTCCCCGCATGGATGCAACATTGGGAATAGGCACATTTCCACGTCTGACTACTGGGCCTATTATGACAAACGATCAACACGAACTTTTCAGTAAGTTCTTGAAATTGAAACCCCTAGTCTTCAAGGGTGCAGAATCTGAGGATGCTTATGATTTTCTGGTTGATTGTCATGAGCTACTACACAAGATGGGGATAGTAGAGAGGTTTGGTGTCGAGTTCGTGAGCTATCAGTTCCAAGGGAACGCCAAAATGTGGTGGCGTTCACATGTTGAGTGTCAACCAACGGAGGCACCACCTATGACTTGGGAATCATTCTCTAGTTTGTTCATGGAAAAGTATATCCCCCGCACTTTGAGGGATAGGAAGAGGGATGAGTTCTTGAGTCTTGAACAGGGAAGGATGACAGTAAACGCGTATGAGGCTAAATTTCGCGCGCTATCCAGATATGCCACCCAACTTTGTTTCAGTCCACAAGAACGGATCCGCCGTTTTGTGAAGGGGTTGAGGTCAGAATTGCGGATTTCAGCCTTACAGATAGCGGCAACGGCAACATCCTTCCAAGAGGTGGTAGATTTTGTGATTGAGGTGGAAGGAGTGAAACCAGATGACTTCACCACGACATCGACATCAAAGAGGTTTTTAAGGGGAGGTGAGTATAATGGTTCTTATTCTAGAGGACAGAACTCCGGAGGTCACTCAAATCGACCAATACAGTCTTCACTACAGACTGTAGTTGGGGGTCCACCTCAGAACGGTCAACACTTCTCTGAGAGGCCGACGCGTGAACCCAGAGAATGTTATGGGTGTGGAGAGATTGGACACATTAAGAGGTACTGTCCAAACCAGAGTTACAGACCCCCGATAGCTAGAGGTAGGGGCGGTCATGGTAGAGGCCGTTTTTCTGGAGGGCGTGGTGGCCGAGGTAATGGTGGTCACCAAAATGGCAGAGGTGATGGGCAAAACGGAGCCACTACTACACAACATGGTAGGGGCAACAGACAGACAAATAATGGGGCTCATTGCTACGCTTTCCCTGGGAGATCTGAAGCGGAGGCGTCTGATGCTGTTATCACAGGTAATCTTTCGGTTTGTGATTGCATGGCATCTGTATTATTTGATCCCGGATCCACATTCTCTTATGTATCTTCCTCATTTGCTAATGGTCTAAAATTACATTGTGAATTACTTGACATACCTATTCGTGTTTCTACTCCGGTGGGTGAGTCGGTGATAGTTGAAAGGGTATATAGGTCTTGTTTGGTGAATTTTGTGGGGAGCAACACTTATGTAGACTTGGTGATTTTAGAAATGGGTGACTTTGATGTAATTCTGGGTATGACTTGGCTTTCTCCGAATTTTGCGATTCTGGATTGTAATGCTAAAACAGTGACGCTAGCCAAGCCTGGGGCAGATCCGTTAGTGTGGGAGGGTGACTACACTTCCATCCGGTGCGTATCATCTCATTTATTCGTGCTCAGAAGATGGTTAGTAAGGGTTGTTTAGCTTTCTTGGCCCATCTTAGGGATGACACTACCCAAGTACTTTCGATTGAGTCAGTTTCGGTAGTCCGTGAATTTTTGGATGTGTTCCCTGCAGATCTTCCCGTATGCCACCGGATAGGGATATTGACTTCTGTATCGATCTTGAACCCGGTACTCGCCCCATTTCTATACCCCCTTATAGAATGGCTCCCGCGGAGTTAAGAGAATTAAAGGCTCAACTTCAAGAGTTGTTGAGCAAGGCTTTATTAGACCAAGTGCATCTCCTTGGGGTGCTCCGGTTTTGTTTGTGAAGAAGAAAGATGGGAGTTTCCGAATGTGCATAGATTACCGACAGTTGAACAAGGTAACTATTAAGAACAAGTACCCCATTCCTCGCATTGATGACTTGTTCGATCAGTTACAAGGTGCTTGTGTCTTCTCTAAAATTGACTTGAGGTCCGGTTATCACCAATTGAAAATACGAGCAACGGATGTGCCAAAGACTGCTTTTCGAACTAGGTATGGGCATTATGAATTTGTGGTAATGTCATTTGGTCTTACGAATGCCCCTGCTGCCTTCATGAGCTTGATGAACGGGATTTTCAAGCCATACTTGGACCTCTTTGTGATTGTGTTTATTGATGATATACTGATATACTCCAAAAGTAAGAAGGAACATGAGGAGCATTTGAGAATGGTGTTAGAGTTGTTGAGGAAGAAAAAGCTTTATGCGAAATTCTCCAAGTGTGAGTTTTGGCTTGATTCAGTGTCCTTCTTGGGGCACGTGGTTTCTAAGGAAGGAGTGATGGTAGATCCTTCCAAGATCGAGACAGTGAAGAATTGGGTAAGACCTACAAACGTGTCAGAAATAAGGAGTTTTGTGGGTTTAGCTAGCTACTACCGCCGATTCGTCACGGGATTCTCTTCTATTGCTTCCTAATTGACGAACTTGACTAAGCAAAACGTTCCATTTGTATGGTCGGATGAGTGTGAGGAGAGCTTTCAGAAACTCAAGACCTTGTTGACTACCGCGCCTATCCTTACCTTGCCGGTAGAGGGTAAGGACTTCATTGTCTATTGTGACGCATCCTATTCGGGTTTGGGTGCAGTGCTAATGCAAGAGAAGAATGTGATTGCTTATGCTTCGAGGCAATTAAAGGTGCATGAACGTAACTATCCAACTCATGACTTGGAATTGGCCGCGGTAGTGTTTGCACTAAAGCAATGGAGACACTACTTGTATGGGGTTAAGTGTGAAGTCTACACGGACCATCGTAGCCTACAGTATGTATTCACTCAGAAAGACTTGAACTTGAGACAGAGGAGATGGATGGAACTACTGAAGGACTACGACATCACTATCTTGTATCATCCGGGAAAAGCAAAATGTTGTGGCAGATGCTTTGAGTAGGAAGGCCGGAAGCATGGGAAGTCTAGCTCATTTGCAAGCTTCTAGACGCCCATTAGCTAGAGAAGTGCAGATTTTGGCTAATGACCTTATGAGGTTAGAAATAAACGAGAAGGGAGGATTGTTAGCTTGTGTAGAGGCAAAATCCTCTTTTCTTGATCAGATTAAGGGGAAACAGTTTGATGATGAGAAACTAAGGCGAATTCGAGATAAATGTTGCAAGGAGAGGCTAAGGAAGCAATAATCGATGGGGAAGGTGTTTTGAGGATTAAGGGAAGAGTATGTGTACCCCGCATCGATGATTTGATCACCACTATTCTTACAGAAGCTCATAGTTCCGGATATTCTATACATCCTGGTGCGACCAAGATGTACCGTGACCTAAAGCAACACTTCTGGTGGAGTAGAATGAAGCGAGACATTGTTGAGTTCGTTGCCAAATGTCCAAATTGTCAACAAGTAAAGTATGAACACCAGAGACCTGGAGGAACACTTCAGAGAATGCCCATTCCTGAATGGAAGTGGGAGAGAATCGCGATGGACTTCGTGGTTGGCCTTCCAAAGACAATGGGTAAGTATGACTCCATTTGGGTGGTTGTTGATAGGTTAACTAAGTCCGCTCATTTCATTCCGGTCAAGGTGACCTACAATGCAGAGAAGTTAGCCAAGATCTACATCTCAGAAATCGTTCGATTGCATGGGGTTCCACTCTCAATCATATCTGATAGAGGTACGCAATTTACTTCTAAGTTTTGGAGGACATTACATGCTGAATTAGGTACTAGGTTGGACCTTAGTACTGCGTTTCACCCTCAGACTGATGGTCAGTCTGAGCGAACCATTCAAGTGTTGGAGGATATGCTTCGTGCGTGTGTGATAGAGTTTGGCGGCCATTGGGATAGCTTTTTACCTTTGGCGGAGTTTTCATACAATAATAGCTATCACTCCAGTATTGACATGGCTCCATTTGAAGCATTGTATGGGAGGAGGTGTAGATCTCCCATTGGTTGGTTTGATGCCTTTGAAGTTAGACCTTGGGGGACTGATCTGTTGAGAGATTCTATGGAGAAGGTGAAAGCTATTCAAGAAAATCTTTTGGCGGCTCAGAGTAGACAAAAGGAGTATGCAGACCGAAAGGTTAGAGACTTGGAGTTCATGGAGGGTGAACAAGTCTTGTTGAAGGTTTCACCCATGAAAGGGGTGATGCGGTTTGGAAAAAGAGGTAAGCTAAGTCCAAGGTATATTGGACCATTTGAAGTGCTTAAGCGAATAGGGGAGGTGGCTTATGAATTAGCCTTGCCCCCAGGGCTGTCCGGAGTGCATCCGGTGTTTCATGTATCCATGTTGAAGAGATACCACGGAGATGGAAACTACATTATCCGTTGGGATTCAGTTTTGTTGGATGAGAACTTGACCTATGAGGAGGAACCGGTTGCTATATTAGATAGAGAAGTTCGCAAGTTGAGGTTGAGAGAGATTGCATCCATCAAAGTTCAATGGAAGAATCGACCGGTTGAAGAAGCTACTTGGGAGAAGGAGGCAGATATGCAAGAAAAATACCCACATCTGTTTACAGATTCAGGTACTCCTTTTCGCCATTGTTTTTCTTCTTTTGATCGTTCGGGGACGAACGATGGGTAAATTGGTATCTATTTTAACGACCTGTTTAGTCGTTTGAGCAGCAGATTTTATTCTGGGAAAAACTGGGCCATACTACGGACACCACGACGGACCGTCGTAGGCACGACGGCCCGTCGAGGGTGTATCGTTGCAACATACTTAGAATTCTGAAATTGGGTACTGAAAATCGACTCTCTGTAAATCGTGACGGACCTGTAGGACGTTTCGTCACAGCCACGACGGACCGTCGTGAGCTCCCGTTGCAAAACACTTCAACTTTTGAGAATTTGGTGCAAGAAACGAGTTTCTGACCATCATGACGGAGGTGCAGGACGGACCGTCACAGGGGTGATGGGCCGTCGCAGACCACCTGGAATTTGGGAGGTTGCGACGGCCATCGTGACGGACCGTCGCAGGCACGACGGCCCGTCACAGGCTGCGCAATCCCAGGAAGTTTAGGATTTCTCCACACGTTTTAAGGGTCGTTTTTGACTATTCTTTCCTTAATTATAAAGATTGAGGGTTAACATTAATAAGTCTAATTACTTAGGGGTTTAAAGGGGTAACCTTAAGTTAATTAGAGGGGTTTATTGTCCTTTTTCACACTTAATTATATTGTAATTAGGGTAAAGGAAAGAGGGTTTGAATAAAACAAAAGAGAAAGAACAGAAAGAGAGATTGATCGATCAAATTGGTTGAGGAGAATATCAAGCTTGGGAAATTTCTTGTGGATTCCAATTCTTCGGTGGAGGTAGGTTATGGTTTATGTTACGATATTCGTAGTGAACTCTTAATAGTGAATGTTATGTGTTGATAGTATTGTAAACCCTGCTATGTGCTTAAATCGTATGCTTGCATGATTATGATTACGAAATTGTGATGAATTAACAAAGCATGATGAAGCTATTGAATCCCAAATCTTGAAAGAACCCTAATTCGCTTGATATATTATATAATAAGATTGATGATGCCTTAGTATGAAAGAAGGCTTGATAAATTATATAATGATAATAAGGATGCCTTAGTATAAAAGAAGGCTTGATGAATTAGGGGATCGGGTGCCACGTTCCGGTACCAGGATAGAATGAATATGAGGATCGGAGTGTCACGTTCCGACACCAGGATAGAATATGAGGATCGGGTGCCACGTTCCGGTACCAGGATAGAATGAATATGAGGATCGGAGTGTCACGTTCCGACACCAGGATAGAATATGAGGATCGGGTGCCACGTTCCGGTACCAGGATAGAATGAATATGAGGATCGGAGTGTCACGTTCCGACACCAGGATAGAATTAGAGGAGCGGAGTGTCACGTACCGACACAAGAGGAAGAAAGATAATGAATCTTGAAAGATAATGAATATACTCAATCTAATGAACTTAATTCCCAAATGAGTATGGTATTGAGGCTTGAGTCCTCATGTATGAACTTGACGGAAATTGTTAATGATAAAGTAATTGCTGTTGCTACATGTTGAGTATTGTAGTTGATTTACATTATTATTGATATATATTGTTCCCTATTTTGAGTTAACCGATGATATCTACTCAGTACGTGTGGTTGTACTGACCCCCTACTTTTATGTTTTCCTCTTGTTATTTGTGTTGTGCAGCAAACGTTCCGTCAACTTCGACTCAGCAGTAGATCAAGCCAGTCTTCACTCCATCGGAAATTCAGGGTGAGCTAATGCGTCTAGCTTGGACTGGGTCTCCTTCTTCAAGTCTTGATGCCTTGAACTTCCGGCATGGACTAGCTTTTTAGTATTTTGTTCTTAGACAGTTTTAGTTTAGAAATTTGAGATAGATGTTCTTGTGATGATGACTTCCAGATTTTGGGGATAATATTAATAATAGTTTTGAGTTGTTTTTATTAATGAGTTTAAGTCTTCCGCATTACTTTTGATGATATTGTATTAAAATGTTAAGGTTTAGATGGGTTGGTTCGCTCACATAGGAGGGCAAATGTGGGTGCCAGTCGCGTCCCCGAATTGGGTCGTGACAATTTGCCTCATTGTTTGCCGTTCACAGTTCACTTTCGTCGAGATGCCGTTCAAAAAGATATTTTCCCTCGTCAAAAGAAGACCCACTACCGTAGATACAACCAATTTGGGTGTGATAATTGAACTCCCCAATAGGCTCAACAGATTCAACGTTCGCTTTATAGAGCTAGATTTGACAAACATGTACATTTTAAACTATATTCTATCACTATGTTCTACGTCCAAAAACAACTCCAGTTTCATTCTTTTCAAACAGTCCCAAACTTTAGATATGAGTCTTTTGATATATATTTGTTGGTAATGATTCACATTCTCGATACATGAATTAAAAAAATGGAGAAGAAGACGACAAAGAATGATGACGATAAAGACGGAGGAGGAGAAGGGGGGGGGGAGGGAGAGTAGCAAGAAGGAGGAAAAGAAGCCATGAATGGCAAAAATTGTTAGGAAGAAGAAGAAGGGTATGTCCAATGTTCGATTTGACCTCTTCTATTATTATTAATTTTTTTTTAAAAAGACAAATAATGGGCGCTTTTGAATATTTTTCTCATTAATTATTAGTCTTGGAGTAAGCATATGCATAATTGTATTTTGTCACCGTTTGTGTCATTTTTCAGTAAAACCCACATCTTATTTGTACTTTGCA
The DNA here is from genome assembly GCA_027705065.1 of Solanum peruvianum. NCBI lineage: Eukaryota > Viridiplantae > Streptophyta > Magnoliopsida > Solanales > Solanaceae > Solanum > Solanum peruvianum. The sequence goes on along the minus strand of JAKWJD010001757.1, from coordinate 11,783,070 downwards.
AAGCTCCAACGAACCTTAAGTGTGTGTTGCACTTTTCGCTTTTCATAATACTAAGCATAGATGAAAAGTCTATTCTACTCTCTATAGGAATTCAAACTATGAGGGTGATCCGCTCAGTTAGTCCGCTTCGTTTGTGGAGCAGGGCCTCCTTTGTTTCTTCCGAACAACATATATGGTTCAAGATATTTTTTTGATGAAGGTTACACAGAAATATGGTGCAAGATGTGTTGCATCATATTTGCAACAGCCTCAGGATCAAAACGACGAAAATACAATCAAAACAAACCCAACCTTCGCCCTTATTAGAGTTTCTCCTCTTCGGCGATTTAGAAATATATCTTCAAGTCTTTGACAGAAAAGAATCTCTGGCTTCACTCAATTTAATCTGAGTTTGCAAGTTAAGGGTGAAAGGAATTTAGGAATGAATATCATGCTAAATCCTTGCTAGGAATTATGAATAATTTTCTATATTTCTTAAGGTTAAAGGTGAAGTTTACTTCTTGTGGTAGCATCCTGGATCTTTGCCTCTCGAGGGTTAGGTATCGTGGCGGACTCTAGGGTCTCTAGACTCATCTGGCAAAAGTGGTGGTTTGGTACCCTCCCCCCCCCCCCCACCTTCATGCATGTATGTGGGAGAAGTTTGTATTAGCATTTAGGCACTTGCCTCATGGTTCGCACTTCACAGTTCTCTTTCGCCGAGATACCATTCAAAAAGATATTTCCCCTCGTCAAAAGAAGATCCAATATCATAGATTCAGCCAATTCAGACGTGGAACGGAATTTCCCAATAGATTCTACAGATTCAGCATTTGCTTTCATTCCTAAGATTTTCTTATGTTTTGGGTCTAAGCTTTTCTTAAGTTTTGGGTCATCTACAAATAACCATAACTTTTAATAAATGATAAGATAGGAGACCCATAAGAGATTTTAGTAAAGAGCTTCAAACCCTCTTTCCAATTCCACCGAGTTTGCTAAGTTTCAAGCTCAGATTAAAAATATATGAATGATTTAATATTGACAGCTGCTCTACTATGACTCCGCATTACGGAGCCAATCAGACCTCACTGCTTGGTGAAAAATCATTCCGACTCCCAACTCATTTTATTTATTTATTTTGGGGTATTTTATTCCTAAAACTATTAGTAGGTCATCTAAATTGTCTTAAACATTTAGAAAATCAGTTTTCATAAGTCAAACCCTCTCATCCACTCCAAAAACTCTAACACTGAACGAATTCAAGAAACGCTAAGGTTAGTGTTCTTCTTCCAAGATTTTCCTTCAAGTTCTTCAAGAACATGGTTTTTCAAGTATGTAAGCTTCGATAGTGTTGATTTTGTTCACACACACGCCAATCATGTCGATTTCAATGTTAAATTTGTTCTAGAAAGTTTAAAGTTTGGTGTTCTTTATATGTATTCTTGAATTTGCTTTCTTTCTTGAATTAAGCTGAGATTGAAGAGTTATTGAGATTATTGTGCCAATTTATAGAGTTGTTAGAGTTATATTCTAGTGTACATGTGCTGGGTTCTAAATCTAAAGAGAGATTGAGCAAAATAATCGAATTTAGACGAATTAGGGTTAGAAAACGAAGAAGGAAAAAGGTGGGAGAATCTAGAAACCTTGTCCTATTCGCCGACCTGCCTCCCTGTTTCATAAATTTTTTCTTCATAAATCTGGTTACCATGAACTCCTTGAGTTGAATTATTCATGCCCATAATTTTATATGAAACATATAAGTCAAACACTCTTGATATGAGAATTATCTTTGAGTCTTTTATTTGAGTAGTTGAGTAGTATCATTGAAGTTCTTGAGTTCCAAGTATGGAGTTCTATCTATGGTTATTGAAAACCTTGCATTGAGTCGTTCACGTTCATATTTCGGCATGAGCCATATTGTATGAAGTCTTTGACAAATGTTTTAACTTTGTTTTAAGACTTAATCTTTGAGTTGAGTAAAGAGTAAGATAAATATAGATTATAGATGATAATGTTATTAAATTGGCTATATTAATTATGAATTAATCTAAGGAAATGCAAAACTCATCAACATTTTTATTAAAAATGATACAATTTAATATTTCAATTAAATAGTTACATATTGTTTTGATGTTTTAATTTATATTAAGGGTAAATGCGTAATTCAACTTTTTACTTTTTTTGCTCCCACTCATAGTAATATATATAATATATATGATAACAAACATTCATATGCAATTTGTGGATCCACTATCTAGGTTATTTAAGAGAATCTTAAGGTGACACGTAGTTTAGGACAAGAAGATTGTTTTTAGAGGCCTGACCTTTTTAGTAACAGTAGAACCTACATCTCAATGTACCTTCGGTGCCAAGTAAAATCTCAACGGAATCATTCATAATCATATTCACATTACCAAACTTGAAAAAACACAATTAAATTGCCAAACCAATCAAAAGTCATTATAGAGTAGCTCTTAATAATCGTAATTTATACATGTATGAGAAGACCTTTCACAATCATAATTTCATAATATTTGAGAAAACATTTTATAATTAATCGATACCCATGTCCTCAACATCGTTAGTTCATAACCATCATTTTCATAAAATATGCATATTTTTCATAAATCATACTGCATAAATTCATAAGTTACCTTCGTAACAACATCATCATAATCAAGTAAAAATTTTGGGTACATATGAAATAAATTAGAAATCATGTGGTTTAATCAAAACATGCATAATAATATAGAAATTAAATAATTTAATCAAATTAAATTAGATCCACAGAGATTTAATGAGACCCTAATAAAATTAGGTTAAAATTGAAATTAAGACTTGAGATTCTTTTGAGACCCTATGGATGAATGAGATCCATTGGTGAATCCCCACATACTTTAATAATCAAAGTCTTGTAAAGTATAAGAGAGGGGGAGCCGTGAAGTTCGGAACCCTAACTTTTTTATTTGAGATTGAGAGAGAATTGGAGAAGACGGAAAATGGGGATTTGGGAGAATTAGAGGGTTTGGGTATTTTTAGTAACTGAAAAGTATTTATAGGTCTTAGAATCAGGGTCAACACGATATAGTATAAACAATAAATACAGAGGAAAAAACCCAAGTACCCTTATGATATAACTGTCAAACAGACCTACATTTGGGGGTCTATGGTTCGCAGGGCCCACTACGGTTCGCCATATCAAATCATGGATCAATAACTCGAGGTTGAAGATCTGATAAAATCCTGTGAGTCCACTCTATAACTCGTCGTCTGGTCTACAAACCATGGCCATACCTGTAGTCTTAAAGTTACCCAAAATCCTAAAAGTCCAAATACCAATCACGAATATACTCTTCAGCCCATAATGAGTATCATGACCCATAGGTCTTGCCCGTAGATCAAAAATCCATCCCATTCAACAAGTGTAGATCCCTCCTACGGATGCCATTTATGACTCATCATACAGTATACATACCATTCTGTTAGTATATAGGTCATACAGTAGAGACATTTCATTTTGCAAATATCTTACATAGTTATGAGACCCTTCATGTGACCCTTAGAAAGCACTACCACTCATAGGTCAATTCGTAGCACCATATTGCTACGACATTCCTAAACTTTTTTACCAAAATTATATTCCAATTATAAGGTTCTACGGTAGCCATTTCATAAAACATCAAGTATTAGTATAATCTTGATAATGATTCAGTTTGTGATGAACAATTGACACTATCATTAGTTATTCCTTTAACGGTTTGAACATATGACCTATATATTACAAACAGATAGTTCTAGCATTGGTTTAATTGTCCCATCTTTAGAATTCTTTTATAACTGATAAGCATTCTTTATTTTGTTTATATGTTTTTTAATTCAATTTGGCATTATTACCTTGAAACTTCATAACTTTTCTCTAGTTACAAGATAATCTTGTAATAGAATGTCATACTATGAAAATACTAAATAAAAGTGATAATAGACTCATAAAAATGCATTAAAACGTGACAATACATGTGAAATATAGAATCATTATATGAAAGCATTAAATAAATATGACAATACACGTGATAGCTAGATCCATAACAAGAAAAATTACAGTAAACATGATAGCTAGACCCATAACAAGAAAAATTGCAGTACTCGTGAGGAATACTCTGAGGCATCAACTATAAATACATTAGAATTCTTCTTAGAATTGCTCAGCCTTATTCAACAAAAACATCTTACTTTCTTCTTTATATCTATTTCCTGTGAGTTTCTTAAAAAGGAAAAAGACTTTGTTACGGAATGCAACTTATTTTGCAACTCGAAGTGTAGCATATGTTAGTGTTGGGAAAAGACTTTACTAGAGATTGAGTCTTCTTTTATGACCAATTCTTGATTTTTTATTAATTCACTTGTTGTTAGTCTTCAGTTATTCATTTATATGTGGTTTTAGATTATAAAACAAAAGATTATGGCGTTCTTATGTCATCAAGTTAGTTGTATGTCATCCTTGGTATTTGATGATGCTTTGTGTTGTATAGATTGGTAAATCAATTAAAGATTATTTCTTTGAACAAGTGAACATTGTCAATTTGATGAATCAATGAAAATCCCCATACACCCATTGATTTTCTTTTATGTTTTCATCTTCAGCAAGATTAGCATGTTTACATTGTACATCTAGGCTAGCTCTCATGAGATGGTAACATCTTTTCAAATGAATGTATCTAATATCCATTAACTCTATTGGAATATTCAAGATTTCAAGACAAATTGGGTCTTATTCAACCTAATACATGTATGTATGTGCAATTACAAATGAAGTTCTTTTGTATGATACAAAATAAATTTTAGTCAATACATTAGCCTTAGAGAGTACTTTTCCAAATTCAACTTATTCCTTTTGTAAGTCCAATTATAACCTCGATCACAGAATTAGAAATGCAGGTATTAATTATTTAAATATAAAATTACCCCTTCAAACTATGTTATTCATGTATAATTATTTTAAAATTTATTAAGATAAATCAAAGTTACTATACAAAAATCAAAATATTCAGTCAAAATTAAACCAATTTCCATTAAAAACCTCAAAGCTGATTTATGCGAATGCGTCAGCCTCCATAACAGAGAAATCAAACAAAAAACAATTGATGCAATTTGAGATTAGTATATACATGGTCTAGTAAAGAGGGAGAGACTGAAACAGAGAACCACAAGAAGAAGCAGTAGATGCTAAAATTGGGTGAAATTGAGAATGGAAAGAGAACAGAGGAAAGTCAGGGGTGAGAAAAAAAGATAAGTATGTAATACTGCTTAAGGGTAAGGAAATCTCGTACCTTAGCCTCTCTCAATTCTCGCGGAAAGAAACTCCCCAAGAAAGCCTCCTCAAACATATCCAAACTCAAAATTGGTGCACCCTCAGCTTTACCCTTCTTCCACTGTTCAAACCAAGTCCTAGAAAAATTCTTCAATTGACATGCCGCTGATTCCACTCGCTCAGCATCGATAATGTCCATTACCTCAATTACCTTGAGAGGTTCCTCAATGAAACTTTCTAGATCCTCAGTAGTGCTTGAACCAGTGAAGCTTGGAGGATTCATCCTCAACAACTTGTGGATCCTCGAACTATCAGCCTCTTTTTATCGAACCCCTCTTTGTTGCCCAACCTGGTTGGTCACAACTTGACTTAGCATTCGGATTGTTTCCCATATCAGCATTGGTGACCTGTCATTGGGGTTGCACAACTCGTGCATTAGGTACCATTTCCCCCTCAACGTTCCTTCTAGTAGGACGACCTCAGACAGCTTTTCGTGGAGGCACGATCAACTCAAAGGCACGATCAACTGAAAGACAAGGTCAAGCACTATTTAGAGAGAGACTTTATAAAGATGAACACTATTATATGAAATGAGTATGAAAGAAGTGAAGGAAATTCTCAAATGTCACGGCCTTCTAATTATTGATGTGGCGTGCTTCATACTTATAACTAGAATTCTATTACACCACTTCATAGGCTTCCTAGGACTCTTGAATTCTAGCCTCTGATAAGAAGGTTTTAACACCCCGATCCTATGCCCTGGGCCGGAACGGAACTCAAGAACCACTATTGGCTCCAAGAAAACCCATGGTATTGCTCAACTTATAGTGGAAAACTTAGAGCATTAATATAAGGATTCAAATGCATATTTAAACAACTGTCTCAAATAAGCTTAGAACGTTTAAGGACAAACATTGAAATTAGTCAAAGTGGAAACTCAAGTCTTTTAGCATAACATCTAAAATACAAGACTAAAGAACTCATATCTATATGTCTATGAAGACTCTAAATACTAAGATGGATGTCTGGACAAGACCCTCAACCATTCGAATAACTAACTACCAAAGCGATAAAAAGGAATCCTCCGGAAGCAAGAAGGATCACCAACTAACCCTGAGATGCTCAATTGGATCAATGAGGCGTTAGATGCTGATCATGGTTACCTGTATCTGCATCATAAAACGATGTAGGCCTAATGACATCGACACATTTAATGTATGAGCATGCAAGGGGAAAACTAAACATGATATAAACTTGAAAGAAACTGGAAAGTGTTTTATTTAAAAATAAATAATAAAACTATTTCGACTTGACTGGTTTTTAGACTTAGTTTAGAGTCTCCACTTAATTTTATAGAAAAATTGATTTTCAAAGGATAGAAAATATATGTACTGAAAATCTTTAAAGGGGGGTTCGAAGGTTCATATTAACGTCTTAGTAAGGTCTTAAAAGCACCTAAGACGCTCGCTTACTTGCGATTATCCGATAAGTAATTTGTTTGGCTAAAATAACTTTAATTTAATTCTAAATTGAAAACTTATTTGGAAACCTTTAGAAACATCATCCTACTATCTAAGTGAAATTTTTGACTTGCAAGATTTATTAGTTTCTACTCTATTTATAGTCGATTGATTTAGTTTGAATCATTAGAACAAAATAGGGCCTTGCGGGGATTTTAAATTTTTTAAACCTAAGACCAATGTCCAATATTCAACAAATAAATATGCAGTAAAGTAAAGAGGGAGGGAGAGAGTTGGATCCAAATCCGATTTCTGTCCGGCTGGATTGGTATTTGGACCCATTTCGTTTTGGGCCTTTGTCCCATATATACCTGTCTTAAACTATCATAAGAAATTAAATTTAGTTTGGACTTCATACCCAACTTCCACATGTCCTAAAACTATCAAAATAATTTCTAAAATATATAGGTTTCGACCCAATTGATTAAAATACAAAGCTGGAAATTTTTGGGGCTTTTGGCCCTATTCTTGCTGATGTATACAGCATATACAGCCATTGTATATCGCTGTACACTTCTTGTATATCCTGCGAATTCAGCATATACAACATGTATACCAGCCGTATCTTAGCCTCTCTTCCAGCTGTAGTTCAGCTTGCTTTTCAACTTTGTTGGAACGAGGAGGTAGACTTGATATGCAAACGAGAGAGTCCAAATGGACTCGGATAGAGAGAGTTCATGCACGCGAGGAAATAAAAATGATCAGCAATTGATCAATGATCAAGATTTATGACAATAACTGCATTATGCAAAATATCAACTTGTTAAAGTGTTATAAGTGTATTATCACATGGGTTATGCTTGACTGACCAACAACTTATCCTAATAGATTAAAAATTGATAAGGAGAGGAGTCAACAAATAGAACTAAACCTCAAATTTAGGCAGCAAAGTGGTGTGAAATGGTAATTGGCATTATCAATTCAAATTAACATGCTTCATAAAAAAAATAATCATATATACTATGCTGCACATTAAAGCTTCTAACGAGACCAAGGATAAGCATGCACCTATGTATATAAATTTGGTCATCTAAACAAGAAAAATAAATCAACAAAGTCTTTAAATAAACTTTAAAAAAAATATGACTAGCAAACAATTATCTGAAGCATGAATCCACATAAATGACTCAAGAAACTATCTAGTTCTCAAACAGAATAGTTAAGCCATAAAGATTCATAAAGAGTTTGAGACAGTGTACTAAAACAAAAGAGAAATGACTACAACTACACCACTTATATCACCACATACACATTAAAGGAGTCAAACTTTACGGCCTAGCAGAGTTTAAGACAAGAATCACCGTTATACAAAACTAATAGAAAACAAAGCAAACTGTGAGCGCTGACACAATAAGCTCTGTATAAAATTCAGATGGAGCATTGAAAGCATTTAGGAAGAGTCAGCTAGAGCATTAAGAAACAAGGTATTTGATGATGCTTTGTGTTGTCTAGATTGGTAAATCAATTAAAGCTTTTTTTTTTTTTTTGAACAGGTGCTCATTGTCAATGTGATGAATCAATGAAATTCCCCCTTACACTCATTGATTTTCTTTTATGTTTTCATCTTAAGATTAGCATGTGTGCAGATTACATCTAGGCTAGCTCTCGTGAGATGGTAAAATCTTTGTAAATGAATATATTGATATCAATTAACTCTATTGGCATATTCAAGATTTAAAAAGAAATTGGGTCTTATTCAACCTTATACACATATGTTTTGAAATAGAGTATCTTATTTCATTTTATCACGTGTACATATACAAATAAAGTTCCTTTCGTGTACGATACAAAATAAATTTTAGTCAATACATTAGCCTTAAATTACTTTTCTAAATTCAACTCATTCCTTTTTTAGGTCCAATTTTGTATAACCTCGATACTAAATTAGCAATGCAGGTATTAATTATTTAAATGTGAAACTATCCCTTCAAAATAAGTAATTCATGTATAATTATTTTAAAAGAAAAAAGATAAATCAAAGTTAGTAAATAAAAATAAAAATATTCAATCAAAATTGAACCAATTTTAATTCAAAACCTCAGAGTTGATTTATGTGAGTGCCTCATCTTCCATACTGTCACGCCCCGAGCTACCCCCGAGACGCGGACACAGAACCTAGGACCACAAGTTATCCCAACCTAACCCTGCTGGCATGATCATGAGCATAATAAAGATAATAGACTGAATGCAGAAGCTAAATCATAATTTAAATTGAAAAGATGGGGAATACCCATATTCTATAACTGAGATAATTAAAATACTGATGAATTCAATACAAAGAAGTTATTAACTCAATATTAAGCTGAAACTAACTATGTGAAGTAAGCCTCTAAGTGACTAGAAATGTTCAGACAAGCCCTAGCTAAGTCTAGCAAAAACTGAAACTAAAAGACTAAAATGAACTCATGACTCTTTGTGCTCAGAGAATGAGGACTCACCGCTGAATGTGCTGAACAGGAGATCGGAAATCGATCTAAGCGTGATTTGGATGCTGAGAACCTGAACCTACATCACGAGAAGATGTAGTCGCACGTATGCGTCAGTACTTGAAGGTACTGAGCATGTAGGATAGAGTAAAGCTGAAATATTACATAACTGAACAAGCACAAAATCAAGTATAATAATCTGAACATGATATACTGAATTTTGAGCTAACTGGATGTGATGGCCAATTTATAACATGCCGAGACAAATACTGAATATACTGATAAATGGTCAATACAAGAGAGTCTGACTGAACTGTGGGAACTACTAATAACCGATAGTAAAACCACATGAGCTAAATGTGGAGTCCGATGTATACGCCCCATCGAGAAGACCCAATATACCTTGTCAAAGGTATAAAGGAATGCTGGCGTGGTCACTAAACTTATGCCCACAGAGAGGACATACAACCTACTTGGCTAGTAGTTCTCGGACTGATTGGGTATGTTGAACCCTAGTCCAACTCGTTATTATGCTACTCACATGAATTATGTAACTAACTGGTTATGACTAAGTTTCTATAAATACTGAATAACTCAAAACTGAACACACAAACTGAGAATGCAATAATTAATCTGGTAATTATGCATTTATAACTGAGAGATGTATATCTGAAGTAATTGAAATATCTAACCTAGCATGTGTAATTCAAGAACTAAAGAAATACATAGCTAGGGTTCTGAAATTTATGCAATAAAATCTAAGTAATAACATATTAATCTGATTTGGAACATATAACTAATTAATTCATGAAGTTCTATTGAATTTCTAAAAACCCTAGGTCTAATCATGATATGGGATTCAAGAATCTAACTGAAAACTAGGGACCCAATGGGTGAAAGGAACCCAAAAGTGAAGTCTCACATACCTGGTGATGAAATTACTGAGAAATATTTGGATTTTGGGGCTGGAACTGTTGGAACCTTGCTGCGTTACTGAACTAGGGTTCTTGACCTTTTTCTCCTTTCTTACTTCTAATTTTCTAAGTTTTGATTTATTATTTTGATTTATGATTTTGATTTAGTTAAGTGTTAGTTGTGTATCTAAGCTTAAACCGATCAAAATCTGATGATTTAGGGTCAAAACGACGTATCTTAAGGTTTAAACAAAGTGTAAAAATCCAAAATACCCCTAAGTTAATTGTAGTCGGACCGAACGACGACCTGGACTGACGGTCCGTCATTTGGGTCCGTAGGTTTGGCCTGTTCAACATGCCTTTACTAAAACGGGCATAACATTTTACTTGAAGGTTTGATTTTAGCAAGGTTGGTGGCTATGGAAAGCTAATTAAATTATCTATCATTGAGTATGTTAGGGGACACCTAATTCATTTTTTCTAACAGATATAATCAATTGAAGTTGACCCAACAACATTTTACCCTTAACTGTCTGTTAATTTCCAAGTACAAACTGTAGATCAAACGGCGGTCCGTGCTGGTCAACCGTGATTTATATCAGAGAGTGGAGGAATGGGGTGTTAATCGACGGACACAGACAACAGACTGTAGTCTGACCTACGGACCTAGTTTCGTCCGTCGTTTGATATGTAGTAAAATTTTCCTGGGCTGAGATTTTAGGGGGGTTTTGACTCCATCAAGGGATGTGCAGGACGGACCGTAGGTCAGGCTAGGTCCGTCGATACACCTGCAGATTTTCTAAAAAACTGGTTTTTGGTTTGTTTTGGACACGGCGTGTTACATTATCTTCCCTTGGTAACATGTGTCCTCGAATGAAGACTAAACTAGCTTGAATAGAGGGAGAGAGCTGCAAACCCTACTTCTAAACACTGAGAACTGCATTTCTAACTGAATTGAGTTTTGAGAACATGCAAATATGCTAAAAATGCAAGCACAAACTGAGGGAATATGATTATAAGACTAAATTCAGGCATGAATGAATAGAAAATCAAAGAGGAACTATTACCTCAAGCTGGAGTGGAATCGAAAGGAAAGAGGTGAGGATACTTGGCTTTCATGGCTGCTTCTACTTCCCAAGTAGCTCCCTCTACAGACTGACTCCTCCACAAAACCTTGACTGAAGTGACTTCTTTGTTTGTCAACTTTCTATCCTAAGGGTCAAGAATCTCAACTGGTACATCCTCATAATAAAAACTATCTCTCACCGCCACACTCTCTAATGGAAATACAGAGGTTGGATCCCTCACACACTTCTTCAATATTGAGATGTGGAAGACCGGATGCACTGCTAATTCTGTTGGCAACTCTAACTCATATGCAACCTGGACAACCCTTTTCAAGATCTTGTAAGCTCCTACATATCTAGGATTGAGCTTCCATTTCTTGCCAAATCTCATCACCCATTTCATAAGTGAGACTTTTAGAAAAACACAATCATCAACTTGGAACTTTAGTTCCCTTCTTCTCATATCTGCATAAGATTTCTGACGACTTTAGGCTGTCTTATGTCTATCTCTAATGAATTTCATTTTCTCCATAGCATAAAGAATTGGATCTGACCCTATCAAAGCTTCTTCACCTACTTCAAACCAACCAACAGGAGATCTACATCTACGCCCATACAAAGCTTCATAAGGAGCCATCTGAATGCTGGAATGGTAGCTATTGTTGTAGGCAAACTCAATCAGAGGAAGTTGATCATCCAAACTACCCTTGAAATTGATCACACAAGCTCTCAACATATCCTCTAGGGTCTTAACAATACGCACTGCCTGTCCATCCGTCTGTGGATGAAATGTTGTGCTAAGTTTAACCTGAGTACCAAGACCCTTCTTAAATGACTTCCAGAAATGAGAGGTAAACTGACGATCTCTATCTCAGATGATCGACAAAGGAATCCCATTCAACCTCACAATTTCATTAATGTAAATCTTGGAATAGTCATCTGCCAAATATGTAGTCTTGATCGCGTTAAAAGCGAGAAGGCTTAGTCATCCTATCAACTAACATTCAAATGGAGTCATGTTGTCTGCGAGTACAAGGTAACCCTGTGATAAAATCCATATTGATCACATCCCACTTACAAGTAGGAATATCAATCTCTTAAGTGATACCTCCTAGTTTCTAATGTTTTACCTTGACTTGCTGACAATTGGGGCACTTACTCATAAAATCTACTATATCCCTCTTCATGTCATTCCACCAATAGACTTTCAACAGATCAGATACATCTTAGTGGCACCTGGGTGAATAGAATATCTGGAGTTATGGGCTTCTTTAAGGATATGCTTTCTCAATTCACCCACATCAGGAACACACAATCTACCTTGGTAGCGAAGTACACCATCTCCCCCTTGGGAGAATACCTCTACACTCTAATTATGGACTGCACCCTTAACTTCATGTAAGATTTTATCGTTGTCTTGCTTTTCCTTAACCTCCACTACCAAAGAAGATTCTGCCTTATTCTGAATTGTTACACCACTGTCTAATATGCTCATAAGGTGAACTCCTAAGCAAGCAAGAATGTGAACATCCTTCACTAGCTCCTTACTTTCTTCCTCAACATGGGCTACACTTCCCATAGATAGCATTTGCCTTACCAGGATAATAATGCACAGTTGTATCATAATCCTTAAGGAACTCAAGCCATCTTCTCTGGTAAAGATTCAACTCTTTCTGGGTGAACACATACTGAAGTCTCTTATGATCAGTGAACATATCTACGTGAACACCATACAAGTAGTGTCTCCAGATCTTGAGTGTAAATACCATTGTTGCAAGCTTAAGGTCATGAGTTGGATAGTTATTCTCATGCACCTTAAGCTATCTAGAAGCATACTCTATAACCTTACCTTGTTGCATCAACACACAACCTAGGCCAACTCTGGATGCGTCACAATAGATCACATAACCATGTGAACCCTCTGGTAGAGTCAAGATAGGAGATGTAGTTAATCTTGTTTTCAATTCTGCAAAAGATTTTCTCACAATCATCTGACTATTGAAACTTGACCATCTTCTGAGTCAACCTAGTCAATGGTGAGGCTATAAATGAGAATCCTTCTACGAACCTTCTATAATAACTCGCTAGACCTAAGAAACCTTTGGTATTTGTAGTGGAGCTAGGTCTGGGCCATTGCTTCACTGCTTCTATCTTATGTGGATCCACTTGGATCCCTTTGCTAGATACAATATGACCAAGGAAAGAAATGGATTGTAACCAAAACTCACATTTGCTAAACATAGTGAATAACCGGCGATCCTTCAGAGTCTGTAGAACAATTCTCAAATGAATCACATGTTCTTCCTCACTCCTAGAGTAAATGAGGATATCATAAATAAAGACGATAACGAACAAGTCCAAGTACTATTTGAAAACTTTGTTTCATCAAATATATGAAAGCTGCAGGAGCATTGGTTAGACCAAACGACTTAGGTACAAATTTGCAATGACCATACTAAGTTTTGAAGGTTCTTTTCAGAATGTCACTATCTCTAACTCTAAGCTAATGATAACCCGATCTGAGGTCTATCTTTAAAAAGTGACTAGCACACTGAAGTTGGTCAAACAAGTCATTAGTCCTGGGATGGGATACTTATTCTTGATTGTGACCTTGTTCAACTGTCTACAGTCATCGCACATTCCGAGAGAACCATCTTTCTTATTTACAAACAACACTGGTGCACACCATGGTGAAATACTAGGTCTGATGAAGCCCTTATCTAGAAGGTCTTTCAACTGCTCTTTCCTGCTCTTTCCTGCTCTTTCAATTCCTTAAGCTCTGCTTGAGACATTCTGTAAGGAGGAATAGAAATAGGCTGGGTATCTAAAAGATCAATTCCAAAGTCTATTTGCCTTTTGGAAGGGACTTCGAAAAGATCATCTGGAATTATTTCTGGAAACAAACTGACTATTGGAACTGTCTAAAAAGTTAGGGTTTCAAAGCTAGAATATTTAACCCGAACTAGAGGATAGAGATAACCCTTTGAGATCATCTTTTTGACCATAAGGTAAGAGATAAACCGAACAATAGGCGATAAGCTACTACCCTTCCATTCTAGGATTGGTTCGTCAAAACACTGAAAACGAACAATCCTAGTTCTATAATCGACTGAGGCATAATAGGAATGTAATCAATCTATGCCTAGAATGACATCAAAGTTTACCATTTCTAACTCTACAAGATATATTAAGGTGACTTTCTGAGAGACTGTGACAGGGCAATTTCTGTATACCTATCAAGCTATAACTAGGTCACCGACTGGAGTAGAGATTGAGAAAGGTTTTGAGAGAGTTACTAGACTAACACTGAATTGAACTTCTATGAAAGGAGTTACAAAAGAAAGAGTAGCCCCTTGATCTAACAATGAATAAACATCAAGGTCAAAGACGTGTAACGTACCAGTAACTACATCAGGAGAACCTTCCTGATCCTGGCTGGCTTGAAAAACATACAAATTATTCTGGCGTTGACCGCCACCTATACCAGATGAGTTATCTTGTTAAGTTGGGAAACTTTTTGGTGCTGCTGAAGTTATAGACTGAGCGTTACCATTTCCACCTCCTTGACCCTGTTTAGAAGGACAATCCCTCAACTTGTGACTAGACTGACCTCACCCAAAACATACTTCTTTTCCCGTGAGACACTCGCTCGGATGGTTATTACAACACTTAGGACAAGTGAGGTAAGTATTGGTGCCTGAAATACTTCCCTGAGACTTAGATCCTGGTGCTCTACCCTTATGGTCATACCTGTTCTTGGAGGATGGAACACTAGCTGACGAAGGGGCTGGAGCGAAAAAATTTTGCTGACTCTGGGAGAGATTTCCACCACCTTATTTCTGCTGAGAATAGTCATAGTTCCCAGCCCTAGCCTTATTATTCTCCTTAGCCTGTTCCGTAAGCTTATCACCCTCAACTTGTTGAGCGTGAGTCATAATCCTAGAGATGTTCATATATACCATTTCTGCACTCAGTTTTCACCAAATCCGACACTCAATAAAAGAACTTATTCATCTGAGCCCTAGAGTCAGCAACCATGTGAGGAGAATACCTGGATATTTGGTTAAACTTCAGCCCATACACTTGGACTGTCATGTTTCCCTGCCTCAAGTTTATAAATTCTTGGGCTTTTTCTTCTCTCAACTCTATTGGGAAATATTGGGAAGAACCTATTCAGAAAGGTCTTACTAAAGCAATCCCAAGTAATAGGAGCTGCATCTGTACCCGTATTATCCGTCCACTAAGTGTACCGATATGAGCAACATCCTTC
Organism: Solanum peruvianum; assembly: GCA_027705065.1. Taxonomy (NCBI): domain Eukaryota; kingdom Viridiplantae; phylum Streptophyta; class Magnoliopsida; order Solanales; family Solanaceae; genus Solanum; species Solanum peruvianum. Next base: position 11,767,589 of record JAKWJD010001757.1, on the reverse strand, counting down.
AACTGGTATAATGCCAACTCAACCCAATCATTCCTAGTGACTTGCATAACCTCAAAGATCTTCTTGATCTCATACCAAAAGTTCTGAGGATCCTCATTAGTTTGTGATCGTAAGAGCTCAGGCGGATTCATCCTAACAAAGTCATAGACCCTTGTTGTCGTTAGTCATACTCTGAGCCAACATCTACATGGCATTCCTTAACTCAACATTGTAGACTCCCTGATCAAGGATTGGAGGAGTTGCGTTTGCATTGCTGGCATTCGCATTCCTAGCGTTAGCTCTACGATGACGCATGATCTGAAACGTAAAATGGAAAGTTAGAATGGAATAATATCATACCTTACGCACGATAAGAGTAACAAGAAAGTGATGTTTTTTCTAGAAGACTTTGTAGCCTCCCTCTCATTAGATGTGGTGCACTTCACACCTATGAAAAGGACTCTACTTAGTGCAGCTTTTCAGACATCCTAGGACTCTTAAACCTAGTGCTCTAATATACCAAGTTTTGTCATGCCTCGAGGTACCCCCGAGACGCGAACACGGAACCTAGGACCACAAGTGATCCCAAGCTAACCTTGTTGGCATGATCATGAGCATAATAAAGATATAAACTGAATGCGGAAGCTAAAACATAATTTAAACTGAAAAGATGGGGAATACCCAAAATCTATAACTAAGATAATTAAAATACTAATGAGTATAATCCAGAGACGTTATTAACTCAACACTAAGCTGAAACTAACTATGTCTGAAGTAAGCCTCTAACTGACTAGAAATCCTGGGACAAACCCCAGCTAAGTCTAGAAAAAGCTGAAACTAAAAGAAGAAGACTAAAATGAACTCATGAATCTTTGTCCTCGGAGAATGAGGACTCACCACTTAATCTGCTGAACTGGAGATCGGGAATTGATCGAAGCATCATCTGGATGTTGAGAACATGAACCTACATCATGAGAAGATGTAGCCGCACGTATACATCAAAACTTGAATGTACTGAGCATGTACGATAGAGTAATGCTGAAATAATACATAACTGAACAAGCACAAAAACAAGTATAATAATCTTGAACATGATATACTGAATTTTGGCTAACTGGATGCGATGACCAATCTATAACATGCTGAAATTGAATACTGAATATACTAATAAATGGTCAATGCAAGAGAGTATGACTCAACTGTGGGATCTACTAATTACCGATAGTAAAACCACATGAGCTAAATAAGGAGTCCGACGTATACGGCCCATTGAGAGGACCCAATATACCTTGCCAGAGGTATAAAAGCATGCTGGCGTGATCACTAAACTGATGCCCACAAAGGGGACTTAAAACCTACTTGGCTAGTAGTTTTGGGACTATTTGGGTACGCTGAACCCTAGTCCAACTCAGTATTATGCTACTCTCATGAATTATGTACCTCATTAATTATGACTTAGTTTCTGTAATATTGGATAGCTCAAATTGAACATTCAAACTGAGAATGCAACAATTAATCAGGTAATTATCCATGAATAACTGAGGCATATATATTTGAAGTAACTTAAATATATAACCTAGAATGTGTAATTCAAAAACTAAAGAAATACATAGCTAGGGTTTTGAAATTTATTCAATAATCTAAGTAATAGCACAGTAATATGATTTGGAACATATATATAATTAATTCATAAAATTATGTTGAAGTTCTAGAAATCCTAGGTCTAATCATGATATGGGATTTAAGAATTTGACTTTTACTAGGGAGCCAAAGGGTTAAAGGAACCCACTAGTGAAATCCCACATACCTAGTGATGAAATTCACGGGGAATTATTTGGATTTTAGAGCTGGAACTGCTAGAAACTTGTTGCATTCTTGAATTAGGGTTCTTGACCTTTTTCTCCTTTCTTACTTCTAATTTTCTAAGTTTTGATTTATGATTTTGACTTAGGTAAGTTTTAGTTATGTTTCTAAGCTTAAACTCACTAAAATTTGATTATTTAGAGTCAAAACGATGTATTTTAAGGTTTAAACAAAGTAGGAAAAGATTAAAAGACCTCTTAGTTAATTGCTGACAGACCAAACGACGACCTGGACTGACGGTTCATCGTTTGGGTCCGTAGTTGGGCCTGTTCGGCAAACCTTTACTAAAACGGCCATAACCTTTTACTCTAAGGTCTAATTTATGCAAGGTCGGTGGCTATGGAAAACTAATTCAATTATCTATTTGGGGATATGCTATGGGCCACCTAATTCATTTTGTGCTAAGAGTTACGATCAATTGAAGTTGACCCAACAATATTTTCCCCCTAACAGTCTGTTAATTTCCACCTACTGTCAGACTTATGGACCGTAGATTGAACGACGGTCCGTGTTGGTCAACCGTGGTTCATATTAGATAGTGGGGGAATATGGTGTTTATCGACCTACACAGACAATGGATTGTAGTCTAACCTACGGACCGTTGGTTCGTCCGTTGTTCGACACTTAGTCAAATTTTCCTGTGATAAGATTTTGGGTGTTTTTGACTCGATCGACGGATATGAAGGATGGACCATGGGTCAATCAATGATCCGTCGATGGCAACCGTCGCTGCACCTGGAGATTTTCTGAAAAACTGGTTTTTGGTTTGTTTTAGATATGGGTATTACACATATATTAAAAATGATCATTTTAGGCAATTAACTTTAATATGTATTTTAGAGAAATTAACACTTTTTGTATATGTCCCTAGAACCTTTAGCGATATTAGTTTTGATAGCACTTAACTAATGTCCGTAAAGACTTTACCACTGTTTAATAATGTCAATATATATTGCCACTAAAATTTTGTTTTAGTGAGAACAGTGAAAAACAAACCAAATAAATAAATAAAAAATTGATTCAATTTGAGATTACTAAATACATCGTCTAGTAGAGACGGAGAGACTGGAACAGAGAAACACAAAAAGCAATAATAGAGGCTGAAATTGGGTGTCAATGAGAAAGGAAAGAGAACAGAGGAAAGCCAGGGGTGAGAAACAAAGATATGTATGTAATAACTTTTTGCAATAACTAAAGCAACATGGATAAATATATTTCGAAGGACAGAAATGGCAAGGGTAAAATTACAGAATTCTGTTTTAGTAGTCAGAAGAAACTCTCTCTCATATAAAAGGATATACTTTTCATATGATACTATATTTCAAGTTCAACTAATTCACTGTACAAAAGAGAGTAGGCATATGTTGAAAAAATGTGTTCTTATGTGGAGCTTCCGGAGTAGATTTTGTCATAGTGGGTTTGAATCTCCTTAAAGAGAATGAGATATCCACATCTCAAACTGAAGATATTTTTATTCACTTTTATAATTTTATGTTTAATGGTAGTTTATTGTATTTGTGGTATATTTCTATGCAATTTTCATATTTGGAAGCTACCCGTTCTTCTTTTGTCATTTAGCCAAGAAGATATTCCATGAAATCTTCATTTGGGTGTAAACAAACATGAACCACATGTTATAAATTGTTTAGGGTCAAACTTGAACTTAGTAAAGGAATCTTTGGAGCTCCAATGAAAATGGAAGGTAAGTGTTGGATTAATCTTTGGAGCTCCTTTTTCCTGGACCAGGTATTCGTTATTATATAGTAATGGAACTTTGTTGAACAAGAAAAATAGTATGATGCAAGAAAATCCTCCGAAAATTGGTGTATGTTTGCGTGATGTCTTAGTGTGTTTGTCAAACTGCTTTGTGGTCAACAGGACATTGATTTCTAATGATGTTGCAGCAGGTGTAGCACCTCCACTTCCAACTTCAGGTATGAGTTCTAAAGTATATTTCCATTGGTGCATCACAATTCCTTCATTTTGAAGGTTTGTTTCAACTTCCCTTTGGTTTTCTCATTTGTTTCCAAATCCTCCTCAGTAATTAACATATCATCTATAAAAATAAGAACAATGGATGTGCCATTAGATGTTTTTTGTATAAACAAGGAGTGATAATAATCAGTTTGCTTAAAACCAAACCTTTGTTAGACAATTCACATTTTTTCTAGCATATTATTATTTTTACTATTTTTTACTCATTTCAATTTAGTGCTTCCTAGTTTCTAGCTAGACTTAGTTAACTTTTTTTGCTCAAATTTCTGAAGTTAGTGGCCCCATTTATGGCTGTTAGTGGCGCGTTTTATGGTAGTTAGTGGCACATGTTCTTATTTAAATTCAAGATTCACTTTGTAAGTGGCTACTAGATAGGAAATGATTATGTGTTTTCCTTGTATAAATTCAGACTTTCTACTGACTAATACATAGCTGGAATTTCATAAGTTCATTCTATTTTTATTTTACAAATTAGTTTCTTGAGTATTTTTATTTTAACAGTGGTATCAGAGACTCTACTTGATCTTACTAGACCAAAAAGTTTTAACCTACAATACAAATGACATCCAACAACCTACCTTTAAATACACCAATCAATTTCAACGGTGAGAATTACCAAATCTGGTTTGTGAAGATGCAAGCTATTTTGAAAGCCTATGATTTTGGGAAACTGTGATGGAATATTAATCACTTGTTGTTCTACCAGCGAATCCTAGATTGTCTTTAATCAAATCCAACATCTAAGAGAAGGCAAAAAAATCTAAAGCCAAGTCGCTTATGCAGAATGCTATGGCATATTATGTTTTTTTTATAGAATCATAGCTTGCAAAACTGCAAAAGAGGCTTGGGATAGGTTGAATGAAGAATACCAAGGCAGTTATAGACACGTCAAATGCAAGTGTTGAACCTCAAAAGAGAGTTTAAGTCCTTGAATATGCAGGAGGATGAAACTATCAGTAATTATGTTGATCAAATCTCCTTAATTGTTAATAATATTAGATTTCTTGGTGAAGAATTTACAGAAAAATGAATTATGGATAAAGTTCTTGTGACTCTTCCCGAGAGGTTTGAATCTAAGATTTCCTCTCTTGAATGATCCAAGGACCTGGACAAACTTTCATTAGGTGAACTAATGAGTGCTCTTCAAGCATAAGAGCAAAAGAGGATTATAAGATGGAAAAGTTCATTGAAGGAGCTTTCTCTGTACAAAAGGAAAAAGGAAAACAACAATTCAACCAAAAGAATAAGGGAAGGCATGATGGAGGAAAAAATAGTAGAGATGTGAAGCAAAAGTTCCCTCCGAGAAAACATTGTAAAATAAATACACATCTGGAGAAGTATTGTTAGTGGAGACTCGATGTTATATGTGGCAACTATAAGCAGACGGGACACATATCCAAGGTCTGTAAATCAAGAGCAAAGGTCTTTGGTGCTTTGTAAGCACAAGTAGCAGAAGCTAAAGATGCACATGAGAAGCAACTCTTTGTAGTTTCGTACTTTCCAATCAATGAATCCTCTGATTCAAGGCTTCTTGATAGTGGTTTCATACATCACTTGTTCAATGATGTTGAATTGTTCAAATTCCTTGATGATACTTAAATATCTAAAGTAAAAGTAGGAAACAATGAGGCAGTAGAAGTCAAAGGCAGAGGTACTATGTCTATCTCAATAATATCATGTATCAAAACTATTTCAGATGGTTTGTACTCACCTGATATGAGTCAAAATTTGTTGAGTATTAGACAAATGCTTGAAAATAATTATTCTCTACATTTTAAAAATCGTGAATGTATTGTTTCCGACCCTTATGGAGTAGAGTTATTTTATGTCAAGATGAGCAACAAAATGTTTTCAGTTGATTGGGAGAAAATAATTGAGCAGGCTTACACTATAACTTCCGAAACATGTACAAACCTATGGCAAAAAAGTTTGGCCACTTCAATATCAGAAGCATTGCGGAGATGAAAAAGAAAGGAGCTAGTGGAAAATATGCCTCGATTTCTTTCTAATGCTAAAATTTGTGAAACTTGCCAACAGGGAAAGAAAACAAATTGCCATTTAAAGAAAATCAAGTATGGAAAGCTAACCAAAACTTCACCTTATTCATATGGATATTTGCGGCTCAATGAAAACAGATTCACTGAGTGGTAACAAATATTTTCTCCTCTTTATCGATGACTACACCAGAATATGTTGGGTTTATTTCATAAGACTGAAGAGTGAAATATTTGATATTTTTACACAATTTAAAGCTTTAATAGAAATCAATGTAATCTCAGTATTAAGTCTTTAAGGTCTGATAATGGAGGAGAATATACTTCTTCTCAATTTGTGGAGTTTGGTAATAGCACAAGTACTGAACGCCAATTGACATTACCATACACTCTACAACATAATGGAATGTCCAAAAGGAAGGACACAACAGTAATGGAGATGGTCATATGTCTTTGGCTTGAAAAAAAGATCCCAAATAATTTTTGGGCTGACGCAGTGAATATCTTTATATATTTGCTTAATAGATTGCCTACTAAGGCCTTACAAGACATGACTACATATAAAGCTTGGTGTGGGAACAAACCATTAGTACACCATCTCAGAATCGTTGGGTCTATATGTTATTATCGAGTTTCAGAAACAAAAAAGAGTAAGCTGGACAACAAGGCTCATAAAGGCATATTTATGGGCTATAGTTCATCCAAAGGTTACAAGATTTTCTATTTGAATCAGACTAACTAATTCTCAGCCAAGAAGTGAAGTTTGATAAACCAGCTGGTTGAGATTTGAAAAATTATAAAATCTCTTATTTTGATTTATTATAAAAAGATCAGCCTTAACTTTCAGAAGATGAACTAGTGGATGATGTACCGATGAGGGGAACTCGATCTTTAAAATATATCTATCAGTGGTGTAACTTGGTTAGGTATGAACCAACAAGTTGTGCTGAAGAACAAGACTCTCAGGTATGGAGGAGATCTATGCAAGATTAACTAGAAATGATCGAGAAGAACGGAACCTAGCAACTTGTTGACAGACCTAGAAATCGCTAGGTGATTAGTGTAAAATGGATTTTCAAGACAAAACTCAATTCTAATTGAACAATTTGCAAACATAAAGCTACATTGGAGGTGAAGGGATACACACAAAAATATGGTGGGGATTACTAGGAAACATATTGTCCTGTAGAAAGGTATGATACAATCAAGCTTATTCTTGCATTTGCATCTTATAGTACCTGGAGGATTCATCAACTTGATGTCAAATCGGCTTTCTTGTGGAAGAGATCTATGTAGAGAAACCTGATGGTTTCTCAACTCCCGGAAAAGAGGATCAAGTTTATCTCTTAACGAAGGCCTTGTATGGCCTAATACAATCCCCAAGGGCATGGTATGAGAGGATGGACAATCATCTCACATAACTTGTCTTTAGTGGAACTAAAAGTGAAGATATTTTGTATGTGAAAGTCACTACTACAGGTGGGTCCTTTATTGTCTAAATTTATGTGAATGACATGCTTATGAAAAGAAGCAAAATTAAACTAATCTAAAGGTTCAAGGATGAAATGGAGAAAATCTTTGAAATGACTGATATTGGATTCATGAAGTACTTTCTTTGAATGGAAGTGTTGCATTCCAGTGATGGAATTTTTATATTCTAGCAGAAATACATTTCGGATATTCTAAATAGGTTCAAAATGCAAGACTGCGAAGCTGTAAGTACTCCAATATCTACTGGTGTGAAGCTTGTCAAGGATAAGGATTTCAAAAAAGTGGATGATAGTATGTATAGAAGATTAATTGGCAGTCTGTTATATCTATGTAACACCCCATATCAAAAACAGACAAAAAAATCAGCTTTTCACAAATTGCAGGTGCAATTGATGATCACCATTGATGGACCATAATCTGATCTACGGTTCGTACTGTAGGTCCTTAGATTGACACTACATCCCCTCCTAAACTCAACTCAGAAAATTCTGCAAAGTCTCGACCCACGGATAGACCTTTTATCCGTAAGTCAGACTATGGTCCGTAATCTGTGTCCGTGGATCAAGAATGCACTTACCCAGCCTCTAACATGAACAACGATTGACCAGTACGGTTCGTAGATGGACCTACGGATTGTAAGTCTGACCGTAGGTGAAGATTAACAGTCAGTTAGGGGGAAAATCTTGCTGGGTAAGCTTCAAATGGTCATAACTTTAGCACAAAACGAACTAGGTGTCCCATGACCTATGATATGATAGATAATTGAATTAGCTTTCCAGGGCCACCGGGTTTTCTAAAATTCGATCTCCGAGTAAAAGGTTATGACCATTTTAGTGAAGACTTGTCGAGCAGACCCAAACAATGGACCCTCAATTGAATGACGGCCCGTCAGTCCAGGTTGTCGATTGCTCCGACAATAATTAACTTAGGGGTCTTTTGGTCTTTTTCTACTTCATTGGACCCCTAAGATACGTCATTTTGACCCTAAATCATGACATATTAGTCAGTTTAAGCCTAGAAACATAACTAAAACTTACATAAGTCAAATCACTAATCAAAACTTATAAAATTAGAATCGAGAAAGGAGAAAAAGGTCAAGAACCATAGTTCAAGAATACAACAAGTTTCCATCAGTTCCAGCCCCGAAATATAAGGATTTCTTCGTGAATTATATCACCAGGTATGTTGGATTTCACTAGTGGGTTTCTTTCACCCATTGGGTCCCTAGTTTTCATTCAGATTCTTGATTCTCATATCATGATTAAACCTAGGATTTCTATAAATTCAAGAGAATATCATGAATAGTTAGTTATATTTTCTAAATTAGATTACCACGTTATTACTCAGGTTATCGTATGAATTTCAGAACCCTAGCTATGTATTTCTTTAGTTCTGAATTACACATGATAGGTCAGATATTTCAGTTATTTAGTTATACATGCCTTAGTTACTACTGCATCATTATCTAATTAATTGTTGCATTCTAAGTTTGCATGTTAAGTTTAAAGCTATCCAGTACTTACAGTGATTCAGTCATATTGTGTTAATCACTTAATTCATTGGGAGTAGCATAATACTGAGTTGGACTAGGGTTCAGCGTACCCAAATAGTGTCAAAATTACTATCCAAGTAGGTTGTAAGTCCCCTCTGTGGCATTAGTTTAGTGATCACTCCAACATGCCTCTATACATATGACATGGTATATTGGGTCCTCTCGATATGACGTATACATCAGACTCCACATTTAGCTCATGTGGTTTTATAATTGGTTATTAGTAGTTCCCCCAGTTCAGGCAAACTCTATTGCATTGACCAGATTTACAGTTCAGTTAGTATTCAGCCTCAACATTTTATAAATTTGGTCATTGCATCCAGTTAGTTCAGAATTCAGTATCATGTTTAGAATATTATACTTGCTTTTGTGCTTGTTCAGTTATGTAGTACTTTTCTCCATCCTACATGCTTAATACCTTTCAAGTACTGACGCATACGTGCGCTACATCTTCTCGTGATATAGGTTCGGTTTCTCAGCATCCAGATCACGCTTAGATCTATTCTAATCTCCAGTTTAGCAGAATTGGTGGTGATTCCTTTTTCTCTGAGGACAATAGTCATGAGTTTATTTTCAGTATTTAGTCCTTTAGTTTCAGGTTTTGATAGATTTAGCTGGGGCCCTTTCCAACATTTTTAGTCAGTTTAGAGGTTATTTTCATACATAGTTAGTTTCAGCTTAGTATTGAGCTAATATTCTCTTTATATTAAACTCATCAGTTTCAAATATCTCAGTTATAATATATGGGTATTCCCCATCTTTTTCATTTGAACTATGATTTAGATTCTAAATCAGTTTATTTTCTTTAGTATGATCATGATCATGCCATCAGGGTTAGCTTGGTATCACTTGTGGTCCTAGGTCCTGTGTCCGCGTCTCGGAGGTAGCTCGGGCATAAAAATATAAACTCATGTAGACCTGACATTTTATTTGTTGTTAGTTTGTCTAAGTTCATGCATTCGCCTAGAAAGACACACTTCACAGCGGCTAAAAGAGCATTAAGGTATATTAAAGGAACCAGCAAGTTTTGAATTTTTTCCGAACATCTGCCGAAGTAACTATGAACTTGATTGGGTACTCCGATAGTGATTGGGGTGGCGGAGTTGATGATTCCAGAAGCACCTCTGGATATTTTTTCTGTTTGGGGACAAGTTGTTTTAGTTGGATCTCTAGAAAACAAAAAAATGACAGCTGAATCAACAACAGAAGTTGAGAAAATAGTTTTTGCATCTGCTGTGTATCGAGCAATTTGGCTAAGGAAGATGATGAAGGACTTAGACCATGAACAAACAGAAGCTACCAAGATCACATGTTACAATAGTTCAGAAGTTTTATTCTCAAAAAATCAAGTGTTTCATGGTCGAACTAAGCATATCAATATCAAGTTTCATTTTATTAGAGAAGTCCAACAATCTAATGAAGTGTTTCTTGTTCATTGTTCATCTGAGAATCAGCTAGCTGACATTTTCATTAAGTCACTGCCAATGGAAAGGTTTGAAGATATAAGGAAAAGAATTGGTCTTTGCCACAAAAAGGCCAAGGAGGAGTATTACACAATTGGCATTTTTCTAGCTTATTATTACTTTTACTATTTTTACTTATTTCAGGCTAGTGCTTCCTATTTATTAGCTAGACTTAGTCAACTTTAGTTTCTTAACTTTCTGAAGTTAGTGGCCCCCCTAATGGCTGTTAGTGGACCCCTTTATGGTAGATAGTGACACATGTTCTTATTTAGTTTCAACATCCAATTTGTAAAAGGCTACTAGATAGGAAATGGTTATGTTTTTTCCTTGTATAAATTCAGACCTTCTGAAGATTAATACATAGCTGAAATAAATTTCACAAGTTCATTCTATTTTTATTTTTCAAATAAGTTTCTTGAGTATTTTTGTTCTAACAACCTTAACAGTGCTTCAGTCAAGTTGGCATTTTATTTTCTAGGAGCTTGTTTTAATTCATATAAGGATTTAACTAGTCTATAGACTGCATGTTTATACTCTGACTAGTATGAGGCAGTTACAAATAAATCTCATCAACCAAATCACCTTGTAGAAAAACAGTGAAAACATCCATTTGTTGAATATGCCACTGATTTTGTGTTGCAGTTGATAGAGCAATTTCTCACTATTTCCATTCTAAGAACTGGTGAGAGTGTTTCTCTGTAGTCAATACCTTCATTCTGACTGTACTCCTTAGAAACAAGACTTGCCTTTAGCCTTTTTAACTCTCCTATTGATTCGTACTTGATTTTGTAGATCCATTTGTGATATAGAACGCCTCAATTAAGTAGATACACTAGTTTATGCTAAAATGCACTAAGGAATCATCTCAAATGTATGATCTGTTCTACCCATGATAGCTACATAGTTTATGGAGACTTGAGTTATTATGAACTCGTCCACATATCGGTGCATAATACTACTCCCAATATATACTCAGCTCATATGTTTTTAAAACAAAACTCGTTCTATGATAATTAGTACTCAAAAACCATGTCAAAGACTCTTGGAACACAATGTTTCCTCTTTTGTTCAAATTTGAAAAACATTTTCTCTCTTGGGAATACTTAGTTCCCGTGTAATTTTTTGAAGAACTGAACTTTACTCTTACTCTTAACTCAACTCTAAAATTCAGCCTTAAAACATATTTAATACATTTATAAAAGACTTATGAAAACTCTATGAACTTCTCTTGACTTGACTCTTCACTTTTTTTGAATTGAATTATGGATTCAAGGTTCATGATTTTATGTTTATGAATGATTTCTTTATGTTTAAGATGTACTTAGAAAGTCGAAATCGCCTATAAAACCAAGTTACATTATTAGGAAACTAGTACGGAAAGAAGTGGGAAAAGGTGGAAGAACAAAACATGCTCAAAAACTAGGTTAGGGCATTCTGGCTGGCGCGGCACCCAAGCGCCCAAACTTCACGAGGTCCCTTTTGGGCACTATGAGAGGCACGGGGCCCCAACCCTATCCCTTAGGTTTTTGATGAATTTCCTTGCTCGTTTTCAACTCTAAATTCTCTGGATTCAATTGGTTCTTTTCCAAAACACTTAGATTTGACTATATCATCAATATATGTAGGAATATACTTAAAACAACACCTAATTTTATGAATCAAAATGAATAAACTTCTCAACAACTCCAACAGCAAGAACCCATAAGAACTTAAACAAATTCCATCAAGAACAGGTAAGCTTTTCTTTCAAGAACACAATTACGCTGAATTGGATCATAATTGGCGTATGGGTGAACATACCCAATGCTTTGTGATCTCACATACAATAGGATTGAATCCTTGGAAAAATCCTCAACCGAAATCACAAGAACTTGACGAATCTTGAACTTTTCTTCTCCTTTCTCCTCTTTTCTTTTTTCTCCAAGGCCTAGCGTGTTTTGGTAAATGCTGAACTGATCTAATTCTGATCATACTCCAATTAGACTTTTAAAAATGAAATTAATTAATTGGGTATGAAAAAGACCATAATACCCTTCCAAAATACAATTTTGACTTTCCTTTTCTAGACAACCCAACTGCAAATGATCATATTCATTCATATAAATTCAAAATTAAGCAAATCCGATGACGCTGGAAAGATAATTCAAATATTGTTCCTACGGTATCTGGTAGTACACAAAATTGATCTTGAGTTAGGAGTTATGGTCGTTTGGAGTGGACCCAAAACTCAAACTTAACATAACCAATTTTCCATATTTTTCATTCTTTCCAAAAATGACTCTTTCTAATTCTATCTCTTTTTAATTCTTTCAGATGGCGAGATGTTACATAAACGTATCTAATATACATTGACTCTATTTTCATATTCAAGATTTAAAGAGAAATTGGGTCTTATTCAACCTAATACACATATGTATTGAAATAGAGTACCTTATTTTGTTTTATCATGTGTACATATAAAAATAAAGTTCCTTTCGTGTATGATGCAAATTAAATTTTAGCCAATACAATAACCTTAGAGAGTACTTAATTAAACTTATTCCTTTTCTAGATCCAATTTTTTATAACCTCGATGCTAGATTAGTAATGAAGGTATTATTTATTTAAATGCGAAACTACCCCTTCAAAATAAGTAATTCATGTGTAATTATTTTTAAAATTATTAAGATAAATCAAAGTTACTAAATAAAAATCAAGATATTCAATGAAAATTAAACCAATTTTCATTCAAAACCTTAGATTTGATTTATGTGAATTTATTTGAGTGCCTTAGCCTCCATACATTACATCAAAAAATGATCATTAGTGGCAATTAATTCATAATTGTTGCTAAATATGTATTTTTAGCGGTAATTAACACTATTTGTATATGTCCCTAAAAGCTTTAGCACCCCCTTCATATGATTTAACACTTCAGATCTTCTATTCGAATCACTCCATCCGCATATTTTGCTTTCCTTGATTTCTGTCATGATTCAAAATACATTAATTTAACAATCTCCCCCTTTTTGATAATGATAATTTTATTGGTAAGCTTTTAATTTAACTTCTCTGTTATGGTAGGTATATGTCCCCCCTGGATGTGTGCACCCCTTGCTTTATCCTCTGTTGTTCTAAGTCAAGTATGTCTCCCCTTTGGCATAATTAATAAGGAAAACAAGGCATAAAAGAGACACAAGCAGATAATTCCAAAGAAAAGAATATATACAGAGAATGAGTATCGGGGTGGGAACCCTAATATTACAGTCCAAACCAAAAGAGGAATCAGAGCTCCACAAACACAGCCTTAACAGAGTAAAACAAAAGTCACAGCCGCACGACCATGGCCAAGGAAGTACTTGAGAGTGTTGAGAACATTCCTACAACAAGAGTCATAAGTGCGCTCAACATTTCGGGAGAAGTTGGAGTAAGAGGTGTTCTCTATAGTTTTGATTATTTGACAAACACAGGGACCTTCTGAACGTACCCGGTTCTCAGCTCAATATCTTTTTGCTGCTACCTAGAGAAAGTACAAAAACTTGGTGCACAGTCTCCAACAGTGGCAGAAACGGCAGATACATCAGAAACCTTAACCAATGGCATGGCTTTAAGTATTGTGACCTTTCTATATATTTATAACAACTCCATATTCACAAATTAGTTCTTGAAACTTGAAAAGGCATATCAAGAACTCTTGCAAAGGCTGAGAAAATCAAAAGTAGAAATAATTCAAAGAACGATTCAAGCTAAAGTGAAGATAATGTACGTGTCTTTGTAGTATTTCTTCTGATCCAAAATTGTAAACTGATCCTAAAAACATGTAAAGCATTCAGTGGGCTTTGTCCTGTAAATTTAAGTTTGTTAAGAGAAACTAATTTATTGGACAACCTGTGTGTGGCTTAGAAAATTGTAAATCATCAGTTGGTTGGTGGTTTAGTGGGTAGTCGATAAGATTTTTTAGAAAATCCTATGTTGTCTAGAGCTGATAGCTTAGTGGGCAGAGTCATATCTGCTTAGGATCATCAAGAAATAGAGTTATTGCTTGGTAGTGAGATTAATAACTTTTTCTTACTTTGTTGTAACCGGTTAACTTTTGCTCTTGAAGATTAGTGAAACAGTTTGAAAACCCTGTTGACAGGTCGTGGTCTTACTCCGTTGAGCAAGGAGGTTTCTATATAAACTGGCTGTGTCAATAATCTACATTTATTTATAGTTGTTATCATTTTAGTGTGTCAAGAGACCTTGTCCATTGACTAAGTGTGGACTTACAAATTCTAACAAGTGGTACCAAAGCGCGTCCTCTCTATTTAGTTAACACCAAGAGAGTGACTCATATTCTAGAATGGCTGCTCCATCTAATCTAGAAGAAGGCCAATCTTCAACTCGACCTCCTCAATTCAATGGCCAGTTCTATAGCTGATGGAGAGCAAGGATGCATGATTTTATCATGGCTGAAAATAGTGCGCTATGGGATATTGGTTTGGATGGACCATTTATTCCAATGTCTGAAGTAAAAGATGGTGAAATAACTCGAGTTATTCAAAATACTCGGAAAAAATACATGGAAGCTGATAGGAAAAAGATTGAAAAAGGCTAAAAGCTAAGAAGTTGTTTGTTTGTGGTATAGGTGCTGAAGAATTTAATCGTGTCTCCGCGTGTGAATCAGCAAAGGAGATCTTGGATTGCTTAAGACTTCTCATAAAGGGATTGAACAAGTTAAGGATTCAAAGATAGATATGTTCACCTCTCAAATATGAAAATTTCAGAATGAGAGAAGGAGAAACTATTCATGACATGTATACCAAACTCTCGTCCATTACAAATGAGTTGCGAAGTCATGGAGAACCCATCAGTATGAGCAAACAAGTTAGGAAAGTTCGTCGAACTCTTCCTAAGTCCTGGGAAAGCAAGGGAGATGCTATCACTAAAGCAAAGGATCTGAAGGTTTTAACCATGGATGCTCTCATTGGAAATATCAAGACACATGAGATGAATAGAAGTCATGATTTGTCAAAAAGAGAAGCCAAGAAGGACAAATCTCTAACGCTAAAATTCCATCCTGAAGAAGAATCCAGTGAAGATGATGATATGGCTTACCTTACAAAGAGATTTCAGAAGATTGGAAGAAAAAACAAAGGCTTCAGGATGGGAGGAAATTTTCCTAGAGCTAAAACTGCCAATGACACTTATCACAATTGTGGAAAGGCTGGACATTTTATAAGGGATTATCCACTACTCAAGGCTCAAAACAAAGAATATCAAAGTCCAAGAGGTGAAAAGGACAAGCGTAAGGACCTGGTACTTGACAAAAATGACTGGAAGGTGCAGCTGATTATGTAGTAAAGAAAGCTTGTGCTGCATGGGGTGATTTTTCAAGTGAATCAGAAGATTCTGAAGAACCTAGAGATGCATCAATGGTGGTGGTTCAAGATGAGGAAAATATATTTAATGAAATGTTTGCTTCCATGGCTCAGTCACATGAGAAAGATGATGAACATAAGGTAACACTTCTTAACTTTAAGAAAAATTTGAATACTTACTCTCTTAAAAGATTGAAAAGACTAGCAAATGTTTTGATTGATTTTGTGATAGAGTTATCTTCTGAGAGAGATTCCATAAATGTTGAATTTGAAAGTCTGAATGAGAATAGAGAGCAAATGGGTATGAAAATGTGAGTCATTGAAAACTAAATGGTTATTCAAGAATCTGAAAAACTAGAACTCAAAAACCAATTGGACATAATGATTGAGAAATCTGGAAAAGGAAAGAAGAGTCTACAAGTTTACAAATGGAATTGGAAGAAAATCTGAAAACGACTGAGACTAAACTTGCTTAAGCATTGGAAAGAAATAGTAACTTACAAAGGGACCTAATTCAGCTTAAGGAAGAACTCACTAATTCCCTTAAATGGACAAAATCCTCAAAATTAATTTTCAATGTAACAAATCAAAGCAATTACAACAAAAAGGGTCTAGGAAGCTTTAATATTACTCCCTCCTACAATCCCCACAGTAAGTACATGTATGTTTGTGATAATTTATTGTGTCTTCACTGTGGTAGAAATGGGCATTTAAATGGGGAATGTAAAGCTTGGAAAGAATCACAAGAAAGGTTTCA
Organism: Solanum peruvianum; assembly: GCA_027705065.1. NCBI lineage: Eukaryota > Viridiplantae > Streptophyta > Magnoliopsida > Solanales > Solanaceae > Solanum > Solanum peruvianum. Next base: position 11,751,156 of record JAKWJD010001757.1, on the reverse strand, counting down.
ATTTATACTGGACAGAATAAAATTCCAAGAAGGGGACCTAGTCCTGTTCGAAAGTCCGTGATCAAAAAGGACCTTAAATTACCTCACTAGGCAAGAAACACTTTGATCACCCCTTTATCTGCCTTCTAGAAACTCAAGTTGAAATGGGTTCCCAAGTATAACAAATGATACTTACTGCATGTGAGAGAGAGGAGTAGAAGCAAATGTTGGTACATGGATAGTGGATGCTCCAAACACATGATTGGAAACACAAAAAATTTCCTCTCGCTCAAGTCACTTCAAGGTGGAGGAGTCTTTTCGTGATGGAAAGAAGGGGTATATTTTACGTGTTGGCAGAGTTAGCAAATCAGTTAAAGAATCCATTGAAAATGTCTATCATGTGAGTGGATTAAATTACAGTCTTCTTAGCGTATGAAGTAAGATTTACTTTTGAGAGTGCACTGTAGTCAATCTGATTACAAAAGGGTGGTTCTCACTACTCAAAGATGTAAAAACATGTACGTGGCAAACCTAGAAACTTCTCATGGAGACCATCTGACATGTCTAAGTCCTCAAGGTGATGATGCTGATCTATGGCATCGAAGACTAGGTCATGTGAGTTCGTCTCTACTGAATAAAGTGGTTTCTAAGGACCTGGTCTTGAGTCTGCCAAAATTGAAATTTAGCGAAAGTTAAGTGTGTGAAGCTTGTGTGAAAGGGAAGCAAATCAGATCATCCTTCAAGTCAAAGAAGTAAGTGAGCCTTCAAGAACATTAGAACTGTTGCACATGGATCTTTGTGGACCTCTAAAACTTTAAAGCAGAAGTGTAAAGAGATACATTTTTGTGATTGTTGATGATTATTCAAGATTCACTTGGACGAGGTTCTTATGATAAAAATTTGAGACACCTGATGTGCTAATTGTGTTTTTTAAAATGATTAAAACCAAATTGAATCATTTGATAGCAGGGATTAGATCTGATCATGGAATTGACTTTGAAAACTCAAAGGTTGAAGAATTCTTTTTAGAAAAGGGTATAAGTCACAACTTTTCAGCTCTAAGAGCTCCTCAGCAAAACGGAGTGGTGTAGAGAAAGAATAGAACTTTGGTGAATATTGCCAGAACAATGCTTATTAAGTCAAATCTTTCTCAAAGTGTCTGGGTTGAAGTAGTCAACACAACATGTTATGTTACAAATAGGTGCTTGATAAGGTCGCCTTTGAAAAAAAACTCCCTATGAACTACTCAACAATAAGAAACCTAAGTTGAGTTATCTGAGGGCTTTTGGCTGCAAGTGTTTTATTTTGAATAATGGTAAAGATGATCTTGGAAAGTTTGATCCTTGAAGTGATGAAGGAATTTTTGTGGGATACTCATTATCAAGCAAGGTTACAGAGTATTCAACGAAAGAACTCAATGCATTGAAGAGAGTATTCATGTGGTTTTTGATGAAGATGGTAATCTGAAAAGGACATAACCAAATGATGAAGATGAATTGAATGAGTTGTTCAAAGTTCTGAAAAGTGAAGGAAGTAGGGTTGAATCTGGTGAACATTTGGAGACTGATAATGTTGATCCAGATTCATCTGAAAAGATAGAAGACAATGATAAATCTGAAGAAGGACCTGGTTCCATGCAGAATGAAAATCAGTAAATAACTCATTCTCCAAAAAATGAGGATTATGAATATAAAGAGGATGATATTGATCAACTCAACCGTTGGCATCAACGCCGACTTGGAATCACAGTTCATCTCATTCGCTTGACAATCTCATTTCACCTTTGAATTTTGGAGTACATACTAGATCAAAAACAAGAAATCTTGTTGCATTTTCAGCCTTCATCTGAACAATTAAGCCTAAAAATGTAAAAAAGGCTTTGTGTGATGCAGACTGGGTTAACTCAATGCAAGAAGATTTACATTAGTTTGAGAGAAGCAAGGTATGGTACCTGGTTCGAAGACCTGTTGAAAAAACCGTTTTAGGGACTAGGTGGGTGTTCAAAAATAAACTTTATGAGAATGGTGTGATTACAAGGAAAAAATCGAGATTGGTTGTTTCAGGATATAATCAGGAATAGGACATAGACTATGATGAGACTTTTGCCCCAGTTGCTAGATTGGAGGCTATCAGAATTCTCATAGCTTTTCCTGCTTTTATGGAATTCAAACTGTATCAAATGGACGTCAAAAGTGCTTTCTCAAATGGGGACTTGAAGGAAGAAGTGTTTGTTAAACAACCTCCTGGTTTTGAAGATATTGAGCTACCAAATCATGTGTTCAAGTCGAATAAGGCATTGTACTGGTTAAAACAAGCTCCCAGAGCTTGGTATGAGAAATTGTAAAAATTCCTGTTAAAGAATGGTTTCAAAAGGGGGGAAATTGATAATACCATGTTTCTGATGAATAGATAAAAAGAACTGCTCATTTTATAGGTATACGTGAATGATATAATTTTTGGAACTACATCTGAACATTTGTGTAAAAAATTTGCTGGTTTAATGGGAAACGAGTTTCAGATGAGCATGATGGGTGCACTAACTTTCTTTTTGGGCTGCAAATTAAGCAATCATCAGGGGGGGTACTTCAATTAGTCAAGAGAATTACACAAAAGAGTTTCTGAATAAATTGAACATCATTGATTCCAAACCTATATATACTCCTACGGGAAAAAATTCAAACTTGTAGCAGATGAAGTTGATCCTCTTATGAATCAAACCATTCATAGGGGATTATTGGTCTTTGTTGTATCCAACTACTAGTAGACCCGAATTGTGTACAGTGTTGAAATATGTGCTAGGTTTCAAGCATGTCCCTGAGATTCACATATAAAAGCTGCCAAACGGATACTAAGATACTTAAAGAAAACAGGGGACATGGTCCTTTTCTATCCTGCTGGTGATTCTTTTGATCTAATCGGGTTTGCTAATGCTGACTTTGTAGGAAATCCACTAGACATGAAGAGTACTTCAGGCATGGCACATTTTCATTGGTCTTCTATTATCTCCAGAGGAACGATGAGACAGAATTACGTGGCTCTCTTAACGGCTGAAGCTGAATATGTAGTTGCAGCTTCATGTTGCTCTCAAGTTTTGTGTATTAAGCAACACTTAGAAGATTTTGGAGTGGGGCATAAAGTCAATACCTCTTATGTGTGACAACACTAGTGTTGTCAGTATAGGGAAGAATCCAATTCAACATAAGAGAACAAAACATATTAATGTGAGACATCACTTGTAGAGAGATAATGTTGAAAAGGGAAATATTGTTTTGACGTATTGTAGAACGAAGTATCAAATTGCAGACATCTTCTCCAAGGCTCTCACCAAAGGCCAGTTTGAAAGTTACGTGCTCAAGTTGAAATGATGAATCCAAATTGATCTTAAGTCATTCAAAAGCATGAAATTTCCTTAGTGGCTAAAATTTGCAGTGCAGGTATCCTTTTTACTAATAATGAGTTGTCTAAGGTCAACATTGTACCTATTGCAGGTATACATTCATGAAAGAAGTACAGAAATAAAGCATGGCCAGAACCATTAAGGAATAGGGTTTCACTTGCAGTGAGGGACCTGGTCCTTCCAGAGGTTAGCTTTCTTTACATGATTTTTAAACTAGTTTTAAAAGAACCATCGAAATGGCCACGTGTCAGTCATCGGTCATTTTGACCATTAGTCCCATCGCTTAACTTCAAGCGACACGTCTAATCTAAGGGACATGGTACCATTTCTCTTCTTTTTATACATCTTCATCCTATCACTTATTCTTCATACTTTGCTTTTAACCTTTTCTTGAAAACCCTAAAATCATTTTTCTTCTTTCTTTCTCTTTCTTATGTTGCTTGCTTCTTCTTTCTTGGTAAAACTTCTGAATCATCATCTTCATCGAAAAAGATGCTTTCATAACTAAGTGAAATCGAGCCTCTGTCTTTTTAAATACCATCATCTGTTGGGTCTCAATATGAAGTGTTGAAAACTTCTCCATTCAACTTAGCATTAGACAGTTCTCAACATCCTTCTCCTTCCCTCGACTTAAATAACCTTGTCCTCTCCCCTCAACTTGGTCCCCTTTCGGAAATGTTGTCTGATCATCTTTATGAGGGAGATCTACCAGAAAGTAAGACGTCTGAGTCCAACATCTTGGCTTCCAGTGAAAGCTTGGTTATTGAAAGTCTTACTTTGATGAGAGAATAAGCCCTACTGGAAGAAAATGAAAATTTTCTGGATGAAGAAGTTAGAAAACTCAACCCGTCTTCGACAAAACCCCAAATTTTTGAAGATATCCATCTTCAAATTTACAGACATGGAGAATGACAATCGTCCAATTAAATGGCTGTTTAAGAAGAGAGAAGTACATGTCTTGAAAAAGGAAAAATAAAAGGTTGTTGAAGTTCAATCCAGAAGGAGACCTTTTATCAGATCTGACTCCAAGAAAATGTGGGCTGATGCTATGAAAGCGTGTGCAGAATCTACCACCATAAATCGAAGGAAGAGAACCTTTAAAGTGTCAAAATTCCAAATACCAGTGTCAGATGTGTTGGAGTTTTCTAGGGAAGAATCTGGAGACGGACTTGATACGGAAGTTGTGGGTGATTTGAAATAAAATTTAAAGAACAAAGGTGACAGCAAGAAACCCAAAAGAGAAACTAAAGCTGATGTTGCTAAGGAAAAAGGAAAAAGAATGAGGAAAACTTCTGAAGTAGAACCTGAAGAGTCAGAACACCACAAGTTCATGTGGATGACACAACTGTCAACAGAAAAATAATTGTTGACAATATGAGTACACAGAGTGTCTTGGCAAGTAGAGTGTTTGATATGAATATTGTTACGCAACCTGAGATGGATAGTCTACATGAAATTGTGGTGATTTAGTCATGGATACATCTATCACCAAGTCTCCTGTTCTTCATGAGAAATAAGTATGTGAATTCTATTACAACATTGAGTTTCAGGAAGATGGAAATATTAAGACAAGAGTAAGTAACATTGAAATCCATCTTGATGAAGACTTACTGGGAAATATTTTGGGAGTACCTCGAGAAGGAATCAGGTGTGTGGTTGGAAAAACTTGTTCTGTGGAATTTGTTGAGGTTTTCTCAAAGGTTCCTACAACTCGATGTGCTTGATTGTTCAAGAAGGTAATGAAGAGTGAATATCACCTGATATTTGAATTTGTCAAGAAGGTTCTTCTTCCCAGAATTGAGAAGAGAATTTCTACCACTTCTACTGATTTGTGTCTTATGGAATGCTTGTGCAAATTTGAATCATTAGACCTTTCAGCACTCATGCTTGAGCACCTGTACAAAATTGTAATTGAGTGAAAAGGGAAACATGGAATGGGTTATGGATTCTTCTTGAAAAAAGTATTCAAGTACCTAAACATTCCCCTTGGAATCGGCAAAGTAGGGACTGTCAAGCAATCATTCACTAAAACTAATCTAGATGAATGTGAAATCATCGAAAGAAAGGGAAATCCTAAGAGTAAAGTGTCTCAGTTGATTATAGAGCAGGATCAGTTAAAGCATAAACTGGAAGAGATGACTGTGATATTAAGTAGTTGGATGATGAAATTGTCATTCTTAAGGTTGAAGTACTCAAGTCACAGAATGAGGGATCTTATACATCCAATGTTCAAGAACTGCATAAAGAGAATGCAGAACTGAGGGCTAAGATTGTTGCTTTATGACGCTAATGCTAGACTTACCCGTATCATTCAGTCCCTTTCCCATCAGCCTCCTCCCTCATAGTTCGTCCTGTCAACTACCTGTGTGTCTTTTTTGTGTGGCTCATTTGCAAGGTCCCTTGAATCCTAGTTTAATTTTAATGTATTGAATTCTATTTTTGGTTTGAAATGAATATCATTCTTATTTTGTTCTGGCTAAATTCTATTGCTTGTTGTTTTCTCTTATGTTTGATTGCCAAAAGGCTATGATCTTACCTGGCTATATTTTTGGTATTGTTGGTTTGTTGTGTTTCTTTTTTATGATCCAAAAGGGGGAATTTTATGCTTTGGGATGCTTATGTCAGGGTAACACAGTTACGGGGGACAAATTGTGTGGAAGAGGGAACAGATGCATGGGAACAAATTTTATGGCAGAGGGAACAGATGTATGGATGTAGACGTTGAGGGTTTGGGGTATGCAAGTCAGGGGGAACAAATGAATAGTTGTGTGTAAGTCATGGGGGGAATATTTGGAAATTTCTCAAGGTACTCAAGGTGTGATCATAATGAGTTAGATTTTTTTTTTTTGTAGATTGGTTCATGGTTTGTCATCACCAAAAAGAGGGAAAATGTTATCTATAGTTTTGATGATTTGACACACACAGGGACCTTGTGAAGGTACCTGGTTCTCAGATCAATATGCTTTTTGCTGCCTATTGGAGAAAGTACAAAAAGTTGGTGCGCAGTCTCCAACAGTGGCAGAAATGGAAAATACGTTAGAAACCTTAACCAATGGCATGTATTTAAGGATTGTGACCTTTATACATATTCATAACAACTTCATATTCACAAATTAGTTTTTGAAACTTGAAAAGGCATATCAAGAACTCTTGCAAAGGCTGAGAAAATCAAAAGTAGAAATAATTCAAAGAACGATTCAAGCTAAAGTGAAGAGAGTGTACATGTCTTTGTAGTATTTCTTCTGATCCAAAATTGTAAACTGATCCTAAAAACTTATAAAGGATTCAGTAAATTCTAAGTTAGTTAAGTGAAACTAATTTAGTGGGCAACCTGTGTGTTGCTTAGAAAAGTCTAAATCATCAGTAGGTTGGTGGTTTAGTGGGTAGTCGGTAAGATTTCTTAGAAAATCCTAAGTTGTCTAGAGGTAATAACTTAGTGGCTAGAGTCATATCTGCTTAGTCTTATCAAGTAATAGAGTTATTGCTTGTTAGTTAGATTAATAACTTTTTCTCACTTTGTTGTAACCGGTTTACTTTTGCTCTTGAAGATTAGTGAAACGGTTTGAAAACCCTGTGTGACAGGTCGTGGTTTTACTCCCTTGAGCAAGGAGGTTTCCATGTAAATTAACTATGTCAATAATCTGCATTTATTTATAGTTGTTATCATTTTAGTGTGTCAAGGGACCTGGTCCATTGACTGGTAGTGGACGCACATATTCTAACAAGAGGTGTGTACAATCGCTTCTAGCTCATTGTGGGATGACTCAGCTCCAGTCTTAATGGAGTTCACTTCTTTGAGAATGGTGTGCACTGAGCGAAAAAACATGCTTTTTAAGTCTCTCCACTTTTAGACGAAGTTTGCCAATATCAATGTTGGAATCCTTGTGCAGTTGAAGAATCTTCCGAAGAAAATCTTGTAGTACCTGCATGTGAGACTCCAAACCATCCAACCTTACCTTGATATGTTATGCCTCTTTGAGAAGCAGAGCAGCTGAGTTGCTAAGATGTGATTGAATTTAAGTGCATTAGTGCGTTGTTAAATAGATTCCTTCTTATACCACTTATCATTAATATTAACATATCCCATGCTGGAAAACGTGTGTGTAATATAAGTAGCATCGATAAGAGATGGTCGAAAAGGATATAGATCAACCAGTGAGTCAACCATGATGCATTATATCAATAGCCCATAAGGCAGACTAGAGAAGAGATCTCTTCCACGGATTTAATATAATAGCAACTATATGAGCCAAAATACGGTTCTCAAATCCAAGAGAAAAAAGTCAAAAGTTAGTAAGATCTGCACCAATATCATAAAAAACAATTTTGCATTTTCCAAAGAAATTTCAAAGCTTTCCGGCCACAGATTGCCATGCATGAAGGGGATATCGCCAGAAAAATCAAATTCAAACACATCCTTAAACAGATAGTCATATAAAACAATGTGACTACCCAACAGAAAGTCTCCCATTCACCACTATTATCAAATACCTAAAGATTAGCATAAAATAGACGAGCATGTTCTTCAATGAACTCAAGACCACAAAGACGAAGAGACAAGGACAATTTCTGGGCACAAAAAAACATACTTGCAGCACAATGAGATGCTTCCAACTGCTCCAGATTTACCACCTTTCCTGGTACAACAGTACACCTGGAGAATTCCTCAACCTGGATTTTTTTGCTCTAGCCCCTAAAAACGCAAAGAGTCCTTATCAATGAATGAGTTGGGGAGAGCAAGTCGAGCTTTCTTGCAGACTTTCTTCTTCGCAACAGAAGGATGATTCTTAGACGAGGAAAAAGGACCGACATATATATTTTCTGTCCTTTTTGTCTCCTGCAAAGTCAACGTCTGAATATGCAATGAGATCCAAATTATCAGAAAAAGGATATCATAACCCCACATAAGAGGTTCTAATAAGATATCGAATTACGCGCTTTACAGTAGTGAGTTGTGATTCCCTTGGAGCAAATTGAAATATGGTGCACTTGCATACGCTGAATATAATGTCCATTCGACTAGCACTAAGATAGAGTAGAGATCCAATCATTCCTTGATACTGTTTTTGTCGATTTCTTTTCCTGTTATGTCAGTGTCTAAACATGTAAATGGAGTCATAGTAGTTCCAAAAGCTTTACCTTTGTCCAATCCAAAAGAATTTTATGAGTTCTTCTGCATACTTACCTTGGTTGATAAGGTACCTTTTTCACATTGTTTAATTTGTAGACCAAGAAAGAATGAGAGTTCCTCCAGGAGACTTATTTCGAATTCACCTTACATAAGATTTGCAAAATTCTCACAAAAAGAGGGGTCAGAACTACCAAAAATGATATCATCAACATAAACTTAAACAATAAGAATGTTGAAATCAATTTTCTGAGTAAAAAGAGTGGTGTCAATTTTTCCCCATTGAAAATTATTATTGATAAGAAAAATTCTCAATCTTTCATACCAAGCTTTTGGAGCTTGCTTAAGACCATAAAGAGCTTTAGAAAGTTAAAAGACATAGTAAGGGCAAGAGAGATTTTCAATACCAAGGGGTTTTTTGACAAACACTTCTTCTTTTATAAAACCATTTAGAAAGGAACTTTTAACATCCATTTGAAAAGGGTCAAATCTTTTGTAAGATACGTAAGCTAGGAGAATTTGAATTGATTCTAACCTTGCTAGGGGAGCAAAATTTTCATCGTAGACAATAACTTTTGGTTGTGAGTAGCCTTGAGCTACAAGCATAGATTTATTACGGATAACTTTTCCATCTTCATTCATCTTGTTTGGAAATACCTATTTCATTCCAATAACTGAGCAGTTTTTTGGTCTTTCAATAAGATTCCATACTTGATTCGTTTACATTGATCAAGCTCTTCTTTAATCAATTGTATCCAGGATTCATCTTCCATAGCTTCATTTATTCGTTTTGGTTCAATTTGAGATATAAGAGCAGAGGAGACTTGCTTTCAAAGGGAAGATCTTGTCTGGATTATATCATCTGGTTTTCCATAATGAAGTTTTAAGGATAGGATGCATTATGTCTCCATTCCCTAGGGACATTTTTGTTGTCGACTAGAGTAGTCGACTCCACCTCTTTAGTAGCTCTCTTTTGTATTGGTTTCAGTAATGCCTTTTGAGATAATTTCAGATTGATTGACTGGACAGTTTCATCATCACCAACATCTATTTTCTACGTTCTTGGATTAGTGTCATCAAACCACATGTAAATATTCTTTAACACTTAAGATTTCTTTTATTAAAAACTTGAAAAGCCCTGCTAGATAGTGCATAACCTAGAAAATACCTTCATCACTTCTTGGAACAAATTTACCAAGATTACTCTTACCATTACTGTGGATGAAACACTTATAGCCAAAGGGATGGAAGTAAATGATGTTTTTTTTATTTCCTATCCAAAGTTCATAAGGTGTCTTCTTTAGTATAGGTCTTATGAGACACCTATTAAGAATATGACAAGCAGTACTTATAGCTCCAAGGAGATTTCTATCGAGTAGCATGGTTCTTGTTATATCCTTTAATGAACGATTCTTACTTTCCACTACTTCATTTTGCTGAGGTGATATAGGTAAGCAAAAGTTTTTAGTAAATACATTTTGAGCGCAAAATTCTTCAAATGTCGTATTCTTAAATTCACCATCATGATCAATGTGGATAGTAGTGATGAAATAACCTGCTTCTCTTTGAAATTTTCTACAAAATGCTTCAAAATTAGTGAAAGCTTAATTTTCGTGAGAGATAAATATTACCCATGTAAACCTTAAGAAATCATCGACAATTACAAAAGCATATTTTTACCTGCAATACTAGCAATTTGGGTAGGACCAAACAAATCCATATGAAGTAGTTGAAGAGGTTTAGAAGTACTTACAATGTCTTTTACCTTAAAAGACTAACGAGTCTGCTTACCCATTTGGCATGCATCACAAATGTGATCCTTTCAAATTTTAGTTTTGGTAAGTCAATAACTAGTTCAAATCTAGATAGTTCTCAAAAGCATGCACACTCGCATGTCCAAGTTTTCGATGCCATAGCCAAAGATCAATTGTTACTGTAGTAAGACAAGTAAGAGAAAGAAAACTAACATTATTTAAAATATATATGTTATTTACTCAATCTTCAATGAGGATAAGATTTTTTTCCAGGAAATTTGATAATACAACTTGTTGTGTTGAAGGTGACTTGCAATCTAGCATCGCATAGTTGATTGATTCCAAGAAGATTGTGCTTGAGTCCTTCAACTAGATATACTTCAATCATATCACATGACAAGATTCGATTAATGGTTCCTACTCGTGTTACTTCTTCTTTAGAATTGTCCCTAAATCTTACAAATCCTCCATCTGTCTTTTTTTTAGTTTTGAAGTTTTCTTTCTTTCTGCACATATGTCTGGAGCATGCATTATCAAGTACCCACATTCCCTTTTGTAGGATTTCTTACACGCTTGCAAGACAATAAGATTAGTTTAGTTTAGGTACCCAAGTAATTTTGGGTCCTAGTGGTTAGGAGTTTTTGGTTTCCAAACCATTTTCCAGAAGAGTACTTTCTACAATTGAAAGATTTGTGACCAATATCACCATATGTATAACATGTAATTTCAACAGAGGTTTCAAGAGAATAGGAATTCCAACGAGATTTATTTGAGTTGTAGGATCTGTGATTAGGAGAGTTTCTCCTATAAAAAGTAGTTCGGTTATCGAACAGTGATTAGGCGATTTCCTGATGTTGTTCAGCTGCATTTTTATTCCTCTAGTTATTTTGTAAGTAAGTCAACTCCAATTTTACTTGCTTCGAGAAGAATTTTTCAGTCTTTGTTTTCTGGAGCGAGCTTATTGTATTCGTCAATAACATTCTGTAGTTCATCAGTAACTATGTCCAAGGAATTATATAGGTGATTATAATTAAAGCAATTGAATGATCTTACCTCACTTGTTTCACTAAGTGACATGAAACATAAGTTGGTCATTTCATCATGATCATCATCAGTTCTTTCTATTTGATCACATGCTCCCACACTTTTAGGTTCTTTGGTTATTTCTTCTTCTTCATTCAGGGTAGTTTTGTTTGATGTGTCTTGGTTTTCCGCAATAGGAGTATCGATCATCATTTCTTTTGAAGTCATTGCTTTGTTGAGGTATGTCCTCTTTGTCTAAGCATTTGTCTCACACCTCGACTAATAAGAGTCATTCCTTCGTCTTGATTTTCATCAACTTCTTCTCCAATATCAGATTTCTCGGCTGTGAATGCCATCATCTTTTTTCATCAGCCTTGTTGTACCTTTTACTATGATTTTGTTTGTAAGCCATTAAGTTGCGTTGGATCTCATCATATGTAATTTTTTGTAGCTCTCCATCTTCAAGAGTGGCAACTTTAGTTTCCCAAACCTTGGGAAGACTTCGAACAAGTTTACTAACTCGTATCATATTTGAATACACCATTCCAAGAGTTTTTAGTTCGCAGACAATTGTCCTTAATCTTGAAAGCAAAGATTCAACATTTTCATCTTCTGCAATTTTGAATAACTCATATTCATTAACAAGTGCACCGATCCGAGCCTTCTTTACTTTAGTGGTTCCTTCATATGTTACTTATAGTTTGTCTCACATTTCTTTAGCAATATTGCACATTGATATCTTGTCGTACTCTGCTTTACTCACTGCACAATAAAGCAACCTTATAACTCTAGCATCAGTTTGGATTACCTCTTATTGTTCTTTAGTGATGTCAAATGATTCAGGATCGAATGGATTTTTAGTGCCATCCTTTTCAGTTAGTGCAGGAATGGGCTTTGGCCCTTCTTAATCACTATCCAAGCTTGATGATCAGTTGAGGAGACAGATTCTGAATCTGTTTTTTACAGTGAGAGTAATGTTTCCCATTGAAGTATGGGGTTGGTGTGACAAGTGTCCATCTTGAAATAAGGCTCTAGGGATCTGATAGTGTGTCATTTTGGATCTTTGTACATGTGTGGCTAAACACTGAAACGGTGAGACCTGCTCTGATACCAATATTCAATAGGGGGTGCATTAAAATTTCCCTTTTGTGGACTACCTGTATTGACCAGTAGACTAACCTGCACGTTAGTAAAACATATTTAAAGCAGTAGCTTGCACAAAGTAAATAACACATAATTTTTTATACTAGTTCGGATCACCAATGTGGTGCCTACAGTCCTTGGGTTTCCTTTAAAGGTTTGAAGTGACTTGAGATGTACAGGGTTTCCTTGGTCTGGTCTTATCTGATATGTTAACAAGAATTTCTATCTTGAGACTTCCTTTACTTGTAAATCTACACTCAGAATCTTTCTTTCTCTTCTCTTTTCTTTTCAATTGTTTCACTCACGTGATTGCATAAACATAAAAGAAGATTGTTCTATAAGCTCAAGAGAAGTTGTGTATCTTTCTTGTCTAACTAATTCTTCATTTATATGTTAATTTTTGAGGTATCTTTTGCTCTAACAGGCAAACCCAAGAGAGTTTCCTTCAATCAAGTATTTTTAATGATTCCTTGATTTGATGTACCAATTTTAGTTCTGCCTTGAATCAGAAATTGGTTTCTGACTTGTGCAACGATCCTTCGAATCCCATAATCTTTAGCGATCCATGACTTGATCCTTTTTGTATGTTTCTCGCCATCTTGAGTTAGTTGTCTATTTCATTTTCCCTTTTTGTCTTATGGTGATTGGTAATATGATTGACTCAAATTTGATTTGCCTTGTCATCTTAATTATATTTTCTTTTTTGGCATCTGATAAGTGGATATCTAATTTGTGTAGTATTCAGTAATCCTCCTCTAATGAAGGTTGTATTGATCTTCAGATATTCTATTCGAATCACTCCATCCGCATATTTTGCTTTCCTTGATTTCCTGTTATTATTCAAAATACATTAAGCTAACAATTTTGCCTAAAACCAAACCTTAATTCTGATTGTCTAGGAGTTTGTTTTAGCCCATATAAGGATTTAAAATGTCTGTAGCCTGTGTGTTTCTCCCCTTGAGTCATAAATCCTTTAGGCAGTTGCATATAAATCTCTTCAACAAAATAACCTCGTAGAAAATCATTGAAAACGTCTATGTGATGTATATGCCACTAATTTTATGTTGCAGTTGATAGAAAAATTCTCACTGTTTTCATTTTATCAATAGGCCGTTGATAATGTTTCTTTGTAGTCAATACCTTTTTTCTGGGTATTGACTACAAAGTTAACAGTTATATTGATGCTACATCTCGGTGTCACAAGGACTTAGGATGATATTTTCAATATGGACCGAAAGGACTCACGATGTACCTAAAAGAAAATTAGTTGTTTTACCTAATTAAGATTATTTAATTAAAGTTTCGCGAAACCAACTACATTAATGTTACAACCATAATGGGAGTCCACAACCTTAGTTTCATATTTCTATTAATACTAGCTGAGTTTTTAGTTATAAGCATAAGGCAAATCACATCTTTTGAGTATTTACTTTTTGCAAGTATTTTAGAAATAAAGATCATTCATTCTAGTAACACCTACAAGTAATATTTGATCACAACCTTGTTGAGTTATATATTTAAATGAAGATCGTTTTATACTTCATTGCAACGTGTAATTTGAGTGTTTTATCCGACCATCTAGTTGTGACTCAACCAATGATACAAATAGATATGAAACTGATAGTAATAATGGCTGCAAAATAATGTAGAAGTATGGGTCTATAAAATCAAACCGAAAATCAAACCAAACCGCAAATCGAGTCAAATTGAAAAAAAATAATGTTTCGATTTCACTTGGTTGGTATTGGAAAAAAAAACCGATCATACTTGGGTTGATTTGATTTTAACTAAAAAAAGTCAACCCGAAACCAAACAACCCATAAATATATATATATATATATATATATATATATATATATATATATATATATATATATATATATATATATATATATATATATATATATATATATATATATATATATATATATATATATATATATATATATATATATATATAATGGATAATACTTGAGTTGATTTGATTTTAGTTTTTCCTTAATGTTTAATCTTTTAACTAATACTATTTGAGTGATCACTTTTATTATGACTTATTAATTTGTAATATTTATTTTATATGATTTCATTATTATTTGTATATTTAAGTGTCATCACATGTATTTTCGTAAAAAAAAACTTAGATAGGTATATTTTGGTTAGACTAAAGAAATATTTGAAGCACAAGTTAATTGTACGTTTATATTAATATTTTATCAGAAAAGTCCAAAAATCGAAAAAAATCTGAGCTTCATTAGTTTGGTTTTATCTAAAAATTCAACACATATAATGATTTGATTAGATATTTGAAAACATGAACCAAACCGGAAAAAATCTGAGGTTGAAAAACGTGAAAAATTATGGGTTTTATTAGTTTGATTTGATGTATAAATTTTAAAAATTGTAACAAATAATTTGATTTTATTTTGAAAAACTTAAACTGACTCAATAATATACACCCTTGGTAGAAGTATTGATTAAAAGGTCAAATTCTCAGTTAATACTATCCAATATGGGCAAATTTATATTCAGTGGAATTTATTTTCCAACTTCATTGAAAACATCCCACATATAATACTACTATAATATATCAGTTGACTGGATACAATAACAATTACTCTTAAGTATTACTTTAATTTGTTGGAAGATTGTAGCATAAGTTGATCAAATTACCACAACTATATATATATAGTTAAATCCAATATGATAAAATAAATTAAAAGGGCTTTAGTCATCGCGCATATTCTATTGGTGGAATGACAAGAAGACCCTTGTACTTTGCTCTGTTTGTAAATTAGTCCCTCCTACTTATCAATTTGTCAATTGAACCCCTAAACTCATCAGAACACAATATTTTAAACCCTTTTGTGATTTGACTAGTGTGGTGGAGGATGTGGGGGCAGGTGATGAGGTTATAGGAATTGAAAGCAAGCTCTCTCGATGTGTAGGATAGCTTGTAGAAACAGGTGACAAAATTTATGTTTTGTTTCGGCGCTGATAGGTATGCCAAAAACTTCCCACCCAAGCGCAAAATATTTATTTTTAAGATGTGAGAATATTGTGTGAAAGGGAAAAATATTTTTAAAAAACTTTACATCACGTAAGATGAAAAATTTTGAGTTAATGGGATCAAAACATTTGTGTGCATAATGAACTTTGGATAATCGCAGATAGACACATGGAGTGGACCTGGGCTCAAGCTTATGGTTGACATAAAGCTTAAGTCATGGGTAACATAGGCAACCAAAAGTTCTGAGTGACTCATTTCTAGGGGAAATATCAAACAATTTTTCATATGGAGATGTATTGTCTAAAAGTTGGGTGGGCAATCAATTAATAAGATAAGCAACAGGTTGACAAGCAAACGACCAAAACCGTAAAGACAGGGATGTCTAGTGTAAAAGTGTTTTGGCAATTTCAACAATGTGTCAATGACGACACTGTGTGATGGCCACTCTTTGAGGTGTAACGACCTGTTTAGTCGTTTCGAGCAGTAGAAGTACTTTGGATAAAAAATGACTAGGTCGACGACTCACGCGACGGACCGTCATGGTCACGACGGACTGTCGAGGATCTCCGTTCCAAAACACTTAAAACTCTAAAATCTGGATACGGGGATCAACTCTATGAACTTCATGACGGAACTGCAGCACGGACCGTCGTAGATACGACGGACCGTCACAGACCTTTTTACTGAATTTGAGTCTCTGAACTCTGTGACGACCCTGCAGGACGGACCGTCGCAGGCACGACGGGCCGTCACGAGTTGCGTAACCTCGACTGGGTCAGATTTCTGTTAAAAGTTTTAAGGGGTGTTTTGGACTATTCATGACAAATTGTATGAAATTAGTGGGGTAAGTTTAATAATTTAATTATTTGGGGGTTAAAGGAGATAACCTTGAAATAAATAGTGGGTTACTTTTATCATCTTTTATACTTAATTATATGATAATTAGGGTAAAAGAAAAAGAGTTTGAAGAAGAAAAATAAAAAGAACAGAGAGAGGGAGAACGAGCGAGAAAAGGGAGAAGTGAAGAGGAAAGCAAAGGCATTAAGAAGTAGCTTGCTTGATCACGATTCTTCAGTGGAGGTAGGTTATGGTTTATGCTATTTCATAGTAAACTCTAAATAGCGATTGATATGTATTGGGTGGTATTGTAAAGTCTTCTATATGCTTAATTGTGTTGTTGCATGTTGTGATTATGTAAATGGTGATGGATTATAATGATAATAATGTGGAATCTTAAAAACCTTAAATCCACTCTATTAATGATGACGCCTTGACATAAAAGAAGGCTTGGTGAACTAAAAAAATGAGGTTAATGGATCGGGTGTCACGAACCGACACGTAGTATTAGGGGATCGGGTGTCACGAACCGACACGTAGTATTAGGGGATCGGGTGTCACGAGCCGACACGTAGTATTAGGGGATCGGAGTGTCACGTGCCGACACAATAATAATGAGGAGAATGAATCTTGAATTATGGTAATATACTCAATTTAAAGAACCTATTTCCTAAATAAGTATGGTGTGGAGGCTTGAGTCCTCATAGGTGTGCTTGGTGTTGTGGCCGATGGTTCTTGTACTTGTTGTTTTCACCTGTTGAGTATTGTAGTTGATTTTATGTTATTATTCGATATATATTGCTTTCTATTTTGAGTTGGCCGATGATACCTACTCAGTACGTGTTCCTTGTACTGACCCCTACTTGTATTTTTCTCTTTGTTATTTGTGGAGTGCAGCAAACGTACCATCGACTTCGACTCGTCCGCAACTCTAGCCAGTCTTCAGCATATCAGATTTCAGGGTGAGCTATTATTCCTAGCTCGGACTGGATTCTTTCCTTCACGTCTTGATGTCTTGAAGTTTGGACATGGACAATCTCTTTTACTTATTTTAGCTTCTTAAATACTCTTAGATTAGAAATTTGAGGATAGATGTTCTTGGTGTGATGACTTCCAGATTTTGGGGATAATAGTTGATAAACTTTAGAAGCTTATTTATTGGTTATATTAATAAGATTTTGAGTCTTCCGCATTATATTTTGTTAATTATGGTTGAAACATTGGTAAATGTTGGGGTTTAGATTTGTTGGTTCGCTCACATAGGAGGATAAGTGTGGGTGCCACTCGCGGCTCGTTTTGGGTCGTGACATGAGGTTTATGAGGAGGTCATACAAGGTTTTCGATTCCATTTAAAGTGAGATACGGATCAAGACCTTTATATTCACCTTCTCCATTAGTACACAGAGAAATTTTTTTGCTTAAAATAGTTGTCCATTAAGGGGTGAAACTCAGAAAATGTGTCTCGAACCTCATATTTGTTTTTAAGAGTGTACTACCAAATATACTTGGTGTCTGATCAATGAACACACAATAACATTTTTTTTTATCATTTGAAAGGACATATGATAGACCCCACAAGTCACTAAAAAGGAGTTATAGTGGAGCAGTACTAATTAGAGATAAGCAATTGAATGGAAAACGGTGAACTTTATTTGAACAATAAGAATTACAGAAAGTAAACTTGTTCGGGTATGAAACTGGAAGAGAAAACTTATTTAAAACAAAATTCAAGATTCTTGAGTGGGGATGGCCAAGGCGACAGTGCCATACTTGACGAGGAACCGTTGTAGTGGCCACCTGAATAGTAGGTTTATTAACAGGGAAATTCGGCCAGTCATAGAGTTCATTCCTATTTCGATCGGATGCCAACGATGCTCGCGTTTTCAAGTCCTTCACAAAAAAATGGAAAATTCAATGAATGACAGATCAGCTTGAAAAAATTTGGATACTAAAAGAATGTTTTGTTTGATAGCAGGTGCACACAAAGTATCAATTAGTCAAAATGAATTATTTGATGCAAGTAATTCAGTAGAATCATGATGAGTAATTGAAATTCTTTTACCATCACCATGATATTTATCCAAATTGGAAGACTCTTTTGATACATGATAAGTAGCACCGGAGTCAACAATCCATTGATTTTCTGCAACTTGGTTACCTGAAAGAAAGTTGGCCTTTGCCTCTAAATGATTGTGAGATTGTGACCGACTAACATTTGCAGTATGACCCTGTTTATTGCATAACTGACAGTGAACTAAGTTATTGATCTAACGCCCTTGCTCATGAGCAGTTGTACAATTGTTGGAACGCCATTGTGATGTGTTGTCGGCTCGAAGAGCAGCGGTTGTTGGAATTGATGGATTTGTTGGGAGTTACCATAGATGCAGTTATGACACTGTTTTCTTTCTTACTTCCTCATGTTTGACCAATAACTCATATTCAAATAGTTTCGCATACAACTCATCATAAGAGATGATAGAGTCTCTTACTCGAATTGCAGGGGAAATCTCAAAAAAATAAAAATAAGATGCAAGACCACTCAAAATTTTCACCATTAGTTCATCATTGGTGATTAAAGTTCCAGCAATAGTGAGACCATTGTAGAGAGATAGCACTTGATGGATATATTCGGTTACATGTGAGAGTCCTTTGATAAACACGCGAGCTGATCACAAAGGATATATTGACATAAGTATGATGCAGTTGCAGCAGTTGTCCACTCAAAAAAATCCATGATGGCATTCTCGGTCAATTGATCTTGACGGAACCGAAGGTTACAGGTTGGGCTCGCGACGTATCTATTGTTTTGTGTGATAGTGGTGGAAGGAGTTGGGGAAGAGAGAGTTTGTTGTGGTAGTCAGAGGATTGAAAAGAAAATCTTAGGAGAGTTAAGACAAAAGCTCTGATACCATACAATGACTTGAGAAAGATGAAACAAATTATTGTTTATTAATCGGTTATAAACTGAACTATATACATAAGCAGACTAACAGAGTCCCTTTTACGGTGGAAACAATCCAAAGATCGGGAAAAATAAAATATTACACTCCTAGAATAGTGGAAACACAATAACTAATAATATGGTAAAATAATCTATCTATACAACTGTAACTATAAAAATAAAATAGTAAAAAATAATGTTCTAATATTGTTCTTCTTTGTTAATTGTGATTTCAAAAACAAAATTTTGTTTCTATTCGATTACTGGGGAAGAAGGGGTGAGGGTCGAGGGTGATGAAGAGTGAGAAAATACTTAAATAGTGGTCTTCATTTTTTCCGTCAAAGAGGAAGTGGATGGTGGTCTCTTTTTTAATTTCGAGCAATAAAAAACGTAGATGATTATCTCCATTTTCCGACAAAAAACCATGATAATTAGCTTCATTTTTTCAGGTAAAAAAATAAAGGATTAATTCTACACCTGAAAATCTAATAGTACATGATAAAAAGATTAAAAAAAAGGAAGAAGGAAATTGGAAACAATATTAAAAAAGAAAAGGTAAATGTAAATATATTAATTTTCACGCGCTCATTAAGGAGTGTTTTATACTTTTTATGTCATATTTGCATAAAGCGTCTAAGTGGTTCAAATTCAAAAGGGTATAAGTGTGTAATAGACATAAGTCCGAATTGAGGTGTCTAAGTAGATTAAATTCAAGAAGGTATAAGTGTTCAATATGCACAATTTCTAATTAAGGCGTCTAAGTGAATTATGCAGACAATTTTAACGACTAGAGATAACCTAACCCAACTAAAATAATACTTGTATAAAACAATGGCCTGCAATCTTTCCTTCTTTTTCTTTTGTTTTTGTTTTTGCGAAACAAAAGATCAGAAAAAGAAAAACAAGTCCATTCTTCTAAGGGTGTGGCAGGCAGAAAGAAAATATTTTCCACGGAAAATGATTTCTTAAAAAGTATTTTCTTGGAAAATCAATGAGTCTTTTACTTAGTACTTTTTAGTGTTTGGTACATCAGGAAAAAATATTATTTCAAGCAGTTATATGTTTTTTTGCAAAACCTTATTGGGTACAAATAGAGATGGAGAGTGGGGTGGGGGTTGGATGGTAAGGGGGGTAAGCGTCTATGGGATTGATAATTGATAGGCATGTTATCTCAAAAATGTTTTCCTCCATAGTTGACTCTTCAAAACCAAATAGTGCTAGCCTAGATATTTTTCAACTAAATACACATCACATATTATTTTTGTTTCTATATCTACACTAATCAGAATATGCTGAAAATATCAAATATGGCTGTTGTACTTCCTATCCCAGAATATGCTGAAAATGGTCCCAAAGAGCTTGACGCCGGCACCCTTTTCGTTCTGAAATCCCGAGGTGATCAATAACAATTTTACTACGCATTCCATTTTACATGACACTTTTTTCTTTTTAGTGTATATCATATATGAATCTAAATGGTATAGGGTCATGGTTGCACTATGGATACCATTTGACAACGGCGATAGTGGCGCCGGCACTGTTGAGTTTGCCGTTTGCTTTCACGTTGTTGGGATGGATAGGGGGAATGATATGCCTAAGCATGGGAGCACTGATCACCTTTTATTCGTATAATCGTTTGTCTTTAGTATTGGAGCACCATGCTCTGCTAGGCAAGCGTTAGCTACGTTTCAGAGATATGTCTCGTGATATTTTAGGTTCCAATATTCATACTATGTTGGTTTAATTTATTTTTACTTTTCTTTTTTTATATATCCTTTTTTTTGTTACTTCATTCGTTCCTTTTAATACTTGTCGCAATTTTTCTTCTTTGATTGTCAAACACTATAAACTTTGTCACAAAAGGAAATTGATCGAATGACAACCATCATCACTTCCGATTCAAAAATTGTAAATTTAGATCATGAAGGAACTAAAAAAGTGAAATGTGTGATAAAAAACTATGATCTTTGATCAAAGTCAAGAGATTTTTTTTCATTAATTTATTACTCTACTACTACTACTACTAGTATAGTAATTGAGCAAATGTAACAGGGCCAGGATGGGGCAAGTATTTTGTGGGTCCACTCCAACTAGACTTATGTTATGGCGCAGTCGTTGCATCAACTCTACTCGGTGGGCAGAGCCTCAAGGTTAGTCACACTATGTCAAAAATGATTTTTAGCAACAATTAATTAATAATGATATACTATTCAATAAGTTATTTTAACATCAATTGATATTCTTTATAAACGTCTTCAAAATCTATAATGATATTAAATCTAATAACATTTAATTCATATCATTGAGAACTTTAGCATTACTTGTTTATTATTTTGCATATTTATCTTAACATATATTCAACTTCTTTCTTCAATATTTTCTATCTCCAAAATTCGATACTACGATATTTAATATTATGGCGAAAACTTGAAGTCTAAATGACTTTGTAATACTTTGACTCCAATTTATCCATGTCTCCTCTTGGAACAAATTGCTTCAGCGGAAGTTTACATCGATTAGATCTTTCTTTTAAAGTAAGTTCTACAAAAGATCCTGATTTGTCTAGCCTAAAAAATGTCCAAAGTTTTAGATATTGCCACTTGAAAACTCCAATTACAAGGAAGCAAATATGTAGATGCCAAACCTACGTGGAAGAAGAAAGAAGATCTGTACTTTGTCATTCCTAACAAGATAGGAAGATTCATAAATGCTTCTTTATTATGGGCATTCAATTCAAGATTGACAGACAAAAACATCCCCTGTTCAGAGGCTGTCAGGAGTAGTGAATGGTAATATGGAATTTATCAGTACCACCAAAGAAGAAGGAACTGGTCTATCAAAGGAAAGAGCCATTCACATTGATGAAAATTTTGACCCATCTTAAAACGGAGTTCTGAACATATGTGTGGTCTGCAAATTCCACGAAAACTTTCTGGAGATGGGTAACAACAGTTTCCTTTTAGAATTTGCTTCCAAAGCAGATGCAGAGTAGGTTATACATGGTGAATGGAAATGGAAGAAATCTCCAGCTCAACTCCAATGGTAGTCACCAAAAATTGTGGCCATCAAGCAGGAAAAGAAACTCAGCACTGTCTGGGTTAAGTTTGTAGGACTAGCGATATATTTATGGTCGCAAAAGACGAACAAAAATATTGGAGATCATAGTGGGGGATGGACGGAAGGAGATGAAGGAGGAAACACAACACCGGTCAGAATAAAAGGAGACAGCAGTGACATTCCGAAGAATTAGTGACAACAGAGAATAGTATATATTTCTTCACGATCCAAACATGGGTGGAACTGCCAAGCAACTTACTTCCCCTTCGAACCAGCAGGTATTGAAAATTACATTTGCAGGTAGAAGGAAGATTTAGCACAGTGACAATATGCCAAAAACCACTATGGAATTCTTTAACAGTTGCAAAGGGATTGGCAAAAGGAATAGAGAGGAAAACTGGTGGTCTGGAAGGAAAGGAATTCAGGACTCTTTGAAGATCCTAGCACTCCATCCACTTAATTGATATGAATTATCTTACTGCAACCTAGAATAACCAATTCCGTCCCTTTATCACGTGCTTTACAGGTGAATATCACGAATATATATATATATATATATATATATATATATATATATATATATATATATATATATATATATATATATATATATAATCAGAGTTGGGAATAAAAATAAGCCACAAAAATATAAAAGTAATCAAAATAGGCTACTATTTTAGTAAGTAACTAAAATAAGCTTAGTGGAAGAAAAAGTTCCAGTATATCCAATTTTGTAAACGTTTTCCGTTAGTTTCATAACGTGTATTTTTAATATATAATGGAACTTTTTCTTACACTTTATAAAGTGGAGTTTTTTCTTCAACTTTATAAAGTGGAACTTTTTATTCCACTTTATAAAGTTTTTATTACACTTTATAAGAAGAATATTTTTCACGTCTTGAAGAAGCTTTTTCAGTGTTGTCATATAAATTATATTGATTTGATATGTCATTAAAACGAAAAAAATATTTTATTATGTATTTTTATTATTTTATTCTGAAAAATCTATTTAAGGACGTTTATACATAGTTGATAGCACGTACAACATAAAGTCTTCTATATTTGTTCATTTCAATCTAAAAAATATATCTTCTACACCTAAATTTAAAGTTTCAATTTATTGGGATGACGAAATTATACATGACGGAAATATCATTTATTATAATTCTCCTCCCAAACACAATGCTAAATATCCAATAAATGTCCGATATCATAAATTTATTTCATCAATTTATAAAAAATGGGTATAAACAGTACGATTATAATTTGATTATAGCCGGAGAATGTCCTACTTCATTTTATCACAAGGACAAGTAAATTTTGGAGAGTGAATTGTCTATAATGATGAATCGTTGACCGACATTTTAAGGATTCCAAATGACTATATAGATCAAATCAAGTCAACAATGCTTGGAATCTATGTTAAAAAGGAGCCTAAGATTAGTCAACAACGTTCTCCTTTATCAGTCGATGTTGATCCCTAATTAGAAAATCATAATAGCATTGATGGATCGGTAATGCTCAGTTATTATATTTCAATTATTGTTTGTTGATTTTGTCAATTATTTATTAATTTATATTATTTATTATTCTTATTATTATATATTTTGTAGCGGTTTACCTCAGCAAGATAGGGATATTGCTCCAAGTTATGGACTAAATAATTATTTTGGTCAGTCCTCACACTTTGAAATGACGGAAAATATTGAGACATCCTCAAATTTTCATGTCTCGCCTACTTTTGATGCAGATGATTATCGCTATGTCTAACAGTTATTTTTTTATTTGAGTAAGTTAATTGCATGAGCCAAATATTTATATATTTTTATATATATAGGGAAAATACTACACAAGATGAGCCCATTGATATTGTGAATATCGATGAAACGTGACCTTCCTAATTATGGCTCACCTTCAGCTAGTGATATGATGATTTGCCTAATGCTGAGGAATCAGGAGATAATGTTCCATTTGAGGCATCATCTAGTGATGCTGATTTTTTGACTCCCAATCGATCGTCAAGACCAATGTCCATGAGTCAGTTTCATAATCATGAAATTCCTATCTTGATCATCTCTCGGATGGTCCAGATATTTTTGGTGATACACATGATGAATATACATCACAACGTACGTGGCATGAACCAGAAGATTTCATGAATGATGCTATTTATATTGAAAAAGACATGTTATTCAATTCAAAGAAGCAGTTGCAAAGAGCAGTTAAACTTCTACATTTGAACATAGCAAGGGAGTGCTTTGTTATTAAATCAACAAAGAAATCATGGCGACTTGTTTGCAGGCGTGTAGAAAAAGGATGTCGATTTAGATTGACTTCTTTTATTGATAAACATACTAACATGTGAAAAGTTGGAAGACACATGAAAGAACAAACATGTGATATGGGTACGTGCCGCGAAGGGCATTTCAACTTTGATGTTGAGATGATTGCTAACGTCCTCCGTGTTGATATAGAAAGAACGCCAAGGTACAATTTTATCCCTAGATGATTTTTATTTAATAAGGAAATATTTTTTTTATTTAATAATTAATATTATTATTAATTTCAGGTTTTCCATCAAAGATTGTCAAACAGTTGTTCTTAAAGCATATGACATTTCAGTAAGTAAAAGAAAAGCATATCTTGATCGCAAGCATGCTTTTGAAAAAGTCTATGGTACTTGGGAGTGTTCTTTTGCCGAGTTTCCGAGGTTCATGGAAACTTTGAAATACTTCAATCCTGGAACAGTAGTCAATTGCATGTTGATAGTCAAGACACATATAGGTGAAGAAATAGTCAAACAATAACATCCACCATGTGGGAAAATTATGGAAGATTTGTTGATATTTTTTCGAAAAAAAAATAATTTGAAAATATTTCAACTTAAAGCTAGACAAAAAGATGAATTTTTGTGTACTTTATGACATAAATACTTTTATTTTGTCTTATATTTTACGATATTCTACCTCTAAATTTATTTTATTTTATTTTCATATGATTTTGAAGTACTGTTATTATTGAAACTTTTATAAGGCGTGTAAACCTAAAGTTTTCTATCAATGAATTTAGATGCCTTCCTAACCAAAACTAAATTAAGTCTAAGGTTGAAAGTAAATCAAATCAAAGTCACATTCTAAAAAAGATAAAATTTCCCTACAAGTACAAGGCTGTAATCTTACCTATTTTTGCACCTAAAGCAACGAATATGAGTTGTATGTTGTCGGGTTGTGCTACTCCAAAATTTTAATTTTAGTGTGGGGCCGCTTCAAACTGTCAGATTGGGACCATCTTCAAAGTGAATTTTTTTTGGAAGCCATGAAAAGAAAAAGGAGAGAAGGTGAAGGTGAAGATGAAAAGGTAACTTATTATAAAGTGGAAGATTTTCTTCCACTTAATAAAGTGGAATAAAAAGTTCCACTTTATAAAGTGGAAGAAAAAGTTCCATTATATATTAAAAATAAACGTCATGACAGTAACGGAAAACGTTTAGAAAATTGAATATAGTGGAACTTTTTCTTCCACTAAGCTTATTTAGTTACTTACTAAAATAGTGGCTTATTTTAGTTACTTTTATATTTTTGTGGCTTATTTTTGTTCCCAACTCTATATAATCATTATTATTTCCTGTAACATCACTATTATATATTTACTAGCTTTCGAAACGTGCGTTGCACGTTTATTCCATACAGTTAAGAAAATGTTGAATATAATAATATTAGTTTTACCAATTTATATTTTATTCATTAAATGAAATTCATAATAATCAAACATTACATTGCCCATCAACCAAGAAATATGGAAAAATAATTATATTACTATAGCATCTAATAATATGAATATATTTATATGATTTATCCTTAAAAATCTCTCAATACGCTCCATATACTAAGTACACAGATATGTATCTACTTAAAGAAACTATATCAGTAAGGAAATGATAAAAGAAAAAAATATTATAAAAGTACATTTAAAAATGAATATAAAAGTCATAAATTAGTAATTTCAGCACTAATAAAAATATATATAACATTCATAATTTCACAGTAGATTAAATTAAAGAAGTATAAATCGGTAAAGAATACAAAAAAAATAAACAGATAAGAACAAATACAACATCCATACCCTTCTTAAGACTTTAATTATAACAATATATATAGTAAAAAAAAAAATACATAAGGAGTAAAGTTCTTGATGATACCTCTCCGGTAATAAAAAAAACCATCTAAAATGATAAAGATAAAACTATGATACAAAATATCATTCTAATTAGGATCAAACAAATATAAACATTTTTTTAAAAAAAAAGTACATGAAAATTGCCTAATGATTCACATCAACCAGACGTAAGTGATAAAGAAAAATTACTTTTTCATGATACATATATATAGCTAAAAATTTATATGAAAAGGTGAAAAGGTGAAGAGTTATTTAAGATAATTTTTAGAAGTTAGTGATCTTAGACATGGGGGAGAGGAAAGGTTGATTGTTTTTACTAGTAATTCAATTCATTTAATTATACTAATGACAGAGAAAGGATAACAAGTTTAATCCATTTAACCACACTAATTATAGAGAAATAATAGAGAATTTTTTTTTAAAAAAAAGTAATTCCTAACAATTTTCGATGAAATAATTTCTAATAATTTTCTATGAAATATTTTTGTCTTTCGAAGTTTGACTTTACAACTTCTTATTTTACTATTTAGTATAATATAATATAATTTTGTCTTAGGGGTGTCATAATCTTAAGAAATTAAATCGTGTAAAAGTCAAGAAGTGTCAATATATATATATATATATATATATATATATATATATATATATATATATATGTATATATATATATATATATATATATATACATAAAAAATATTTTTATTCTAGCTACATAATATAATTTTCCGACAAAGAGGTGTCGGTCGACACCCCTTCACTGCATGTGGCTACGCCACTGATTATTACTTAGTATTCAAATAATTAAAATTTGAACCACTATGTCTAGATGTATGTAATTAAATATGATTATTTAATTTTAAATTAATTATATATTAATACTTAATTTAGTTTAGGAATAAATAAGGGCAAAACGGTAATTCAACTTTTAAGTTAGGAGCTTCCCAAGACGAAGCATTACACACCATTTAGAAAAAAATAACCGTAACAACAACAAAATAATGTGATAACCAAAGCGGGGTTCAAGGAAATGATCACGAGGTTAAACTACAGAGTTACATCTACTTATTAGTTAATTAAGTTCCCTCTTCCTATCTTTAACTATATAAACGTCGCAAGTTTATTCTAAAATATTTCATATAAATTTTGTATTGCAAATGACATTTTTTATCCCCTTTGAATCTATGGTATTTACTAAAACAATTCATCACTTTTCAGATAATCTCTCTCTCTATATATATATCTCTCTCTCTCTCTCTCTCTGTCTCCCTATATATATATATATATATATATATATATATATATATATATATATATATATATATATATATATATATATATATATATATATCACGATCAAAAACCGAGCCGCGACTGGCACCCACATTTACCCTCCTATGTGAGCGAACCAACCAATCTAACCCTTAAAATTTCAATGTATATCAACAGAAAATAATGCGGAAGACTTAAACTCATTAATAAAAACCAATTCAATAACTATGAAAATTCAACATCTATTATTCCCCCAAAATCTGGAAGCCATCACCACAAGAACATCTATCCTCAATGTACTAAACTAAGAGTATCTAAGAAAACAAAAACAAGTACAAAGCTAGTCCATGCCGAAAGTTCAAGGCATCAAGACTTGAAGAAGAAGATCCAGTCCAAGCTAGAAGCATTAGCTCACCCTGAAGATCCGGTGTGACGAAGACTGGCTAGAATTACTGTTGAGTTGAACACGACGGCACGTTTGCTGCATTCCACAAATAACAAAGAAGAAAACATAAAAGTAGGGGGTCAGTACAAAACACGGGTACTGAGTAGATATCATCGGCCAACTCAAAATAGAAGACAATATATATCAAGTAACATTATAAAACAACTATAATACTCAACATGTAGCAACAACAAGTACTATAATCATCAATAAGTACTACCAAGTTCATCCATGAGGACTCAAGCCTCAATACCATACTCGTTTTGGGAATTAGGTTCATTAGATTGAGTATACTATTCATCTTTCAAGATTCATTATCTTTCTTCCTCTTGAGTCAGTACGTGACACTCCGCTCTATATACTATCCTGGTGCGTGACACTCTGATCCCTATTCTATCCTGGTGCCGGAACGTGGCACTTCGATCCTCATTCTATCCTGGTACCGGAACGTGGCACCCGATCCATATTCTATCGTGGTGTCGAAACGTGACACTCCGATCCTCATATACTATCCTGGTACCGGAACGTGGCACCCGATCCATATTCTATCCTGGTGTCGGAACGTGACACTCCGATCCTCATATACTATCCTGGTACCGGAACGTGGCACCGGATCCCCTAATTCAGCAAGCCTTCTTTTAGACCAAGGCATCATCATTAACAAGTGAATTGGGGTTTCTTTCAAGATTTAGGATTCAATAGCTTCATCATGCTTATTTTATCACAATTTCATAATCACAATCATGCCAGCATACAATTAAGCATATAGAAGGGTTTACAATACTACCAACACATATCATTCGCTATTAAGAGTTTACTATAAGATAGCATAAACCATAACCTACCTCCATCGAAGAATTGAATTCAAACAAGCAATTTCCCAAACTTTGTGTTTTTCCTCTTCGATCGAATCCTCTCTCTATCTTTGTTCTTTCTCTTTTTCTTATTCAAAACCCTCCTTCTTTTACCCTAATTAGCATATAATTAAGAATAAAAGATGGCAATAATAACCCACTAATTAACTTAAGGTTACCTCTTTTAACCCCCAATTAATTAGATTTATTAATATTAACCCACTAACTTTATAATTAAGGCAGGAATAGTCAAAAACGTCCCTTAAAACGTGTAAAGAAATCCGACCCAGACTGGGATTACGCAACCTGTGACGGGCCGTCGTGCCTGCGACGGTCCGTCCTGCAGGTCGTCGCAAAGTTCAGAGACCCAAATTTCCACCAAGGGTCTGTGACGGTCCATCACGCCTGTGACGGTCCGTCCTGCAAGTTCCTCACGAAGTTTAGAGAGTCAATTTTCAGTACGCAATTTCAGAATTTCTAAGTGTTTTGAAACGAGACCCTCCGACGGTCCGTCGTGCCCATGACGGTCCGTCGTGGGGTCCGTCGCCTCAGCCAATTTTCCAGAAATAAAATCTGCTGCTCAAAACGACTAAACAGGTCGTTACAATAGATACCAATTTACCCATCGTTCGTCCTCGAACGATCACAAGAAGAAAAACAAGGGCGGAAAAGAGTACCTGAATCCGTAAACAGATGTGGTATTTTTCTTGCATGTCAGTCTCCTTCTCCCAAGTGGCCTCTTCAACCGGTCGATACTTCCATTGAACTTTGATGGATGCAATCTCTCTCGACCTCAGCTTGCGAACCTCTCTATCTAAAATAGCAACCGGTTCCTCATCATAAGTCAAATTCTCATCAAGCAAAACTGAATCCCAACGGATGATGTAGTTTCCATCCCCATGGTATCTTTTCAACATGGACACATGAAATACCGGATGCACCCCGGACAGCCCAGGAGGCAAGGCTAATTCATAAGCCACCTCCCCTACTCGCTTAAGTACTTCAAATGGACCAATATACCTTGGGCTTAGCTTACCTCTTTTTCCAAACCGCATCACCCCTTTCATGGGCGAAACCTTCAACAAGACTTGTTCACCCTCCATAAACTCCAAATCTCTAACCTTTCGATCTGCATATTCTTTTTGCCTACTTTGAGCCGCTAGAAGCTTTCCTTGAATGCACTTCACTTTATCTAACGAATCCCTCAAGAGGTCAGTACCCCAAGGTCTAACCTCAAATGCATCGAACAAACCAATGGGAGACCTACACCTCCTCCCATACAATGCTTCAAATGGAGCCATGTCAATACTGGAGTGATAGCTATTGTTGTATGAAAACTCTGCCAAAGGTAAGAAGCTATCCCAATGGCCCCCGAATTCTATCACACATGCACGAAGCATATCCTCCAACACTTCAATCGTTCGCTCAGACTGACCATCAGTCTGAGGGTGAAACGCAGTACTAAGGTCCAACCTAGTACCTAATTCCGCATGCAATGTTCTCCAAAACTTAGAAGTAAACTGCGTACCTCTATCTGATATAATGGAGAGTGGAACTCCATGCAGTCGAACAATTTCTGAGATGTAGATTTTGGCTAACTTCTCTGCATTGTAGGTCACCTTGACAGGAATGAAGTGAGCAGACTTAGTTAACCTATCAACAATCACCCAAATGGAATCAAACTTACCCAATGTCTTTGGAAGACCAACCACGAAGTCCATTGCAATTCTCTCCCACTTCCAT
This sequence comes from Solanum peruvianum, assembly GCA_027705065.1. Classification (NCBI taxonomy): domain Eukaryota; kingdom Viridiplantae; phylum Streptophyta; class Magnoliopsida; order Solanales; family Solanaceae; genus Solanum; species Solanum peruvianum. The sequence goes on along the minus strand of JAKWJD010001757.1, from coordinate 11,720,403 downwards.
TCAGGAATGGGCATTCTCTGAAGTGTTCCTCCGGGCCTCTGGTGTTCATACTTTACTTGTTGACAATTTGGACATTTGGCAATAAAATCCACAATGTCACGCTTCATTCTACTCCACCAAAAGTGTTGTTTTAGGTCGCGGTACATCTTGGTTGCACCAGGATGTATAGAGTATCCGGAACTATGAGCCTCTGTCAAAATAGTGGTGATCAAATCATCGATGCAGGGTACACCTACCCTTCCCTTAATCCTCAAAACACCTTCCTCATCGATTGTTGCTTTTTTAGCCTCTCCTTGTAACACTTTATCTCGAATTCGACCTAGTTTCTCATCATCGAACTGTTTTCGCTTGATCTTGTCAAGAAAAGGAGATCTCGCCTCCACACAAGCTAACAGTCCTCCCTTCTCATTTATTTCTAACCTTATAAGGTCATTAGCCAGAATCTGAACCTCTCTAGCCAATGGGCGTCTAGAAACTTGCAAATGAGCTAGACTTCCCATGCTTCCGGCCTTTCTACTTAAAGCATCCGCCACAACATTCGCTTTTCCCGGATGATACAAGATAGTGATGTCGTAGTCCTTCACTAGTTCCATCCATCTCCTCTGTCTCAAGTTCAAATCTTTTTGAGTAAAGACGTACTGTAGGCTACGATGGTCCGTATAGACTTCACATTTAACCCCATACAAATAGTGTCTCCATTGCTTTAGTGCAAATACTACCGCGGCCAACTCCAAATCATGGGTCGGATGGTTACGTTCATGCACCTTTAATTGCCTTGAAGCATAAGCAATTACACTCTTCTCTTGCATTAGCACTGCACCCAAACCGGAATAGGATGCATCACAATAAATAATGAAATTCTTACCCTCTACTGGCAAGGTAAGGATAAGTGCGGTAGTTAACAAAGTCTTGAGCTTCTGAAAGCTTTCCTCACATTCGTCCGACCATACAAATGGAACATTCTGTTTAGTCAAGTTCGTCAATTGGGAAGCAATGGAAGAGAATCCCTTGACAAATCGGCGGTAGTAGCTAGCTAAAACAACAAAACTCCTTATTTCTGACACGTTTGTAGGTCTCACCCAATTCTTCACTGTCTCAATCTTAGATGGATCCACCATCACTCCATCCTTAGAAACCACGTGTCCCAAGAAGGACACTGAATCTAGCCAAAACTCACACTTGGAAAATTTGGTATAAAGCTTCTTCTTCCTCAATAACTCTAACACCATTCTCAAATGCTCCTCATGTTCCTTTTTACTCTTCGAGTATATCAGTATATCATCAATAAATACGATCACAAAGAGATCCAAATATGGCTTAAAAATCCCATTCATCAAGCTCATGAAAGCAGCAGGGGCATTAGTAAGACCAAACGACATTACCACGAATTCGTAGTGCCCATACCTAGTTCGAAAAGCAGTCTTTGGCACATCCGTTGCCCGCATTTTCAATTGATGATAACCGGATCTCAAGTCAATTTTAGAGAAGACACAAACACCTTGTAATTGATCGAACAAGTCATCAATGCGAGGAATGGGATACTTGTTCTTGATAGTTACCTTGTTCAACTGCCGGTAGTCTATGCACATCCAAAAGCTCCCATCCTTCTTCTTCACAAATAATACCGGAGCACCCCAAGGAGATGCACTTGGTCTAATGAAGCCTTTGCTCAACAACTCTTGAAGTTGTGCCTTTAACTCTCTTAACTCCGCGGGAACCATTCTATAAGGGGGTATAGAAATGGGGCGAGTACCCGGTTCAAGATCAATACAGAAGTCAATATCCCTATCTGGTGGCATACCAGAAAGATCTGCAGGGAACACATCCAAAAACTCACGGACTACCGAAACCGACTCAATCGAAGGTACTTGGGTAGTGTCATCCCTAAGGTGTGTCAAGAATGCTAAACACCCTTTACTAACCATTTTCTTAGCACGAAGAAAGGACACGATACGAACCGGATTGGAAGTGTAGTCGCCCTCCCACACTAACGGATCTGTCCCAGGCTTGGCTAACGTCACAGTTTTAGCATTACAATCCAAGATCGCAAAATTCGGAGAAAGCCAAGTCATACCCAGAATTACATCAAAGTCAACCATTTCTAAGATAACCAAATCTACATAAGTGTTGCTCCCCACAAAATTCACCAAGCAAGACCTATATACTTTTTCTACTATCACAGACTCACCCACCGGAGTAGACACGCGAATAGGTATGTCAAGCAATTCACAAGGTAAATTAAGACCATTAGCAAATGAAGAATATACATAAGAAAATGTGGATCCAGGATCAAACAATACAGAAGCCATGCAATCACAAACCAAAAGATTACCTGTGATAATAACATCATATGTCTCCGCTTCAGATCTCCCAGGGAAAGCGTAACAATGGGCCCCATTACTTGTCTGTCCGTTGCCCCTACCATGTTGTGATGTAAAGGCTCCAGTTTGCCCATCACCCCTGCCGTTTAGGTGACCACCATTACCTCGACCACCACGTCCTCCAGAATAACGGCCTCTACCATGACCACCTCTACCTCTGACTATGGGAGGTCTGTAACTCTGTTTTGGGCAATACCTCTTAATGTGCCTAGTCTCCCCACATCCATAACATTCTCTGGGTTCAAGCATTGGTCTCTCAGAGAAGTGTTGACCGGTCTGAGGTGGACCCCCAACTACAGTCTGTAGTGAAGACTGAATTGGTCGGGCCGAGTAACCTCCGGAACTCTGTCCTCTAGAGTAAGAACCATTAAACTCACCTCCCTTTCGAAACCTTTTTGATGTCGATGTCGTGGTGAAGTCATCGGGCTTCACACCTTCCACCTCTATCACGAAGTCTACCACTTCTTGGAAGGATTTAGTCGTAGCCGCTACCTGTAAGGCTGAAATCCGCAATTCTGACCTCAACCCCTTCACAAATCGGCGAATCCGCTCTTTTGGACTGAAACAAAGTTGAGTGGTATACCTGGATAATGCACGAAACTTAGCCTCATATGCATTAACCGACATCCTACCTTGCTCTAGGCTCATGAACTCATCCCTTTTCCTATCCCTCAAAGTCCGGGGGATATACTTCTCCATAAACAAACTAGAGAATGAGGCCCAAGTCATAGGTGTTGCCTCTGTCGGTAGACACTCAACATGTGACCGCCACCACATTTTGGCGTTCCCTTGAAACTGATAACTCACGAACACAACACCGAACCATTCTACTATACCCATCTTGTGTAGTAGCTCATGACAGTCAACCAGAAAATCGTAAGCATCCTCAGATTCAGCACCCTTAAAGACTGGAGGTTTCAATTTCAAGAACTTACTGAAAAGTTCATGCTGATCATTTGTCATTATAGGCCCAGTAGTCAGACGTGGAAACGTGCCTATGTCCAATGAGGCATCCATACGAGGAGCCATAGTAGCCGCATGTCGTATCTCTGAAACCAGAGGTGTTGGTGCAGAAACCACTGGAGGTGCCTGACCGTGATCAGATAACCCGCTAAGATAAGCAAGAACCTGATTGATCATCTCTGGGGTAGGTTGGGGTGGCAATTCCTCATTTTGCACTTGTTCATTCTCCCCTTCCTCACCCTCTCTTATCACCTCCTCAGTCGGTGGAGGAGTCACCGCCCTAGTATCAGATGGGCTAGGTGCTTGTCCTCTTCCTCTAGAGGACGTCCTCCCACGACCTCTTCCACGACCTCTTGCCACTGCTCTTCCTCGAGCCACAGCCCCAGTGGCTGGCTCAGACGTTTCTTGTCTTGATGGTGTTGGTGTTGGTGTTGGCGCAGTCGTTGCTCTAGTTCTAACCATCTGCGAAATAGAGTGAGGATGGTCAGATACCAATTTGTATCACCTAGATACCAATTGGATTCAAGTAATAGCACGAAAGAAAGAAAGAAAGAGTGGAATTTTCCTAAAGTCTTATAGCCTCTCAAAGAAAAGTAAAGGCGTCCCCCTACCGTTCCTTAAGACTCTACTAGACTCGTTCTTGTGTGATGAGACCAACGAACGTAATGCTCCGATACCAAGTTTGTCACGACCCAAAACCGAGCCGCGACTGGCACCCACATTTACCCTCTTATGTGAGCGAACCAACCAATCTAACCCTTAACATTTCAATGTATATCAACAGAAAATAATGCGGAAGACTTAAACTCATTAATAAAAACCAATTCAATAACTATAAAAATTCAACATCTATTATTCCCCCAAAATCTGGAAGTCATCACCACAAGAACATCTATCCTCAATTTACTAAACTAAGAGTATCTAAGAAAACAAAAACAAGTACAAAGCTAGTCCATGCCGGAAGTTCAAGGCATCAAGACTTGAAGAAGAAGATCCAGTCCAAGCTAGAAGCATTAGCTCACCCTGAAGATCCGGTGTGACGAAGACTGGCTAGAATTACTGTTGAGTTGAAGACGACGGCACGTTTGCTGCACTCCACAAATAACAAAGAAGAAAACATAAAAGTAGAGGGTCAGTACAAAACACGGGTACTGAGTAGATATCATCGGCCAACTCAAAATAGAAGACAATATATATCAAGTAACATTATAAAACAACTATAATACTCAACATGTAGCAACAACAAGTACTATAATCATCAATAAGTACTACCAAGTTCATCCATGAGGACTCAAGCCTCAATACCATACTCGTTTTGGGAATTAGGTTCATTAGATTGAGTATATTATTCATCTTTCAAGATTCATTATCTTTCTTCCTCTTGTGTCGGTACGTGACACTCCGCTCCATATACTATCCTGGTGTCGGAACGTGACACTCCGATCCCTATTCTATCCTGGTGCCGGAACGTGGCACTCCGATCCTCATTCTATCCTGGTGCCGGAACGTGGCACCCCATCCATATTCTATCCTGGTGTCGGAACGTGACACTCCGATCCTCATAAACTATCCTGGTACCGGAACGTGGCACCCGATCCATATTCTATCCTCATGTCGGAACGTGACACTCCGATCCTCATATACTATCCTGGTACCGGAACGTGGCACCCGATCCCCTAATTCATCAAGCCTTCTTTTAGACCAAGGCATCATCATTAAAAAGTGAATTAGGGTTTCTTTCAAGATTTAGGATTCAATAGCTTCATCATGCTTATTTTATCACAATTTCATAATCACAATCATGCAAGCATACAATTAAGCATATAGAAGGGTTTACAATACTACCAACACATATCATTCGCTATTAAGAGTTTACTATAAGATAGCATAAACCATAACCTACCTCCACCGAAGAATTGAATTCAAACAAGCAATTTCCCAAGCTTTGTGTTTTTCCTCTTCGATCGAATCCTCTCTCTCTATCTTTGTTCTTTCTCTTTTTCTTATTCAAAACCCTCCTTCTTTTACCCTAATTAGCATATAATTAAGAATAGAAGATGGCAATAATAACCCACTAATTAACTTAAGGTTACCTCTTTTAACCCCCAAGTAATTAGACTTATTAATATTAACCCACTAACTTTATAATTAAGGCAGGAATAGTCAAAAACGTCCCTTAAAACGTGTAAAGAAATCCGACCCAGACTGGGATTACGCAACCTGTGACGGGCCGTCGTGCCTGCGACGGTCTGTCCTGCAGGTCGTCGCAAAGTTCAGAGACCCAAATTTCCACCAAGGGTCTGTGACGGTCCGTCACGCCTGTGACGGTCCGTCCTGCAAGTTCGTTACGAAGTTCAGAGAGTCGATTTTCAGTACCCAATTTCAGAATTTCTAAGTGTTTTGAAACGAGACCCTGCGACGGTCCGTCGTGCCCATGACGGTCCGTCGTGGGGTCTGTCGCCTCATCCAATTTTCAGAAATAAAATCTGCTGCTCAAAACGACTAAACAGCTCGTTACAATATATATATATATATATATATATATATATATATATATATATATATATGTATATATATGTATATATAATTATTAAATTGACTAAAAATGTATGAAGTAAAAATTGACAAACTATTGCACATATTGAATATTCAAATGAGGATACTAAAGTACCACATGCTAGGCTAATGTATACGAAACAACAAACCATGGTAAATTTTCAATAATAATAACAACACAATATTAGAAAATTTGTACAATAACAACAAACAAGAAATTAACATAAAAATTATAGTAAGCAGATAAAAGGAGACAGGAGAAGAGAGCATAGATATTTTATTTTTATTTTTTTTGTAATTGATTTAAGTACGTATCAGTATTTATATGATGCTATTTACCTGAGATTAGTCCATTTTAGATTATGGTGAGAGATAGGAGCAAAATCATAATAAATATAATCAGCGAGTTGCATATATTTACATAATGAAAAATTAGTGATAATAAAAGTTATGTGTATTTATATGATAATTTGCTATTTATTATTGAATATTTAATTAATTTAATAATTTATAACATTTAAATGTGATAGAGTAAAAACCTAAGGACAAAATATGTTTAAAATAAATTTTAAATACTAAATGTGTAATGGAATGTCATTATAACTAATTATTAAGAAATTCATAGCAACTATCATTATGAAAAATCATTACTGTTAGTACGTGAAAGATGTAAGGTTTTTAGATTTTTTTTGTTTTGTTTTCTTGCTAATAATAACTTACAATTCAATAATGAGTATTGAATTGTAAGTCTATCTATATATAGGAGTGTTAATTATTATAATAAGAAGAGTCAAAATTCATGAATACCAAAATAAATATTAAAAAAAAACCTATTTCAAATAATTTGTAGATAATAAATTAATAGTATAAGGTATATTTTTATTTTGACTTAGATTCTTTTTCGTTTTAGTTGAACTAATTTCTAGACACGTGTCTCATGCTAATTAATAAACTTCCTAAAATGAAGTATATAATACTCTACTTAAATATGTATATACGGAGCAATTGAACATTAATTCAGTTGAAAAGTAGATTCAAATGCAACATATATTTGTAATGTAATATTATTCACCTGTCATGTAATAGATGAGATACATGCTTGGAAGTTTTTCTATTTCTTCACGAAGACACAACTTTTAAGTATGATACTAAAATTTTTTTAAAAATAAATACCTATACTAAATTAGAAGTGACAGGCCACAAAGCATCGAAAAGTGACATTAAATGAAACCAATAAAGTTGAATTTAAATTCAGACTCATGAAATATATACATACTTACGAATTTGGTTCAGTAGCTACTCCCAAAGTGATATTTTTTGTAACAAACTAAAAATATAAAGTGTGAAATAAATAAAATAAATAATATTATCTATACACATTATTTTGTAAACACAAGCCATATTAAGTAGTAATAGTAAACAGAAACTGAACTTATTTGATGGGAAAAAAAAATAGTATTACCTTATGCTGGACAAAATTCAACAAATAAGTGAGCGATAGTAATAGTAGTTTTTATGTAGTCTAACAGAAGAGGAGTAAGAATAAAATGATAAATAGGAAAAAATAGTATTACCTTGTTGCTGGACAAAATTCAACAAATAAGAGGGCGATAGTAATAGTAGTTTTTCTGTAGTCTAACAGAAGAGGAGTAAGAATAAAATGATAAAGAAATTTGACAGGGTGGTAACTTTATAAAGTGTAAAGAATATGAAAAGGGTATAGAATATTTAACTGTTGAAGTTTAAAAGACAAAAGATATAAATATTGTGATATGAAAAGTTTGATACATTAGTTAAATGATCAGGAGAAATTGATTATTTTTTAAATATGATTCGGGATATTATTGTAATTCAACTTTTAACTATGGAGCTTCATGCTTTTAGTAAAATATGATTAAAATTACTTCTATTTAAACAAAATTATATTTTGCATAAACTATTCAAGTATTATCAAACTCATCATGTATTATAGGAATTTTGTCATTTAAATAACACTTAAAAGTATGATAACATGAAAGTAAAGAATTTTTCTTTTTATAACATTGCGAAATAATACATAAAAATATGGGTTGCACACCAATCCATTTCGGACAACCATACTGTAACTCCAAAATGAAAAATAAAAACATAAAATCATAATCTAACATAAAAAAAGATCTAAAGAAAATATACAAGTCATATCTTTTACTGTTAAGTTTAACAGTTGAACTATATTCTAAGAAAACTTCTCTTTTATTTTCAGAATGAAGCTATTTGTTCTTCTCCTCAGTTAGCTTCTTAACGACTTGTATTCATATCATAAATCTAAGAAGAAGAAAAGAGAACAGTAGATGATAGAAAAGAAAAGAATGTGATGACCTAAGAAGCAATTAACTGGTATTTATTGTGATATTTGATTGTCTTTTCACCTACAAAATATTTTTAATGGTGCACATTGAATCATGATAAATAAATTTATTTTAGTTTCAAAATTCAAAGAATCAAAAAATTTGAAGAGTTTCATACATTATTGTTTCATGATAGATAAATGTATGTTAATTTCAAAAGTCAAAGAATCACAAAATTCAAAGAGTTTCATACGTTATTGTTTTCTACTCTAATTTAATTCAACCTAATTAATTATAATTATAATGTCAAAACTAAAAAATTAAACGGTAGTTGTTGGACTTCATAATATATCATTATGTAATTCAATATTATTATTTAAAAAATAAATTAATTTATTTTAATTAAGTGGAGGAGCAAAATGGTAATTCAACTTTTAAGGTTGGAGATTCACACTTATAATAATACATATTATATGGTGATATGAGTGTTTTAGCGTCTCACTTTTTATATCTACAACGTTAGACTGCTCAAAGAAAACATCTAAAATAGGCATACTTAAAAGGTTCCGAGGGAAAATATAGGATCTCATATATCCATGCAGAGTTCTCGCCTAGCATTATAAAATGCAAGCATAGTCTGCACTTATCAAATGACATCATCAACCAATTGAAGCACGATGTAAAGACAACAAGGATCAAGTAAAAAATGTTAAAGCTTTTACCTAAATCAACTTAGAATTGATTTAATTTATATTTTTTTTGGCATTAACAACACTAATTATTATGAAAAAATCAATAACTAGCATAGATAGTCTAACTAGACACTCTCAAGTATATAGCCCTGAAAGTTAGGATGAGCTTTGTGAAAGAAACTTGACAAACTCTTCTTTCCTTATTTCAAAGTAGAACTTTGCATTCGTCAGCAATTTTTGCTCTCTCTCTAAGTCTTCCACAAGTCTTACCCTTTTTGACTTCAGCTCCTTCATCGTCTCACATTTTCAAAATAGCTTTTGGGTAAATTCGTCATTCCAGAACTTTTTGAAATTTGATCTGTACTTCCCTTTACATATGTAATAGTAACAAAGTCTCAAGTACTGTATTTATTATTTTGAACTAGAACTGAATTACAATGGAACTTAAAGTAGAGAATGTAACGGCTGAAAGCAACAAATAAAAGACCAAAATATAAGATAGAGAAGCAGGGGGATGAGACGCTCAAATTTCTAAGAATTGGGGATGAGAGACTCAGAAAATTACCATAACAATAAAACACTACTTTGTGCTACTTCTATCACTTGTTTGATGATTAAACACATAACGCCCATGTCTTACCCTTTTTGACTTCAGCTCCTTCATCGCCTCACATTTTCAAAATAGCTTTTGGGTAAATTCGTCATTCCAGAACTCTTTTGAAATTTGATCTGTACTTCCCTTTACATATGTAATAGTAACAAAGTCTCAAGTACTGTATTTATTATTTTGAACTAGAACTGAATTACAATGGAACTTAAAGTAGAGAATGTAACGACTGAAAACAACAAATAAAAGACCAAAATATAAGATAGAGAAGCAGGGGGATGAGACGCTCAAATTTCTAAGAATTGGGGATGAGAGACTCAGAAAATTACCATAACAATAAAACACTACTTTGTGCTGCTTCTATCACTTGTTTGATAATTAAACACATAACGCCCATGTGCTCACAGATTCCTTCACACGTTTTACCCCACCTTTTATTCAAAATCAGTTAATCTTTTTGGTCTTCTCTTAACTCGTGTGATCTGCCTATCTGGCACTATTGGTTCATCCACGTTGGTGTCCGCCTCTCTGTTTTGGTTCATAACAATAGCTGGCATGATTGGTTCATCCACGTTGGCGTCCACCTAACTATTTGCATTCATAATAATACTTGTTCCTCACTGAGAACCTTGTCCTCAAGGTTCGAGATAGGAGGATCACAGTAACTTAAGTTCAGAGGAGTAATTTGTTGTGTTTGGCTGCCCTCGCAGCGTCTTAGCACAGAAACATGAATAACACAATGAATCCGAGCAGCCTCTCATTATTCTAACTTGCAAGCAACTTCTCCAACTCGTTTAAGAATTTGGAAAGGCCAAAAGTAACGTATGTCCAACTTTTTAGAGGGAAGCTCCCCGAGAGAAGTCTGACGATAAGGTTTTAATTTGACATAGACCCAATCGCCAACTGAAAAGGTGACCTCTGTGCGCTTGGCATCTGCGAATTTCTTCATGCAAAATTAAGCCTTGCCAAGATTCTTTTTGAGAAAGGACAAAACCTCATCACGCTGCACTTAATAGGCTTCGACTTAGTCACTAGAAGTACTCTCCAAGATGTAGCGTGTAACTGTAGGTGGTTCACACCCATACAAAGCCTGAAAAGGGGTCATGCTGCGGATGATTGATAAGAGGTGTTGTACCAATACTCGAACCATGGAAGCATGGCAACCCAGACAGTGGGGACATCAGCAACAAAACACCTCAATATTTCTCAACACATTTATTAAGAGCCTCAGATTGCCCATCCATTTGAGGATGATAGACGGTGCTCATAGACAGTGAAGTGACTTGAAATCTATTGATCTCTTCCCAGAAGGAATGTAAAAATCGAGGGTGGAGGTTCATGAAGACGAATAATTTGAGTCACAAAAGCTTATGCGACAGTATTAGTGGTATAAGTTGACACCAATGGAATGAAGTGGCCATACTTAGACAAACGATCAACAATTGTCATAATGGTGGCTCTTCCTTTAGAACTAGGAAAGCAAGTGATGAAACAATGGCGATGTCCTCAATACCAATTCAAGAATGGGGAGGGGCTGTAAGAGACCAGCAGAAAGCTGGTGGGAGCTCTTCATTTGCTGGCAAACTTGGCAAGAAGCTACATAAGTCTGAACATCCCGTCGCATGTGTTTCCAAAAGGAATTTGATGCCAAACGGTGGTAGGTACAATTTGTCCCAACATGTCCACCTACAGCAGTGGAGTGAAACTCATATAGAAGGCGTTTGCATAAAGGAGAGTCATTCGGAATAACCAATCTTCCATGGCGAAAGAGCAGTCCTTCACGAAAAACATAGCCAACTGACTCAAAGGACTGTGTAGTGAAATCTTGTTTAATGGATAAGAGGTCTGGATGATATTCATTCAAAGCCTTTAGCTCATGTTCCAAGGAAAACGTTTCAACAGAAAGAGCCAAAAAAACTAGCATCTGGTTGGCTAGATAAAGCATCGGCCGCCTGATTTTGCTTTTCCAATTTATACAATATGCGAAAATAATACCCTACTAACTTGGTAAGCCAATTTTGCTGCTCCGGTATTTGGATGGTCTGGGTGGTCAAATTCTTGAGTGATTGCTGATCGGTGAGTATGGTGAATCGTCGCCCCAAAAGGTACTACCTCCATTTGCTCACTGCCTGAGTAATATCAAACATTTCACGATGATAAGTTGATTCTCTCTGCATTCTATAACTCAACTTTTGACTAAAGTACTGATATACCGTGGTTTCACGGTATTTTTAATGCTTTTTCCTTAAGTTTAGTGTGTGTCCAATAGCCTTTTTGTATTTATTTTTATGTAAGTTTCCCTTTATTTACAGGAAATTTGTCTAAAAATGAACGCGGAAGTTTTTGAGCAAGAAATGCAGAAAAGTTACCACCTATGGAGCTTGTGACAGTTCGTCGTGCCTGTTACGATCCGTAGGTGGCATCATAGTGAAGCTGCTGAAGGAAGATGGGGAAGTCTGACCAAGTGTGGGGTTACGAAGTGCATGACGGACCATCGTAGCCATGACGGTCCGTCCTGCTAGTTCTTCGTGATGATCAGAGAAGTAGTCCGAGTACCCAAAATTCAAGAGTTTTAGTGTTATGGAACGGAGACCCTTGACGCACCGTCGTGCCTGTAACGGTCCGTCATACCTGTTCGTCGAGTTTAATAAAGAAAGCAACAAAAGGATTTGTAAAGTATAGGATGACGGTGGCCATGACGGCCCGTCGTGACCACGACGGCCCGTCATGTGGTCCGTCGACCCAGCCGCGTTTTGACAGATTTTCAGCAAATAGAGTCCTTCTTTTATTAGGTTTTTGTTTTTTTAAAAATAGTTCTAAAAACCTCATTTTTGGGGTTAGACTCTCATATAGTTAGACTCTTGGTTATTAGACACTTTTATGTTAGATTCTTTGTTAGTAGATTTTTTTGTATATTAGACTCTGGATTGTTACACTTTTCTCTTGAGTTGATTGTTGGTGATTTTGTCGATTAATCAAGTAAATTTCCGGATTTTATTCTTTCTCATTGAAGTAAGTGCATGAATTATTTTACTACATATATGAATATTGTGATTATGACTATGGGTAACTAAACTCCATAACTAAAATAGCAATTCTAGAATAGTGTCTTGCATGTATTGATAATTCTTTTGCTTAGAAGTCTTTTTAACGGATGGCCAACGTTAGAACTCGCCTTAATGCTACTTTCCGGACCAAGGAGGTAGACAATAGGAAAATAATTATCAACATAGATTTGGTGTATACTATCTAATAGGCTAGTATTGATTGGTACAAGGTAATAACTTTTCAAATATCGAATACAATGCTTAATATAAGGTAAAGGTAAGGGTTAGTATAGCAACACACGTAGCCAGACCAAGGTGCGGAGTGAAATTTTCTAGATGCCGGACCAAGAATTTAAAAATACATAACTTATCACTTTGCATGCAAGATACTAGGAAAGAATTGTTATAGTTAAAATTATCAAATTAGGAACCTGTGGGGAACACATAAACCCTAGTTACTTTTATTAATTGATTAAACTCTACCATTTAATTTAGCTAGTTATTTTCATTCATTTAGAAATAAACCCCCCCCCTGTTATTGTCTTTGTTTTCTAAGGAAATAATTGACTAAACAATAGTAATAATAGATTGAAGTTAAGTCTGAACTATTTTCCTCATGGGAACGATCCTAACCTCATTAGTTGGGTTCTTTACTTGATGCGACCGCTTTACTTCTTATTTGAGAAGTAAGTTTGAGCGTATCAAATTTTGGCGCCGCTGGCGGGGAAAGTAGCTTTTAGATTAACTTAAACTTATTACTAAAGTTAAGTCAATATTTTCTTGATTTTACTTTGTTTATTGTTTTTTATTCTTGCAGAAATATCTTCCTTGTAGCCAAATACAAGGAGAGGAAGAGCACCCTTGCTTTCCTACGATCACGAATTAGAGCGTACACTATGCAACATGAATGGAAACTTCGGTATTAATGATGATGATCCAAGCCAGAATATCTCAGCTTTGGTTGATGTTCATGGTCAGTTATTACCCGATGCTCCAGGTGAAAACCAACAGAGGGGACAAAATCCCGCTACACGTCCTAAAGAATACTACAGAGGCTATGACAATATAGCAGACTCAGATGGGCCACTTGTCTTGCCCCCTCTACCACCAGGCCACACCTTTGTGGTAACTAGTAGCCTGATGCAAATGCTCACTGCCAGAGGTTTGTTTTCATGGCTACCTTCTGAGGATCCACATTCCCATATGTAAAAGCTGTGTGGGGAGACCTGATTTAGATATGGATGTAATACGTCTAAGAGTCTTTCCTCTCTAACTGAGGGAGAGGCTGCTATTTGGTTCACTGAACTCCCTTATAACTCAATTTTCACTTGTAACCAACTAATGGACGTTTCTTAGCAAGTTACTACCAGGTCTCCAAGAAACTAAACCACAAAGACAGAGTTAACAACTTTGTAGAACTACTAGGAGTCAATTAGTAGTTCTTGGGATAGATTCACCTCATTTTTAAGAAGCGTCCCCAATCACTGCATAGATGATGAGTCACTAAAGGAATACTTCTATCAGGGATATGATGATAATAATAAAGCGGTGTTGGATACTATAGCGGTTGGTTCTTATGGGGAGTGTCCTTATACTGAGATTGCCGAAAAGTTAGAGAAAATATCCCGGAAAAGGCCTATTGGGATACTCCACGATGTGCTAGTAAAAGTGGAGTCATTCATATTTCCGATAGATTTTGTTATTCTTGATTGTCAAGTCGATTTTGAAGTGCCTATTATTGTTGGGAGGTCATTCCTTGCTATGGGTAGAGCCTTAGTTGATACGGGAAAAAGAGCAGATTAAATTTTGGTTGAACAATGAAGAAAAGCGACCTTCAACATTTGTAGGTCCATAAGGCAGAGTGGTGAGCTCCGATCGGTATCTGCTATATCCTACAAAGAAAAGATGAAGAAGCACCATGACCTAAAAATTGAAAAACGAGAGTTTATGGTTGGGGATTTTGCCCTTACTTGATTATCCAACTATTCCCTCATGGAGCAATTGAGTTAGAAACCAAGGAGGGTGTGTGATTTATGGTAAATGGAGAACGAATAAAACCCTATTTTGGGCATGCTGAATAAGTGAATGAAGTGATCGAGGCATACCATCTTGATAAAGGCTGAGTAATAAAGTGTCCTCAGTCGTGCTGCGACGTTAAATCAGGCGTTTGTTTGGAGGCAACCCAATACGTATAGTTTTCTTTCTAGTAATGGTAGAATTTTCTACTAATGAGTTTTTAATTTGCAGGCACATCACCAGGAAATTTTGTAGAAAATCACATTGCAACACTCACTGATGGACACATCGACGGACCATCACGCATGTGGTGGACCGTCGCATGAATCTATCGTGCCAGGTACGTCTTTCAATTATTTCCAAAACTAGGGCACACCTGATGAAACCAATTACGGACCGTTGTCGGAGTCATTGTTGTGGTTCTGTTCTTGATCACCAAGTACCTCCCTTGATTGTTTTACTCAAATTCTCCGTATGTATCTCTGATTTATACCCATTTACATTGCATTTGTGTTTATCAATTAGTATTAGCCTATTTCTTATTGATGGGTCTTCATTCTTTGATCCAAATTTTGTCTGACCTAGGTTGAGAATCCTCAAAATGGCCTTGTTAAAACACTAGAAATAGGTGCTTTGGCATAGCTAGTTTACTAGGTATTTGGGTTAGAATAATATAGGTTATCACTAAGCATTCAATGTGAGTCATAGGGGATGATTGTGGCATCCCCAGTTCTTTCACTGAATGATAGAACGAAACCCGAACCGTCATAGGCTCTGTTCCAACATCTCACTGTACGTTTTCTCCAAGTGTCCACCAACGGATACATGCGACGGACCATCGTTCCCACGATGGTCCGTCCTGCACAACCGTTCTAGTTGCTAGAGACCCTTTTTCTAAGGGTCTCCTACTTTTTCTAAGTGTTCTCTGACGGACATCTACGATGGACAGTCATACAGTCGACGTTCCGCCCTGAACAACCGTCGTAACGGTCAGAGACCCATCTCCTAAAGGTCTCTATACTTTTTCTAAGTGTCCTCAGACGGACATTTACGATGGACCGTCATACCCTCGACGGTCCGTCCCTCAAAACCGTTGTGTCAGTCAGAGGCCCCTCTCTGAGGGTCTCCATACTTTTTCCAAGTGTCCTCCGATGGACCGTCATTACCACGACTGTCCATCCTGCACAACCGTCATGGTTGTCAGAGACCCTTGTTCTATGGGTCTCCCATTTTTTCTAAGTGTCCTCTGACGGACATCTAAGACGGACCCTCATACCCTCAACGGTCCGTCCTGCACAACCGTCGTGTTGGTCAGAGACCCATCTGCTAAGGGTCTCCACGATGGACATCGACGACGGACCGTCATTGTCACGATGGTTCGTCTTGCTTATCCGTCATACTTGTTAGAGACTTTCCTTCAGGGGTCTCCACATCAATATAGTTGAAGTAAGACATGATGGACCCCATGACGGTCCATCGTACTCACGACGAGCCGTCACCTAGTCCGTCGTGTTTCAGTATTACTGCAGAAAAGTCATTATAACTTGTCTCTTATATTTATTTTGTTTCATTTTTGTTCGTCTTGTTTGCTCCTTCTCGTACTAATATTGATTCTTTATAGGTACTATCTCTTATGGCACCAAAAAAAGATTGAGATTACGCACGTGGGCGTTCAAAGTATGTCGCCTCGTCTGCCCGCCTGGTCATAGGCTCTGATGATGAGCATGACCTCGAGTACGTTCCCCCAGGCACTGCCACTCCATCACGAGCTGCACGTGCTACCAGAGCTACGCCCAAGAAGGTGGCGTCTGGTGTAGTCACTGCCTCTCAGTCTGATGAGGAGCATATACTGACCGGCACACCTTCTAGGTTAGCTACACATGAAGAAGGACCGTCTGGCTCCGTAAGAGTTTCGTGGTCGGAGGAAGCCTCAGGGTGCGTTGAAGTCCCTGCACCCACCACAGCTGCATAGTCTGCCTCGTCTGATAAGGCTGACAGTTCTGATTCCACTCCTGACTCACCAACTGAGGCTCTCACCCCAGTTGCCGACCAGCTCAATCGGTGATGTGTTGACGGGCAATATCATGTTTATTTAGACGCAAAGTTTCTGAATGAAAAAGGAGTCATGACATAGACCCTTACACTGGAGAGGCGGGTCCTTACGGTTAGTCTCCTCACCATGCCAGAGATCCACAATCTCTTCACCAGACACCGACTGGAGTGGACAACGCGTTCTTTGGGCTCTTATAGTGAGGAGTTGGTTCAAGAGTTGTACGCCTCTTACGTGACTACTCTCAGATCATAGATAGATAGGCAAGTTTCCCCCTCCAAACAGGCCCCACTTGAGCATGTCCAAGTACGTGGCATTCAAGTCGATATCTCCCTATCTACCATCCGCCTATAACTATACGACGAGGAAGTTGATGCCAGCCGGACCCCTCTCACAGCCGAGTTCCACTACCGGTGGCAAATTATAAAAAATGGTCAATTCTTACGTGAGCCATCACTAAGAGAGACCACCAAGAGGTAGATGGCCATGAACTTGTCTGTTGATGGAGAGGGTGCCGACTGGGTAACAGAGTCGAAGGGAGCCATCAAGAAGGCTAACTTTACCTTCACGGCTAGGTTCTTATGGTTGATTGTCCGCCACTGCCTTTTTCCCACGGCCGCTGATAATATAGTCACATTGGATCGTGCAATTCTGATGGCGGCGGGTTTGAGGTGGACTTTGCTTGGCCACTACATGCGGTCATTTACGAGAGGTCTTTCAAGGTCACAAGTACTTACACTTTTCCATGCATTATATTTTCCCTATGCAGGTCTGCAGGTGTGCCCATCTGGCACATTGATCAGCTCAAGACTCCGCTGGGAACTGTTGATATCGTCTTCATCAGGGATGAGGCCAGTGAGTTTGCTCTTGCAGAGGGACCCGTCTAGAGTTGCCTCCACTTTGTGAAAATCTGGCTGATACGGTAGCACATGCTCGCACAGCTATGCAGGCTTCTTCTGAAACTACTGACACTACCCCGGTCGAGTCTATCCCGGGTAGTAGCACTGCCCCGTGCTCCTCTCGCTCAGCCCTTTTCCCCGCTCTGGTCCCGCTTGTTAGGGTCCAGAAACTAGAGGCACAGATGGTTACACTTCTGCATCACATCCAGCCTTGGATGCAGAGGTCTATTGCTGAGGCTGAAGAGCGCTTGGAGCGGGAAATGGTCTAGCACACAAAGCGAAAGATCGTTGAGGTACATCAGCGCTTGGACACTTTTGAGTTGCGGGTGCTAGCCCGGCCAGCCCCTCTGGTGGACATGTCGACCCTTCAGGATGTAGTCAAGAGTCGTCGAGCGGACATTGATATGATCCTAGAGCCTAAGGTGATTGAGTGTGAGGCCCCTTCTGCAGAGCCTACTGAGGACACAATGATGGCGGCCTTATTCGCCACTTCTAAGATTCCACTACCTCCCCCTCGAAAGCATGCCAAGAGGAAGGGTTGAGAGGAGGATGAGGCTAGGCCACGGAAAAAGGAGCGTGAGATGGAGGCTGTGAGGAGATCCTCACTTGCTGATGAGGATGCGCGTCGGATCAGGGCTGTAGAGTCAGAAGCTGGGGCATCTAGCTCTAGAGATGTGGCAATAGTGGGAGGCACTGCTGATCGTGTTGTTGTGATGATGACATTATTGATGGTGTCCAGACTACAGAGGTAGTGGGTTTTGGGGAACCGGACCAACCAGCTTGCTGATCGTCGGCGCTTTGCGCCCCAGGTTTGCTTCACCTACCACTCTCGTATTTTAATTTTTTTATGCATTGGGGAGAATTGCATGCCTTTTTATTGGGATAGGGTAAATGGAAAGTGAGTGCTAGGGTGAAGTCTGAGTAGCCCAATTCACTATCCTCTTTTGGGGTTTTCTTGCTTGTGTTCTTTTTCCCCAAAAGACTGATTAATTTTATTGTTGAACCGGCATGCCTATATCTTGTGTACATAGTTTAACTCTGAAGCATGATGGCTAATATCCTGATGAAATGAAAATGATGCATGACTAGGCATAGTTATTGATCAATGTGTGGCTC
Source organism: Solanum peruvianum (assembly GCA_027705065.1). Taxonomy (NCBI): domain Eukaryota; kingdom Viridiplantae; phylum Streptophyta; class Magnoliopsida; order Solanales; family Solanaceae; genus Solanum; species Solanum peruvianum. The sequence goes on along the minus strand of JAKWJD010001757.1, from coordinate 11,701,749 downwards.
TAAGTATGACATAGAGATACACTACTCCATGACCCTAAGTCTAAAATTCGAACTAGGTGTCTGATAATCTTTTAGAGTAATGAGATGTCAAGTGAGTGTGAGGAAGATTTTAATAGTCCACTATTTGTACAAAGCTAGAACTTGTCTGGTTAGTCCTGCTAAAAGTAAGTTGTAATAGACAATAAGGAAGGGATCATACGCCCTTGTTCAATCTAGCCAATTTTTAGCCTGAATAAAAAACCGAATGAAATTAATTCCTCTTTGATCCAAATGATTTGAGCTTAAAATAAACCTTTCTTTTTCACCGCAACTGATCTTTTCTGGGATAATGTGTTGACCCTGGTCCCTCCTTGGACATATGTGCACCTCAGCTTATGCCAAAAGCATAAGTTGAGGGTGGCTAATGCATTAAACAACCCTTTCATGGCCCTGACCCGACTTTGGGTATTGTGTACTTTGACTCATGGAAAAGCCATGAATTGAGGGTGGCTATTATGAGGAATGCTCTGGAAAGTGGGGTTGAAAGAACAAAGAGAGAGAAGGAACAAAAATAAAGTGACTCAAGAAATAGTTGAAAGAAAAAATTAAAAAAATACAATAAATACAAGCAAGAAAAGAAGAGAGTCACATGCACAAATGAAGAAAGAAGGGAAAATAGCAAGGTGAAAGAATATGAGAAATTGGGCGAAATAAAATGATAAAAAGTTGGTATGTTGAGCCGATATGTCAAGGAGGGCAAAAAGTAACTAAAAGTATACCTAAATATACCCTACCTGACATTGAGCCTATGTTACAAGCTAAGAAAGTCCTATCATGATCCTAAAAGTTGTATAGCGAACTTCAAGCAGTGAAAATAAGGGCAAGCTTATGGCAATATGTATGAATGAGTTGTGAATTTGTTGTGAGAGTGAGTGTTGAAACGTAATCCTTATACATAAACTGAAATGATTGTGTGAAAAATGAGGATGTTGTTTTGAAGTGAGGACACTAGTTGCAGTACCGAAAATATTAGCACCTCAGTGAGAAATTGAAGAGGATAGGTGTTAGTGCGAGGTGAGTGTGTGTAATGGTTTGATTCCACATAATTCAAGCCTAATAGTGATAACATGCATAAATATGATGAGACTGATCGGGATTGATAGCCAAATTATTGCGAAAGCTAAAACATGGATACTATTCTACAAAGATTTTTGTACTGAGTCTTAGTGCATCGCTTGAGGACAAACAACAAATTTAAGTTGAGGGTGTTGATATACCGTGGTTTCATGGGGTTTTTAATGCTTTTTCCTTAAGTTTAGTGTGTGTCCAAAATCCTTTTCGTATTGATTTTTATGTAAGTTTCCCTTTATTTGTAGGAAATCTGACTAAAGATGAACGCGGAAGTTTTTGAGCAAGAAATGCAGAAAAGTTACCACCTACGGAGCTTGTGACGGTTCGTCGTGCCTGTGACGGTCCGTAGGTGGCATCGTAGTGAAGCTTCTGAAAGAAGATGGGGAAGTCTCACCAAGTGTGGGGTTACGAAGTGCATGACGGACCATCGTAGCCATGACGGTCCATCCTGCTGGTTCGTCGTGATGATTAGAGAAGTAGTCCAAGTACCCAAATTTCAAGAGTTTAAGTGTTATAGAACGGAGACCCTCGACGGACTGTTGTGCCTGTGACGGTCCGTCATACCTGTTCTTCGAGGTTAATAAAGAAAGCAGCAGAAGGATATGTACAGTATAGGATGACGGTGATCATGACGGCCCATCACGCGGTTCATCGACCCAGCCGCATTTTGACAGATTTTCAGCAAAAAGAGTCCTTCTTTTATTAGGTTTTTGTTTTTTATAAATAGTTCTAAAAGCCTCATTTTTGGGGTTAGACTCTGATATAGTTAGACTCTCATATAGTTAGACACTTTTATGTTAGATTCTTTGTTGGTAGATTTTTTTTTATATAAGACTCTGGATTGTTACACTTTTCTCTGGAGTTGATTGTTGGTGATTTTGTCTATTAATCAATTAAATTTGTAGATTTTATTCTTTCTCATTGAAGTAAGTGCATGAATTCTTATACTACATATATGAATATTCTGATTATGACTATGGGTAAATAAACTCCATAACTAGGGTTGTGGGAACCACGGGTGAATAATGAGGTAAAATTTAACTAAAATAACAATTCTAGAATAGTGTCTTGCATGTATTGATAATTCTTTTGCTTAGAAGTCTTTTTAACGGATGGCCAACGATAGAACTCGCCTTAATGCTACGTGCCGGAACAAGGAGGTAGACTATAGAAAGAGAATTATCAACATAGATTTAGTGTATACTATCTAATATGATAGTATTGATTGGTACAAGGTAATAACATAGTCAAATATTGAATGCAATGCTTAATATGAGGTAAAGGTAAGGGTTAGTATAGCAACACATGTAGCCGGACCAAGGTGCGGAGTGAAATTTTCTAGATGTCGGACCAAGAATTTAAAAATACATAACTTATCACATTGCATGCAAGATACTAGGAAATAATTGTTATAGTTAAAATTATCAAATTAGGAACCTGTGGGGAACACGTAAACCCTAGTTACTTTAATTAATAGATTAAACTCCAACATATGAATCTGTTAGTTCTCTACTTTAATTTAGCTAGTTATTTTCATTCATTTAGAAATATAAATCCCCCTTTTATTGTCTTTGTTTTCTAAGGAAATAATTGACTAAATAATAGTAATAATAGATTGAAGTTAAGTCTGAACTATTTTCCTCATGGGAACGATCCTAACCTAATTAGTTGGGTTCTTTACTTGATACGTCCGCTTTGCTTCCTATTTGAGAAGTAAGTTTGAGCGTATTAAATTTTGGCACAACTTCCGCGGAAAGTAGCTTTTAGATTAACATAAACTTATTACTAAAGTTTAGTCAATATTTTCTTGATTTTACTTTGTTTATTGTTTTTGATTCTTGCAGAACTATCTTCCTTGTATGCCAAATACAAGGAGAGGAAGACAACCCTTGTTTCCCTACGATCACGAATTAGAGCGTACACTACGCAACATGAATGGAAACTTGGGTATTAATGATGATGATCCGATCCAAACCAGAACATCCCAGCTTCGGTTGATGTTCATGGTCAGTTATTACCCAATGCTCCGGGTGAAAACCAACAGAGGGGACAAAATCCCGCTCCACGTCCTCAAGAATACTACGGAGGCTATGACAATATAGCAGACTCCGATGGGCCACTTGTCTTGTTTCCCATACCACCAGGCCACACCTTTGTTGTTATTAGTAGGCTGATGTAAATGCTCACTGCCAGAGGTTTGTTTTCAGGGCTACCTTCTGAGGATCCACATGCCCATATGTAAAAGCTGTGTAGGGAGGGCCTGATTTGGATTTGGATGTAACAGGGCTAAGATTCTTTCCTCTCTCAATGAGGGAGAGGCTTCTATTTGGTTCACTAAGATCCCTTATAACTCAATTTTCTTTTGGAACCAACTAAGGGACGTTTATTAGCACGTTACTACCCGGTCTCCAAGAAACTAAACCACAAAAACAGAGTGAACAACTTTGTAGCACTACTAGGAGAGTCAATTAGTATTTCTTGGGATAGATTCACTCATTTTTTAGAAGCGTCCCCAATCACCGCATAGATGATGAGTCACTAAAGGAATACTTCTATCGGGGACAGGATGATAAGAGTAAAGCAGTGTTGGATACTATAGCGGGTGATTCTTATGGGGAGTGTTCTTATGCTGTCATTGCCGAAAAGTTAGAGAAAATCTCCCGGAAAAGGCCTATAGGGATACTCCACGATGTGCTAGTAAATGTGGAGTCATTCATATTTCCGATAGATTTTGTTATTCTTGATTGTGAAGTCGATTTTGAAGTGCCTATTATTCATGGGAGGTCATTCCTTGCTACGGGTAGAGCCTTAGTTGATACGAAAAAGGGGCAGATTAAATTTTGGTTGAACAATGCAGAAGCGACCTTCAACATATGTAGGTCCATGAGGCAGAGTGGTGAGCTCCGATCGGTATCTTCTATATCCTACAAAGAAAAGATGAAGAAGTACCATGACCTAAAAATTGAAAAACGAGAGTTTATGGTTGGGGATTTGGACCTTACTTGATTACCCAACTATTCCCTCATGGAGCAGTTGAGTTAGAAACCAAGGAGGGTGTGCATTTTAAGGAAAATGGAGAACGAATAAAACCCTATTTTAGGCATGCTGAATCGGCAAATGAAGTGATCAAGGCATACCATCTTGATGAAGGCTGAGTAATAAAGTGTTCTTAGTCGTGCCGCGATGTTAAATCAGGCGCTTGTTTGGAGGCAACCCAATACGTATAGTTTTCTTTCTAGTAATGGTAGAATTTTCTACTAATGGGTTTTAAATTTGCAGGCACATCACCAGGAAATTCTGGAGAAAATCACACTGCAACACTCACTGATGGACACATTCACGGACCGTCATACATGCAACGGACCGTCGTATGAATCCTTCATGCCGGGTACGTCTTTCAATTTTTCCAAAATTAGGGCACACGTGACGGAACCAATGACGGACCGTAGTCGGGGTCTCGTTGCGTCATTAATGATCATACCCGACCCGACCCGGTTGGGGGTAATTTGAAAAATTGGTAACATTTAAAAACCCTACCCCTTAATTTCACCCATTTCCTTCCCTCTTTCTTCCATTTCCCTCCCTTTTCAACTTCCAACTTACTACCTCCCTTCTCTTTCAACCGATCGCTTTCCCGAATTCACCGATTACCGATATCTCCTTTCTACCGGTCGGAGTCAAATTCTCAGGTATGTTTCTCTGATTTCTACCCATTTACATTGCATTTTTGTTTATCAATTTGTATTAGCCTATTTCTTATAGATGGGTCTTCATTCTTTGATCCAAATTTTGTCTGACCTAGGTTGAGAATCCTCAAAATTGCCTTGTTAAAACACTAGAAAAAGGTGATATAGCATTGATAGTTTACTAGGTATTTGGGTTAGAAAAATATAGGTTATCACTAAGTATTCAATGTGAGTCATAGGGGATGATTGTAGCATCCCCAGTTCTGTCACTGAATGATAGAACGAGACCCCGATGACGGTCCGTTGTACCCACGATGGACTGTGATAGGGTCTGTTCCAACATCCCACTGTACGTTTTCTCCAAGTGTCCACAAACGGATACATACGACGGACCGTCGTTCCCACGACGGTCCGTCCTGCACAACCGTTCTGGTTGTCAGAGACCTTTTTTCAAAGCGTCTCCTACTTTTTATAAGTGTCCTCTAACGGACCATCATACCCTCGACGGTCCATCCTGCACAACCGTCGTAACGGTTAAAGGACTGTGTAGTGAGAGCTTGTTGAATGGCTAAGAGATCTGGATGTTATTGATTCGAAGCCTTTAGCTCATGTTCCAAGTCAAACGTTTGAGCAGAAAGAGACAAAAAACTAGCATCTGGTTGGCTTGATAAAGCATCGGCCACCTAATTTTGCTTTCCCGGTTTATACAATATGCAAAAATCATACCGTACCAACTTGGTAAGCCATTTTTACTGCTCCGGTGTTTGGATGGTCTGGGTGGTCAAATTCTTGATTGTTGATCGGTGACTTAGGTGAATTATAGACCCTAAAGGTACTGCCTCCATTTTCTCACTACCTGAGTAATAGCAAACATTTCACGATGATAAGTTGATGCTCACTGCATTCTACGGCTCAAGTTTTGACTAAAGTACGCAATGAGATGACCCTGTTGGGACAAAACAGCCCCTATGCCTTGCCTTGAAGCATCCGTTTCCACCTGAAACTCTTGAGTGAAATCCGGAAGGTTTAAGACGAGTGTACTACTCAATTTCTTCTTAAGTGTCTCAAAAGCTTCCTGAGTTAATTCAGTCCAGTGAAATAAATCCTTTTGTAGCGAATCAGTCAAAGGTCCCGCTACACTAGAATAGTGATGAATGAAACGCCGATAATAACTAGTGAGCCATAAAAACCCCAAACATCCTTCACCGACTTAGGTACTGACCGTTGTTGGATTGCTATTGTTTTACCAGGATCCACACCAAGACCTTTGTTAAAAATCACATGCCCCAAATAATCAATGGTCGTTTGGCCAAATAAACATTTACTCTTTTTAGCGACCAATTGTTGAGAGAGAAGCTCTAGGACAATGGTGAGATGCTCCAAATGAGACTTCCAATTTGTACTATAGGGAAGGATGTCATCAAAAAAAACCAATGCAAAACATCAAAGACACGATCTGAATATCTCATTCATAGTATCCTGGAAACTGGAAGGTGCATTGGATAACCCAAAGGGCATTACTAGGAACTGATAGTGCCCCTCATGAATTCAGAAAACTGATTTTGTAATGTCATTAGGATTGACAAGAATATGATGGTATCCAGACGGTAAGTCAAGCTTTGAAAAAGAGTTTGTGCCATGAAGTTCATCAAATAATTCATCAATTGACAGGTGATGAGAAAGGGCTAGTACTTGGTCGAATAACTCTATCATTGAGCATATTTGACACGAGTTGCTCCATAATTTGCTTCTGAAAATAGGGATAGCGATACGGCTTGACATTTACATGTTCGGTCCCAGGCTTTAGATGTATAGCATGATCCTGGAACCTCAAAGGTGGTAAGCCACTGGGCTTCTGGAAAACATCACCAAAGGAGTCCAATGGAGGCGTTAATAGAGAAGGTTCATCGATGAGGGTTTTGTTCCCAGTATTAGTTACCGTCAAACAATAAAAAGAAGCAATGAAATTTGTGGTGGCCAAACGTCGCAAACTATAGAGTTGTACTAGTTGCATCTCAGTAGGGGAGTTCCTCATCCAATGAACAAGAGAACCATTCAAAGAGAATTCGGAGATGTGTATTGCATAGTCAGTGACAACGGCTCCAAAGGTTCCTAACCACGAGAACCTAAAATCACATACGCTGCATGAATATATAAAACATACAGATCCATAGGAAAATTATACCCCTGAATGTGCAAAGGAACTCCACGCACAACCTCGTCACAACACAAATGTTGGCCACTTCCAACTACCTAGTAAAACTAGGAATGGAATCAACCACCATGTGCAAGTATTTGGTTGCCCTTGCTTGTATAAAATTATGTGAACTACCCCCATCTACAAGAATTTGAATTTTAGAACCATTAACAACGCCAGTAAAACATAAAGTAGTCGATAAATCTTCACCAAACAAAGCTTGATAAGAAATAGAAGAATGATCTTGTACCTCCAAGAGTTGGAAGTCTTCGGCCAAAACTCCATCAGATTCAAATGATTCAGGCCACTACGAAGGTGACTCTGAATCTTCAGTCAGCAAAAACAATTGGGCTAGCGCCTTACATTTGTGAGAAGGAGAGAATTTCTCATCACAATTGTAACATAAGCCTCTCTCACGACGACTCTGTAATTCAACAGGAGATAGACGTTTGAAGGGTATGCAATTCGGGGGTACACATGGTGGTGCAGTTGGGACTAACGTCGATGAGAAAGGTTTGGATGAGTGGTTCATCGGAGTAGGATTGGGTAGAATCGGATTTGTTCTAGCAAAGGTAGGTTGTTTTGACCCTTTCACAGAGCTTAACCGTTATTCATGAACAAGAGCCAGAGACAGAGCTCGATCTAGTTTGGTAGGCTCATGAGCCACCACTACTGATTTAATTTTGGGTCGGAGCCCAGAAATCCAAAAATGTACCAACCAGTGCTCACCAATGGGAGTAGTTTCATTGGTGAGAGCTTCAAATCTGCTCTGATATTCCGCCACTGTTGTAATCTGTTGTATGTTAGCCAAACGAACCTCTAGTGTTTCTAACTCCTGTTTTTTAAATCGATGAACTAATTTCTCAGCAAAGTGGTCCCAATCAATCAACTTCTTATTGCGATACAACCAGCTATACCATTAGAGAGCATCGCCATCAAGATAGAATTAAGACAAGGACAATTTATGGTAATCAACAATGCGATAAAAATCAAAATATCATTCTGCTTGGAAGATCCAAGCCTCTGGATTAATTCCATAGAAACGCCCCAAGTATACCGGTGCTAGCTTGTGGCGATGAGTTGGAGGGGATGGCGTTGGTTCTGGGAGGTTCACCCACTGCGTCGGCTCACGATAATGATCTAGATCCACTACAGGGACACGAGTAGGCAGAAATAAGGTAGCGATGGAAGCTACCAATTGTTGTATAGAGGAGCGCAGATCTGTAATTTTCTGGGCAACGGATATGTCGTTGGTACCCTTCAAGTGTTGTTCCTCTACTAGACACGCAAGAATGAAAGCACCAATGTAATAGTAACAAAGTCTCAAGTACTATATTTATTATTTTGAACTAGAATTGAATTACAATGGAACGTAAGGTAGAGAATGTAATGACAGAAAGCGACAAATAAAGACCGAAATATAAAATAGAGAAGAATGGGGATGAGACGCTCAGATTTCTAAGAAATGGGGATGAGAGACTCAAAAAATTACCATAACAACAAAACCCTACTTTGTGCTCCTACTATCTCTTGTTTTATAATTAGATGCATAATGCCCACGTGCTCACAGATTCCTTCACACGTTTTACTCCACCTTTTATTCAAAATCAGTTAAGCTTTTTGGTCTCCTCTTAACTCGTATTTTGTGCCTAGATGGCATGATTGGTTTAGCCACGTTAGCGTCAACTTTGTTGTTTTCATTCATAACAATAGCTAGCACGATCGGTTCAGCCACGTTGGTGTCCACCTCACTATTTGAATTCATAACAATAAAATATACACGAGAAAGAAAGAATTCAAGTGATTCAGTAGTGCAATACAAACAAACAACATATTTACTGCAATCCCACAAGTGGACTACGGGAGGGTGGTATGCACGCAGACATACCCCTACCATGGGAAAGTGGAGAAGATAATGATACAGTAAAGTCATTACAAGAAAAATAAAGTGAATTTTAATAAATCTAATATATAAACATACAAACTTAAATACATATAATATATAAACATAGGAATAGGATTAAAAACAACTCGCTACGAGACAGTGAGATTAAGATATAAGTAGTTACTAGAAGTCATTGAGGTAAATCTAAAATGCGTCGTAGACTTTGAACGTGAAAAATACTGGAAACTTTTATCCCATGAAATTGTATTATAGATTATCTTTCCTAATTAACTTCTATAATGTGTTGACTCTTTTCTCTCTCTCTCTCCCCCCCCCCCCCCCTAGAATAATGATTCAATAAATATGCCAATGGTTTGTTAATCATTTTGAAAAAAAAAATGCATTACAACAAATGTAGAAAAGTCTACCTGCAGGGGCTTTGCTGTAGATTTAGTGAAAGAAATGGAAGAACATGCTTTCATACACCATTCTATACAGATCGACAGAGGAAGTTCGTGAAAGCTTAAAATACTGAACTCCACAAACGTAAAGCAACATGGTCACAAAATAACACCAGCTACCCAGTTCAGGCGCACTATTAGAGATGAAGTACATTAGTTGATACTCAAAAAAGCACAACTTAATCGACAATCTTCACAAACAAGTTGAACTATGAAGAAAGAATTTTTTTTGAATATATAATAATCGCACTAATCAAGACAAACCTCTTTACCTTTTTGCCTAAGGAAAATATACCAGGACTCTTTTTGATCCCACCATCCAATGATATAGCTCATCAGTTATAAAAGGTAGTGCCTGCTATGGGTGGTAGAGGAACCGAAATAAGGACTGCCGGACCGGTATTAATCGGAACAGGCACGGAACCGAGAACCAACACCCGGAACCGGCACGGACCGGTACCGGTAGATCCGGTCAATTATACATGTACCCGTCCCGGTCCGGTAGTGCCGGTACGAAACCAAACCAGATTCCAGGACTGGGCATGATAAATTAAAAAATATATTAAAATCAATTAAATGTTAAAACTTTTATTGTTTTAAACTTAAAAAATTATACTTTTAAAACTTTAAAAGTTAATTATTTATACTTTTTAAACTTCAAAGTTTGAAATTTTGTAAAACTTTAAAGTTTAAAGTTTAAAGTTTGAAAGTTTGTAAAATTCAAACTTTCAAATTATAAAAATATAATTTAAATATTTGTTTGAAACTTTGAATATAAATTTAAAATTTTATTTTTCTAGTTTAAAATTTTAACTTTAAAAGTTTGAAAATAAAAATTCAAACTTTAAAAGTTTGAAAATTTATATTTCAAACTTTAAATGTTTGAAAATTTAAAATTCAAACTTTAAATGTTTGAAAATTTATAATTCAAACGTTGAGGTTATAAAATTTAAATTTCACAATAATTAAAATTAAATTAAAGACAATAATTGAAAAAATTTAAGGTGAATAGCCTAGACTTTTGTTAATATTAATTTGATAGTACAATTTGATCTACAAAAATATTAGTAGAGTATTAAAAGATCTAATCTACATAGCCACCAATGTCGGGATTTCAACAATTTTAAGATATTAGAGAGTAAAGACTAGTGAGTAGAGAGTTCAGAGAATAGAGGATGATATTGTGAATTTGTGAGTGAAAATAATGAAAGTTTAGGGGTATTTATAGGTAATAAAAAGGGTTAAAATGTAGGTTTTTTAAAGTTTGGAGTATTAAAAAAGTTAGGGGTAGGGGGTGTGATATGAAGTAAAAAGGGGAAAAGAGTCGTTGGTGGTCCCACTAGACGTTACCCAACGGCTCCCCAACGTTCACATTTCAAAAAATTAAAAAAAACAATCAATTTGGCGAACCGGACCGGTACTGGTATTGACCGCTAAATTCTGATTTCCATCCCAGACCCCTTCCCTAGGTCCATATCGTGACTAGCGGAACGGGACCGAACCGGTAACGGAACGGGACCGGTACTGGACAGTCCCGGTTCCACTACCACCCTTAGTGCTTGCATCATGTCTGCCCTTGTTTTGTATACTTGCAACTGTGAGAAGAGTCCATAGAAGAGGGTCTCTCTCAGGCCATGACCAGTGCTTGTAACACAATATAAGTTCGCAGGGTCAATATTGATCATATTGACAGCAAAACCAAGAAAACCAGGAGGAGTTTCCTCGTTGAGGTAACTTGGCTTCTTTATGGACAACCTCCTCTGAGGGTCACCAGCAATAAACTCACCATTGTATGGTCTAAAATGATAACACAAAAATGAAAAAATAAGAGAGTAAAGAAGTGGTAAAGAATATGAGATGCATTTGCAAGATGAGATCATCATAACCTCAAACCTTAAGTTCTCAAGACAGATTACAAGATATCGTTCTTCCAAAGGTCTCCCAATTGAATATCCAACTCCATGAACACCAGAACTTTTAATTATAAGACCTTCCTTATCATATGTTTCCACTGCTTTAAGTCCACCACGTATCTTGCAAACAACTACTAACATGGTTTTTTGCCCAAGATAATCTGAGAGTTCCCTGGATTTCAGAGATTAAGATACAAATGTCAGTCGTAGCACAGTGAACTTCTAAAAAAATTTGTTTAGTACAATGAACTTTCATTATTTGCCTACATTTTGGTAAAGATATGGCACTGGGGCCTCACTCAACCCTAAAATATATCTCATAAGGGGAAGATGGCCCAAGCATGTATATGCAAACCACACATTAATTCCCTAACTAATGTGGGGCTCTAACTTATTTGAACACCCCTTTCACGTCTAAGCTCAGAAATCCCAAACAGGGATTGACCTGGCACTGATATCATATAAGGATATAGCACTTGGGCCCAACTCAAATCCAAAATCTAGCTCATAAGGGGAGGATTCCATATACGCAAATGCACATCCATTCCCCAATCAACATGGCACTTTAACCCACTCTAACATTCATTAAACGCCATGCTTCTTTCATCTTCAATCACAAAATGAAAAGAACTACTCAGATTCTAACATCTATGTCATGACAAGACCTAGCTTTAAGCAAAGATATGCTCATTTTCATACACAAAAGAGTCTCCACATGCTAAGAGGTTATTCCTAGGTCAATTGTACAAAGAAAAGGTCCAAAAGTATTAACAACAACAACAAAAACATACCTAGTGAGAGGATGAAAAGTACAATAAGAAATTATAATAATATACTTAGTACGACATAAGAAAGTGAGAAAACGTTCAACTACTAACAAACCTTCTACCTTAATTTGTGACCTCCAAACCCTAATCACTCAATACCTATGACAAATTCAAAGACCAGAACGTATCAAACTATTTGTCTCAAATCTTCTCCATCATGCAGCCACATATTGTCATCTTGATTGGGACAGAGTTAACGAGTGCTATAATCCCTTAAAATGGGACTAGCATAGAAAGTGGACTCATATAAAGCTCATTTATTTTTTGTTCTTTCTCTATTTTTTTTAATAGAAAATGCCAGCAATTACTAGATGCTATATGTAACTAACCTGGTGAAATTATCGTCGTCAACCTTCCCAAGCAAAGCAACAATTCCTATTATGTCCTTCATAAAGGAATATGAGCTCTAGTATGCTTTTGGAGCTGGACACAGATGGCTGCTGCAGATTTATCAAAACTTAAGATTTGTTTAATGGTCTTCTCTTCATTCTTCCCATTGGAAGATTTCTTATTTTCAGAACCAGTTTCACTTGCTGAATAACTCTTGGAGAGAGCAGCTACAATACCCCACAAGCACAAGGAATTAAAATTGAGAAATAGTGAAAAGGCATATGACTAAACGGAAAGAAAAAAAAGTTAAAGTAAATAATATAGTCTACCTAAGTACTTTTAAATAGGCAATACACAACACTAAACCCATGAACAATATATTAAGCTCACTGAAACAAGCTGATGGTTGATATTCTGCACTACAGGTAATCATGAAATTCGTATTTACTTGAAATTTGAAAGACTCCAATTGATATGACAATCTTACAATGGTTGATTGTTTCCCTGCCATAAAGACCGTTAAAGCATCTTAAATATTGCACAAGCATTTTATAGCACACCTAATTAACTTGAAAGAAGGACACAATACCTTCTAAATCCAAAATTGAATCATCCAACATGTTCTTCTGACCCTCTAAGAATTTGATTTTATCATCATGGGGTTTAATTTGAAGACTAGTCTCCTTAATTACATCCTCAAGTTTCTGCAGTAATTAAATGACGCAGTAGTGAATATTGATCCATACAATATATTATTATGTCCATTATAATCTCAAATAAAGGACACTAATAGATATTTCTATACCTATCATCAAGACTATTGTGTATATTGCATTGCATCCATGAATGACAAAATAAAATAAACTAGGCAGATATCTTTGAAAATCATAACCACCTTGGAATGGCAGCTAACAGCCTTAGCAGTTCCATTTTGCATTATATCCTGATTGCCAGCAAAATTAAAGGAACTAACCTGACCTCCTTGATTGAGCGATAGATCATGCATAAGTGGTGCCTTAGGAACAATTTGTAGCTGGAAAAGTAATGTAAAAAAATCAGTTTGTTAGAGTTGTTTATTAAGAAAAAGTTCAACGAGTGTCTAGTATAAGGTCCTAGAGTGCACACCACATATGCAGTGAACAAGTAACACTAATGCGCAAATCATACATGCCATTTTTTATCTTTGTTTCATTAAGGAGGAACATAAAATATACTTTCCTTATGAAAATACAAATGAAGGTTGAACATTCAGATTTCCACAACATGATGCCAAATTTTCTTCTGGAAATATACTACATAGATGGAAAGAGGCCAAAGCTTTCTTAATCGAACAACCCACATTTTTAGCAAATTTAGAACGTGTGACAACTACGGGGCAATGGAAAACAAACTTAACAATTTCAGGTACTAGTTCTAATACAGTTCAATTAATGGAAGTTCTTTGAAGCTAAGTCCCTTAAGTTTGTAGATGTGAAATAAAAATTGGTAAAGGGGAGCTGCAAAGGGATGGATATTATTGTTTTTAGAGAGAAAAAAGTCATGCATTGCTTTGACAAAATGGGTGCCACAAGCAGATTCTCTTTGGAAGTGTGATGTGAAGAATTAAATTAGGTCATATTATGAAGATTTGTTACATCAAATGCAAAGACATTGCATGAAAGTTGAATATGCTTATAAATTGATACTATCTTGAGTGAAACTACGTTAAGATGTAGGTTATAGAGTTAGGTTCAGTGTTACGGCTTAGATGAAATGATTTAGTTCAACAGTCTCAACCTATATTTTTTTTATTACAAGGAAAACCCCATTCGCTACCCTTTGAATGCGCACCGGATAAAAGCCCGCTCCTATGCAATAGATTGCAAACCACACAGGAGAGGTAACCCGCACTAGGCAAGCCCGGTGCGACAAAATCGACCAACAAGGCAAACCCCTTGCTTTCTCGGGCAAGGATTTTCGAACATGAGCCCTGCAATATGGAATTCCCAAGCCCAAACCGCTGGGTCACCCAAAGGGTTTAAACAGTCTCATACCTTACACTTAAAATACTTTCCAAGAGAAATCCTATCATTGTGACCCTAATATCTCCAGAATAGTTTATATGGCCATGCCCACCAGCAGTAAGCCACAACCAGTGGCTGGTCTACCCATTACAGCTCTCTCTACAATGACGAATTACATTACAGCCCTACATAACATCATTGTCCAAGAGAAAACCAAACATATTATGCACTGGCGGCAAAATTTCCATATGGAAGACCTAATTAATACTCACTAAATAATTTTTGCCAACACAATTGGAGTATGCAATATTAGCTATCTTGAAGAAAGGCAACTCTGACGAGTTCAACATAAAATGCGGGCATGTCAACCTCTTTCCACCACTTTTCAAAAAATAGTATCATTGTGCATCATTCAAGCAAAATCAGCCATCAACGTACATATTCCAGTGACTACTCACAACTATCTATGTTTTTTTTTGGTATTGTGCAAAATTCAACACCACCACAATGTCACGCCTCGAGATACCCCCGAGACGCGGACACGGAACCTAGGACCACAAGTGATCCCAAGCTAACCCTGCTGGCATGGACATGAGCATACTAAAGATAATAAATTGTTGCGGAAGCTAAATCATAACTTAAAATGAAAAGATGGGGAATAGACATATGATTAAACTGATATGTATGAATATTGATGAGTTTAATACAAATGAAATATTAACTCAATACTAAGTTGAATCTAACTATGTCTGAAATTAGCCTCTAAACTAGACTAGAAATACTGGGACAAGCCCCATCTAAATGTAGCAAAAACTGAAACTAAATGACTAAAGTCTGAAATGAAACTCATGATTGTTGTCCTCGGAGAATGAGGACTCACCACTGAATCTACTGAAATGGAGATCGAGAAATCGATCTATGCGTAATATGGATGCTGAGAACCTGAACCTACATCACGAGAAGATGTAGCGTACGTATGCGTCAGTACTTGTAAGGTATTGAGCATGTAGGATAGAGTACAACTGAAATAAAACATAACTAAACAAGCACAAAAACA
Organism: Solanum peruvianum; assembly: GCA_027705065.1. Lineage (NCBI taxonomy): Eukaryota > Viridiplantae > Streptophyta > Magnoliopsida > Solanales > Solanaceae > Solanum > Solanum peruvianum. The sequence goes on along the minus strand of JAKWJD010001757.1, from coordinate 11,686,280 downwards.
AGTATAATAATCTGAATGTGATGTGCTGATTTATGAGCTAATTGGATGCAACGACCAATTTATAACATGTTGAAACTGAATACTGAATATGCTGATTATTGGTCAATTCAAAGAGTCTAATTGAACTGTGGGAGCTACTAATAATCGATAATAAAACCACATGAGCTAAACGTGGAGTCCGATGTATACGCCCCATCGAGAGGACCCAATATACCCTGCCAAAGGTATAAAGGCATGCTGGGGTGATCACTAAACTGATTGCCCACAGAGGGGACTTACAACCTACTCGGCTAGTAGTTTTGGGACTATTGGGTACGCTAAACCCTAGTCCAACTCGGTATTATGCTACTCCCAATGAATTCTGTAAATGAACTGATTATATCTGAATTTCTGTAAATACGAGATAGCTTAAAACTGAACAGGCAAACTGAGAATGCAACAATTAATCTGGTAATTATGCATTTATAACTGAGGCATATATATTTGAAGTGTCTGAAATATATGACCTAGCATGTGCAATTCAACAACTAAAGAATTAGAAAGCTAGGGTTCTGAAATTCATGCGATAATCTGAGTAATAACATGATAAGTTGATTTGGAACATATATTTAATAAATTCATGAAGTTATATCAAAGTTCTAGAAACCCTAGGTTTAATCATGATAAGAGAATCAAGAACTGACTGAAACTAAGGACCCAATGGGTGAAAGGAACCCACTAGTGAAATCACACATACCTAGTGATGAAATCCACGGAAAAATACTTAAGTTTCTGGGATGGAAGTGTTGGAGCTTGTGGCATTCTTGAACTAGGGTTCTTGAGCTTTTTTCTCCTCTCTTGCTTCTAATTTTCTAAGTTTTGATTTAATGATTTGACTTGGATATGTTTTAATTACGTTTCTAGGCTTAAACTGACTAAAATCTGATGATTTAGGGTCAAAACGACGTAACTTAGGGTTTAAACAGAGTGGGAAAGGTCAAAAAGACCCCTGGAAAGGTTGTTGTTGAGCCTCACGACGGCCAGGACTGACGGTCCGTCGTGCGCCCGACGCTCCGTCGTTGGGTTCGTCGTGAGGGCCTATTCGATAAGCCTTTACTAAAATGGGCATAACGTTTTACTCGGAGGTATGATTTTAGCAAGGTCAATGGCTATGGAAATATAATTCAATTATCTATCTGTGGGTAGGTCATAGGAGACGTAATTCATTTTGTGCCAAGAGTTATGATCATTTTAAGTTGACCCAACTGCATTTCCCCTTAACAGGCTGCAAATTTTCCACCTACGGACTGTAGGTCCACCTACGAACCATGTTGGTCATCCATAGCTCTTGTTAGAGAGTGGTTGAAGAGAGTCTTAATCGACGGTCACAGACTACGGACCGTCGTTTGACCAACGGACCGTAAGTCCGTCTGTCGTCCAAAACTTAACCAATTTTTCTAGGCTGAAATTTTTGGGAGTTTATGATCCCATCGACGGTTGCGCAGGATGGACCGTGGTTCAGGCTACGGTCCGTCGATGCCACCGTTGGTAGCACCTGCAGATTTTTCTGAAAAATAATTTTTGGTTTGTTTTGGCTACGGGGTGTTACACACAAGGTCCAGCAACCTTCGGCAACCTAAGCTCAACCAACGTCATTGGTCGCAAATACCTCACGCGAGGCTAGATCTAGGATTCTAGCGACCGCGATAGTACCAAACGCCAATGTGTAAGCCTGTTCCAGCTAGTTTTCGGGCGACTTGACTCGTGATTTCAAGACAATTCATACATTTAATACCAAATTTTAATTACTTTTTGGTGACCACTGCATTATTCTCGACAAATTTAAGTTTTCCAATTTCACTTTTGCCAAAGGATATACATAGACATTTGGGTTGGATTAGAATGATAATTTATCATCTCGAGCTAAAATAGCATATATCTGTCTTTTTCTATCTATGGTTTTCATTCTTTATTGGCCTCTTCATCAATTGGACAATAATGATGCTTTACCACATGATTTTTATTGGCGGGGGGAATCCAGTATCCTTAGTATCCTCATATGTCGATTATGCAGGTCACTCTAAAGTCTAAGGTTTGAAAGTCTACTTGAGATAGATTTGGGGAGTTCAGTAAGTAATTCCGGATTTTGGCATGACTCATGGTGAAGTTGATCACTCAATGTTTTATCAATATATTGCATCTAATCTGTTTATATTTATTTGTTGGTCCAAGTTGACGTTATCGTTATCACCGGCAATGATTAGGATAGTATCACTAATTTGAAGTAAAATTTCTTTCAGTATTTCCAAACCAAAGACCTTAGCGAACTAAGGTATTTTTTAGGTATTGAGCTTGCTCAGTCAGGATTAAGTATTGTTATGTCGCATTGCATGTGTGACTTAGACATTCTTGAGGAGGCAATAATGATGTGATGCAGACCTATTGACACTCCTATGGATCCCAATGCTAATATACTTCCACGACAGGGGAAGCCATTCCGCGATTTTTGAATTTATAGATGGCTAGTGAGTAAGTTGAATTATAGTGACTAGATCTGACATCCTTTTCTTGTGAGTCTTGCAAGAAAGTTTATGACCTCCCCTCTAATAATCATTGTGATACAGTTGTTCGTATTTTGTAATATACAATGAGTTTCAGGTATATGACTACTCTTTGATGATCGAGGTCATAAGCATATCATTGGATATATACACGTTGATTGGACAAGATCACCCTCTGATAGACGTTCCAAGTTTCGATATTGTGTTTTAGGAGTTGTTAATTTGGTATCCTAGAAGTGTAAGATGCAAAGTGTGGTTGCTCAATCAACTGAAGAGGAGTACCATATCGAGCAATGGTTGCAGCAACTCGCGAGCTAGTTTGGATAAATCAGTTGGTGAGAAAATTAAAATTAGGAAAAATGACCAAATGGAACTTGGGGGTTGATATACCCCTAGTGAGAAAAACTTGTGGATTTTATGATAACCTTTCTGTTAAAGAAAAAGCATTTCACATCGCCTACCCTCTCTTGCTTTGTAAAATTACCATTTCAACTAGATCATAACATCCTCCTTTCTACCTAATCATGATATATATTGATGCAGTTGGATATCATAAAAAACTCTAACTAAACCCTAGATTCTCACATATCATAAACTACCAACCAAAGGAACATCTAAATTGATGAAGAATTCTATCAGAGAACATGCACAACTTTATTGGTGCCCATTAGCATTAATTAAGTATTTTTATGATTTAGAAATCTTATGTTGAAACTCGATTGAAAGAATTAGCATTTTCAATTGAGTTGAAAAATCATTCAATTGACTAAACAATTAAAGGTAAAACAGAGGGGGCAAAAGAGGGAAAGGAAGAGCTTGCACCTTCTCATTGTCTATCAACATTCTCTTGTTCGCCGTCCATTGTTGAATTGCCGGAGATTCCGAGAAGAGCGAGATTGGCTTCGTTAAGGGCAAAAGTGGGGAACAACAATTCTGATAGCAAAGTGAATATAGGGGTATTTGGTGTGAAGGCGTTTTGGCATTTATTTGGTGCATAAAATCTCAATTCTCAAGTAACTCACACTTGACACGTGTACAATTTTTTAATGTTTTTGCTAAAAAATCATAAATATAAAATAGAAGTAATTTTATCTAAAATAAAAGTATAGTCAAGTATTTATTCACATGAAAAATAGTTTAAATTTAGTGATACAGGTAACAAAAACTGTTTTAAATAAAATAATTGTATGTATATATAATATATTGATATTGGACAAATAATATAGGCTCTTGTGTAAGTGATGTATAACTATATATTGAATATGTACATTGTTGATACAATAAAGTATATATTGCGCATTGATATTTATTCAATCTCCACCTCTCAATGTATTGATTCTTTTAATATATCATTCATGTTTGCGGCAAATCCAACTCATGATTTTTTTGGTTAATTATGCAAGATATGAGAAGTTTTAAATCATGATTTGGCAAAATTTTGTAGAAATATTTTTCATGATAATTAGTAATTTGTGTATATTTCATTGATAGACATTCATTCTTTCAAGAAGCTAGTTATCACTAAATAAGTAAAAGGGAAAAGGGTCAAATATGCCCCTAAATTATTCGAAAAGGTTTAGATATACCCTCTATTTAAAGTTTGGTTCACTGATGCCCTCGCCGTCCAACTTTTGGTCCAAATATGCCCTTATGAGCGTTAGTTGTCATGTTGGACATATCCAACTCATTTTTCATTTCTTTAAATGCTAAATGGAATTGTCATGTCATTTTGGCCTTACCACATAACATTTATATGAAAATCGAAAGATATTCGGACTCATAAACACCTCATCTGACCCATAAATCAACCCCCTTTTAAATAAATTACCCGACCAATTTTCAACAATTTTGTTTAATATTTATATTTTTCGATAAATTCTGAAAATGAGTAATTGATTAATAATAAAATAGGAAATATGAAAAAAGTATAAAATTAACGCCAAAAATTCATAAATAATTTTAATAACCTTAAATTCAATTTAAACATTTTTTATTTTTTTTTCCCGATAAATCCCGAAATGAGAAATTGATTAATAAAAAGTATAAAAAAATATAAAATTAACGCCAAAAATTAAAAACAAAATATAGTAACCTTAAATTCAACAATTTCAACATTTTTTAATTTTTAATTTTTTCGATGAATTCCAAAAATGAGTTTATTAAACAAAAAAAATATGAAAAAATATAAAAATTACGCAAAAAAATCACAAATAAAAAAATAGGAAAATTTGAAAAAATAATAAAATAAAAAAATTGTTGAAATATTGAATTTAAGTTAACTATATTTATTTGAGAATTTTGACGTATATTTTTTATTTTGTTTTCATATTTTCCCTTTTTATTAAATAATTACTTATTTTCGGGATTTGCCGAAAAATAAATAAAAAATTTAAAAAATTGTAGATTGAAATGTTACTATATATATTTGTGAACTTTTGGCATTAATTTATATTTTTTTTCATACTTTACATTTTTTTTTATTAATCAATTAGTCATTTCGATATTTATCAAAAAAAAAAAAAATTAAAAAAATTGAAATGTTAGATTTTTGTGAATTTTTGGCGTTAATTTAATATTTTTTTCATATTTTCCTATTTTTTTATTAATCAATTACTTATTTTCGGGATTTACCGCAATAATAAAAATTAAACAAAATTGTTAGAAATGGGTCGATAGTGAATTTAAAAGGAGCTGATTTATGGGTCGGATTAGGTGTTTATGAGTCCGAATATCTTTCTATTTTCATATAAATGTTATGTGGTAAGATCAAATTGACATGACAATTCCATGTGGCATTTAAAGAAATGAAGAATGAGTTGGATATGTCCAACATGGCAACTAACGCCCATAAGGGCATATTTGGACCAAAAGTTGGACGGCGAGGGCATGATTGAACCAAACATTAAACGGAGGGTATATCTAGACCTTTATAAATAGTTTAGGGGCATATTTGACCCTTTTCCCTAAGTAAAAACTATCATTATTTTTACATGTTCTGTACTGTACAACAAGAGTTGAGTTCTAAGGATTAATTCATTGACAAATTCGTTATAGCCACCTAGATGATCTGAGGAACTTTTTACAAGATGTAAAAAGATATAAATTTGAAAGAATTAAAGGAATCATGTGAAAGAGGAACGGGGGACCAAATAAGGCTATTATATATTATGATAATGAACTAGTAGTTGGGCTAAATTTGGTTCATACAATAATTGAACAGTCATTTTTAGTAGTAAACAAATAATTTGACCAATTTGATTAGAAAAATAATCAAATAATCAATTCTTTTTATTTTTTATTTTTTCAAGTTTTGAGGTTGCAAAAAATAGCAAATTATGACCTGTTTAATTCTTTTTCTATTTCCTTTGCTGTCAAAATTGTTGTTCTCCACTCTTCCCCTCAAAGGCGCCAATCTCACTTTCTGGGAATCTACGACGATTTAAAGATGGATAGCGAACAATGGAAAATGACGATAGACAATAAGAAGGTGCAGGTTCTCCCTTTCCCTCTTTTGTCCCCTCTGTTTTACCTTCGATTGTTTAGTGAATTAAATGACTTTTATACTCAATTGAAGATTCTCATTCTATCACTATTGTTTCGGGATAACAGATACAAAACCAAAAAAATACTTAATTAATGTTAATGGGCACCGATAAAGCCGTCATGAATGTGCTCTGATACAATTCTTCGTCAATTTCGATGTTCCTTTGGCTGCTAGTTTATGATATCAGAGAATCTAGGGTCTTAGCTAGCTAGACATGATTTGGGAGGAAGTAGGATGTTAGGATCTAATGGAAATGAAAATTTTACAAAGAAAGAGAGGGGTGGATAAAACCGTGAAATGCTTTTATTTAATGCAACAGTCTGTCATGAAATCTACCAGTTCCTTTCTCACCAGGGGTATATCGATTTCTCCAAATTTTAGTGCTCTAATCCAAACTAGCTCACGAGTTGCTACAACCATTGTTCGAGAGTGTATTTTTGACCTATCACAATATAACTTGTTTAAGACCAATCAAGGTGTTATTGGGTCTGGTATGGTTCCTTTATACATTTACTTTTGGGGCTTAGCTAAAAGTAAATAAAAAAAAAGATATTTTCAAAGAGATCTGAGCCAGATAGGAGTTATTCTAGTTGTACCATCTATCATGCTTTGTAACTTGTATATTTTTTTTGTGTGCATATAGACGCACAAAAGTTTTTAAATATTATACCTTGAGTAACTTCTATGTTATCTACAGGACGCAGAAGGATACGCTGCAATGGTGCTGGAATAAATAAGAAATAACAGAATTTTATGTATCTCAAATAATGGACAACAAGATAGTATTAACTACCTGCACATGGAATAGCTACAACAAATGGATCCTCCTTTGAATTTATTTGTAATGTAGCTATCTACTTGGTCAAATCATACCCAATTCACTACTTTCAATAGTTACGTTCTGTAGATTGGACGTTTTTGACACAATTATTTATTCAAGAAGATTTGCTGGGTGTATTGAAGAGGACAAGAATCAGGAACATATAAACTCACCTTAAATTTCATCATAGACTGAATGCATAAGAATTAAGATGAATAAGCATTCAATATTGTTGAAATCCTAAAATTTAACGAAAGTCTCTTCAACAATAGATGAAGCAATTCAAAAATTCAGTACATGAAGAGGTCTTGAGTTCTAGTTGCATTGCCAACCCACCAAGAAAATTTTTTATATGTGATTAGTCCAAGGAAAAGATTAATCCAAAGAAGCATGTTGAAGAACTAAAATAAACAAATAAAAGAGACATCTTTAACAGTTCTAACGTTGAGACAAGGCAGTTCTCCTCTCTCTTTTGCTTTTATCAGTCTTGACATTTTCTCTGTCTACAGAAAATAGCACAATTTGTTGATTTAATGCAGGGTGACTAATTACTTTCTTGGTCCTTCTGATGTTTCGTTATAATTTCAAGCTTAAGAATTGTAATATAGATTATCAAAAGTATCTCAAGTATATGTAACAATCTTATGACTCAGTGATGTAAATTTTTTCATTTTACACAACTTATATAAGAAGTTACTTTAGACTTGAAGGCCCCACCTTACACTGTACTCTTCCCATCACTTACAAGTTACAAGTTCCCAACTAGTAGGCTTAGAAAATGCTTTCACGCGCACTTCCTTCACAGAAATTGTAAAACTTCCTATCCGAAAAGAAGAGATTCAACCGCGGCAAAGGAAATCAAGTGAAATCATTATTCCGTATATATTAAAATGGAGATATGCAGATCATATAACTTACAAGAGAAAATCAAAATAGATAAATGGCTGCTTCTGAAAAAGGTTCGGTGACTTCTCTTTAGGGGTAACATATATAGACCATGAAATCCTTTAAGCGATGAAGGATTCAATTGCCCAGAGTAAATATGTTGTTCTTTCTCATTCTCATCTGCTTTAAATTTGATCTCTAGAGTCATCACAAAATTTTCTTTCATAATGTATTTCTGGTCCAAGTTTTTGGATGCAGTAGCATTACAAACTCTGAATCATTGCAGTACATTAAGTTTGTGGTTGCCACCTCTCCACCTTCAATTTCGCTAAATTAGTGCCATTGACCTGTGAATTTGCATAAGAGGAAAAATCTGCTTTAAAAGAAAGAGATTGTCTACTAGAACAATTATTGGCAAAGGGTACTATGATTGAGATTTCCCCAAAAATATTAGAATTGGCTTATTTTGTGGTAATAAGAAAACAAGCAATTCATAAGTTATGACAGAAACTTAAATAGTAGCTGAAAATTCTCACACAAATGATCATTTTCCTATTTATATGCTCAGTAAATCTTATCTCTGAGACTGCATGAAAAAAGACAAGGGATTGAACAGCAAGGGCAACTCTTATTGAAATGCATTGAATATTAAAAAAGAGAGAACAGTTTGAAATAAAACAACTAGGAAATGCCACATCTGCTTAAACAACTAATTATGTATTAGACAGAATTGAATTTCTTTCCAGAAAAATCTTTTTAAGAAATTAGGTATTGATGTCCTTTCCTTTTTAGAACATGTATCACATAGTTATTTAGACCTATCCATTGAGGAACTCGATGTGATGAATTATAAGAAAAAGAAGCTCCACGTTAATTTTAAAGATGAGACGTAGTTCGATGCAATCAGGCTCAGGAAGTAACATGCTGACCTTTCATACTTTTTTATCTACAAAAGCAAAGATCATGAATGTAAATAGGTATACTAAAGTCCAAGGGAAGATTAAAAATTATTCTCAACAAATAGCAATCAATCATCTGATACTGATTTCTCCTGGTTTTCCAACAAGAACACCAAAAACATAAAGGAGTTCATGAAGTGTTCAAAAGTGTGTGGCATCTGTTTGCCTTTATAAAGACATCAACTGCAGGGATTAATAAAAATTTTCCCCGAGTTATAACAACCTATAGACACTATACCTGGGAAATTTTAGTAGCTCTGTTGATTGGCTATCTAAACTTTCACATTGTTGGTGAGAGTACGATTCCCCACCCTGGTGTCTCTTCTCCCCCATTTTCCCTTCCCCTACCCCATTTTTAAAATAAAAAATATAGATACTATACCTGAAACTCAATAGGCAACGCACTTTTTCCTGTTTTTGATACTTCATCGCACTGCCCAAAGAAATAATAATGAATAAGATACAAAAGGGTAGATGGCACAGGATAAATCATATAAAGGCTGAGATGTTCATATACTAACAATAGGAAATTTGTTATAGCATACACTGAGCAAAATCCAAATAAGAGAAAGGAGTGTGAACTGTGTAGTACAGAAAGGCCTGTTCGAAGGGGTATTACAATAGTTGGAGTACAAATGGAACAGGTAATAAGCAAAAGAAACGAAAAATGATGATTAAAGCAACAAGTAATAATTTCAAAATCACAATTCCCGGACAAGGGGCTATTACCTCTTAAACCAACAAATCAGAAAAACTCTATAAGCCACTAACCTGTATATACGGGAAGTATATATCTTTCAGTTTGTATTGTAGTTTCTGTACGCTTTCGCTTCTCACCCTCGGATAAAAAAATTCAACCTGTCAATAACATTGGCAACAACAGATTTATACTTTCATTAACAATTCCATACCATGTTTGAAATTGATTTCATGAAAGTATTATCATATACCAAAACAACTAAGCATTTAAAACATCAAAATACTAAGAGAAGTCTAAAGCCCTAAACCATAAACATTTGACGGTAATAGACATCTATTATTCATAAAAATAATTTGGACAACACCACAATAACAGCCCATATAAAAAAAACAATTTAATAAAACGTATGATTATTCAGGGACTTGAGAAAGGCTCGGTCTATGGATACAACCTACCATAACACAATCAAGAACCCATACAGGTTGCAAGAGAAAGTATCTATTAGGATATCAATCATATCAAGCTATAAAAGAGTATTAATTTATGTCTTTCTACTATTGATGGCTAGTGACTATGAATTCAGTTTGCCTCCAATAGGTAAACTTTCAATAGACTAGTGTTTTCTATTTGTTAATTTCACCACCTTCAAATTGACATATAAATTTCTCACAGCTATTGTAATATAAGCTTTACAATGAACACAATTGCAAAGTAAGCTAATATCAAAGTGGCATTTGAAAAAGGTATGTATTGATAACTCATTAGCACATGACTCGTTATAAAACCAAGGAACTTCAACTAGGGGCTGCTCTTAGTTAGAAATAACAAGAAACTTTAATAAATATCTTAATTAATATAGGCTAAGCAGCGATTGTCATTATTTGATTTTTGCCAAAACTGGTGCAATTTTCTGTATAAATACCCGTCCTATTGATCAAGGGAAATCCAGTCTTGGAAAATAAAGAATTTGGAGACACTTATACCTAATGGTAAAAAATGAACATATTAATTGATCATTCAAGGTTTTCTGAATCCAATTCAAAATTGATATTATCCCCTGTTACTTTATTCATTTTTGTTCAAAACATTCATGAGATAACATACATGATACTTCACAGTGCCAAATTGCAGGAGAATGACAAGACAAAATAGAACATGAGTTCAATGATATGTAACTACTTGTCTCTAAGTTCAGGCTGGAACTGTTTCTAACATAGAGATTTCAAAACTCAACAAAAGCCACAGAAAATAAATATCTAGCGCTACATATTTGAAATGTATTTCTAATAAAGATGTTTTGTCCACAGATAAGCAAACTGCATATTGGGATGATGCAACAACCGTAAGTATGGAGGTTTTCCTCCTATGCCTCTGTCTCTCGATGATCTATGAATGGAAGCTCCAATTTTTCTCCTGAAAAACATACAGCAACACGTAACTGAAAACCACGAAAGTGCAGTAAAATACAGAAGCAGTAGCAGAACTTACACCGTAATGTAAGAAAGCAACATCACTTTGCCAAGATGGTTTTTAAGATATAATTGAATAGTTACAGTTAAGGAGAATTGAGTGCTAGAGAAATGTTTACATCTCTCATCGCATTGTCACAATTTCTTTTGATATCCTTTTTTCCAACATCAAAAAAGAAAGATTGTAAATAAGCTCATATCTATAACCAGTTGTGTTCCCTCAATTAACGACAACTTCTTTAAAAACAAAATGATAGGCATCATAACAAATATATCCAACATGAACTTCCTTTTCTTCAAGTAAGTGCACTGCAGATAGATCTTACATAACGCAAATAGCAGAAACAAAAACAGGCCTGATTTTGTTAAAACCCTAGATATATATAAAAAGTATATATATATATATATATATATATATATATATAAAAAGTATATATATATATATATATTTAATTACTAGTAAACTTAGCCGCGCTACGCGCGGTGTCTAAAAGTTTTCATTTTTATTTAATTTTTAAATTCAAATACATTAGGTAATAAATTTTATCATTTAGCTTTGTAATTTTAACTCAATATATGAATTAATTTTATCAAAAAATAAATACCTGTACGGTCAAATATCTATACTTTTTTTTGGTTGAATAGTACCTATTATTTTATGTTAGTTATAAAATATAATTAAGAATTTATGACTTCATTATCCATTTGAATGAGTTCTCAAAATTAAATATGGTTGACTTTGATGTTTTGTTAAAAATTTAAAGTGATATTTTTAGTCTTTTAAATTTTTTAAAAAATATCAAAAGAATTAAAATAGTAATAAATTCAAAAACAAACTTAAAAATATGAAAAATTATTCGTAATAGATAAGCTACCTATAATTTGAAGACTTAGAAAAGTAATTCAATATTTATATATTAAGATATAAAGTTCTCTGTATATTGATTCTTTGAAAGAAAGTGGGTGATACATGATTTTAGTTCGGTAAAATAACTTTTAGTGATATAGAATTAACATAAAAATAATATATTATTGTTAAAATGCATAATAAAATAAGAAATAAATGAACAATTATAGATAAATGATAAAAGGTTTTATGTTAAGATTAAAAAAAACTTATATATATCCTAAAAACTTATAATTAGACTCTTGAATTTTTTCTGAATAAAGTAAACATAAAAAAACTGTTCACAAATAATATGAATATTTATAATTATTAACGATAAATAATATTTACTTATAATTAAAGTGTAGGATTAAAAGTTAAGTAATTTTTTAGAATCATTATAATGGATGATGAATGGTTAAGTAATAATTATATTTGAAATGATTATCTTTATTAATTTTTTCCTTGATAAATTTTCTTCTATAATTCTAAGTTTTTTTTTTTAAATTTATTTCAATGTTATTTTTAGTCTCCCTTTTTTCTTTTTTTTCTTTTTTATTTTTTAGTCTTTGCTTATGTAATTCTATTAAGAAAACATAAATAATTAGCATCGTAATTAAGATAATGAAGTTTGCTCGTCTCTAGTATTTTACTAATTTATATATATTTTTGTAAAACAGTGACAATTGGCATCAAATCTTAACATAATCAAGTTAGCTTGTCTTAAGCTTTTTATTAATTTAAGCAAAATGTTTAAATGAATTCTCATAATTAATATTTATTATATTTTTCATGATTCATATTTTATTTAAAATATAAAATAACTTCATAATAATTTTGATTATCTCGCGCCGCTAAGCGTATCTACAAATACATTTTAATGTTTTCAAGAATTGTTTTTGTCTTACGCTCTTATAATTTCATGCAAAAAAAAACAAATCAATTATTCTCTTTTATATATCTTATTTTATATCATTCTTATTAGAAGTAAAAATAATTATACAAAGAAGTCTTTGTCGATAGATTTCGCATTACAAGATTAAAGTAGAGGACAATTAAGTTAAACATAAATATATTTGGTTAGAAATATTTTTTGATGTGATTTTGTCACGACCCAATTCGGGGACGCGACTGGCACCCACATTTACCCTCCTATGTGAGCGAACCAACCCATCTAAACCTTAACATTTCAATATAATATCAACAGAAAATAATGCGGAAGACTTAAACTCATAAATAAAACAACTCAACTATTATTATCATCCCCAAAATCTGGAAGTCATCATCACAAGAACATCTATCCTCAAATTACTAAACTAAAAATGTCTAAGAACAAAAATAACTAAAAAGCTAGTCCATGCCGGAAGTTCAAGGCATCAAGACTTGAAGAAGAAGATCCAGTCCAAGCTAGAAGCGTTAGCTCACCCTGAAGATCCGGTGTGACGAAGACTGGCTTGAATTACTGCGGAGTTGAAGTTGACGGAATGTTTGCTGCATTACACAAATAACAAAGAGGAAAACAATAAAGTAGGGGGTCAGTACCACCACACGTACTGAGTAAATATCATCGGTTAACTCAAAATAGAAGATAATATATATCAAGAAATATTATAAATCAACTATAAACTCAACATGTAGCAACAACAAGTACTATAATCATCAATAAGTACCATCAAGTTCATCCATGAGGGCTCAAGCCTCAATACCATACTCATTTGGGAATTAAGTTCATTAGATTGAGTATATTATTCATCTTTCAAGATTCATTATCTTTCTTGCTCTTGTGTCGGTACGTGACACTCCGATCCCCTACCACTATGTGTCGGAACGTGACACTCCGATCCCCTATATGTGTCGGAACGTGACACTCCGATCCCCTATATGTGTCGGAACGTGACACTCCGATCCCCTATATGTGTCGGTACGTGACACTCCGATCCCCTATTTCTACGTGTCGGTTCGTGACACCCGTCCCACTAATACTATGTGTCTGAACGTGACACTCCGATCCACTAATACTATGTGTCGGAACGTGACACTCCGATCCACTAAATTCATTCTATCAGTTCATCAAGCCTTCTCTTTACCAAGGCATCATCAATCCCATTGCTTTAGTTCATCAATCCCTCTTTTATACCAAGGCATCATCATTAATATCGTAGATTAAAGTTTCTTTCAAGATTTGGGATTCAAGGGTTTTCATCATGCTTGTTTTATCAAAATCACATAATCATATTCATGCAAGCATACAATAAGCATATAGACAGGTTTACAATATCATCAACACATATTATTCACTATTAAGAGTTCGCTACGAATATCGTAAAAACCATAACCTACCTCCACCGAAGAATTGGAATCCACAAGCAAATTCCCAAGCTTTGATTTTTCCCTTCGTTTCCTCTCTCTCTATTCGATCGATTCCTCTCTTTCCCTTGTTCTTTCTGTTTGTTTTATTCAAACCCCCTTTCTCTTACCCTAATTAACATGTAATTAAGTGTAAAAAGAGGACAATAAAACCCCACTAATTAACCCCAAGTTACCTCTTTTATCCCTCAAGGATTTGAGTTATTAATATAAACCCTCAATCTTTATAATTAAGGAGAGAATAGTCCAAAACGACCCTTAAAACGTGTGGAGATATCCTATTCTGACTGGGATCTGCGTGACCTATGACGGGCCGTCGTGCCTGCGACGGTCCGTCACACCGGTCGTCGCAGCCTCCCCAATTTTCAGGTGAACTGTGACGGCCCGTCACCCCTGTGACGGTCCGTCCTGCACCACCGTCATGACGGTCAGAAACTCGTTTCTTGTACCAAATTCTCAAGAGTTGAAGTGTTTTGCAACGGAAACTCATGACGGTTCGTCGTGGATGTGACGGCACGTCCTGCAGGTCCGTCACAATTTACAGAGAGTCGATTTTAATATCCAATTTGAAGAATTCTAAGTGTCCTGGAACGGCACCTCCTCGACGGGCCGTCGTGGTCACGACGGTCCGTCGTGACACTCGTCGTTCCAGCCAGTTTTTCCCAGAAATGAACTCTGTTGCTCAAAACGACTAAACAGGTCGTTACAGATTTTAAGATGTCACAAATTTAAACATTAAGTGATTTGGGATTATGAAGGTATAAAGTTGGAAGTTATAGGTATTACTAATAAGTATTAATTAAGTATAAAGGTTTTGAAAAATGAAGAGGTGTGAGTTTATGATAAAAATTAAATTAAAAATAAATATATAAAATAAGAGAAAAAGGTAAAAAAAAAATGTGACATATTTTTTTAATAAACAAAAATATGTTTAAGTAAAATCCTCCACCATTTTTATGATTTATTTTATTATATGGCATATTTTCTTTTTACCTCATTTTAGAAATTTCAAATTATTAAAAGTCTCCAAATATGCTTCTAATAATAAACATTATTTTTAGTAATTACTATTATTTTGAACAATATATACTTTTTCTCTTATTTTATATTTAGGAGAGATATCTATTAAGAGAAAAATTAATTAAAAATAAATTTAAAAAGGGACACAGAATTAAAAAGTTCGTCAAAAGGAATAGAAATTTTTTTGAAATTATAAAAAAAAAAGTAATCGTACGAATGTTTTAAAATAAAATTAAAAAATATTTAATTTTTTGTTGATTAAATTCTCAAAATTGTGAAACATTTGGCCTATAAATAATAATTATATATGAATAATATAAAAAATAATGCAACGTTAAAATTATGTATTTTTACCATATCATTGTTATGTGATTGTGAGATACGAAACTGTAACAGGAATCGATTTATTTGATTCTTAGCTATATAATATTTGAATTTAATATTTAGTATTTTATTTACTTTACATTTAGATATGATATATTACTTTTTTTATTACTTATATTTACTATTTATTTGTATAACATTTTTATAGCTAGTGAGGAGGATGATATTGTTAGACGAAATCAGAAATAAGATATATCGGCGTTTTTTCAATTAACTAATTAATCTGATAAGGAACCAATCAACTCTTGTTACATCAGTGGTTTAACGGGAGAACCAAAAACAAACCATACAATAATACCAACAAACATACATAAAATTAATTAACTAATCAAGAAAAAATATTTAAAATATACGATTCTTCAAATTTACAAAGTGAATAAAGACAATCAGTGTCGGTAGAAACTACAAGATTAAGAAAAAAATCTCAAAACACTACAAAGAGAAAGGAAAAAAAATGAACAAATTATTTTTTCTATAAAAGAATCATGATTTGTATCATCAACAACCCAACCTAATAATATCAAATATATATGTAATTACAATAGAACAAAGTGATAATGATAATTAGACATATTAAATCATTTTACCTCACAAAATCAAAATATGCAAAATATATAACATTTTTCATTATACATCCCTCTCCTGCAAAAATCAGATCAAATAAGACAAAAAGAAATTTAACAAATCAAAGGTATAAAAAATGAAGAATAAGGAAAATAAAAAAAAAATGACCATCATGGAATATCTCAAAGTGGGTTTTTATAGGTGTAATATTTAGGAGTTATAATTTTTATATTAAATATTTTGAAGGTTATGAATATGAAACGTTAGGAGTTAGGAGGTGTAATGCTCATTAACTAATTTATTAATAGCAATATATATATATATATATATATATATATATATATATATATATATATATATATAATATTATTGTGTAAAAAGAAATAATCTAAAAAGCCTTTTTTTTAAAAAAATAAAAATATATATTTTCTCATCATTGAGGCATGCTACATAGGCTGATTGAAGATCCTCATTTTATATATATATATATATATATATATATATATATATATATATATATATATATATATATTGATTTGCTAACAGTCACATTATTTATGGTTTTTTAACTTGTTATGCACTCTATTTGTTCATATTTTTTATAATTAGAGTAATATTCTGTTAAAAATATAAATAAAGAATCGAAAAGAGTTGAAAAAAGTAAATTACAAATATGTTTTTTTAATTTTTTTTTTATAAATTTTCATATTAAAATAGGACATACCAAGTTCACAATTTTTTGAATCAGATTATATGATTCTAACTCTTATCTTTATTTAAAATTTATCAACTTATTTACTTACAGAACTATATTATCGATTCATATAGTAATTATCTCAATAACATGATGTTTTCAATGTTAAATTGACCAAATCTTGCTTTAAAATAATAATTAAAAAAAGTATTTGTAACGACCTGTTTAGTCGTTTTGAGCAGCAGAGTTTATTTCTGGAAATCAATGTCTGGGTCGACGGATCCCACGATGGACCGTCATGGGCACGACGGACCGTCGAGGGGGTCTCGTTCCAAAACACTTAGAATTTAGAAATTTGGGTACTGAGATCGACTCTCTGAACTTCGCGACGAAATGGCAGGACGGACCGTAGCAGACATGACGGGCCGTCACAGACTCTTTAATGAATTGAGTCTCTGAACTTTTTGACGGAAGCAGCAGGACGGACCGTCGCAGGCACGACGGGCCGTCACAGGCTGTGTAACCCTGACTGGGTCGGATTTCTGTTAAATGTTTTAAGGGTCGTTTTGGACTATTCATGCTTATAATTATAAAGTTAGTGGATTAATGTTAATAATTCAATTACTTGGGGGCTAAAGGAGATAACCTTGAAATAATTAGTGGTTATTTTTATCATCTTTTATACTTAATTATATGACAATTAGGGTAAAAGAAAAAGGGTTTTGAATAAGAAAAATAAAAAGAACAGAGAGAGAAAGGGAAAAACGATCGATCGAGAGAGAGAGGAACGAAGAGGATAGCAGCTTTGGGAAAGTAGATTGCTTGATCACAATTCTTCGGTGGAGGTAGGTTATGGTTTATACTATCTTATAGTAAACTCTTAATAGCGAATGATATGTATTGGATAGTTTTATAAAATCTTCTATATGCTTATTTGTGTGCTTGCATGATGTGATTATATAATTGTGATGAATTAGCATGATGAGGCTGTTAAATCTTAAATCCCAATTTTACTTGGTAATGATGATGCCTTGGTATAAAGAAGGCTTGATGAACTAATGTAATGAGATTAGAGGATCGGAGTGTCACGTTCCGACACCAGGATAGTATATGGATCGGAGTGTCACATTCCGACACCAGGATAGTATATGGATCGGGTGTCACGCTCCGACACCAGGATAGTATATGGATCGGAGTCTCACGTTCCGACACCAGGATAGTATATGGATTGGGTGTCACGTTCCGGCACCAGGATAGTATATGGATCGGAGTGTCACGTTCCGACACCAGGATTGTATATGGATCGGGTGTCACGTTCCGACACCAGGATAGTATATGGATCGGGTGTCACGTTCCGGCACCAGGATAGTATATGGATCGGAGTGTCACGTTCCGACACCAGGATAGTATATGGATCGGGTGTCACGTTCCGGCACCAGGATAGTATATGGATCGGAGTGTCACGTTCTGACACCAGGATAGTATATGGATTGGGTGTCACGTTCCGGCACCAGGATAGTATATGGATCGGAGTGTCACGTTCCGGCACCAGGATAGTATATGGATCAGAGTGTCATGTTCCGACACCAGGATAGTATATGGATCGGAGTGTCACGTTCCGACACCAGGATAGTATATGGATCGGGTGTCACGTTCCGGCACCAAGATAGTATGAGGATCGAAGTGTCACGTTCCGGCACCAGGATAGTATGAGGATCGGAGTGTCACGTTCCGACACCAGGATAGTATATGGATCGGGTGTCACGTTCCGGCACCAGGATAGTATATGGATCGGAGTGTCACGTTCCGACACCAGGATAGTATATGGATCGAAGTGTCACGTTCCGACACCAGGATAGTAGTAGTGGAGCGGAGTGTCACGTACCGACACAAGAGGAATAAAGATAATGAATCTTGAATTATGATAATATACTAAATTTTAAAGAACTAATTCCCAAATGAGTATGGTGTGGAGGCGTGAGTCCTCATTGATGTGCTTGGTGTTGTGACCAAGGGTTATGGTATTTGCTGCTATCGCCTGTTAAGAATATTAGTTGATTTTATGTTATTATCTGATATATACTGTTTTCTATTTTGAGTTGGCCGATGATACCTACTGAGTACTTGTGCCTTGTACTGACCCCTACTTGTATTTGTTTTTCTTTGTTAATTGTGGAGTGCAGCAAACGTGCCACCGTCTTCAACGCAACCGCAACTCTAGCCAGTCTTCATCAAGCCAGATTTCAGGGTGAGCTATTGCTTCTAGCTTGGACTGGATCTTCCTCTTCATGTCTTGATGCCTTGAAATTCCGGCATGGACTAGCTTTTTATTTATTTTAGCTTCTTAGATACTCTTAGATTTAGTGATTTGAGGATAAATGTTCTTGTGGTGATGACATCCAGATTTTGGGTATAATGATTGATAAATTTTAGAAGTTATTTAATTGATTTCGTTAATGAGTTTTAAGTCTTCCGCATTGTATTTCGTTTATTATGGTTAAAATGTTGGGGTTTAGATTGGTTGGTTCGCTCACATAGTAGGATAAGTGTGGGTGCCACTCGCAGCTCGTTTTGGGTCGTGACAGTATTTGAAAAACTCATTCATATTAAAGATATTAGGTAATAATTTACATCTAAAAATTTAGATAAATAAAGAAATACAAATAAGATTTATTTAAATTTTAAGTCTCTAAACAAAATTTCGATTTAGGCCTCGAATTATGTTGCGCTACCCGCTGAACTTCTTCATCTGAATCAACTTGGATTCTTAAAACTCTAGATGGCTTCTTACTCCGTGTTTCGGCCGAAAAATCTTCACAGTGCCTTTTACTCGACCTGCCACCACATAACAAAAATAAATAGGGATAATGTCCAAGTACCCCCTTAACCTATGCCGAAATTCCAGAGACACACTTATAATATACTAAGGTCCTATTACCCCCCCTGAACTTAAAGTAATTTCTATCCCTTTTTGGCCTACATGGCATTATTTTTTGGGGACAACGCTGGTTGACTATTTTTTTCAACCTATTGCCACGTAGGCCGAAAAGGGGTAGAAAATAACTTATAAAATAAGTTCAGGGGGGTAATAGGACCTTAGTATAGTATAAGTGTGTCTCTGGGATTTCGAACAAATGTTGAGGGGGTACTTGTGTATTTTCCCAAACAAATACTAGTAAAGTTATTATAATTTGAAACAAATTAACTTTTAAATCTCTCACTTAATCTTAATAAAATCATTTACAACTATATAAATATCAAAATATTATTTTGGACCAAACTTTCAAATACATAATATTTTTCTTAAATATTATACCTAATTAAACATTGCTATGTAAAATGAGACAGAGGGGTATAAAGCTAAAAGATCTGGAGTAATATCAGAGGTGGAGCAAGAATTTTCAATAATGAGTTCAAAATCAAAAGAAATAGATATACGAAATAGCCGAAGGCGTTCGACATCTACTATATATACATAAAAATAATATTTTAACAATATAAAATAATATAATTGTCCGCCAAAGGGGGTTCAGATGAAACCTAAACATATTGTGGCTCCGCCACTGACTATCTTGCGCCTTTGACTCATTGAGCACCGGTGACGATGTCATGCCACGTGTCTTATACTTATTTGGAACTCTTGGCGTTGAATGTGTGAGTTGTAAGTAGGGCCACATGTAATTTGAGCTGTAATTTATTTTTTTTTTAGTTTGACTTATCGATTTAGCGCTTTATGAGTAAAATTTGGTGACTTCTTATTTTTTTTGTTGAAATTACTATATGACCTCTTCCGTGAAATGCACAAGTACCCCCTCAACCTATGCCCGAAATCCCACAAGCACACTTATACTATACTAAGGTCCTATTACCCCCTAAACTCATTTTATAAGTAATTTTCTATCCCTTTTCGGTCTACGTGGCACTAGGTTTAAAAAAAATCAACCAGCGTTGGACCCACAAGATAGTGCCACGTAGGACGAAAAGGGGTAGAAAATTATTAATAAAATAAGTTCAGGGGGGTTAATAGGACCCTAGTATAGTATAAGTGTGTCTGAGATTTCGGGCATAGGTTGAGGGGGTACTTGTGCATTATCCCCGTTTAATTTTTTCAGTCCACTATTTTGAAGATTATTTTTATTTATTTATTTATTTATTTCATTTATTACTTTTATAATATCAAGAAAATATAAATATTTTTTCTTTAAAAAAAACGTCTTGTCGTTGAAAATGTGAAAAAACATTTCTCGGATACGTAAATAGAAAAAGCTGATAAGATAAGACATAAAACGTGTGCACCAAGAGTGTATTTTGAGTAAAATTTTGTGACTTCTTATTTACTGTTAAAATTACTATATTATCCCTTTAGATTAATTTTATTTTCCCACTATTTTATATATATGCTTATTTATTTTATTTATTACATTTATAATATCAATAAAAGATAAATATTTTATTTTAGAAAAAAACATCATGTCGTTGAAAACTTAAAAAGCTCTTCTCGGATACCTAATTAGAAAGAACTAATAAGATAAGGCATAAAACGTGTTCACCAGTAGTTCTTTATGAGCAAAATTCGGTGACTTCTTATTTTTTATTTAAATTACTATATTAGCACTTCCTTTTAGTTTTCTTTTTCCACTATTTTAAAAATATATTTTTTTATTTCATTTATTACTTTTATAATATCAAGAAAAGATAATTTTTTGTATTTTAAAAAATCCTTATGTCGTTGAAAATGTGAAAAGAACGTTTCTGGGATACCTAAATAGAAAAAATTGATAAGATAAGTCATAAAATGCGTGCACCAGTAGCGCTTTTATGAGTAAAATTTTGTGACCTCTTATTTATTGTTAAAATTACTATATTACCCCTTTCGTTTAATTTTATTTTCTCACTATTTTAAATAAGTATTTAATATTTCATTTATCACTTTTATAACATAAAGAAAGGATAAATATTTTATCATTTAAAAAAACGTTATTTCGTTTAAAATGTGAAAAAAGGTTTATGGATACCTAAATAGAAAGAAATGATAAGCTAATACTTAAAACGCGTGCATCAATGGCGTTTTATGAGTAATATTTTGTGACTTCTTAGTTATTGTTGAAATTACTAATATAAACCCTTACGTTTAGTTTTATTTTCACACTATTTTAAATATATATTAATGTATTTCATTTATTACTTTTATAATATTAAGAAAAGATAAATATTTTATCTTTTACAAAAACGTCATTTCGTTGAAAACGTGAAAAAAAGCTTCACGGTTACCTAAATAGAAAGAGCTGATAAGATAAGGCATAATACGCGTGTACCAATAGTTTTCTATGAGTAAAATTCTGTGACTTTTTATTTATTGTTGAAAAAACTATATTACCTCTTCCGGTTAGTTTATTTTTCTACTATTTTAATATATATTTATTTACATTTATTACTTTTATAATATCATGAAAAAAAATTATCTTTACAAAAGGGAAAAATGCATAAGTACCCCCTCAACCTATTCACAAAATCTCAGAGACATACTTATACTATACTAAGAAACTATTACCCCCGTGAACTTATTTTGTAATAATTTTCTACCACTTGTCGGCCTACGTGGCACTAGCTTGAATAAAATGTCAACACGCGTCGGGCGCACAAGGTAGTGCCACGTAGGCCGAAAAGGGGTAGAAAATTATTTATAAAATAAGGTCGGGGGGAGGGGGGGATAATAGGACCTTAATATAATATAAGTGTGTCTTTGAGATTTCGTGCATAGTTGGGGTACTTGTGCCTTTCCCTTTAAAAAAAGTCATGTCATTGAAAACTTGAAAATTTGCTTTTTGGATACTTAAATTGAAAGAACTTATAAGTTAAGGCATAACACGTATGTACTAATAGCGTTTTATAAGTAAAATTCTGCGATTTCTTATTTATTGTGGAAACTACTATTTTACCTCTTCCGTTTAATTTTATTTTCCACTATTTAAGATATTTATTTATTTATTTAATTATGTAACGACCTGTTTAGTCGTTTTGAGCAGCAGATTTTATTTCTGGAAAAACTGTCTGAGTCGACGGAACCCACGACGGACCGTCATGGGCACGACGGACCGTCGAGGGTGTCTTGTTCCAAAACACTTGGAATTCTGAAATTTGGTTACTGAAATCGACTCTCTGAATTTCGTAACGGAATGGAAGGACGGACAGTCGTGGGCACGATGGACCGTCACACATCTTCTACAGAAATTAAGTCTCTGAACTTTGCGACGGACCTGCAGGACGGACCGTCACAGCCATGACGGACCGTCACAGGTTGCGTAATCCCAGGCTGGGTCGGATTTCTGTTTTAGTTTTGAATGGGCGTTTTGGACTATTCCTGCTATAATTATAAATTTAGTGGGTTAATGTTAATAGTTTAATTACTTGGGGGTTAAAAGAGATAACCTTGAGTTAATTAGTGGGTTACTTCCTCATCTTTTATACTTAATTATATGCTAATTAGGGTAAAAGAAAGAGGGTTTGAATAAGAAAAATAGAAAGAACAAAGAGAGGGAAAGAGAAACGATCGAGAGAGGAGAAACGAAGAGGAAAACACAAAGCTTTGGGAAATTGCTTGCTTGATCACGAATCTTCGGTGGAGGTAGGTTATGGTTTTTATATGCTATTTGTCGTAAACTCTTAATAGCGAATGATATGTATTGGGTAGTATTGTAAACCCTTCTATATGCTTAATTGTATGCTTGCATGAGTGTGATTATATAATTGTGATAAAATAAGCATGATGAAGTTATTGAATCCTAAATCTTGAAAGAAACCCTAATCTACTTTGTTAATGATGATGCCTTGGTATAAAAGAAGTTTTGATGAACGAAAGTAGTGAGATTAGGGGATCGGGTGCCACGTTCCGGTACCAGGATAGAAATAGAGGATCGGGTGCCACGTTCCGGTACCAGGATAGTATATGAGGATCAGAGTGTCACGTTCCGACACTAGGATAGTATATGGATCGGGTGCCACGTTCCGGTACCAGGATAGTATATGAGGATCGGAGTGTCACGTTCCGACACCAGGATAGTATATCGATCGGTTGGCACGTTCCGGTACCAGTATAGAATGAGGATCGGAGTGCCACGTTCCGGCACCAGGATAGAATATGGATCGGAGTGTCACGTTCCGACACCAGGATAGTATATGGAGCGGAGTGTCACGTACCGACACGAGAGAAATAAAGATAATGAATCTTGAAAGATGTTAATATACTCGATTTAATGAACCTAATTCCCAAATGAGTATGATGGGGAGGCGTGAGTCCTCATTTATGTGCTTGGTGTTGTGACCAAGGGTTATGATAATTGATATTGCTACAGATTGAGTATTGTAGTTGATTTTATGATGTTATCTGATATATACTGTTTTCTATTTTGAGTTGGCCGATGATACCTACTCAGTACTTGTGTTTTGTACTGACCCCTACTTGTGTGTTTCTTTCTTTGTTATATGTGGAGTGCAGCAAACATACCGTCGTCCTAAACTCAACCGCAACTCTAGCCAGTCTTCACTACACCGGAATTCAGGGTCAGCTAATGCTTCTAGCTTGGACTGGATCTTCTTCTTCAAGTCTTGATGCCTCGAGATTCCGGCATGGACTAGCTTTTTACTTATTTTAGCTTTCTTAGATACTCTTAGTTTTAGTAATTGAGGATAGATGTTCTTGTGATGATGACTGCCAGATTTTGGGGCATAATAGATGTTGAGTTTTAGAAGTTATTGAATTGATTCTTATTAATGAGTTAAGTCTTCCGCATTACTTTTTGTTGATATTATATTGAAATGTTGGGGTTTGGATTGGTTGGTTCGCTCACATAGTAGGATAAGTGTGGGTGTCACTCGCGGCTCGGTTTTGGGTCGTGACAAACTTGGTATCAGAGCATTAGGTTCGTTGGTCTCATCACACAAGAACGAGTCTAGTAGAGTCTTAAGGAACGGTAGGGGGACGCCTTTACTTTTCTTTGAGAGGCTATAAGACTTTAGGAAAATTCCATTCTTTTATTCTTTCTTTCGTGCTATTACTTGGATCCAATTGGTATCTAGGTGATACAAATTGGTATCTGACCATCTTCATTCTATTTCGCAGATGGTTAGAACTAGAGCAACGACTGCACCAACACCAACACCGGCAAGACAAGATGCGTCTGAGCAAGCCACTGGGGCTGTAGCTCGGAGAGGAGTAGTGGCAAGAGGCCGTGGAAGAGGTCGTGGGAGGATGTCCTCTAGAGGAAGGGGACAAGCACCTAGCCCATCTGGTACTAGGGCGGTGACTCCTCCACCGACTGAGGAAGTAGTAAGAGAGGGTGAGGAAGGGGAAAATGAGCAAGTGCAGAATGAGGAATTGCCACCCCAACCTACCCCAGAGATGATCAATCAGGTTCTTGCTTATCTTAGCGGGTTATCTGATCAGGGCCAGACACCTCCAGTGTTTTCTGCACCAGCACCTCAGGTTTTGGAGGTACAACACGCAGCTACTGTGGCTCCCCGCATGGATGCCTCATTGGAAATAGGCACGTTTCCTCGTCTGACTACAGGGCCTATAATGACAAATGATCAACATGAACTTTTCAGTAAGTTCTTGAAATTGAAACCTCCAGTCTTCAAGGGTGCTGAATCTGAGGATGCCTACGATTTTCTGGTTGACTGTCATGAGCTACTACACAAGATGGGTATAGTAGAACGGTTTGGTGTTGAGTTTGTGACTTATCAGTTTCAAGGGAACGCCAAAATGTGGTGGCGGTCACATGTTGAGTGTCAACCAACAGAGGCACCACCTATGACTTGGGCATCATTCTCTAGCTTGTTCATAGAGAAGTATATCCCCCGAACTTTGAGGGATTGGAAAAGAGATGAGTTCTTGAGCCTAGAGCTAGGTAGGATGTCGGTTACTGCATATGAGGCTAAGTTTCGTGCATTATCCAGGTATGCCACCCAACTTTGTTTCAGTCCACAAGAGCGGATTCGCCATTTTGTGAAGGGGTTGAGGTCAGAATTGCGGATTTCAGCCTTACAGGTAGCGTCTACGGCAAAATCCTTTCAAGAAGTGGTAGACTTCGTGATAGAGGTGTAAGGAGTGAAGCCATATGACTTCATCATGGCATCGACATCAAAAAGGTTTCGAAAGGGAGGTGAGTTTAATGGTTCTTACTCTAGAGGACAGGGTTCAGGAGGTTACTCAGTCCGACCAATTCAGTCTTCACTACAGACTGTAGTTGGGGGTCCACCTCAGACCGGTCAACACTTCTCTGAGAGACCTATGCTTGACTCAAGAGAGTGTTATGGATGTGGGGAGACTAGACATATTCGGAGGAATTGTCCAAAATAGAGTTATAGACCCCCAATAGCTAGAGGTAGAGGTGGTCATGGTAGAGGCCGTTATTCTGGAGGACGTGGTGGTCGAGGTAATGGTGGTCACCAAAACAGCCGGGGTGACGGGCAAACTGGAGCCACTACAACACAACATGGTAGGGGCAACGGGCAGACAGGAGATAGGGCCCATTGTTACGCTTTCCTTGGGAGATCTGAAGCGGAGACATCTGATGCTGTTATCACAGGTAATCTTTTGGTTTGTGATTGCATGGCTTCTGTATTATTTGATCCTGGCTCCACATTTTCTTATGTATCTTCTTCATTTGCTACTGGACTTAATTTACCTTGTGAATTACTTGACATGCCTATTCGTGTTTCTACTCCGGTGGGTGAGTCTGTGATAGTTGAAAAAGTATATAGGTCTTGTTTGGTGACTTTTGTGGGGAGCAACACTTATGTAGATTTGGTTATCTTAGAAATGGTTGATTTTGATGTAATTCTGGGTATGACTTGGCTTTCTCCGTATTTTTTGATCTTGGATTGTAATGCAAAAACTGTGACGTTAGCCAAGCCTGGGACAGATCCGTTAGTGTGGGGGGTGACTACACTTCCACTCCAGTTCGTATCATCTCCTTTCTTCGTTCTAAGAGAATGGTTAGTAAAGGGTGTTTAGCTTTCTTGGCACATCTCAGGGATGACACTACCCAAGTACCTTCAATTGAGTCGGTTTTGGTAGTCCGTGAGTTTCTGGATGTGTTCCCTGCAGATCTTCCTGGTATGCCACCGGATAGAGATATTGATTTTTGCATTGATCTGGAACCGGGTACTCGCCCCATTTCTATACCCCCTTATAGAATGGCTCCCGCGGAGTTAAGAGAGTTAAAGGTCCAACTTCAAGAGTTGTTAAGCAAAGGCTTTATTAGACCAAGTGCATCTCCTTGGGGTTCTCCGGTGTTATTTGTGAAGAAGAAAGACGGGAGTTTTCGGATGTGCATAGACTACCGGCAGTTGAACAAGGTAACTATCAAGAACAAGTATCCCATTCCTCGGATTGATGACTTGTTCGATCAGTTACAAGGTGCTTGTGTCTTCTCTAAGATTGACTTGAGATCCGGTTATCATCAATTGAAAATACGGGCAACGGATGTGCCAAAGACTGCTTTTCGAACTAGGTATGGGCATTACGAATTTGTAGTGATGTCTTTTGGTCTTACGAATGCCCCTGCTGCGTTCATGAGCTTGATGAACGGGATTTTAAGCCATATCTGGATCTCTTTGTGATCGTATTTATTGATGATATACTAATATACTCAAAGAGCAAGAAAGAACACGAGGAGCATTTGAGAATGGTATTAGAATTGTTGAGGAAGAAAAAGCTTTATGCCAAATTCTCCAAGTGTGAGTTTTTGCTAGATTCAGTGTCCTTCTTGGGGCACGTGGTTTCTAAGGATGGAGTGATGGTGGATCCTTCTAAGATTGAGACAGTGAAGAATTGGGTAAGTCCTACTAATGTGTCAGAAATAAGGAGCTTTGTTGGTTTAGCTAGCTACTACCGTCGATTTGTCAAGGGATTCTTTTCTATTGCTTCCCAATTGACGAACTTGACTAAGCAGAATGTTCCATTTGTATGGTCGGATGAATGTGAGGAAAGCTTTCAGAAACTCAAGACCTTGTTGACTACTGCACCAATCCTTACCTTGCCAGTAGAGGGTAAGAATTTTATTGTTTATTGTGATGCATCCTATTCTGGTTTGGTGTGCAGTGCTAATGTAAGAGAAGAATGTAATTGCTTATGCTTCGAGGCAATTAAAGGTGCACGAACGCAATTACCCGACCCATGATTTGGAGTTGGCCGCGGTAGTATTTGCATTGAAGAAATGGAGGCACTATCTATATGGGGTTAAGTGTGAAGTCTATACGGATCATCGTAGCCTACAGTATGTCTTTACTCAGAAAGATTTGAATTTCAGACAGAGGAGATGGATGGAACTACTGAAGGACTACCATATCACTATTCTGTATCATCCGGGAAAGGCTAATGTTGTGGCAGACGCCTTAAGTAGAAATGCAGGAAGCATGGGAAGTCTAGCTCATTTGCAAGTTTCTAGACGCCCGTTGGCTAGAGAAATCCAAAACTTGGCTAATGACTTTATGAGGCTAGAAGTAAATGAGAAGGGAGGATTTTTGGCTTGTGTGGAGGCGAGATCTTTTTTTCTTGACAAGATTAAGGGAAAGCAGTTTGATGATGAGAAACTAAGCCGAATTCGGGATATGGTGTTGCGAGGAGAGGCTAAAGAGGCCATAATGGATGAGAAAGGTGTTTTGAGGATTAAAGAAAGGGTATGTGTGCCCCGTGTTGATGACTTGATCCACACTATTCTTACAGAGGCTCATAGTTCCGGATATTCTATACATCCTGGTGCAACCAAGATGTACCGTGACCTAAAGCAACACTTTTGGTGGAGTAGAATGAAGCGAGACATTGTTGATTTTGTTGCCAAATGTCCAAATTGTCAACAAGTAAAGTATAAACACCAGAGGCCTGGAGGAACACTTCAGAGAATGCCCATTCCTGAATGGAAGCGGGAGAGAATTGCAATGGACTTCGTGGTTGGTCTCCGAAAGACATTGGGTAAGTTTGATTCTATTTGGGTAATTGTGGACAGATTAACTAAGTCTGCTCACTTCATTCCGGTCAAGGTGACTTACAATGCAGAGAAGTTAGCCAAAATATATATCTCAGAAATTGTTCGACTGCATGGAGTACCACTCTCCATTATATCAGATAGAGGTACGCAGTTCACTTCTAAGTTTTGGAGATCAGAATTAGGTACTAGGTTGGACCTTAGTACTGCATTTCACCCTCAAACTGATGGTCAGTCTGAGCGAACGATTCAAGTGTTTGAAGATATGCTTCGTGCATGTGTGATAGAATTTGGTGGTCATTGGGATAACTTCTTACCCTTAGCTGAGTTTTCATACAATAATAGCTATCACTCCAGTATTGACATGGCTCCATTTGAAGCATTGTATGGGAGGAGATGTAGGTCTCCCATTGGTTGGTTTGATGCCTTTGAGGTTAGACCTTGGGGTACTGATCTGTTGAGGGATTCAATAGAGAAGGTGAAATCTATTCAAGAAAAGCTTTTAGCGGCTTAAAGTAGGCAAAAGGAATATGCGGATCGAAAGGTTAGAGACTTGGAGTTCATGGAGGGTGAACAAGTCTTGCTGAAGGTTTCACCCATGAAAGGGGTGATGCGGTTTGGTAAAAGAGGTAAGCTAAGCCCAAGGTATATTGGACCATTTGAAGTACTTAAGCGAGTAGGGGAGGTGTCTTATGAATTAGCCTTGCCTCCAGGACTGTCAGGAGTGCATCCGGTATTTCATGTGTCTATGTTGAAAAGATACCATGGGGATGGAAACTACATCATTCGTTGGGATTCGGTTCTGCTTGATGAGAACTTGTCTTATGAGGAGGAGCCTGTTGCCATTCTAGATATAGAAATTCGCAAGTTGAGGTCGAGGGAGATTGCATCCATCAAAGTTCAATGGATGAATCGACCAGTTGAAGAAGCCACTTGGGAGAAGGAGGTTGATATGCAAGAAAGATACCCACATCTGTTTACAGATTCAGGTACTCCTTTTTGCCCTTGTTTTTCTTCTTGTGATCGTTCGAGGACGAACGATGGGTAAATTGGTATCTATTGTAACGACCTGTTTAGTCGTTTTGAGCAGCAGATTTTATTTCTGGAAAAACTGTCTGAGTCGACGGAACCCATCAAGGACCGTCATGGGCACGACGGACCGTCGAGGGTGTCTCGTTCCAAAACACTTGGAATTCTGAAATTTGGGTACTGAAATCGACTCTCTGAACTTCGTAACGGAATGGCAGGACGGACGTCGTGGGCACGACGGACCGTCACACATCTTCTACAGAAATTAAGTCTCTGAACTTTGCGACGGACCGTCACATCCATGACGGACCGTCACATCCATGACGGACCGTCACAGGTTGCGTAATCCCAGGCTGGATCGGATTTCTGTTTAAGTTTTGAAGGGGCGTTTTGGACTATTCCTGCTATAATTATAAATTTAGTGGGTTAACGTTAATAGTTTAATTACTTGGGGGTTAAAAGAGATATCCTTGAGTTAATTAGTGGGTTACTTCCTCATCTTTTATACTTAACTATATGCTAATTAGGGTAAAATAAAGAGGGTTTGAATAAGAAAAATAGAAAGAACAAAGAGAGGGAAAGAGAATCGATCGAGAGAGGGGAAACGAAGAGGAAAACACAAAGCTTTGGGAAATTGCTTGCTTGATCACGAATCTTCGGTGGAGGTAGGTTATGGTTTTTATATGCTATTCGTAGTAAACTCTTAATAGCGAATGATATGTATTGGGTAGTATTGTAAACCCTTCTATATGCTTAATTGTATGCTTGCATGAATGTGATTATATAATTGTGATAAAATAAGCATGATGAAGTTATTGAATCCTAAATCTTGAAAGAAACCCTAATCTACTTTGTTAATGATGATGCCTTGGTATAAAAGAAGGCTTGATGAACGAAAGTAGTGAGATTAGGGGATCGGGTGCCACGTTCCTGTACCAGGATAGAAATAGAGGATCGGGTGCCACGTTCCGGTACCAGGATAGTATATGAGGATCGGAGTGTCACGTTCCGACACCAGGATAGTATATGGATCGGGTGCCACGTTCCGGTACCAGGATAGTATATGAGGATCGGAGTGTCAGGTTCCGACACCAGGATAGTATATCGATCGGTTGCCACGTTCCGGTACCAGGATAGAATGATGATCGGAGTGCCACGTTCCGGCACCAGGATAGAATATGGATCAGAGTGTCACGTTCCGACACCAGGATAGTATATGGAGCGGAGTGTCACGTACCGACACGAGAGAAATAAAGATAATGAATCTTGAACGATATTAATATACTCGATTTAATGAACCTAATTCCCAAATGAGTATGATGGGGAGGCGTGAGTCCTCATTTATGTGCTTGGTGTTGTGACCAAGGGTTATGATAATTGATATTGCTACAGATTGAGTATTGTAGTTGATTTTATGATGTTATCTGATATATACTGTTTTCTATTTTGAGTTGGCCGATGATACCTACTCAGTACTTGTGTTTTGTACTGACCCCTACTTGTGTGTTTCTTTCTTTGTTATATGTGGAGTGCAGCAAACATACCGTCGTCCTCAACTCAACCGCAACTCTAGCCAGTCTTCACTACACCGGAATTCAGGGTCAGCTAATGCTTCTAGCTTGGACTGGATCTTCTTCTTCAAGTCTTGATGCCTCGAGATTCCGGCATGGAATAGCTTTTTACTTATTTTAGCTTTCTTCGATACTCTTAGTTTTAGTAATTGAGGATAGATGTTCTTGTGATGATGACTGCCAGATTTTGGGGAATAATAGATGTTGAGTTTTAGAAGTTATTGAATTGATTCTTATTAATGAGTTAAGTCTTCCGCATTACTTTTTGTTGATATTATATTGAAATGTTGGGGTTTGGATTGGTTGGTTCGCTCACATAGTAGGATAAGTGTGATGCCACTCGCGGCTCGGTTTTGGGTCGTGACAATTTATTTCATTTGTTACTTTTATTATATAAAGAAAGATATTTTATCTTTTTATAAAACGTCGTGTAGTTGAAATCGAGAAAAAATCTTTCCAGATTCCTAAATAGAAAGAGTTGACAAGATAAGGTTTAAAACGTATGCACCAATAGTGTTTCATGAGTAAAAATTTTTGACTTCTTATTTATTGTTGAAATTACTAAATTGCCCCTTTCGTTTAATTGTAGTTTTCCACTATTTTAAATATGTATTTATTTATTTCATTTATTAGTTTTATAATATCAAGAAAAGATATATATTTTATCTTTTAAAAAATGGATAGTCATGGAAAACGTGGAAAACAACTTCTCGAATATCTTAATAGAAAGAGCTGATTTTATATGTAATTGAGTTCTTCTATTTATATAGTAGATGTATTTGAATATGCAACACTCTTTATTTTACTTGTTGATTGCTTCACTGAATCATTATCCTCTCAACGTTCCCAAGGTAGGGGTAAGGTTGCCAACACACCACCTTCCGTTGTTGTTTGTTTATTTTCCATCACTGAATCATATGTATTTTTTCTTTCTAGTGTATATTTTTTGTATAAAGGCAAGTAAATATCAAATTTTTAAAGAGCTATGGAAGGTTGAATCAAACTGAAAGCTATTATAAACTAACAGACAGATGAAGGAGCAGAAGTGGAAAGGGTATGATTTACAGAGTGAGCAAACATTGTTGACGGGTACAAAGATCAGCTATGAAATAAGGAAACAAAAGTTTGTCAAGTTTATTTCACAAAGCTCATCCTATCTTTCCATGCTATATACTTGAGTCTGTCTAGTTAGACTATGCATTTTAGTCATTGATTTTTTTGTAATACTTAGTGTTATCGATGCCAAACAAATTTATCGGAAAAATGACAGAAATCCCACCTTTAAGTTCTCTTATTACCATTTTTCCCTATTAGTTTTACAAACTCCTAAATTCCCTCATTTTCATGCATCAGATTGATGTATCAGCACATCAAAGTAATGTATCTCGCACATCAAATTAATGTATCTCGTGCATCACATTAATGTATCTCGCGCATCAGATTAGTATGTCATGTATAAAGTATCCATCATATTAGTGTATCATGCATAAAATATGATGTATATTATTTAACGATTAATGTATCTCGCGTAGAATTAATGTATCGGCGCCTATATTATTGTATTAGTTTGCGAGATTTCTGTAATTAAGAACTTATAAGGGACAAATGGTAATTTTACCTTAAAAGTATGTAATTTCTGTTATTTGCCCTATAAATTAAGTCATCTTTAAGTTTATTTATGTAAAAGCTTGAGCATTTTTTACAATATAGCTTGCCAAAAGTCAAAGAAAGTAATATACTGACTATACAATATACTTACCTATACTGGAATTATACACTAATTATATGTTACACTCAAAAGCTTACAAATAACTTAACTATACACTATGTTGCTCGGACTCTTCAAAAATGTCAACGCGTGCATGGTGGATTCTCCAAAAGTAGTGTATTTTTGGAAAATCCAACACGATTGCAACATCGAAGTGAAGAATCTGTGCAACTTAGACTATACATGAAGTATACATAGAGTGTTCAATCCCGATCAATTCTAAATCACTTCTAAACAGTCCCAAATTTTAGATATGAAGTTTGTTTGATAATTCAACTCTTTTGATATATATATTTGCTAGTAATGATTTACATTCTCAATACATCAATTTAAAAAAAGAGAAGGAGATGACAGAGAAGATTGATGGCGATGAAGACGGAGGAGGAGGAGGGGGAAAAGTAGGAAGAATTAGGAAAAGAAGCCATTAATGGCAAAAATTATTAGGAAAAAGAAGAAGGGTATTTCCAATGTCCAATTTGGCCTTATTTATTTTTTTTTGAAAAAATGATGAATCACGTGCCCTTTTGTATATTTTCCCAATAATTAATAGTCTTGGATTAGAGAATCTCCTCTTCAACTATTGAGAAATATATTCAAGTCTTCGACATAAAATAATCTCTAGCTTCACTCAATTAAATTCGAGTTTGCAAGTTAAGGGTGAAAGGAATTTAGGAATGCATAGTATGCAAAGTCCTTGCTAGGAATTCCGAATAACTTTCTATATTCCTTAAGGTTATAAGTGAAGCTTAATTCCTGTGGTAGCCCATTGGATTCTTGCCTCTAGAGGGCTGGTTTATGCGGAGGACTCTTGGGTCTCCAGACTCATCTGGAAAAAGTGGTGGTTTGGTCATCCCCCCACTTCATGCGTGTAAGTGGGAGAAGTTTGTATTAGCATTTAGGCACTGACCTCATGGTTCACATTTCACAGTTCTCTTTCACCGAGATATCGTTCAAAAATATATTTTCCCTTGTAAAAGAAGACCCACTATCATAGATTCAACCAATTTGGGCGTAGAACGGTATTCCCCAATAGATTCTACAGATTCAGTGTTTGCTTTAAAAAACTAGATTTCAGAAACATGTACATTTTAAACTATATTCTATCACTATGCTCTACGTCCGAAAACAACTCAAATGTAATTCTTTACAAACAGTCGAGTTGATATACAAGGCACCTGTTATCCAGATCTTCCTAAATTGCATCCCTAATCCACTAGTCGTCTTCCTTTTGATGCCTTGACATATTGTAACAACCCTAAAAACGGCTATGCTAAATAATGCTTAATGTGCCTAGAATGCTTATGATTAGACCGGGTTCACACGGATTGATGCACGTAGAACCATACCTCTGAAACCTTAATAAAACCAATCCAACTAACTTCGGGAGTTATTTGAGCTAGGAAAGGTTGGGTCCAGCCATGTAGAGCTCCCGAATATGAAGATTTACTCGGATGAGTCTTTACTGAACTTAAAAGGGAAAATCTTAGGTTTGGAGGATCTAGGGGTAAAATTGTATTTTTCCAGGCTAAGGGTAGTATCCTAATTACCCTAAATATATAATTAATTAATTAATTAATAAGGTGGAGGGGTATTTTGGGGAGAGAGGGCCGAAAATTGGCTCTTAGAGTGAAGTCTTGCTCCACCCGGGTTCGAACCTAGGTGGAAGCAATGAAATAATTTTTTTTATTTATGTTGGTAAATTAATGTAATTAATTAATATTTCTTATTTATTATCTGATTTAAAATAAAAGGGGAATCAGATTTTTTATCATTTAATAAAAACCATATTTGACTAAGTCCTAAACTAGACTCCTAAGCCAAATAAAACTCTAACTCTCTCACGTCTATCTCAATTTCACGTACAATCTCTCTTCTCCCATTCACGTTTCTTTCTGCCAAATAACATTCAAGAACAGAAAATTTACCAAGGTTCTTCACACTTGAAGAACTCACACGAAAATATAAGAAAAACAAATGTTAAACAATCACATAGGCAAAGAGAAGGTTTTCCGTCGAGTGGGGTGTTGAACTTTTGGTGTTGGACGTGTGTTTGGAGAAGTTTTTGGCAGCAAGTCAAGGTTTGAACGTTAAAAAGGTGTGGGTTCTCTTCTCTTTTGGACCTTTTCTCAAGACACCCCTAAGGTTCAGTATATTCAATTCGAACACTAGGTTGTTCCCCGTTGCATGTCCCTGTCACTAGCTTCCAATGATTTGTAGGTTGGATATGTTTGCAGGTATATATTAGGCGTGTGTTGTGTTTTAGTGATGAATATGTTCATGTATGTGTGTTTGAAATTGTATGAAGGATCACCTATGCGATCCGAAACTATGTGTATGTGTGTGCAATATGAACCATGACTATGTGTCTCGCGTTTAAGGCTCTAAAATGTGATGTTAGTTCTTTGTATTTCATGGACACATGTTTATGTAAATCGTGATGTTCATAAGTGATGTAAAGATGCTGATTTGAGTACAATTCTGTATCGAATGAAATCTTGAAAATGCACCTAACGAACTCACTAAAAAATACTTAAAACGTCTAAACATTTAATGTTAAAGAAGTGAGAAAATAGGATACAAAAATTTCCAGCATCTTGTTAATGAGTTTCGGACAAGCTAAGGGGATTTTCATGCTATTAAAAAATTAATTAAAATATGTGAGATCACTGGGGATTGAACCCGTGACCTCCCCATGTTAAAAATCAATTAAATAAGCTGAGAAAAAGGGAATGTGACATGTGGGATTTGAACCCATGACCTTGGCTAGAAAAATGAATTATGAAAATAAGAAATGAGAGGAGTGAGATTCGAAACCACCACCTCTCTGTCAACTTAAGAAAATTAAAAGAAAAATAAAGGTGAGTTGCGTGGGAATCGAACCCATGACCTCTAGGAAATACCAAGGGAAATTAAGGAGAAGAAATTTAAGTGGGGCTGTGGGGGTTCGAATCCACACCCCTTCGGCCAAATGAGAGAAATTACAAGAATTGAAAACTAAAAGTAAATGAGGTTGTGGGGATTCGACTCATATCCCCTCAGTCCCATTGAGCGAAACATGAAGAGAAAAATTAAAAGAAATCAAAAGAAAATGAAGGCGTTGGGGCTTGATTTTGGATCCCCCAGCCGTGTGGACCAAAATAAAATAAATGAAAAATGTAAGTGTTGTCCAAGGGATTCGAAACCGGGTTACCTTTCCCAAATTCCATATTAATACATATGTCATACGTGAATTAAATATTCAAAAATAATGCTATCTACTCATATCAAAATCAAGATCTTGGCATACATAAAAGATGCATAAGTCTTGTACCACATAATCTTAGGAAGATATGAATCACTTAAACGAACTATGAACGAAGCCTCATGACTTGTATGTATATCCCCATAAGTCTAGCATACGTTTAAAAATAAGTGAACTTAAGATGTATGTAATGAAATGATGTAACCCTAGAAGTGTTAAGTAAGAGTGTGAAACACACTAAATGGCAAAGTGCATTGGCATTTGATGAAATTAACATTCACGTAAAAAAAAGGGTGAGTAATTATGAAAGCAAATGTGCTAATGTTAATGAATTTGGTGACTACATGATATGAGGCTAATGTAAAAGATTAGAGCAATCTCAAATGAGCCTAGGTAATGTTACCAAAATGTACTCACCTATGAGAGTTTAAAGTTAATGAAGAGATCAGTCTCTATGAACACTCTAATGAAAGTATTGAGATCAACACACTTAATACTAATGATGAGATGAGAAATTATCTATTGAGCTATGATGTAGAAGTAAACTTCCATGACGTATGAGTGAATGTAATGGAACTTTATACTGAGCATCGATAAACTAGCTATGAGCGGTGATGCATTCTTTTGGGAAAAGTGGAGGTTCACGTAACTCTCATGAGATGAGATTGTACGGCATGCCGGGTATGGGTCTCCTTATATATCCTAGTTTTTGAATCTATACGGCCAATATAGGGTTCTGGCAGGGTTCAATTCCCATGTATGCTAGCGTGTTTTGGGTCACTTTTGCCGGTGATTCCACCTCTTTTCGGTGTGGGAAAGACACTGGATTTCATGATGCTCACATGATCTATGTCGGTTAAAGTTAAAATTCCCAATGAATGAATGAGGCCAGCCTCAAATGATGCACATAACGAAATGAATGATACCAAAGGTGTTAGGATAGGATGATAAAAAGGTGAGCTAGACTTAAGTGATGACACTAGGTCATTCTTGATCATTGCACAGCGAAACCGATGAAAGTCTTAAACTACATCCTACGTATAGATGGTGTTTACACTGGCCTATGAAAGAAATGAAATGAAGTACGTATGAATGAATGAAGCAGACTCTGTGTTTGCTAAGGAAGGCTGACTAGTTGAGGTCTGATATGTTGAGCCCTCATTTTGGGAAGTCTTAATGTCAAGTCCATGATCCCAAAGTCTCATGGCGTATGAATGAATGATATGAAAGATTTTATGTGCTATACGCAATACGTTATTATGCTATATGTTATGTTCTATGTGTAAGATGTTATGTTCTGTGTGCAATATAATAAGTATGATGATGCATGTTACTCTCATGTCATGACTTTCCTAATCCAAATTTTGCAAGTCCATTGACTTTCCTAATCCAAATCTAGCAAGTCCACTGACTTGAATTTCCATAATCCTATTGTTAGGAAAGAGTTTTTCTTACTCATACATGTACTTGGTGTGTGCTTGAATATACCCATACTTAGTACAAGTTTGTACTAATTTCATACAATTCTACAATTTTAGGTGCAGGCACAGGTGGACGCTAGAGCTTACAGGTTGACCTTGCAGCTATCCGGACGTGGAGCTTTCATCCAGATTTGGTAGGCCCTCATGCTTTCGAGGATGTCTACTGTTATTATCTATCTTAGATGTAGGCTTTAGCTAGTGGAGCATGTTCCACTAGTGTTTCATTTCCACTTTCTTTTCAGACTCTATATTGATGTCGTTTTGGCAAAAATACGTTTAATACAATTATGAACTATTTATTTCATTTGGTAATATTAATATTAGATGGTTGATGGTGAACGTAAATGAATTTAACTAGTATGTATATATGTATGTTAAGAAACAAAAAAAAAATAAAAAAGTTTCAAATTTTCCGCTAAAATTAACCTAGATGAAGTAAGGATGACGTATGCAAGTTTGTCTGCGACCTCTAAGAGGTCAACGACGCCGGTCTCATCTTGGGTCTAGATTTTGATCGTGACACATATATTCAACTCATTTCTTCAATATTTTCTATCTCCTAAATTCAATACTAGGATATTTAACATTATGGCAAAAACTTGGTGACTAAATGACTATGTCATACCTAGACTCCAATTTATTCATATCTCCTCTTGGAACAATTTGATTCAACAGAGGTTTACATAAATTAGATCTTCTTTTAAAGTAAGTTCTGCAAAAGATCGCAATTTGTCTAGCCTAAAAATGTCTAGAATTTCAGATATTTCCACTTAAATACTCATAATACAAGAAAGCAAATATATAGATGCCAAACCTACATATAAGAAGAAAGAAGATCTGTACTTATCATTCCTAAAAAGATAGGAAGATTCACAAATGTTTCTTTACCATCAAAATTCAATTCAAGATTAAGAAACAAAGACATCCCCTATTCAGAGGCTATCAGGAGCAGTGAATGGGGTAATATGGAATATATTAGCACCACCTACCAAAGAAGAAGGAACTGCTCTATCAAAGGAAAGAACCATTCACATTGATGAAATTTTTGACCCATCTTAAAACTGATTTCTGAACAGATGTGTGGTCCGCATTGAACTGTCTTAGTCTCTTCCTTTTTCAAAATAACATGATCTTTTGGAGGATACATGGGATCTCTTAGAACTGATAGGCAAAGTGTAATAAAGCTAGCTCTCTGATAGGCAAAGTATACAAACTTAACGCAAATGGTTCTCACTCACCTGTAATGAGGTTACTGGTTAGTATATGAACATCTTCAGTTGAAAAAGGACAATTTTACTGCATCCTAGAAAAACCGATTCCGTCCCTTTTCTCAAGATATTGTTTTAGCATCTTAGTTCCAAGAAAAACCGATTTCTTCCCTTTCTCATGATATTGTTTTAGCATCTCACTTCGTAGAAAAAACTTATTCCGTCCCTTTCTCATATATTGTTTTAGCATCTCACTTCCTCTATCTACATCTTTCGACTACTAAAAGAAAGCATCTATAACTGGCATACTTAAAGGCTCCCAGGGAAAAAATAGGATCTCATATCTATGCTGAGTTCTCCCCTAGCATTATGAAATGCAAGCATAGTCTGCAATTATCAAATGACATCATCAATCAATTGAAGCAGGATGTGAAGCAACGAGGATCAAGTAAAAAATGTTCAAACTTTTATTTAAATCAACTTAGAGATAACTTAATTTTATATTTGCTTAGCATTTATAACACAAACGAAATAAATGAATAGAATGCACAGTCTAACTAGACACACTCAAAGATTGGATGACTAGCTTCGTGAAAGAAACTTGACAAACTCTTGTTCCTTTATTTCATAGTTGAACTTTGCATTGGTCAACAATCTTTCCTCTCTCTCCAAATCTTCCTCTAGTCTTACCCTATTCCACTTCATCTCCTTCATCTGTCTCACATTTTCAAAATAGCTTTCATGTAAATTCAACCTTCAAGAATTCTTTTGAAATCTTATATGTACTTCCCTTTACAAAAATATACACGAGAAAGAAAGAATCCAAACGATTCAGTGATGCAACACAAATAAGCAACAACAACATATCCAGTGCAATTCCACAAGTGGGGTCTGGGACGGTGGTGTGCACGCAGCCATACCCCTACCTTGGGAAGGTGGAGAAGATAATCATACAGTGAAGTAATAAACAAGAAAAATAAAGTGTGCTACAAATTCTAATAAATCTAATAAATGTACAAACTCAAATACATAATAATATATAAACATAGGAATAAGATTAAAAGTAACTCCTACGAGACAGTGAGATTAATATATAAATAATTACCAGAAGTCATTCAGGTAAATCTAAAATGTAACAAAGACTACCTGCAGAGGTTTTGCTGTAGATATAGTGAAAGAAATGGAAGAACATGCTTTGACTTGAAACAGGCCAGAATACAATGGAACTTGAAACTCACAACATCCCTCACACACTCAGGTTTCAAACAAAGCAAGTCAGATTATTCATTTTTTACCAAAACTAACACTTCAGGTGATATTGTTATCATACTTAGTATATATTGATTATATCTTGATTACTGGAAGCAATGCAACACTGATTCAAGAAGCTAAAGGCACCTTGCAATGCAATTTCAAGATGAAAGACTTAGGTGAGCTAAGGTATATCCTTAGGATTGAATTTGCAAGATCGAAAGATAGGACCTTGATGAATATAGGAGATATGTATTAGAATTGGTGTCAGGGATAGCTGGAGGAAAGACAACCACAACTCCACTTGAACAGAAGCAAAAACTCACAAGCTTGGAGTATGATAATCAGTTCAACATTATAGGTGATGTGGAGTTGGAGGATAGAAGAACCTATCAAATGTTGATTGGAAGGTTTTTATACTTGGTCATGTCAAGGCCAAATATATCCTTTGTTGTGCAACATCTCTGTTAATTTATGCATGCCCCAAAGAAATCTCACTATGAAGCAGCATTGCATGTAGTGAGATACATCAAAGGTTATCCTGGTTTAGGACTGCTAATGAGCAACAAAAGATCAGGAAAAATCAAGGATTTTTGAGATGTTGATTGGGCAGCATGTATGCTTTCTAGAAAATCTGTTATCGCATTTAGCATCAAGGTTGGTAAATCTTTTGTATCCTGGAACTCAAAGAAGAAGAATACGACTGCAAAAGCTGAATAAAGAAGTATGATATCAACTATGGCAGAATTTGGTATGGATACAAGAACTATTGCTGGAAATTGGAGTTAAAATGGAATTGCCTGTGGAATTACATTGTGACAACAAGGAAGCAATGCACATTGCTTCCAATCCTATGTACCATGAACGAACAAAGTACATAGAAATAGACTGTCATTTTATTAGAGAAAGGTTGCAAGAAGGTATAGTGAAAACAGAATACATAGCAAGCAAGGATAAAATGACATATGTCTTCACTAAATCTTTGGGAAAGCAGTTGCATAGTGATATGTTGTTCAAGTTGGGAATGTTGGATATATTCCACCACCCAACTTGAGGGGGAGTGTTAAAGTGAGGCTTATATGTAATCAATTGGATTAGTTAGTTAGTTAAGTGAGTTAGTTATTGTTGCGGAAGCCGAATATATAGAGAGTGTTGAAATCAGAACTGCTATATCTAAAGGTAGCTAATAAATAGTAAATGAGACAACAAAAAAAACACCAAGAATTAATGAGGTACGGTAATCTTTTGTTTTCTTTTGCCTAATCCTCAGACACAACCAACCAATATTTCTTTCACTCCAAAAGAGTATAAGTGAAATACTACAAGAGAAAAAGAAGAACAAATGCCTTAGGAGGTGAGAATGCAATTGAAAAGAGTGTTACAAATGAATTAGGAGCTACCTATTTATAGGAGTGAATTCTTTCTATTGATGTCATCCATAGAATCACAATACGTCAAAAATGTCAAGATTTACCTTGTGAAACCAATTTATGGTTTACCTAAATTTCACCTACAAAAGGTGCTATCTTGACTTTTGTACCAATAAGGAATTATCATCCTAACTACCATATTTTCTCATTAATCCATTTATGAATCTTGTCAAATTTAACAAATCTCCACTTTGGCAAGATTCTCCATTTTAAACTTTCTCTCAACAACAATTTTGATTGTGTATGAGACCTCAATCTTCAATGTTTAACAATGTTGATCAAGTTCAACCACAATCTTCAATGTTTAACAATGTTGATCAAGTTCAAACAACGTTGAAACTTGACCTCAGTCACCACTTTTGTCAGCATATCGGTAAGATTATTTGTAGTGTGAATTTTCTGCAGTATGACTCCACCATCTTCTATGATATCTCGTATGAAATGATATCAGACGTCAATGTGCTTCGTCCTTGCATGATAAAATTGGTTCTTTTCTAATTGAATAGCACTCTGATTATCACAAAATATTTTGATTCCTTCTTGTCCAATACAAATTTCTCTAAGCCATCCTTGAAGCCAAATTGCTTCCTTTGCAGGGTCTGTAATTTTCATGTACTCTGCCTCAGTGGTAGACAAAACAACTGTTGAATGCAAAGTAGACTTCCAACTAACTGGTGCATTGGCAATAGTGAAAACATAACCAGTACCTGATCTTCGTTTGTCCAAATCACCTGCACAATCTGAGTCACAATATCCAACAAGATATTGACTATCTTTCTGCTTGAAAACCAAACCAACATCTACAATACTATGAATATACCGTAGAATCCATTTTACATACTGCCAATGATCCTTTCTAGGATTATGCATGTACCTGCTTACAACTCCAATAGCGTGTGAAATATCCAGCCTTGTGCAAACCATTGCATATACATCAAGCTACCAATAACATTCCAATATGGCACTCTTGACATAAATTCTCGTTCAACTTCACTCTTAGGTGACATAGCTTCACTAAGCTTAAAATGAGGAGCAATAGGAGTGCTAACCGATTTTGTTTCTCATTCATACCGAATCGGTTTAGTACCCTCTTCAAGTATTCTTTCTGGGATAAATAGAGTTTCTTTGAATGTCTATACCTTTTTATATCCATGCCAAGAATCTTCTTTACCTCACCCAAATCCTTCATCTCAAACTCCTTTCTTAGTTGAATCTTTAGCTTATCAATTTCCTCTTGACTTTTAAAAGCTATCAACATATCATCAACATATAGGAGAAGATATATAAAGGAATTATCTTCAAGCTTGCGCAAATTCACACAATTATCGTATTTGCTTCTTATGTACCTTTGCTGCAACATAAACTTGTCAAATTGTTTTTACCATTGTCTAGAATATTATTTCAATCCGTACAATGACTTTTCAAGTTTGCACACCATAATTTCTTTTCCATCAACTTTGAATCCGTCTGGCTGAGTCATGTAGATTTCCTCTCCCACGTCTCCATGCAAAAATGCAATTTTTACATCCAACTGAACTAGTTCTAAATTCAACTGTGCTCCCAAAGATAGCAAATCTCTAATGGAGGAGTGTTTCACAATTGGAGAAAATACCTCATTATAGTCAATTCCCTCCTTTTGAGCGTATCCTTTGGCCACCAAGCTTTCTTTGTAGCTAACATCTTCTTGGTTAGGAAATCCTTCTTTCTTTCCAAATACCCATTTGCATCCAATTGGTTTCTTTCCCTCCGAAAGATTTTCCAATCTCCATGTATGATTCTTATGAAGGGACTGCATTTCTTCATCCATGGCAATCCTCCACTTATTATCTTCTAAACTTTGGACTGCGTTTTTATTAGTGGTAGGAATGTCATCAGCTGCAATTGAGTCCGCACAAGCCACCATGTCTATGAGTTGAGCAGGTTTTCTTATTGTCCTTTTTGGATTGCCGATTGCTATTGATCCAGATTGTGGTTGAGGTTCTCAAGATGGAACCTCCTTTTCGACTTGCTCTCCTTTTTGACTTGCTCTCCCTCAAACTCCATCTGCTTTGAAGCACCATCAATTTGTTTGGATTCTTCAAGTGTTACCTGATTTTTCAAGGCAGATTCATCAACGGTAACATCCCTGCTGAAAATAATTTTTCTTGTCTTTGGATACAATAAACAATATCCTTTGACTCCAGAAGTAATTCCCATAAATAAATCTTTCTTTTCTCTTGGGTCCAATTTTGATTCTCTTACATGATAGTATGCAATTGAGCCAAATACATATAAAGAACCATAATCTTTAGTAGGTTTTCCATACCACTTTAAAATGGTTTCTTCCCACCAATAGCAAAATATGGTAGATGATTAATGAGGTGGCAGGCATATGTTATTGCTTCACCCCAAAATTCTTTGCCCAAGCCAGCATTGGACAACATACACCGAACCTTCTTTGGCAAAGTTCGATTCATGCGTTCGTCACTCCATTCTATTATGATGTATTTATGATGGTGAAATGTCTGACAATGCCATTTTCCTGACAAATTTTCAGAAAAAAATCATTTTTGTATTCTCCACCATTGTCTATGCGAAGACACTTTATCTTTTTGCCACTTTGAGTTTCTATAAACGCCTTCCATTTGAGAAAAATTCTCAATACTTCTCTTTCGTTTTCATCTTATACACCCACAATCTTTGAGAAAAGTCATCAACAACTGTTACAAAATAGTGTTCCCACCTAGTGAAGGTGTTTTGGAAGCACCCCAAACATCTGAATGAACATATTTCCCTTGACACAATGCTCACAAAACTCCAAGTTGCAAGTTTTTACTCCTTTTAGCAATCCTTGATCTGATAAAGTTTTCAAGTATTTTCCTCCAGCATGTCC
Source organism: Solanum peruvianum (assembly GCA_027705065.1). Lineage (NCBI taxonomy): Eukaryota > Viridiplantae > Streptophyta > Magnoliopsida > Solanales > Solanaceae > Solanum > Solanum peruvianum. The sequence continues at coordinate 11,641,610 of JAKWJD010001757.1, read as the reverse complement.
CAAGCACATATGCCACAGCTTGGTCATTTCTGCCTCCTTCTTATCATTGGATGTTGTTGTCGTTATTCCAATAATTGTACTACCTTGATAGTGGTACACATTATTATTTCTTTGAATGCCTTCATTGCCACCAGTGCATCAGAGCATATTCTCATCATGCCATTATCTTCAATGACTTTGAACCCCTTTGACTCTAAGACTCCAACAGAAATGAGATTTTTCTTCAAATATGGTACATATCGAACATCTATTAATGTTCTACTTAATCCATCATGGTTCCTTAATCGGATTGAACCAACACCATATACGGTAAGAGGATTATCATTTGCGGTGTGAATAACTCCACATTCTCTTTCCTGTAAATCAACAAACCAGTCCCGATTAGGACACACATGATAGCTACAAGCTATGTCCATCAACCATACATCAGATGATATGGATGGATCTGTCGTAAGTAGTGAGTAATCAAAGTCACCACAATCAGCCACATTTGAATCCATGACAACTTTCCTATTATTTGGTTTGGCTTTGCTATTCAACTTTAGGAAGTCTTTCTTCCCGTGTCCTTTTTCTCAGCAAAAGGCACATTCATCTTTGCTGAGTCTTAATCTTGATTATTTCCCTTTCTTTGTTGTCATATGATTTTGAGAAAGACCTCTTGCAATAGATGCTTCTGCTTCTTCGCCTTTTTGTTTTTCTCTCTTTCTTTGTTCATAACTATATAAGGCAGACCAAACTTATTTGAGATATACTTCATCATTCCCATGCAGTAGAGTTGTTTCAAGATGCTCGAACTCATTGGGAAGTGAACTTAACAACATTAAGGACATATCTCCATCCGTAAAATTCATGTCCATATTCCGCAAATCTGTCGCCAACTTATTAAAGATGGTGATATGATCATTCATTATGCTGCCAGGAATATAAGTGAAGCGTAACAGTCTTCTTTTCATGTAAAGTTTATTTTGACTGTTTTTCTTCAAGAATTTCTCCTCCAATGAATTCTATAATTTATTTGCAGATGTTTCCTTCATATATGGATACATTTGTTCTCTTGCAAGGTAAGATCGAATGGTACCGCAAGCAAAACAGTTGATAATCTTCCAATCTTTTTCTCCTACGCTGTCTGGTTTCTTTCTTCTTAGAAATATCTAGCCTTTGTTGAAAAAGAACATCAAGGACCTCGCCTTTCCACATTCCAAAATGTCCTAACCCATCAAAAGTTTCAACTGCAAATTTCGCATTTGACACAATTCTTGTCATAAGCGAAGATGCCAGTGATGACGTATTATTGACAACTCGATGTGGACTCATCATTTTTCTTGTCTCCCATTTTACTACAAACACTATTTACTAGCTAACAATACAATGACCAAAGTAAACCTTTTCTAATGTGGAAGTTCACACTATGCTGCAACACAAGAGCATTCTTAGAAAATACCTTGGCTCTGATATCAATTGTTGCGGAAGACAAATATATGGTGATGAAATCACAACTACTATATCTAAAGGATGCTAATAAATAGTAAATGAGACAATAAAAAAAAGAACACCAAGAATTAACGAGGTTCGGCAAACTTTTATTTTGTTTTGCCTAATCCTTAGATGTAACCAACCAATATTTATTTCACTCCAAAAGAGTACAAGTGAAATACTACAAAGGAGAAAGAAGAACAAATGCCTTAGGAGATGAGAAGAAGAGTGAAATCTGTGTTACAAATGAATTAGGAGCTACCTATTTAAAGGAGTGATTATTCCTATTCATGTCATCCATGACATCACAATATGTCAAAAGGTCAAGATTTACCTTGTGAATCCAATTTATAGTTCACCTAAATTTCACCTACAAAAGGTGCTATCTTGACTTTTCTACCAATGAAGAATTATCCTCCTAACTACTATATCTTCTCATTAATCCATTTTTGAATCTTGTCAAATTTAATAGTTATATTGTTAATTGATCATAGTAGGTTACTGTATATAAAGAGGACCTCTTGTTAAAATATGAAGCCAAGTCTATTAATTCAAATTTTTACTGTTCCGTTCAGTCTCTTCTTCTCTCAACTACTCTCTATTGATCTCAAATGGTTAGTAGTTCAGCTTTTAACACGTATATTAGCGTTATTGGCTTGATAAATTTTTTTGGATATGGGTATGCCGAACTATCGATATGTTTTTTTATTACCATACATTAAATTATTATAGATAAAAAATTTAAGTAGAGTTTAAGTATATACTGATAGCCTTATATAATCAATTAGTTTTGATAGTGAAATACTTATCTCATATATAGATGAAACTCAAGCAAGCAATTTAAAAAGAAAGGACGACACTACGATAAAGGAAGAAATCAATATATGAAAAAATAACTATCTTGAATAAATACATTAACCAATTATACAAGGTATTTATAATATGTAAATATGATACATAACACTAAACTATCCTTCTGGCTATACATATATATTTATCATTCCCTTTCAAGCGATGTTGGGTCTCGACTAATGTTGAGCTTGTCATGCAAGAATGAAAATTGAGCATAGGGAAGAGACTTCATTAATAAATCTACAAGTTGATCCGCATTTGGCACATAGAGAACCTGTAGAACACCAGAAGCAACCTTCTCGCGAACAAAGTGAATGTCAATCTCAATGTGTTTAGTGCGAGCATGATGAACATGATTGTGAGGTAAGTATATACTATTGATGTTATCATAGTAGATTGTTGAAGGAGAGGATAGTTAAATATGTTGATCACCATGAATAGAGAGCAACCAAGATATCTCAGCACTACCATGGGCAACAAAACGATATTCTGCCTCAGCACTCGAGCGCGATACAACACTTTGCTTCTTAGAAGACCAAGAAATAAGATTATTACCAAGAAAGATGCAATACGCTGAGGTAGACCTTGCAGTGGTAGGACAATTTGCATCATTATAACATGTTAATGAACCAATTTAGCCGTCTGGAATGAATAGAATATGATTATGGAACCATATGGTTAGCGTAGAATACATTTTACTGCAGTAAAATGAATGTCCAAGGGAGAATGCATGAGCTGAGCAACCTGCCTAACAGAGAAGTCAATGTCAGGTTTATTAAAATTTAAGTCCACCAAAAAGACTACGATATATTGACGGATCAGAAATTGGAGGAGATGTATCAGAAATAGTAAGAGATTTCAGAACTTTGATGAACTTGATAAGACGAGACAAATTTTAAGAACATTTTCACAACTAGAAAATTAAAACTAGTAGAGAAAATAGAGCACAAACAGATTAGAACAAATATAAAAAATATATTTCTTAAAGAAGAATCGTTGTTAATCTGTGTTTAAAGAATCTTACTGATTCCAACAAACTTTGCAGAAACACGAAGTTACCAAAGTTTAATCAACCAGTGAAGATTAGAAGAATAAAAATGTAACGACCTGTTTAGTCGTTTTGAGCAGCAGAGTTATTTCTGGAAAAACTGGCCAAGACTACGGGCACCACGACGGACCGTCACAGGCACGACGACCTGTCGAGGGTGAATCGTTTCAACATACTTAGAAATTCTGAAATTGGTACTGAAAATCGACTCTCTGTAAATTGTGACGGACCTGCAGGACGTGCCGTCACATCCACGACGAACCGTCATGAGCTCCCGTTGCAAAACACTTCAACTTTTGAGAAATTGGGACAAGAAACGAGTCTATGACCGTCATGACAGAGGTGCAGGACGGACCGTCACAGGGGTGACGGGCCGTCATAGTCCACGTAAGTCCTGTGGGGCTGCGACGACCTGCGTGACGGACCGTCGCAGGCACGACGGGCCGTCACAGGTTGCGCAAATCCCAGGCAGAATAGGATTTCTCTACACGTTTTAAGGGTCGTTTTGGACTATTCTTTCCTTAATTATAAAGAGTGAGGGTTAATATTAATAAGTCTAATTACTGGGGGGTTAAAAGAGGTAACCTTAAGTTAATTAGTGGGTTCTATTGTCCTCTTTTAGTCTTAATTATGTGATAATTAGGGTAAACGAAAGAGGGTTTGAATAAAACAAACAGAAGGAACAAGAGAGAAAGAAAGGGAGATCAAACGAGAGAGGAGAAACGAAGAGGAATAACAAAGCTTGGGAGATTTCTTGTGGATCACTAATCTTCGGTGGAGGTAGGTTATGGTTTTCATGCTACTTGTAGTAAACTCTTAATAGTGAATGATATGTGTTGATAGTATTGTAAACCCTACTATGTGCTTAATTGTAAGCTTGCATGAATATGAATATGAAATTGTGATAAACTAAGCATGATGAAGTTATTGAATCCTAAATCTTGAAAGAACCCTAATTCACTTGTTAATAATGATGCCTTAGTGTAAAAGAAGGCTTGATATATTATATAATGAGATTGATGATGCCTTAGTATAAAAGAAGGCTTGATATATTATATAATGAGATTGATGATGCCTTAGTGTAAAAGAAGGCTTGATGAATTAGGGGATCGGGTGCCACGTTCCGGTACCAGGATAGAATGAATATGAGGATCGGAGTGTCACGTTCCGACACCAGGATAGAATATGGATCGGGTGCCACGTTCCGGTACCAGGATAGAATGAATATGAGGATCGGAGTGTCACGTTCCGACACTAGGATAGAATATGAGGATCGGAGTGTCACGTTCCGACACCAGGATAGTATATGGATCGGATGCCACGTTCCGGTACCAGGATAGTATATGAGGATCGGAGTGCCACGTTCCGGCACCAGGATAGAATTAGAGGAGCGGAGTGTCACGTACCGACACAAGAGGAAGAAAGATAATGAATCTTGAAAGATAATGAATATACTCAATCTAATGAACCCAATTCCCAAATGAGTATGGTATTGAGGCTTGAGTCCTCATGTGTGAAATCGGTTGTATTCATTGATGAATTAATATTGTTATTGCTACATGTTGAGTATTGTAGTTGATTTACATTATTATTGATATATACTGTTCCCTATTTTGAGTTAGCCGATGATATCTACTCAGTACTTGTGATTGTACTGACCCCCTACTTTTATTTTTTCTTCCTTGTTATTTGTGTAATGCAGCAAACGTTCCGTCAACTTCAACTCAATAGTAGATCTAGCCAGTCTTCACTTCATCGGAAATTCAGGGTGAGCTAATGCGTCTAGCTTGGACTGGGTCTTCTTCTTCAAGTCTTGATGCCTTGAACTTCCGGCATGGACTAGCTAGTATTTGTTTTAGCTTCTTAGACAGTTTTAGTTTAGCAATTTGAGATAGATGTTCTTGTGATGATGACTTCCAGATTTTGGGGATAATAATAATAGTTTTGAATTGTTTTATTAATTATTTTAAGTCTTCCGCATTTCTTTTGTTGATATTGTATTAAAATGTTAAAGGTTAGATTGGTTGGTTCGCTCACATAGGAGGGTAAATGTGGGTGCCAGTCGCGGCCCCGGTTTTGGGTCGTGACAAAAAATTAATTCACAAATCTAAAATCTGTAATACATACCGAAATTTGGAAAAACAGCAAGAAGATCAAGCCCACTGAATGCACAATCTCCTATTAAGGAAATTATTTCCCTCTAGTATCCGAGATTTGATTTGGTATATGTCCTCCCAAGATAGAATGATCTTAATACCAGTATATTTATACCAAAATGATGGTGTCAACGAGCCACTCAACGGTAGTAAAGTACACTTAGAATATTATATTTAGTAGTAGAAGAAGAAGTCTAGAAAAATCTCTTTTTTAAAATGAGAGGAAATCCCTCAATTTATAGAAAACAAAAGGTAGTTCGAAAAGGTTCTTATGTGTCTTACCGGATTGGTCACAAACCTATGGAAAAGTTACAATCTTTTGGAAAGGTCGTCACCTTTCATAAAAGATGCAACTTTTCATAATAGTCGCAACTTTTCATAAAAGTCACAACTTCATAAAAGTCGCAACTTTTCATAATAGTCGCAACTTTTATTAAAAGTCGCAACCTTACATAAAAGTCGCAACTCCTCAATTTCCATTCAAACCTTTTTAACACAACAGAGAAATCTTAACTGATTTAGATGAGAAAAGACCTACCCGATTAAGAAGATCATGAATGTATTTGGATTGGTTAAGAAAATAACCATGCACCCTTACATATGGAGACATAGATTCCAAGAAAATAATTGGCTAGACCGATATCTCAAAGATGACATGATAAGAATATCATCCACATATAGAATTAGAATAATGTCCGAACAAGATTCTTAAATAAAGAGAAAATTATCATAAAAATATTTTTAAAACCAAGTTTGACAAGAAAAAAGGTGAATCGATGAAACCATGCTTGTGGAGCTTGTTTTAAGCCATAAAGGGCTTTGTTCAATTGGTTAAAAATGTGGAAATTGCGGATGAACAAAACTAGTGGGTTGTTTCATATATACCAGTTCAATAAGAGTGTCATATAAAAAGGCATTGTTAATGTCTAATTGATGAATCGCCCAACCATTGGATGTCGCTAAAGCAAATACAGTTCGAATGGTGACTGGTTTCACCACAGGACTAAATGCTTGATCATGGTCTACCAAGTTTTTTATTATAACCTTGAGCAACTAGACGGGCTTTATAACGGTCAAGCGAGCCATCAGATTCTTGTTTTACTTTATAAACCCATCGGCAACCAAAGATATTTGCATTGGTAGAGGGCAATACTAAGTCCCATGTGTTGTTGGCGATGAGGGAGTTGTATTCATTTGCCATGGCCTTTTTCTAGTTTGTATTTTTATTGGCTTCAGAAAATTAATTGGTTTCAGGAGTAAGAGAATGTTGAAATGAAATATGAGATATGTGAGAATATAAAGAAGGAAGAATTTTGGGTTTGAACTTTCCAGATTGTGCTTGGGTGATCATTGGATGTACTTTAGAATCAAGAGATGAAACATTTTGCGTTTTAGATACAGAGGGAATTGTCTGTGTATAGAGTCCTTGCAAATTAGGAGAAGTAGTTGTTGGAGATAGAGAGAATTGAGTCAAAGATTGAGAAGGAGTAAAAGCTGGCAGCGGTGAGGATGTTACATGAGGAAAAGTACTAGATGGACGTATTGGAGTAGGTGAAAAAGATGAGGAATGTTTCGGCAAAGCGTTCCAGATTAGGAGAAGTATGCAAATTGAAAACTCTATTTGGAGATAAAGTCGGATAAATATTTGGAGACGTGAGAGACAGAAATAATAGTGATGATGGAATTTTAAACAAAGATAAGGAAGTGTTTGGAGATATACACTGAAAAATTAGGGAAGGATATTGATAGGGTCCTCTTTGAAAATAACATGACGAGAATAAAAGATTTATTTTCTAAAGGATCAAAGCACCTAAAACCTTTATCATTTGAAGGATTACCGGGAAAACTAAAATGTTTAGATGGAGGACTCAAATACACATAAATAATGATACGAGGGTTTTTTACCAAAAAGAAGTTCATAGGGAGTTTTAGACTTGACCTTGGAAGAATTAAGAGATGGACATGGTATCAGAGCATTAGGTTCGTTGGTCTCATCACACAAGAACGAGTCTAGTAGAGTCTTAAGGAACGGTAGGGGGACGCCTTTACTTTTCTTTGAGAGGCTATAAGACTTTAGGAAAATTCCATTCTTTCATTCTTTCTTTCGTGCTACTACTTGAGTCCAATTGGTATCTAGGTGATACAAATTGGTATCTGACCATCTTCACTCTATTTCGCAGATGGTTAGAACTAGAGCAACGACCGCACCAGCAGCAACAACAGAAAGACAAGAAACGACTGAGCCAGCCACTGGGGCTGTGGCTCGAGGAAGAACAGTGGCAAGAGGCCGCGGTAGAGGTCGTGGGAGGACGCCCTCTAGAGGAAGAGGACGAGCACCTAGTCCATCTGGTACTAGGGCGGTGACTCCTCCACCTATTGAGGAAGCGGTAAGAGAGGGGAGGAAGGGGAGAATGAACAAGGGCAGAATGAGGAAATGCCACCCCAACCTACCCCCAGAGATGATCAACCAGGTACTTGCTTATCTTAGCGGGTTATCCGATCAGGTTCAGGCACCTCCAGTGGTTTCTGCACCAACACCTCCGGTTTCAGAGATACGACATGCGGCTACTATGGCTCCCCGCATGGATGCAACATTGGGAATAGGCACATTTCCACGTCTGACTACTGGGCCTATTATGACAAATGATCAGCATGAACTTTTCAGTAAGTTCTTGAAATTGAAACCTCCAGTCTTTAAGGGCGCAGAGTCAGAGGATGCCTACGACTTTCTGGTTGATTGTCATGAGCTACTACACAAGATGGGTATAGTAGAACGGTTTGGCGTTGAGTTCGTGAGTTATCAGTTTCAAGGGAACGCCAAAATGTGGTGGCGGTCACATGTTGAGTGTCAACCAATAGAGGCACCACCTATGACTTGGGAATCATTCTCTAACTTGTTTATGGAGAAGTATATCCCAAGGACTTTGAGGGATAGAAAAAGGGATGAGTTCTTAAGTCTCGAGCAAGGTAGGATGACGGTTAACGCATATGAGGCCAAATTTCGTGAATTATCCAGGTATGCCACCCAACTTTGTTTCAGTCCACAAGAACGGATCCGCCGTTTTGTGAAGGGGTTGAGGTCAGAATTGCGGATTTCAGCCTTACAGGTAGCGGCTACGGCAACATCCTTCCAAGAGGTGGTAGACTTTGTGATAGAAGTGGAAGGAGTGAAGCCAGATGACTTCACCACGACATCGACATCAAAAAGGTTTCGAAAGGGAGGTGAGTTCAACGGTTCATATACTAGAGGACAGAGTTCTGGAGGTTACTCAGTTCGACCCATTCAGTCTTCACTACAGACTGTAGTTGGGGGTCCACCTCAGACCGGTCAACACTTCTCTAAGAGGCCGATGCGTGAACCCAGAGAATGTTATGGATGTGGGGAGATTGGACACATTAAGAGGTATTGTCCAAATCAGAGTTACAGAGCCCCACTAGCTAGAGGTAGGGGTGGTCATGGTAGAGGCCGTTTTTCTGGAGGACGTGGTGGTCGAGGTAATGGTGGTCACCAAAACGGCCGAGGTGAAGGGAAAACTGGAGCCACTACTACGCAACATGGTAGGGGCAACGGACAGACAAATAATGGGGCCCATTGTTACGCTTTCCCTGGGAGGTCTGAAGCGGAGGCTTTTGATGCTGTTATCACAGGTAATCTTTTGGTTTGTGATTGCATGGCATCTGTATTATTTGACCCTGGCTCCACGTTTTCATATGTATCTTCCTCATTTGCTAGTGGTCTAAATTTACATTGTGAATTACTTGACATGCCTATTCGTGTTTCTACTCCGGTGGGTGAGTCTGTGATAGTCGAAAAAGTATATAGGTCTTGTTTGGTGAATTTTGTGGAGAGCAACACTTATGTAGATTTGGTTATTTTAGAAATGGGTGACTTTGATGTAATTCTGGGTATGACTTGGCTTTCTCCGAATTTTGCGATTTTGGATTGTAATGCTAAAACTGTGACGCTAGCCAAGCCTGGGACAGATCCGTTAGTGTGGGAGGGTGACTACACTTCCAATCCGGTGCGTATCATCTCCTTTCTTCGTGCTAAGAAGATGGTTGGTAAAGGGTGTTTAGCGTTCTTGGCACATCTCAAGGATGACACTACCCAAGTACCCTCGATTGAGTCAGTTTTGGTAGTCCGTGAGTTTTTGGATGTGTTCCCTGCAGACCTTCCTGGCATGCCATCGGATAGGGATATTGACTTCCGTATCGATCTTGAACCGGGCACTCGCCCCATTTCTATACCCCCGTATAGAATGGCTCCCGCCGAATTAAGAGAGTTAAAGGCTCAACTTCAAGAGTTGTTGAGCAAAGGCTTCATTAGACCAAGTGCATCTCCTTGGGGTGCTCCGGTTTTGTTTGTGAAGAAGAAGGATGGGAGTTTTCGGATGTGCATAGACTACCGGCAGTTGAACTAGGTAACTATTAAGAACAAGTATCCTCTTCCTCGCATTGATGACTTATTCGATCAACTACAAGGTGCTTGTGTCTTCTCGAAGATCGACTTGAGATCCGGTTATCATCAATTGAAAATACGGGCAACAGATGTGCCAAAGACCTCTTTTCGGACTAGGTATGGGCATTATGAATTTGTAGTGATGTCCTTTGGTCTTACGAATGCCCCTGCTGCGTTCATGAGCTTGATGAACGGGATATTTAAGCCGTATTTGGACCTCTTTGTGATCGTATTTATAGATGATATACTGGTATATTCTAAAAGTAAGAAAGAACATGAGGAGCATTTGAGAATTGTATTGGAAATGTTGAGGGAGAAAAAGCTTTATGCCAAGTTCTCTAAGTGTGAGTTTTGGCTAGATGCAGTATCCTTCTTGGGGCATGTGGTTTCTAAGGAAGGAGTGATGGTAGATCCTTCTAAGATTGAAACAGTGAAGAATTGGGTAAGACCCACTAATGTGTCAGAAATACGGAGTTTTGTTGGGTTAGCTAGCTACTACCGCCGATTTGTCAAGAGATTCTCTTCTATTGCTTCCCAATTGACGAACTTGACTAAGCAGAATGTTCCATTTGTATGGTCGGATGAGTGTGAGGAAAGCTTTCAGAAACTCAAGACTTTGTTGACTACCGCACCTATCCTTACCTTGCCAGTGGAGGGTAAGAACTTCATTGTTTATTGTGATGCATCCTATTCGGGTTTGGGTGCAGTGCTAATGCAAGAGAAGAATGTGATTGCTTATGCTTCAAGGCAATTAAAAGTGCATGAACGTAACTATCCAACTCATGATTTGGAATTGGCCGCGGTAGTATTTGCATTGAAGCAATGGAGGCATTATTTATATGGGGTTAAGTGTGAAATCTATACGGATCATCGTAGTCTACAGTAGGTCTTTACTCAGAAAGATTTGAACTTGAGACAAAGGAGATGGATGGAACTACTGAAGGACTACGATATCACTATCTTGTATCATCCGGGGAAGGCGAACGTTGTGGCAGATGCCTTGATTAGAAAGGCTGGAAGCATGGGAAGTCTAGCTCATTTGCAAGCTTCTAGACGCCCATTGGCTAGAGAAGTGCAGATTTTGGCTAATGACCTCATGAGGTTAGAAGTAAATGAGAAGGGAGGATTGTTAGCTTGTGTGGAGGCAAGATCCTCCTTCCTTGACAAGATTAAGGGGAAGCAGTTTGATGATGAGAAATTGATCCGGATTCGAGATAAGGTGTTTCAAGGAGAGGCTAAAGAAGCAACAATCGACGAGGAAGGTGTTTTGAGGATCAAGGGAAGGGTATGTGTACCCCGCATCGATGATTTGATCCCCACTATTCTGACAGAGGCTCATAGTACAAGGTATTCAATACATCCGGGTGCAACCAAGATGTATCGTGACCTAAAGCAGCACTTTTGGTGGAGTAGAATGAAGCGCGATATTGTTGACTTTATTGCCAAATGTCCAAACTGTCAACAAGTAAAGTATGAACACCAGAGGCCCGGAGGAACGCTTCAGAGAATGCCCATTCCGGAATGGAAGTGGGAGAGAATCGCAATGGACTTTGTGGTTGGTCTTCCAAAGACAATGGGTAAGTATGACTCCATTTGGGTGATTGTTGATAGGTTAACTAAGTCTGCTCATTTCATTCCGGTCAAGGTGACTTACAATGCAGAGAAGTTAGCAAAAATCTACATCTCAGAAATCGTTCGATTGCATGGGGTTCCACTGTCCATCATATCAGATAGAGGTACGCAGTTTACTTCTAAGTTTTGGAAAACATTGCATGCCGAATTGGGTACTAGGTTGGACCTTAGCACTGCATTTCACCCTCAGACCGATGGTCAGTCTGAGCGAACGATTCAAGTGTTGGAGGATATGCTTCGTGCATGCGTGATAGAGTTTGGTGGCCATTGGGATAACTTCTTACCTTTGGCAGAGTTTTCATACAATAATAGCTATCACTCCAGTATTGATATGGCCCCATTTAAAGCACTGTATGGGAGGAGGTGTAGATCTCCCATTGGGTGGTTTGATGCATTTGAGGTTAGACCTTGGGGTACTGATCTCTTGAGGGATTCGTTAGATAAGGTGAAGGGCATTCAAGAAAAGCTTCTAGCGGCGCAAAGTAGACAAAAGGAGTATGCAGATCGAAAGGTTAGAGACTTGGAGTTCAGGGAAGGTGAACAAGTCTTGTTGAAGGCTTCGCCCATGAAAGGGGTGATGCGGTTTGGAAAAAGAGGTAAGCTAAGTCCAAGGTATATTGGACCATTCGAGGTACTAAAGCGAATAGGGGAGGTGGCTTATGAATTAGCCTTGCCCCCAGGGCTGTCCGGAGTGCATCCGGTGTTTCATGTGTCCATGTTGAAAAGATACCACGGAGATGGAAACTACATTATCCATTGGGATTCAGTTTTGCTTGACGAGAATTTGACTTATGAAGAGGAACCAGTTGCTATTTTAGATAGAGAGGTTCGCAAGTTGAGGTCGAGAGAGATTGCATCCATCAAAGTTCAATGGAAGAATCGACCGGTTGAAGAGGCTACTTGGGAGAAGGAGGCAGATATGCAAGAAAAATACCCACATCTGTTTATAGATTCAGGTACTCCTTTTCGCCATTGTTTTTCTTCTTTTGATCGATCGGGGACGAACGATGGGTAAATTGGTATCTATTGTAACGACCTGTTTAGTCGTTTTGAGCAGCAGAGTTATTTCTGGAAAAACTGGCCAAGACTACGGGCACCACGACGGACCGTCACAGGCACGACGACCCATCGAGGGTGAATCGTTTCAACATACTTAGAAATTCTGAAATTGGTACTGAAAATCGACTATCTGTAAATTGTGACGGACCTGCAGGACGTGTCGTCACATCCACGATGAACCGTCGTGAGCTCCCATTGCAAAACACTTCAACTTTTGAGAAATTGGGACAAGAAACGAGTCTCTGACCGTCATGACGGAGGTGCAGGACGGACCGTCACAGGGGTGACGGGCCGTCACAGTCCACGTAAGTCCTGTGGGGCTGCGACGACCTGCGTGACGGACCGTCGCAGGCACGACGGGCCATCACAGGTTGCGCAAATCCCAGGCAGAATAGGATTTCTCTACACGTTTTAAGGGTCGTTTTGGACTATTCTTTCCTTAATTATAAAGAGTGAGGGTTAATATTAATAAGTCTAATTACTGGGGGGTTAAAAGAGGTAACCTTAAGTTAATTAGTGGGTTCTATTGTCCTCTTTTAGTCTTAATTATATGATAATTAGGGTAAACGAAAGAGGGTTTGAATAAAACAAACAGAAGGAACAAGAGAGAAAGAAAGGGAGATCGAACGAGAGAGGAGAAACGAAGAGGAATAACAAAGCTTGGGAGATTTCTTGTGGATCACTAATCTTCGGTGGAGGTAGGTTATGGTTTTCATGCTACTTGTAGTAAACTCTTAATAGTGAATGATATGTGTTGATAGTATTGTAAACCCTACTATGTGCTTAATTGTAAGCTTGCATGAATATGAATATGAAATTGTGATAAACTAAGCATGATGAAGTTATTGAATCCTAAATCTTGAAAGAACCCTAATTCACTTGTTACTAATGATGCCTTAGTGTAAAAGAAGGCTTGATATATTATATAATGAGATTGATGATGCCTTAGTATAAAAGAAGGCTTGATATATTATATAATGAGATTGATGATGCCTTAGTGTAAAAGAAGGCTTGATGAATTAGGGGATCGGGTGCCACGTTCCGGTACCAGGATAGAATGAATATGAGGATCGGAGTGTCACGTTCCGACACCAGGATAGAATATGGATTGGGTGCCACGTTCCGGTACCAGGATAGAATGAATATGAGGATCGGAGTGTCACGTTCCGACACTAGGATAGAATATGAGGATCGGAGTGTCACGTTCCGACACCAGGATAGTATATGGATCGGATGCCACGTTCCGGTACCAGGATAGTATATGAGGATCGGAGTGCCACGTTCTGGCACCAGGATAGAATTAGAGGAGCGGAGTGTCACGTACCGACACAAGAGGAAGAAAGATAATGAATCTTGAAAGATAATGAATATACTCAATCTAATGAACCCAATTCCCAAATGAGTATGGTATTGAGGCTTGAGTCCTCATGTGTGAAATCGGTTGTATTCATTGATGAATTAATATTGTTATTGCTACATGTTGAGTATTGTAGTTGATTTACATTATTATTGATATATATTGTTCCCTATTTTGAGTTAGCCGATGATATCTACTCAGTACTTGTGATTGTACTGACCCCCTACTTTTATATTTTCTTCCTTGTTATTTGTGTAATGCAGCAAACGTTCCGTCAACTTCAACTCAACAGTAGATCTAGCCAGTCTTCACTTCATTGGAAATTCAGGGTGAGCTAATGCGTCTAGCTTGGACTGGGTCTTCTTCTTCAAGTCTTGATGCCTTGAACTTCCGGCATGGACTAGCTAGTATTTGTTTTAGCTTCTTAGACAGTTTTAGTTTAGCAATTTGAGATAGATGTTCTTGTGATGATGACTTCCAGATTTTGGGGATAATAATAATAGTTTTGAATTGTTTTATTAATGAGTTTAAGTCTTCCGCATTTCTTTTGTTGATATTGTATTAAAATGTTAAAGGTTAGATTGGTTGGTTCGCTCACATAGGAGGGTAAATGTGGGTGCCAGTCGCGGCCCCGGTTTTGGGTCGTGACAAAAAATTAATTCACAAATCTAAAATCTGTAATACATACCGAAATTTGGAAAAACAGCAAGAAGATCAAGCCCACTGAATGCACAATCTCCCATTAAGGAAATTATTTCCCTCTAGTATCCGAGATTTGATTTGGTATATGTCCTCCCAAGATAGAATGATCTTAATACCAGTATATTTATACCAAAATGATGGTGTCAACGAGCCACTCAACGGTAGTAAAGTACACTTAGAATATTATATTTAGTAGTAGAAGAAGAAGTCTAGAAAAATCTCTTTTTTAAAATGAGAGGAAATCCCTCAATTTATAGAAAACAAAGGGTAGTTCGAAAAGGTTCTTATGTGTCTTACCGGATTGGTCACAAACCTATGGAAAAGTTACAATCTTTTGGAAAGGTCGTCACCTTTCATAAAAGATGCAACTTTTCATAATAGTCGCAACTTTTCATAAAAGTCACAACTTCATAAAAGTCACAACTTTTCATAATAGTCTCAACTTTTATTAAAAGTCGCAACCTTACATAAAAGTCGCAACTCCTCAATTTCCATTCAAACCTTTTTAACACAACAGAGAAATCTTAACTGATTTAGATGAGAAAAGACCTACCCGATTAAGAAGATCATGAATGTATTTGGATTGGTTAAGAAAATAACCATGCACCCTTACATATGGAGACATAGATTCCAAGAAAATAATTGGCTAGACCGATATCTCAAAGATGACATGATAAGAATATCATCCACATATAGAATTAGAATAATGTCCGAACAAGATTCTTAAATAAAGAGAAAATTATCATAAAAATATTTTTAAAACCAAGTTTGACAACAAAAAAGGTGAATCGATGAAACCATGCTTGTGGAGCTTGTTTTAAGCCATAAAGGGCTTTGTTCAATTGGTTAAAAATGTGGAAATTGCGGATGAACAAAACTAGTGGGTTGTTTCATATATACCAGTTCAATAAGAGTGTCATATAAAAAGGCATTGTTAATGTCTAATTGATGAATCGCCCAACCTTTGGATGTCGCTAAAGCAAATACAGTTCGAATGGTGACTGGTTTCACCACAGGACTAAATGCTTGATCATGGTCTACCAAGTTTTTTATTATAACCTTGAGCAACTAGACGGGCTTTATAACGGTCAAGCGAGCCATCAGATTCTTGTTTTACTTTATAAACCCATCGGCAACCAAAGATATTTGCATTGGTAGAGGGCAATACTAAGTCCCATGTGTTGTTGGCGATGAGGGAGTTGTATTCATTTGCCATGGCCTTTTTCTAGTTTGTATTTTTATTGGCTTCAGAAAATTAATTGGTTTCAGGAGTAAGAGAATGTTGAAATGAAATATGAGATATGTGAGAATATAAAGAAGGAAGAATTTTGGGTTTGAACTTTCCAGATTGTGCTTGGGTGATCATTGGATGTACTTTAGAATCAAGAGATGAAACATTTTGCGTTTTAGATACAGAGGGAATTGTCTGTGTATAGAGTCCTTGCAAATTAGGAGAAGTAGTTGTTGGAGATAGAGAGAATTGAGTCAAAGATTGAGAAGGAGTAAAAGCTGGCAGCGGTGAGGATGTTACATGAGGAAAAGTACTAGATGGACGTATTGGAGTAG
Source organism: Solanum peruvianum (assembly GCA_027705065.1). Lineage (NCBI taxonomy): Eukaryota > Viridiplantae > Streptophyta > Magnoliopsida > Solanales > Solanaceae > Solanum > Solanum peruvianum. The sequence goes on along the minus strand of JAKWJD010001757.1, from coordinate 11,625,306 downwards.
GTGAAAAAGATGAGGAATGTTTCGGCAAAGCGTTCCAGATTAGGAGAAGTATGCAAATTGAAAACTCTATTTGGAGATAAAGTCGGATAAATATTTGGAGACGTGAGAGACAGAAATAATAGTGATGATGGAATTTTAAACAAAGATAAAGAAGTGTTTGGAGATATACACTGAAAAATTAGGGAAGGATATTGATAGGGTCCTCTTTGAAAATAACATGACGAGAATAAAAGATTTATTTTCTAAAGGATCAAAGCACCGAAAACCTTTATCATTTGAAGGATTACCGGGAAAACTAAAATGTTTAGATGGAGGACTCAAATACACATAAATAATGATACGAGGGTTTTTTACCAAAAAGAAGTTCATAGGGAGTTTTAGACTTGACCTTGGAAGAATTAAGAGATGGACAACAGTACTAAGGGATTCAACCCAAAATTGAGATGGAAGAAAAGATTGAAAAAGTAAATATCGTAGCATGTTTAGTATACTGTGATTCATTCGTTCGGCTTTACCATTTTGCTGACAAGTATGTGGACATGAAATGCGAAGACAAACACCATTTTAATTTAAAAACTCATGAAAAGAAGAAAGTTTGACGTATTCAGCAGCTCCATCACATTTTAGTGACTTCATATTAACCAAAAATTGAGTTAAAAATAAGAGTAAAGTTTTTGAACATAAGAAATGCTTCTGGTTTGCGTCAAATTGGGAACACCTATGTAAATTTAGTAAAATCGTCATGAAAAAAAAGGTAGTAACGGAAACTAGTAAAAGAGGGAACTGGGGAGGTCCAAATATCACTGTGAATCAATTCAAATGAAGAAGTAGAAGGAGATATAGATTCCTTAAATGGTAGTTTTGTGTGCTTGCCAAGTTGACAAACATTACAAAAAAAATCTTAACGCTTCAAAAAAGAACATTGCAAATCATTATTTCTAACTACACTTGAAAGAACACCTATACTAGGGTGTCCTAGACGACGATGCCATACATATGGAGAAGCATGGGAAGCAACGAAAGCATGATGAGCAACAACCGCATGAGTTGATGGAGGGAAAGAATAAAGAGGACCCAAACTATTGCACCTGAGAAGAATTCTCTTCGTCTTGTAGTCCATAATTGAAAAATCAAAAGCATAAAAGTCAATAGACATTTATTATTAGAATTAAATTTACGAACACTTAATAAATTGCAAGAAAGAGTTGAAACAACTAAGATATTTTTTAGAGAGAAAGTGGAAGAATTAGTAGAGAATGTACTATTATCGGTATAAGATGTGGGGGTTGATTACCATTACCTATCATAACACGATAATTGCCATTATAGGGTCGAACACAAGAGAAACCTAACTACTCTAAATTAACCGATCCACCTTCTTCCTGTGTAGTGTAACCACTCCTTGGCCTTGTAGGATCGTCGATATCACTAACATATCTAGCTTTGACTTTGTCCATACCATACTTCCATAACAATGTTCTGTATCTGTTGCGAAGATATTCACTCTGAAAACTAACAGATGAAATTTTGATTTCGTTACTCAACTATTCTGCCTAAGCAACTATATACATTCCACAAACGCTGCAAAAAAAATGAAGAAACATTAAAAAAAAATTGAATGTCTAAGTAAATAAATTGATTTACAATACTAACAGACTATCTCTTTGTTGTTGCATAATATCTTGAGCATATTCCACTGCAAAGGAATGTCGTGGACCCAACAATTCACCCGTTTTCTTGTCTTTGTATGCCTCCAATAACAACCAATTAATTCTCTTCGTTTTATCAAAGAAACCACTATCATGTAGTTACATTAATGTTCATACACTTTTATACTAAATATCAATAAAACATCCAATTAATGGATTAGATACGTTAATGTTCTTGTGCAACACATAAAAGATACACAAATACCTGAATATTTCATTTGTTGTTATATAAATAGACAAAAATAATAACGTATCAAAAAATATCAAACTGATGCTCAAAATATTATCTACGAAACATTAATATTTTTGTAAGACATAAAAGTATCAAAAATAATTTGTGTTCTATGAGTGCACTGAAAATTTGAAATAAACTATACTTAAATGAAAAAAAGCAATCATCAAACCAATGAAAAAGATACAAAAATCAGGATGGATAGGGATACAAATGTAGATACCGTTGATAGTGTTGGTCGAATAATCGGAGGTGTCGCCTTTCTACCCCTTTTCTTTGGGGGTTTTGGGTCTTTCGAAGTTGATGCATGTCTTTTCTTTGAAGAAGATCTCTTGCTAGAACTTGGATTTGTCATGACTATAGGGTCATGCGACGATTTTGAACTCAAAACTTTGAAAATTTCGATTCTGAATAAAAAAATATGATTTTTTTTAGAAAAGGAAGAACATTAGATACACAAAAAAGTAAAAAAAAAAAAAGGAAAGAAAATTTACTGGAGAAGATGGTAAACCAATTCTGAACTCTAATATTCGAAACAATTGATTGTGAAAAAAAACTATAAATGTTTTATAAAAGGAAGAAAATTGGATACACAAAAAAGTGAAAAAAATAGAAGAAAACTTACCGGAGAAGATGATAAAGCGGATGAATAGGGATTTGATTTTTTTTGAATTTCAAATTTTAATTAAAATTTTATCCAAAAATTTTAGGGGGAAAAGATTTTGATGAAATTTTTGGGATGGAAAAGTTTTAGTTTTGATTTCCAAGGTAAAAAGTATAAGTAAAGTATCATTGGGTGTAAAAAAAAAATTGAATTTTATTAAAAGAGTAGAGAAATATTGGAAATAGATAAAATAAGTTGTGTAGTTTAGTAATTATTCCATTTATATGTTATGCCTTTCGAAAAGTTATATTTATATTCTAAATTTTTGTTATACAAACTTTAACGACTTCAACTATAAATTTTTTAAATAAAATAATAGTATTTTTTCATGACCAAACCACACTTAAAAAGGAAATGATTAAAAGACCTTAAAGTTGAATTTTTGGTATAAAAAATCTCATTAAAAATTATACATTCAAAAATAAGAAAGATTTTTTAAAAAAAAATGTATCAACTTGAATGTACAGGCTTTTAAAGGAATAATAAATCAATACATGAGGTCCATATAATTTTTCAATGATTTCTTTTTCTCCTCCAAATGTATTAATACACGTGTGACCATTAGAATCCTCTTCATGCTTTTATATAGTAAGTAATAATATAAAGGAGAACCAAATACAAGGTGATGTGATACTTCTCTATGTCTCCATTCATTTTTTATTTTCTTTAATCATTTTTTGAGCATTTTTCTTAATTTAATTATTTATTTTTAATATCCCATAAAGTCTTTATATTTAATTACTCAACTTTTCATCTACCACTATAATATATCTTCTTTATTAGATATAATGTGCATATATTCATACTCTCATAATTTTCAAAATGTCATATTCATCTCTTAAATATTAAATATAAAACCTTATGGTATTCCTCCATTATATTCTATATAAATTCATATTTTTCGTTTAATGAGATTGTATCGAAAGTTATCCTTCACTTTCACCATAGTATTAGATCATGCTTTTATTTGGCTTGAAGAAGAAGAAGAAGAAGAAGGAAGAGGAGGAGGAGGAGGAGGAGGAGGAGGAGGAGGAGGAGGCTCTTGAATAGTGATATTTGAAGTAGATATTGACAAGAACTTAGATAATTATGTATTGATCTCTTTTTCCTTCTAGTTTTTAATGATAGAGTAAAATCTCTTTAATTAATATAGGTGGGACCATAAAATTTTATTATTTTATAGAGATATTATTTAATCGATAAATTAGTATTTATTAATTTAAAGAATGATTTGAGATTTAATGAAGGTTAATTTTGATTATATCAAAATCATTGTATCTTACTAATTTTAACCGTGATATGTTGGATAATAAGAGCTTTCAAGATGTATTATCATAACAAATTTTATCGAATGATATTAGAAGACTATGAAGGAAGACAAATTGATCCAGCAAAGATTAATGTCATTGTAAAATCTATTTAGGGGATGCAATCTCAGAGAACTTGAATAAACTTACTTGTGAAAACATCATTCATGAACTTAATGTCATGATTAATGATCCCGGTTACCACAATAAAATGGATGTCAATAACTTGTTGGATTATCCGAGTGAAAGTGATACATGTTTAGAGGTCCTAAACTTAGAAGAAATTGTGGATACCATTAGATAAGCAATGTCGATGATGAAGTTGAAGATGCTACTATACGTTTGAAACCAGTTACACATACGGAAACATTTATCGCATCTCGAATTCTTCAAAATTTCATGATGCAATTTGAAAGGACCACATCGGAGCTCTTGAATGCAATAAGAAAAAGTTAGAGTGAGCTTCAACTAGATTTGAATTTTAAGAAAAAAAAAGAATATAATAGAGTCATATTTCACTAAACTGTCTTACATATATTTGTACTTTTAAAGAATTATTAATTTATGATATTAATGGGACCATATATTTATATAAGGATTTTCTGGAAATATATTATCTCATTATCTTATCGATATTGGTAAATTTTTTCATTGGCCTAAGTCGGGACGAGAGGAAATTATTAATTTAGAAAGATTATTAATTTACCGAATATTACTTTATAGAGATTTTACTGTAATAATATTATAACCAAACAACACGAAATAACCTTTTATATATATATATATATATATATATATATATATATATATATATATATATATATATATATATTATATATATATATATATATATATGTATGTATATGTTGTTATCCATTGTATTGTATTGTATTGTTACTATACCTACAATATTTGTTTGGATTGTTACTTAATATTTATTGTACTTTATTGTTAAAATTCGTTGTTACGTAACAATGGAAACCCCTATTTTATGGAACAACCAATTTGGTGTGTTTCCATTGTTACTTACTTTCTTTTTTCAATTATATCTTTACATAATATTTTAAAATACTATTTTACCCTTTACCATAATTATTTAAATCTAGTCAAACCTCCTACCCTAGAATAATTTGCCTTCTTTGTATTAGTTTCTCCATATTAATGCATATCTTTAAAAAAATCATGAGTTATTTAATAAATACTTTAAAAATAAGTCAACATAAATAAGTTTATACTATGATATATATTATACAAATATATATAAATGCGTTTTTTTAAATCAAACAAAGATTCACACTTCTTCGTATTGATTTATTTTTAAAACTTTCATTATATTAGTCATTTTAAAATTGTGTGAATTAATATGAAGAAATTAATACAAAAGGACAAAGTTGTCAAATTATAATTAATTTATAGTTATCTTTAATAAATTTAAAGAATGGTTAAAAAAAAAATCAAAATAAAAAAGATATACATAATATTATAAATTACATGGGAGGTGAGTTTTGTAAATTTATCCTTAAAAGTTTTAAGTATTGTGAAAACTATCCAGAGATCAGGGAAAAGAAATTTCCTAGTATTCTAATATATTGTGATAATTAATGGGTAAACTTTTTCATGACTATTATTTCAAAGGTCAAACACATTTGCATAGTCTTAAAATTGTCCCTAAATTTCATTTTGATACTTTAACTCAACCTTTTCCATTTTAACTCTTCAACAACTATTTTTATGTTTCATTTAGAAACTTCTTTCAAAGAAATTAACTTGTCCCTTAAATTCTTTTTCTTATTTTAGAACAATTGTTGGATAAAGAGGTATTTTCGATCCTTTTAGATAATTGAAGGGTATTTTTATGTCAAAAATATATAATGAAAAGGGCATTTTTAATCCTAAAATTCAATAAGAGATAAATTAACCTATATATAACATAATTCAGAGGTATTTTTATTTCCTTAACTAGTTTACCCGTGTGAAAAATAAAGATGATTTTTTTGGAGGTATAAATAATCCTAGATATTTAGTAGAACTTTCTAGAGTGATGAAGAGTAGTACCTTCAGTACTTGATGTTGGGATTTAGCAAGTGTGAATGGGAAAAGAAAAGAGAGAATATGAAAAGTGAGGGAACTACTTTGGAGTAAAAATGAAAAGTCAGTTGCAAAGAGCAAATGAAAAGTTATTTCTCCCATATCGGCAAAAGAAAGAGAAATTGTTGTCTTTATAAAAGGAAACACTTCCATTACTTCTTAAAGAGCTAAGAAGAAGATGCCCCCTCGCACCGTCGTCGCTCGTTCGGCTTGGCTTCAACTTCGGATTTGGATTTGGCAAATTATGTGATTGATTGATAAGTTTTTTGGACAAAATTTATTTAATCAGTTTTTGTTAAATCAAATAAATCCTGTTAAAATTATCTCTTATAAATTTGCAGGTAACAGTAACATTCCGAAAAGTTGTTACTCTTTCCGAAAAGTCCTTACTTTCCAAAAAGTCGTTATTCTCCTAACAGACACAATTTTCCAAAAAGTTGTTATTTTTTCCAAAGACACAACTTTCTGAATAAAATGGGTCTGAACAGATTTCACTGAACAGACATGTTCCTTGCTGAAAATGGCTATAAAAGGAATTCCATTTTTGATTTTTTAAAACACTGAAATTTTTTTCTTTCTTTGCATTTATTTTTCTCTCAAATAAAATCAAACTGTTGATCGACTGAGTCTGTGTGACTTGTTGCTGTTCTTAAGTTCGTTGAAGTTAAAGTAATTTGAGGTACCTGTATTTCTTTAACAGGTTTAATCCGTTTTATCTTGGGAGAAATTAATCCATAACCTTGCGTACAGTGAGGGGATTAAATTTCTTTAAGACACGCAGTAGTTTCTGTGGACTCGGATTAATCCTTGTATTTTATATTTTTTCTGCTTCATCTTATTTTTGTTTCTGTTTATTAACCTTATAAATACAGGTTATTGTAAGAATAACACTTGATGTATCTAGGAATTGTGTAGATGTTCTAGAGAAGTAGATACTTATAGTGAATTATAGAAAAATCTAGATTGTTGTTAGATATTTAGAGGATAGGGTCATCTAGATTTTTCTTGTAGATCTTTCTAGAACAATTTCTAGAAGCATCCATATACTAGTATAAATAGGGGTGACCATAGTCACTTGTAATCAATCAAAATCAACTAGTCTTCTTTTGTATCAAAGTTTTCTTATTCAAAATATTCCTTCTCCTCTCTAGCTTCCTCTTCCTTAGTTGAATCTTCAGATCTTAGTTAACGATCTTGGGCTAGCAGAAGTGTTCCCCAATTATATTGTTCTTGTGCTATTCTCTACATGGTATCAGAGCCATAGTTGTAGATTGGCTTGTGAGTTTTATTTCAAGATCGTTGTGGAGAAATAGGGCATATAAAAAGATATTGTCGAGCAAAGGAGAGCAATAAACTCAAAAAGTTGTGAAGAAGACTGGGAAAATTATTTAGTAGTTGAGGCTCGAGCAATAGAGGCTATGATTTTCATCAACCTTGAAGAAGACTTGATCGAGGATTCAGAATATGATGCAGTCGATTACGTGGAGAAGGAAGACAATGATGTCATCGATATAAAGCAACAAAATCTTGAATATGTTCACACCCGGTGATACGGTAGCTTTTATCAAAGAAATCAGGGAAATAGATTCGGAACAAATGTCTTGAGCTATGTATGTCGATGGTGACCTTTAGGGAGAAAGTACTGAGGAAGATGTATGGGAAGTTAAAGTCTCCGATCAATCGTCAGATATTAACTTAGATCAAATATTAGAAGCAAATAGAGAAAATGCTGATCAAATAGATGGGGAAGCCGACCTTGAAGGCCAAATTTTAGGCAAAACGATAGATAATATAACTTTTTAAACTTCTAAAGCTGATAAACAAGTAATTGAAGAGCTCGAAAGAAAATCTGATGTTGTATCCTACTATAGTGTTGAGGCTTCACAAGAAATAGATGAAAATATTATCACTGACTCAAATTAATAGGCTAATACTGATGAAATCTCTCAATATTATGGAGTTGCATCGGAAGAAGCTTGTTTCAAAATTTTGACTATCGGGGTTTCAAACTTGTCCGTCATATATGTATCTCCACATAGTACAACTGGAGGGAAGTTAAGAGAAAAGGGGGAGTCTAGGAACTCATCGACGATATAATTCACATAGCTCCTTTGATAATGAAAAATCTTTATCATATGATGAAGCAAGAGGAGTTCGGAAGAAACAACCGAGATTTTCACCAAGACGTGGCTCAAAGCTTCGTTTGAGTTCTTCCATGACAAGTGTCGGTAGTTTCCAAAAAATCACTTGAAGGGGGAGTGTGAAAAATAAAGAACATTTTTTGGAGGTATAAATAATCCTAGATATTTAGTAGAACTTTCTAGAATTTATGAAGAGTAGTACCTTAAGTATTTGATGTATCTAGGAATTGTGTAGATGTTCTAGAGAAGTAGATATTGATAGTGAATTATAGAAAAATCTAGATTGTTGTTAGATATTTAGAGGATAGGGTCATCTAGATTATTCTTGTAGATCTTTCTAGAATAATTTCAAGAAGCATTCTTATACTAGTATAAATAGGGGTGAACATAGTCACTTGTAAGCAATCAAAATCAACTAGTCTTCTTCTATATCAAAGTTTTCTTATTGAAAATATTCCTTATCCTTTATAACTTCCTCTTTCTTAGTTGAATCTTCTGATCTTAGTTAACGATCTTGGGCTAGCATAAGGGTTCCCCAATTATACAGTTGTCACGACCCAAAACGAGCCGCGAATGGCACCCACACTTATCCTACTATGTGAGCGAACCAACAATTCTAAACCCCAACATTTACCAATATTTCAACCATAATGAACAAAATATAATGCGGAAGACTCAAAATCTTATTAATATAACCAAATAATAAGCTTCTAAAGTTTACCAACTATCATCCCCAAAATCTGGAAGTCATCACACCAAGAACATCTATCCTCAAATTTCTAATCTAAGAGTATTTAAGAAGCTAAAATAAGTAAAAGAGATGGTCCATGTCCGAACTTCAAGACATCAAGACGTGAAGGAAAGAATCCAGTCCGAGCTGGGAACAATAGCTCACCCTGAAAATCTGATATGCTGAAGACTAGCTAGAGTTGCGGACGAGTCGAAGTCGATGGTACGTTTGCTGCATTCCACAAATAACAAAAAGAAAAATACAAGTAGGGGTCAGTACAAGGAACATGTACTGAGTAAGTATCATCGGTCAACTCAAAATAGAAAGCAATATATATCGAATAATAATATAAAATCAACTACAATACTCAACAGGTGACAACAACAAGTACAAAACCCTTTGGCAACAACACCAAGCACATCTATGAGGACTCAAGCCTCCACACCATACTCATTTGGGAAATAGGTTCTTTGAATTGAGTATATTAACATAATTCCAGATTCATTCTCTTTATTCTTCTTGTGTTGGAACGTGACACTTCGATCCTTTACTACTACGTGTCGGTACGTGACACCCGATCCCCTAATACTACGTGTCGGTACGTGACACCCGATCCCCTAATACTACGTGTCGGTACGTGACACCCGATCCCCTAATACTACGTGTCGGTATGTGACACCCGATCCCCTAATACTACGTGTCGGTACGTGACACCCGATCCCCTAATACTACGTGTCGGTACGTGACACCGGATCCCCTAATACTACGTGTCGGAATGTGACACCCGATCCATTTATCTCATTGCTTTTCATCAAGCCTCTTTTATGTCAATGCGTCATCTTAATAGAGAGAATTTAAGGTTAAGATTCAACAGACTCATCATTCTAATCCATCACACTTACATAATCACAAGATGCAACCACACAATTAAGCATATAGAAGACTTTACAATACCACCCAATATATATCAATCGCTATTTAGAGTTTACTAAGAACTAGCATAAACCTTAACCTACCTCCACCGTGGAATTGTAATCAAGATAGCTACTTCCGCAATGCCTTTGCTTTCTTCTTCGTTCCTTCTCTTCTTTTTATTTTTCTTCTCCAGATTCTTTTTCTTTTACCCTAATTATCATATAATTCATTATGATGAAAGTAACCCATTATTTATTTCCAGGTTATCTCCTTTAAACCCCAAGTAAATAAATTATTAAACTTACCCCACTAATTTCCTAGTTATAATCAGGAATAGTCCAAAACACCCCTTAAGAACTCTTAGCAGAAATCCGACCCAGTTGGGGTTACGCAACTCATGACGGCCCGTCGTTCCTGCGACGGTCCGTCCTGCAGGTCCGTCACAAAGTTCAGAGACTCAAATTCATTAAAGAGGTTTGTGATGGTCCGTCGTTTCTACGACGGTCCGTGCTGCAATTCCGTCACGAAGTTCAGAGAGTCGATCTCAGTACCCAGATTTTCGAGTTCAAGTGTTTTGGAACGGAGGCCCTCGACGGACCGTTTTGCTTATAACGGTTCGTCCTACCTGTCGTCGAGGTTAATGAGGAGAGCAGCAGGAGAATTACACAAGTGTAGGACGACGGAGTCCATCACAGTCCGTCGCGTGATCCGTTGACCCAGCCAGTTTTAATCACAAATGATTCTACTGCTTGAAACAACTAAACAGGTCGTTACAATATATACCAATTTACCCATCGTTCGTCCCCGAACGATCACAAGAAGAAAAACAAAGGCGAGAAAGAGTACCTGAATCTGTAAAAAGGTGTGGGTATCTTTCTTGCATAACAGCCTCCTTCTCCCAAGTGGACTCTTCAACTGGACGATTCTTCCATTGAACCTTGATGGATTCAATCTCCCTTGATCTCAACTTGCGGATTTCTCTATCTAGAATAGCAACAGGCTACTCCTCATAAGACAAATTCTCATCAAGAAGAACTAAATCCCAACGAATAAATGTAGTTTCCATTCCCATGGTATCTTTTCAGCATAGACACATGAAATACCGGGTGCACTCCTGAGAGTCCTGGAGGTAATGCCAATTCATAAGCCACCTCCCCCACGCGCTTCAGAACTTCAAATGGACCAATATACCTCGGACTAAGCTTACCTCGCTTACAAAACCGCATCACCCCTTTCATGGGTGAAACCTTCAGCAAGACTTGTTCACCCTCCATGAACTCCAAGTCTCTAACCTTTCGATCTGCGTATTCCTTCTGTCTACTTTGAGCCGCTAAAAGCATTTCTTGAATGAATTTCACTTTCTCTAACGATTCCCTCAAGAGATCGGTACCCCATGGTCTTACCTCAAATGCATCAAACCAACCAATGGGAGACCTACATCTCCTCCCATACAGTGCCTAAAATGGGGCCATATCAATACTTGAGTGATAGCTATTATTGTATGAAAACTCTGCTAAGGGTAAGAATTTATCCCAATGCCCACCAAATTCTATCACACATGCACGAAGCATATCCTCCAAAACCTGAATCGTTCGCTCAGACTGACCATCGGTCTGAGGGTGAAATGCAGTACTAAGGTCCAACCTAGTATCTAATTCCGCATGCAATGTTCTCCAAAACTTAGAAGTTAATTGCGTACCTCTATCTGATATGATGGAAAGTGGAACTCCATGCAATCGAACAATTTCTGAGATATAGATTCTGGCTAACTTCTCTGCATTGTAAGTCACCTTAACCAGAATGAAGTGAGCAGACTTAGTTAGCCTGTCAACAATTACCCAAATAGAATCAAACTTACCCAATGTCCTTGGAAGACCAACCACAAAATCCATTGCATTTCTTTCCCATTTCCATTCAGCAATGGGCATTTTCTGAAGTGTTCCTCCGGGCCTCTGGTGTTCATACTTTACCTGCTGACAATTAGGGCATTGGGCAACAAAATCAACAATGTCACGCTTCATCCTACTCCACCAAAAATGTTGCTTTAGGTCACGATACATCTTGGTTGCACCAGGATGTATAGAATACCTTGAACTATGAGCCTCTGTAAGAATAGTGTGAATCAAATCATCAACACGGGGCACACATACCCTCCCCTTAATTCTCAAAACGCCTTCCTCATTAATTTTTGCCTCTTTAGCCTCTCCTCGTAATACCATCTCTCGAATCCGGATCAGTTTCTCATCAGTAAATTGTTTTTCCTTAATCTTGTCAAAAAAGGAAGATCTTGCCTCCACATAGGCCAAAAATCCTCCCTTCTCTAGTACTTCCAGTCTCATAAAGTCATTAGCCAGAGTCTAAACCTCTCTAGCCAATGGGCGTCTAGAAACTTGTAAGTGCGCTAGACTTCCCATGCTCCCTGCTTTTCTACTTAAAGCATCTGCCACAACATTAGCTTTTCCTGGGTGATACAAAATAGTGATATTATAGTCCTTCAGTAGTTCCATCCACCTCCTCTGCCTCAAATTTAAATCTTTCTGAGTGAAGACATACTGTAAACTACGATGATCTGTATAGACTTCACACTTAACCCCATATAGATAATGTCTCCATTGCTTTAATGAAAACACGACTGCAGCCAATTCCAAATCATGGGTCGGATAGTTACGTTCATTCACCTTTAATTGCCTCGAAGCATAAGCAATTACATTCTTCTCCTGCATTAGTACTGCACCCAAACCAGAATAGGATGCATCACAATAAACAATGAAGTTCTTACCTTCCACTGGCAGGGTAAGAATTGGTGCAGTAGTCAACAAGGTCTTGAGTCTCTGAAAGCTTTCTTCACATTCGTCCGACCATACAAATGGAACACTCTGCTTAGTCAAATTTGTTAGTTGGGAAGCAACAGAAGAAAATCCCTTGACAAATCGAAGGTAGTAGTTAGCTAAACCAACAAAGCTCCTTACCTCTGTAACATTAGTAGGTCTTACCCAACTCTTCACTAATTGAATCTTAGAAGGATCAACCATCACTCCATCCTTAGAAACCACGTGCCCCAAGAAGGACAATGAATCTAGCCAAAACTCACACTTGGAGAATTTGGCATAAAGCCTTTTCTCCCTCAACACTTCCAATACAATTCTCAAGTGCTCCTCATGTTCTTTCCTGCTCTTTGAGTATATCAGTATATCATCAATAAACACAATGACAAAGAGATCCAGATATGGCTTAAAAATTCTGTTCATCAGTCTCATGAAGGCAGCAGGGGCATTCGTAAGCCCAAAAGACATTACTAAGAATTCATAATGCCCATACCTGGTTCGAAAAGCAGTCTTTGGCACATCCGTTGCCTGTATTTTCAATTGATGATAACCAGATCTCAAATCGATTTTTGAGAAGGAACAAGCACCTTGTAACTGATTGAACAAATCGTCAATGCGAGGAAGAGGATAATTGTTCTTAATAGTTACCTTATTCAGTTGCCTGTAGTCTATGCACATCCGAAAACATCCATCCTTCTTCTTTACAAATAAAACAGGAGCACCCCAAGGGGATGCACTTGGTCTAATAAAGCCTTTACCTAACAAATCTTGAAGTTAGGCCTTTAACTCCCTTAACTCAGCTGGAGCCATTCTATGAGGGGGTATGGAAATGGGGCGGGTACCCGGCTCCAGATCAATGCAAAAATCAATATCCCTATCCGGTGGCATACCAGGAAGGTCTGCAGGAAACACATCCAGAAACTCACGGACTATCGAAACAGACTCAATCGAAGGTACTTGGGAAGTATCATCCCTGAGATGTGCCAAGAAAGCTAAACAACCCTTACTAACCATTCTCTTATCACGAAGAAAGGAGATGATACGAACTGGGGTGGAAGTATAGTCACCCTCCCACACTAGCGGATCTGTCCCAGGCTTGACCAATGTAACAGTTTTAGCATTACAATCTAAGATTGCAAAATTTGGAGAAGGCCAAGTCATACCCAGAATTACATCGAAATCAACCATCTCTAGAATAATCAAGTCTACCTGAGTATTGCTCGCCACAAAAGTCACAAGACAAGACCTATATACCTTCTCAAATATCACCGACTCACCCACAAGAGTAGAGACACGAATAGGCATATCAAGCAAATCACAATGTAAATCAAGACCAGTAGCAAATGAGGAAGATACATATGAAAATGTGGAACCAGGATAAAATAATACAGAAGCCATGGAATCACAAACCAAAAGATTACATGTGATAACAGCATCAGATGTCTCTGCTTCAGACCTCCCGGGGAAAGCATAACAATGGGCCCTATCACCTGTCTGCCCGTTGCCCCTACCATATTGTGTTGTAGTAGCTCCAGCTTGCCCGCCACCACGGTTGATTTGGTGACCACCATTACCTTGACCACCACGTCCTCCAGAATGGCGGCCTCTCCCATTACCACCTCTACCTCTGACTATTGGGGGTCTGTAACTCTGTTTTGGACAATATCTCCTAATATGTCCAGTCTCCCCACATCCATAACACTCTCTGGGGTCAAGCATAGGTCTCTGTGAGAACGAAGAAGTCTGGGGATAACCTCCAAACTCAGAGAAATGCTGACTGGTCTGCGATGGACCCCCAACTACAGCTTGTAGTGAAGACTGAGTGGGTCGGGCTGGGTAACCTCCTGAACTCTGCCCTCTGGAGTAAGACCCACTAAACTCACCTCCCTTACGGAACTTCTTAGATGTCGACGCCAGGGTGAAGTCGTCAAGCTTCACTCCCTCCACCTCTATCACAAAATCAACCACTTCCTGAAAGGATTTTGCTGCAGCAGCTACCTGTAAGGCTGGGATCTGCAAATCTGACCTCAATCCCTTCACAAAACGGCGAATCCGCTCTTGTGGACTGAAGCAAAGCTGGGTGGCATACCTGGATAGTGCACGAAACTTAGCCTCATAAGAAGTAACAGACATCCTGCCTTGCTCTAAGCTTAGGAACTCATCTCTCCTCCTATCCCTCAAAGTCCGGGGTATATACTTCTCCATAAATAAGCTAGAGAGTGATGCCCAAGTCATAGGTGGTGCCTGTGCTGGTTGACACTCAACATACAATCGCCACCACATTTTGGCATTCCCCTGAAACTGATATGTCACAAACTCAACGCCAAATCATTCTACTATGCCCATCTTATGTAGCAGCTCATGACAATCAACCAAAAAATCATAGGCATCCTCAGATTCAGCACCCTTGAAGACTGGAGGTTTCAACATCAAGAATTTAGTGAAAAGTTCATGCTGATCACTCGTCATTATAGGCCCTGTAGTCAATTGAGGAAACGTGCCTACTTCCAATGAGGCATCCATGCGGGGAGCCACAGCAGCTGCATGTTGTACTCCCGGAATCTAAGGTGTTGGTGCAGAAAACACTGGAGGTATCTGGCCCTGATCAGATAACCCGCTAAGATAAGAAAGAACCCGGTTAATCATCTCTGGGGTAGGTTGGGGTGGTAATTCCTCATCTTGCACTTGCTCATTTTCCCCTTCCTCACCATCTCTTACTACCTCATCAGTCGGTGGAGGAGTCACCGCCCTAGTACTAGCTGGACCGGGTGTTTGTCCTCTACCTCTAAAGGACGTCCTCCCGCGACCTCTACCACGGCCTCTTGCCACTGCTCCTCCTCGAGCTACAGCCCCAGTGGCTGGCTCAGACGCACCCTGTCTTGCCGGTGTTGGTGTTGGCACAATTGTTGCTCTAGTTCTAACCATCTGCGAAATAGAGTGAGGATGTCAGATACCAATTTGTATCACCTAGATACAAATTGGATCCAAGTAATAGCACGAAAGAAAAAAAGAATGGAATTTTCCTAAAGTCCTATAGCCCCTCAAAGAAAAGTAAGGGCGTCCCCCTGCCGTTCCTCAAGACTCTACTAGACTCGTTCTTGTGTGATGAGACCAACGAACCTAATGCTCTGATACCAAGTTTGTTACAATCCAAAACGAGCCGCGAGTGGCACCCACACTTATCCTACTATGTGAGCGAACCAACAATTCTAAACCCCAACATTTACCAATATTTCAACCATAATGAACAAAATATAATGCGGAAGACTCAAAATCTTATTAATATAACCAAATAATAAGCTTCTAAAGTTTATCAACTATCATCCCCAAAATCTGGAAGTCATCACATCAAGAACATCTATCCTCAAATTTCTAATCTAAGAGTATTTAAGAAGCTAAAATAAGTAAAAGAGATGGTCCATGTCCGAACTTCAAGACATCAAAACGTGAAGGAAAGAATCCAGTCTGAGCTAGGAACAATAGCTCACCCTGAAAATCTGATATGCTGAAGACTGGCTAGAGTTGCGGACGAGTCGAAGTCGATGGTACGTTTGCTGCACTCCACAAATAACAAAAAGAAAAATACAAGTAGGGGTCAGTACAAGGAACATGTACTCAGTAAGTATCATCGGTCAACTCAAAATAGAAAGCAATATATATCGAATAATAATATAAAATCAACTAAAATACTCAACAGGTGACAACAACAAGTACAAAACCCTTTGGCAACAACACCAAGCACATCTATGAGGACTCAAGCCTCCACACCATACTCATTTGGGAAATAGGTTCTTTGAATTGAGTATATTAACATAATTCCAGATTCATTCTCTTTATTCTTCTTGTGTCGTAAAGTGACACTCCGATCCCCTACTACTATGTGTTGGTACGTGACACCCGATCCCCTAATACTACGTGTCGGTACGTGACACCCGATCCCCTAATACTACGTGTCGGTACGTGACACCCGATCCCCTAATACTACGTGTCGGTACGTGACACCCGATCCCTTAATACTACGTGTCGGTACGTGACATCCGATCCCCTAATACTACGCGTCGATACATGACACCCGATCCCCTAATACTACGTGTCGGTACGTGACACCCGATCCCCTAATACTACGTGTCGGTACGTGACAACGGGTCCCCTAATACTACGTGTCGGAACGTGACACCCGATCCATTTATCTCATTGCTTTAGTTCATCAAGCCTCTTTTATGTCAATGCATCATCTTAATAGAGAGGATTTAAGGTTAAGATTCAACAAACTCATCATTCTAATCCATCACACTTACATAATCACAACATGCAACCACACAATTAAGCATATAGAAGACTTTACAATACCACCCAATACATATCAATCGCTATTTAGAGTTTACTAAGAACTAGCATAAACCATAACCTACCTCCACCGAAGAATCGTAATAAAGCAAGCTACTTCTGCAATGCCTTTGCTTTCTTCATCGTTCTCTCTCTCGCTCGTTCGTTCCTTCTCTTCTTTTTATTTTTCTTCTCTAGATTCTTTTTCTTTTACCCTAATTATCATATAATTAATTATGTTGAAAGTAACCCATTATTTATTTCCAGGTTATCTCCTTTAACCCCCAAGTAAATAAATTATTAAACTTACCCCACTAATTTCCTAATTATAATCAGGAATAGTCCAAAACACCCCTTAAAAACTCTTAGCAGAAATCCGACCGAGTTGGGGTTACTCAACTCATGACGGCCCGTCTTTCCTGCGACGGTCCGTCCTGCAGGTCCGTCACAAAGTTCAGAGACTCAAATTCAGTAAAGAGGTTTGTGACGGTCCGTCGTATCTACGACGGTCTGTGCTGCAATTCCGTCACGAAGTCCAGAGAGTCGATCTCAGTACCAAGATTTTCGAGTTGAAGTGTTTTGGAACGGAGGCCCTCGACGGACCGTTGTGCTTATGACGGTTTGTCCTACCTGTCGTCGAGGTTAATGAGGAGAGCAGCAGGAGAATTACACAAGTGTGGGACGACAGAGTCCATCACGGTCCGTCGCGGTCACGACGGTCCGTCGCGTGATCCGTCGACCCAGTCAGTTTTTATCACAAATGATTCTACTACTTGAAACGACTAAACAGGTCGTTACAACAGTTCTTCTGCTATTCTCTACAACGTGCGTTTAAATTTGCTTCGATTTTTGTACAACTCCTGAGTTCTAATTAATCGATTACTACTTGTCTTACCCATCTTTAAAGAAGTTAATTTGACATTAAAATTTAAGGTTGATGCTAAATTGCCAAAAAAATGGCCTGAAATTTTAAAGTTTATATTATTATTTTTATTATTAAAATAAATTAATTCTTTATCCATTTTTAAATTTAAAAGTATTAAAGTTTTAAAAAAAAGAATGTTGAAAAAGGTAAAATAACATAAACAAAATATAATTTTAGCCAAATTTTCTAGCCAAAATAATTTTTTTCAAAATTTAAAAGAAAGAACGCACAAGTACCCCTAAACTATGGTCGAAATTTCAGGACACACCTTAACCAAACTAAGTTCATATTACCCCCTGAACTTATATTTTTTGTAATTATATACACCTTTTGTCTTATGTGGCACACTCCGTGACTCCACATAATTGAGGCGCGTGAAAGATATTTGAATGCCACGTATGCCAAAAAGGTGCACAAAATTACGAAAAAATAAGTTTAAGGGGGATAATAGAACCTTAATTTAATTAAGGTGTATCACTTGAATTTTGATCATAGTCTAGAGGGTACTTGTGCATTTTCATTTAAATTAAAAAGCTTATGTCAATATGATTTCCTAGAGAAATGTAAATCCTTCAGACAACTTCATTATAGGTTCAACTTCTAAAAAATTTCATCATATAAACTAAGGATATATAGAAATAATACTAAATGTACATCTAATGTATTCATATAGTCAATAACATAATACATTTTTTTTTAACTTTTACCGAAAGTGTTCGACATATTTTAATACAATAATATTTTCAGTAAAATCTCGGACGTAATAATAATTCCCATCACATATTCACAAACAGACTATATGTGTTGGCGTCAAGCACCATTTGTCGCACAGATGCTAAAGCCCCAACTAAAGACAACACCGTTGAGACAAAAGCAATTATGGTATTTACCCAGAAAATTATGCTCTTTCTTGATGGTTTGAAAGTAACATTATAGAAGACCATAGGCAAAATAAAATCAAGAGGAATGCAAACAAATGCACCAAACAAAGCCATAATATCTCCAAAAAAAGGTAGCATCGCATGCATGTTGTCGCAATGATCACCGATAGTGACTGAGAAATTAACCGGGGAACCACGTTGCGGATTGAGAATTCGTCTTTTTTTGAATCTGAAAATCGCTTTTCTAGTACTATATTTGTTGGTTGTAAGTAAGTCTGTAAATATTTTGTGTATGTATAACATTAGCAACATATTTATATATTTATGCTAGTCCCAATTCATTTGAGTTACTTTTCTTTTTAGTCAATCTCAAAGATAAATAAAAACTTGACTATAAAATTATTATTTTATCCTTAATAAAATGTTTTACAAACTCACAATTTCTATCATATATTTTGGACTACAAGTTTTAAAAGTCCTTTCTTTCCTAAATTTCATATCGAATCAAACTACCTCACATAAATTAAAATAAATATGAAGAAAGAAGAAGGTGAGATAGCGTTACCAAGCTAACAGCTGATACTTGGACAAAGGTGAAGATATAAGTGATCAAGAGAAACCACTTGGGCAGCAAAGGCATCACTACAAAAAACAACCTCAAAGTGTCAACAGATTTTACTAACAACTTAAGTTTGTTAGTATTGAACTAATAAATTATCAACATATTTCTAACCGAATAATATTTTAAAATCTAAAAACAAAATTCTAACAGATTATCAATGTAAATCTTACGAACTAAGTATTTTAGCTGATAATACAGCGGGGAAAAATAGCGCCAAGTTTAGCAACCTTCTATCAATGGATTACGGACAGAAATATTACTAACTCACACCTTTTGTTGGTAATATTACCAACGAATTATATATCGATTGGTAAATATGACAAAAAATTGTTTATATTACTTAGGTCAAATACATAAATAGATCCATAAACTTGTTGGGTTTTTTCCCTCAAGTACCTCAACTATGTTATTTTTATATTGAATCATTGAACCATCCATAATTTGTTCCTTTTAAAGAAACACCGTTGGCTGATGCGGAATTAGATTTTTTGAAGGGTATTGATAGAGGATACACATGTTGTCCAGAACTCATTAGTCCAATTGTTAGTAAAAATATTCGAGAACAATTATGTTTTACTTCAAGTCACTTGAACAAATTAGAAAACAAATGAGATTCACACAATTTATCTTCATTTCTTCAATCAAAATCATTACAATACGAACACAATTGAAGACATTTACAATAGAAAAACTTATCAAGATCAACCAACAGTGTTTAAAATGAACAAATTATGGGTGGTTCAATGATTTAATAGGAAAATGACATAGTTGAGATACCTGAGGGGAAAATCCCAACAAGTTTAGGGATCTGTTTATGAGTTCGGCCTATAATTTATTAACATATTACAATGAATTACTAACCAAATATTTACCAACGACAAGATTATGTTGCTAAATTTACCAACCAAATATAAATGTGTTGGTAAATTAGTAACGAAGTGTAATTTGTTGGTAGTCTTGCCAACCAATATCAAATTAGTTGAAAATTTTACCGACGAACTAAGATTTTAGCTAATAAATTACTAGCATCATTAAAATAATTGGTATTATACCAACCGATGACTAATCCATTAATAAAATCTACCAACATATTAATTATTATTTGGTAATATTAGAATATGAATGTTTAGTTGAATAGTAACTATTACCAACTCTGATAAAATTTATTGGTAAATTATTAATTACTAACTTATAATTTAATAGTTGGTAAATTACCAATTGAAGTTGATTTTTTTGGTAAATCAGCGTCTAGTGTTGAGGCTTACATATGTAGTTCATGTCATTAGACATTTTAATTTTTAACTTTTAACCAAAACTCGACTTTGTTCAATATTTTTGGTAAACGTGCTCAGATTAGAACTTCATCAATGTCATTAGCTTCAAAAAGTCATTTTTAATCTAACGGGAATGTTGGTTCATTTTTTGAGGCTTTCATTTTTTTTGTGCCGTTAGGTGTTTTAAATTTTATGTTTAGGCCAAAATTTAACTTTGGTCAATATTTTTGTGACCGTACTCAGATGAGAATTCGTTAGCGTAATTAACTCCAAATGTCACTTTTTATGTAGAGTATGGTTGATTTGAGTTTTGACAGTTTCATTTTTACTGTGTGCCGTTAGGTGTTTTATCATATAAATTTTGGCAAAAATTTATCTTTGGTCAATATATCTGATAACGTACCCAGATAAGAACAATTAGATGCAAAAAGTCATTTTGATATAATAAGATAGAGGGTTCGAATTTTGAGGCTTCCGTTTTTAGTTTATGTCGTTAGACATTTTAGCTTTTAAATTTTGACCAAAATTTTACTTTAATCAATATTTTTTGTAATCGTGCTTGAATTGAAATTTTATCACCGCAGTTAGCCATATAAGTTCAGTTTTGATAACATAGGATGGTTGGTTCAGGATTTGGGACTTAGTGTCAGTTTGTGTCGTTAAGTGTTTTAACTTTTAACTTTTGGCTAAAATTTGAATTAGGTCAATTTTTTTGGGAAACATGCTCAAATTTGAATTTCGTCGGAGCGGTTAGCTATGGAAGGTCATTTTTTGCTTTATAAAATGACTAGTTTGGATTTTGAGGTTTTCATATTCAGTTTGTATCATAGGCAATCTAACTTTTATCTTTAGGCAAAATTTGATTTTGCTTAGTATTTTTTGTAAACATGCTCTGATAAAAATTCTATCAGCTCGATTAGCTTCGAAATGTCAATTTTATATCTAACAAGATGGTTTTTTCAGGTTTTGAGACTTCCATTTTCGGTTTGTGTAGTTAGGCGTTTTAACTTTTGGCCAAAATTTAAACTTGGTTAATATTTTTGGTAAACGTGCTCAAATTGAAATTTTGTTATAATGATATGTGTCATATTGATATTAATTTTACTTGTTATCATAGATTCTGCATTGTTTCATTCAAATATGATTTATAAAATTAATTACTATTTTTGGATTTATATTCGTGTTCTTAGATTTTAAAGTGTAATAAATTAATAAATATTTTATTATTGAATAATCATTCAGTTAATAATATTTTGGACATATTGTCAATCAATTACTAAGCTAACTTTGAACTTGAATGATATATTACCAATAAACTACCAATCAATTACTAAATTTATTAGAAAAGCAAATAATCATACTAAAGTATTTAAAATTTATTACAAACAAGGGTTGTAGTGTAGTGGTAAATACTCCTGCATCTTTAATCAAGAGGTCTCAGGTTTAATTCTCATTAATTACATAATCATGGAGTGCTTCCACTGTGGGACTTTCCGGCGTGAATCCAGATTTAGTTAGGCTCCAATGTGGATACCGAACAAAAACAAAAATACAAAAAATAAATTTAAAGAAAGTATTTAAAAGTACTAATTATATACTAACTAAAATTTAGTTGGTAATTTTACCAACTGAATTTTCAGGGTCATATTTCAAAATTTTGTAACAACATTTTTGGGTGTTTACCAATTGATTTTTTGATTGATAAGTTTACCAACAAACTAAAATTAGTTGGTAATATTTACCGATGAGCTTTTTAGCAACGACTTAATATAAGTTGACATTTAATTGATAACTTAATTTGCCAAACGATTTGATCAATTTACCGACAAATTTTTTTATTAATAATTGAGATTCCTTTTGTAGTGCATCCTATCTAACATAAAATTTTGGAGCACTGATGGTTGAGATTGATTTCCAAAAGCCCAATATCCAAAAATTGCAACGCTGAAAAATGAAGATATCACTACACTGTAACACAATAATAGCCCCTTCAACATTTTCCCTGTTGTTGGAGGTGATATTATTGCCTGTCGACAAGCTAAATACAATCAAACATCAATATGTTAAATAAGGTTTTGAGCCTAATCTGTTAAATTAGGTTCTGAGCCTGATTCATACACTAAAATTTTTATAAGGGGTTAACTCGTCTCATTAATCATTAATCTAAGACCTTTTACTTTAACAGTCATACTTGATCTTTTCAATTGTATAATCATATAAATATTTTTACGAAAAGAGGACCAAAACGAATATTTGGTAACATAGAAAAGAACAAACCCGTATTTGGGGAATGAATCCATTTCCATAGGTAGTTGCAATAATAGAAATAGCATTAAAGATACCGAATATGCGATTATTATCAACTCCAGTGATTAATAATCTTTTTGAGGTGCTTTATTAGAATGTCCTATATATAAAAGAAATGAATTAATTAAGAATCGTTTAATCAATTATTTAATTATACATTAAGAGATAAAATATATAATTACCAATGTGAATGGATCCTGTAGTTATGCAAGCAAAATAAGAAGGATAAATTACTTATATACACATGTTTAATTTTCTTATTCTCTATTTTTCCCTACCTTTTTAAAATATTACTTAAATCACTTCTTTCTCCTAATTCTAAAAACACTATTAGATACATAAGTAATCAGTCAAATCCACATTCACCACTCCCTTTTTCGCTCCTATTTTCTATCCCTAACTCACTCCAAATTCTTAATAGTTACAAAATTCACATTTGATTTTCAAAAAATTTAAACTAAACCATACATTAAAAAAATAAATAATTATAATAATTTCAGATTTTGTTCCTTTTTAATCTAACCAAAAATAAAATTAAATTAAAAGAGGAGTATTTCCTCTTTAATGTAATCCTATACGGCTAAATGGGTATGTTAAAAATACTTTCTTAATTAACTTTAGGCTGATTTTTTATTAGTTGAATTTATTAACTTGTTATGAATACCATTTTTTTAGCAATGCAAGGTGGATGCAGCTAAGCCATTAGAATCAAAAACAGGACACTAGTTTTTGCAATTATATGTGTAATAAATTATTTTTATTGCTCATAATAATGTTACTGTAGTAATAACTTGATTATAAAAACTATAAATTTAAATAAAAAATTACCGGGTACATAATTAATTGTACGATTTTTTTCTCCCCTTTCAAGTCATAAATTTTTCCACAATTGTTTTACATTAACTAGCATTTTAATATATTCAGTTAATTTTGTTTCTTAATTAATGTATAATTTTTGTTTCAACACTTCGATACATTACAATTAGTGTATCATGTTCAAATTTTAGTTTTGATACATAACCCTAATTAGTTTTGATACTTGATACAAAAACATTACCAAATGTATCATTTATCACGTATATAGATGTGGTTATGTATATTCTACTTTATTCAAATTTAGAACGATATGTATCTGTACAAATCATATGCGTGATACATAAACTTTGTGTTATGTATCCCACAACAAAAAAATGATATTTGGAACATTTATCCTTTCCTTGTTTCACTCCACAATTCTCTCCTTATTTTTAGTCACAAAATCTTGATAGTTATTTTCTCATTTACGTTTGAAATTCAAAATTAGTCTCCTTTCCGTAGGTTTAGAATATTTATAGACAAAAAAGTTTTAAAAGGATAATTATAAGTCTTTTACATATTTTTAGAATACACCAAAATTTATGATAAAAGAAAATAAGTAAACTTCAAATTTTCAACACTAAAATGTAATTAGAAAAAAGAGAGTAATAGTATTAGTATATTATCTGGTAATAATTAATATAATATTTATACATTTTTCATAATTTGAGTTGGTTAAGGTCTCTAACAACTACTCATTCATTAAAACTGATTAGGATTCTTGTATTATAATTTAATCTTCTCGTTGTCTCATAATAATATTGGTTTCAATTTCACCAAAATTTCATATGTTCAAATATTTTCCTTTTTTCTGATATTTTTCATAATCAAATTTCTTTAATAGTTTGTGTTTGTTCATATATCTAATTGATAACTTAATTCGTATTTATTGTAATACATTTATAAATACACTTTATTTCAATTTACATACATCCTTCTTTCACAACTTTATTGTATCAAATACATTATTATCAACTACAAAATGATACATTATGTAAGTTATACATATCTTTTAGGGCGAACCATACAATACATATCAACTTACATAAGATACATAACAGTAATTTATCATGCACTAATTTTTTAGATATGATACATAAATTCTAATTTATACTGAATGTATCAATTCATAGCAACTACACGGTAATGTATAGACCTCAAATCTAACGTCTTATGGGCAATAATTATTTATTTACTGTATCTAGCATAAATACAATAGTTATCGATATAAACGCGATACATAAATAGTAATGTATCATGCATTATTTTTAGATATAACACGTAAATTCGAATTTATACTGAATATATCAATTACAT
This sequence comes from Solanum peruvianum, assembly GCA_027705065.1. Lineage (NCBI taxonomy): Eukaryota > Viridiplantae > Streptophyta > Magnoliopsida > Solanales > Solanaceae > Solanum > Solanum peruvianum. The sequence goes on along the minus strand of JAKWJD010001757.1, from coordinate 11,600,188 downwards.
GGCAACTACCGCACAGTATGTATCATCTTAAATCTAACATCTTATGGTCAACAATTATTTATTTAATGTATCTAGTATAAATACAATACCTATCAATTTAAACAAGATACATAGATAGTAAATGCTAAGTAACAAAGATATTCATGATGTATTTCTCAAGTTTTTGGACAATTTGAATAAAAATTGAAAGGATCTTCAATAAACTAGGAGAAGAATTTTGAATATAAAATTTTCAATCATTTTTCATCAAAATTGAAAGGATCTTTGCTGAACTAGGAGAAGAAAGAATCCAGAATCTTAAATTTTCAATCCAAATTGAAAGGATCTTCGATAAACTTCAAGATTCAAAAGGATATCGTTTGTCCAACAACAATTTTATCACTTTTTTATCCTTCATAACTCACCTCGCTTATCCAAAATTTTCACAAAATTTTTTGAATCAAATCTTAAAGGTTTCTTCTTTTAACGGAGGAAGCAATTTGAAATTTGAAATTTCTTCATTCTATTAGAATTTTCCTGAAGCAAAAGAGAATTTTGATGTTCTTACTAATTTCATCAAACAAATTAAAGATGAACTAGAGAAATGTTCTTACTAATTCCATCGAACAAATCAAAGATGGACTAGAGAAATGAAAGGTTGACTGTGAGGAAAATGTCACGACCAAAAATCGATCCGCGAGTGGCACCCACACTTATCCTACTATGTGAGCGAACCAACCAATCTAAACCCCAACATTTAAGACATAAATGAACAAAATACAATGCGGAAGACTTAAACTCATTAACGAAATCAATTAAATAATTTCTAAAATTCAACACTTATTATTCCCCAAAATCTGGAAGTCATCATCACAAGAACATCTATCCTCAAATTACTAATCTAAGAGTATCTAAGAAACTAAAATACATAAAAAGCTAGTCCATGCCGGAACTTCAAGGCATCAAGACATGAAGAAGAAGATCAAATCCAAGCTAGAAGCATTAGCTCACCCTGAAATCCGGTGTAATGAAGACTGGCTAGAGTTGCGGTTGAGTTGAAGACGACGGTATGTTTGCTGCACTCCACAAATAACAAAGAAAGAAACATACAAGTAGGGGTCAGTACAAAACACGAGTGCTGAGTAAATATCATCGGCCAACTCAAAATAGAAAACAGTATATATCAGATAATATCATAAAATCAACTACAATACTCAACATGCGGCATTTACAATTTCCATAACTCTTGGTCACAACACCAAGCACATCAATGAGGACTCATGCCTCCCCATCATACTCATTTGGGAATTAGGTTTATTAAACTGAGTATATTAACATATTTCAAGATTCATTATCTTTATTCCTCTCGTGTCGGTACGTGACACTCCGCTCCATATACTATCCTGGTGTCGGAACGTGACACTCCGATCCTCATATACTATCCTGGTACCGGAACGTGGCACCCGATCCATATACTATCCTGGTGTCGGAACATGACACTCCGATCCTCATATAGTATCCTGGTACCGGAACGTGGCACCCGATCCATATACTATCTTGGTGTCGGAACGTGACACTCCGATCCTCATATACTATCCTGGTACCGGAACGTGGCACCCGATCCATATACTATCCTGGTGTCGGAACGTGAAACTCCGATCCTCATATACTATCCTGGTACCGGAACGTGGCACCCGATCCTCTATTACTATCCTGGTGTCGGAATGTGACACCCGATCCCCTAATCTCACTACTTTCGTTCATCAAGCCTTCTTTTATACTAAGGCATCATCATTAATAAAGTAGATTAGGGTTTTTTCAAGATTTAGGATTCAATAGCTTCATCATGCTTATTTTATCACAATTATATAATCACATTCATACAAGCATACAATTAAGCATATAGAAGGGTTTACAATACTACACAATACATATCATTCGCTATTAAGAGTTTACTACGAATAGCATAAACCATAACCTACCTCTACCGAATAATTCGTGATCAAGAAATCTACTTTTCCAAAGCTTTGCTTTCCTCTTCGTTTCTCCTTTCTCTCGATCGTTCTTCTCCCTCTCTTTGTTCTTTCTATTTTTCTTATTCAAACCCTTTTTCTTTTACCCTAATTAGCATATAATTAAGTATAAAAGATGATGAATTAACCCATTAATTAATGCAAGGTTATCTCCTTTAACCCTCAAGTAGTTAAATTATTAACATTAACCCACTAAATTTATAATTATAGCAGGAATAGTCCAAAACGCCCCTTAAAACATCTAACAGAAATCCGACCCAGCCTGGGATTACGCAGCCTGTGACGGCCCGTCGTGCCTGCGACGGTCCGTCCTGCTGCTTCCGTCGCAGAGTTCAGAGACTTAATTTCTGTGGAAAATGTGTGACGGCCCGTCGTGCCCACGACGGTCCGTCCTGCCATTCCGTCACGAAGTTCAGAGAGTCGATTTCAGTACCCAAATTTCAGAATTCTAAGTGTTTTGGAACGAGACCCCCTCGACGGTCCGTCGTGCCCATGACGGTCCGTCGTGGGATCCGTCGACTCAGCCAGTTTTTCCAGAAATAAAATCTGTTGCTCAAAACGACTAAACAAGTCGTTACAATAGATACCAATTTACCCATCGTTCGTCCTCGAACGATCACAAGAAGAAAAACAAGGGAGAAAAGGAGTACCTGAATCCGTAAACAGGTGTGGGTATCTTTCTTGCATATCTGCCTCCTTCTCCCAAGTGGTTTCTTCAACTGGTCGATTCTTCCGTTGAACTTTGATAGATGCAATCTCCCTTGACCTCAGCTTGCAGACTTCTCTATCTAAAATAGAAATAGGCTCCTCCTCATAAGACAAATTCTCATCAAGCAGAACTGAATCCCAACGGATAATGTAGTTTCCATCCCCATGGTATCTTTTCAACATAGACACATGAAATACCGGATGCACTCCTGACAGCCCTGAAGGCAAGGCTAATTCATAAGCCACCTCCCCTACTCGCTTAAGTACTTCAAATGGTCCAATATACCTTGGGCTTAGCTTACCTCTTTTACCAAACCGCATTACCCCTTTCATGGGCGAAACCTTCAGCAAAACTTGTTCACCCTCCATGAACTCCAAGTCTCTAACCTTTCGATCCGCATATTCCTTTTGTCTACTTTGAGCTGCTAAAAGCTTTTGTTGAATGCATTTCACTTTATCTAACGATTCCCTCAGAAGGTCAGTACCCCAAGGTCTAACCTCAAATGCATCAAACCAACCAATGGGAGACCTACATCTCCTCCCAAACAATGCTTCAAATGGGGCCATGTCAATACATGAGTGATAGCTATTGTTGTAGGAGAACTCTGCTAAGGGTAAGAAGCTATCCCAATGGCCACCAAATTCTATCACACATGCACGAAGCATATCCTCCAACACTTGAATCGTTCGCTCAGACTGACCATCGGTCTGAGGATGGAATGCGGTACTTAGATCCAACCTAGTACCCAATTCCGCATGCAATGTTTTCCAAAACTTAGAAGTAATCTGCGTACCTCTATCTGATATGATGGAGAGTGGAACCCCATGCAACCGAACAACTTCCGAGATGTAAAGTTTGGCTAACTTCTCTGCATTGTAAGTCACCTTGACCGGAATGAAGTGATCAGACTTAGTTAACCTATCAATAATCACCCAAATGGAGTCATACTTACCCATTGTCTTTGGAAGACCAACCACAAAGTCCATTGCAATTCTTTCCCACTTCCATTCAGGAATGGGCATTCTCTGAAGTATTCCTCCGGGCCTCTGGTGTTCATATTTCACTTGCTGACAATTTGGACATTTGGCAATAAAAATCGACAATATCACGCTTCATTCTACTCCACCAAAAGTGTTGCTTTAGGTCACGATACATCTTGGTTGCACCAGGATGTATAGAATACCTTGAACTATGAGTCTCTGTAATAATAGTGTGGATCAAATCATCGACTCGGGGTACACATACCCTTCCCTTAATTCTCAAAACACCTTCATCATCAATTATTGCTTCTTTAGCCTCTCCTCGTAACACTTTATCTCGGATCCGGATCAATTTCTCATCATTAAACTGTTTTCCCTTAATCTTGTCAAGGAAGGAAGATCTTGCCTCCACGCAAGCCAAACATCCTCCCTTCTCATTTACTTCTAACCTCATAAGGTCATTAGCCAGAATCTGAACTTCTCTAGCCAATGGGCGTCTAGAAACTTGCAAGTGAGCTAGACTTCCCATGCTTCCTGCCTTTCTATTTAAGGCATCTGCCACAACATTAGCTTTTCCCGGATGATACATAATAGTGATATCGTAGTCCTTCAGTAGTTCCATCCATCTCCTCTGTCTCAAATTCAAATCTTTCTGAGTAAATACATACTGTAGGCTACGATGATCCGTATAAACTTCACACTTAACCCCATATAAATAATGTCTCCATTGCTTTAATGCAAACACTACCGCAGCCAACTCCAAATCATGGGTCGGATAATTACGTTCATGCACCTTTAATTGCCTTGAAGCATAAGCAATTACGTTCTTCTCTTGCATTAGCACTGCACCCAAATTCGAATAGGATGCATCACAATAGACAATGAAATTCTTACCTTCCACTGGCAGGGTAAGGATTGGTGCAGTAGTCAACAAGGTCTTGAGCTTCTGAAAGCTTTCCTCACATTCATCCGACCATACAAATGGAACATTCTGCTTAGTCAAGCTTGTCAATTGGGAAGCAATAGATGAGAACCCCTTGACAAATCGGCGGTAGTAGCTAGCTAAACCAACAAAGCTCTTACTTCTGACACATTAGTAAGTCTCTCCCAATTCTTCACTGCTTCAATCTTAGAAGGATCCACCATCACTCCATCCTTAGAAACCACGTGCCCTAAGAAGGACACTGAATCTAGCAAAAACTCACACTTGGAGAATTTGGCATAAAGCTTTTTCTCCCTCAACATTTCCAATACAATTCTCAAGTGCTCTTCATGTTCCTTCTTGCTCTTTGAGTATACCAATATATCATCAATGAATACAATGACAAAGAGATCCAGATATGGCTTAAAAATCCCATTCATCAAGCTCATGAAAGCAGCAGGGGCATTCGTAAGCCCAAAAGACATCACTAAGAACTCGTAATGCCCATACCTGGTCCGAAAAGCAGTCCTGGGCACATCCGTTGCCCGTATTTTCAATTGATGATAACCAGATCTCAAATCGATTTTTGAGAAGGTACAAGCACCTTGTAACTGATCGAACAAATCATCAACGCGGGGGAGAGGATACTTGTTCTTAACAGTTACCTTATTCAGTTGTCTATAATCTATGCACATCCAAAAGCTTCCATCCTTCTTTTTCACAAACAAAATAGGAGCACCCCAAGGAGATGCACTTGGTCTAATAAAGCCTTTGCTTAACAACTCTTGAAGTTGGGCCTTTAACTCTCTTAACTCCGCGGGAGCCATTCTATAAGGGGGTATGGAAATTGGGCGAGTACCCGGTTCAAGATCAATGTAAAAGTCAATATCTCTATCCGGTGGCATACCAGGAAGATCTGCAGGGAACACATCCAGAAACTCACGGACTACCAAAACCGACTCAATTGAAGGTACTTGGGTAGTGTCATCCCTGAGATGTGCCAAGAAATCTAAACACCCTTTACTAACCATTCTCTTAGCATGAAGAAAGGAGATGATACGAACCGGAGTGGAAGTGTAGTCGCCCTCCCACACTAACTGATCTGTCCCAGGCTTGGCTAACGTCATAGTTTTAGCATTACAATCCAAGATTTCAAAATTTGGAGAAAGACAAGTCATACCCAGAATTACATCGAAGTCAACCATTTCTAGGATAACCAAGTCTATATAAGTATTGCTCCCCACAAACGTCACAGGACAAGACCTATACACCTCTTCGACTATCACAGACTCACCCACCGGAGTAGACACACGAATAGGCATGTCAAGCACTTCACAAGGTAAATTAAGACCAATAGCAAATGAAGAAGATACATATGAAAATGTGGAGCCACGATCAAATAATACAGAAGCCATGCAATCACAAACCAAAAGATTACCTGTAATAACAGCATCAGATGTCTCCGCTTCAGACCGCCCGGGGAAAGCATAACAATGGGCCCTATCGCCTGTCTGTCCATTGCCCCTACTATGTTTTGCTGTAGTGGCTCTAGTTTGGCCATCACCCCGGCCGTTTTGGTGACCACAATTACCTCGGCCACCACGTCCTCCAGAATGACGACCTCTTCCATGACCACCTCTACCTCTGACTATTGGGGGTCTGTAACTCTGTTTTGGACAATACCTCTTAATATGTACAGTCTCCCCACATCCATAACACTCTCTGGAGTCAAGCATAGGTCTCTCAGAGAAGTGTTGACCGGTCTGAGGTGGACCCCCAACTACAGTCTGTAGTGAAGACTGAATTGGTCGGACTGAGTAACCTCCTGAACCCTGTCCTCTAGAGTAAGAACCATTAAACTCACCTCCCTTTCGAAACCTTTTTGATGTCAATGCCATGGTGAAGTCATCCGGCTTCACTCCTTCCACCTCTATCACGAAGTCTACCACTTCTTGAAAGGATTTCGCTGTAGCCGCTACCTGTAAGGCTGAAATCCGCAACTCTGACCTCAACCCCTTCACAAAACGGTGAATCCGCTCTTGTGGACTGAAACGAAGCTGGGTGGCATATCTGGATAGTGCACGAAACCTAGCCTCATAAGCAGTAACTGACATCCTGCCTTGCTCTAGGCTTAGAAACACATCTCTCCTTCTATCCCTCAAAGTACGAGGTATATACTTCTCCATAAACAAGCTTGAGAATGATGCCCAAGTCGTATGTGGTGCCTCTATTGGTTGACACTCAACATGTGACCGCCACCACATTTTGGCGTTCCCTTGAAACTGATAGGTCACAAACTCAACACCAAATCGTTCTACTATACCCATCTTGTGTAGTAGCTCATGACAGTCAACCAGAAAATCGTAGGCATCTTCAGATTCAGCACCCTTGAAGACTGGAGGTTTCAATTTCAAGAACATACTGAAAAGTTCATGCTGATCGCTTGTCATTATAGGCCCTGTAGTAAGACGAGGAAACGTGCCTATTTCCAATAAGGCATCCATGCGGGGAGCCTCAGCAGCGACCTGTTGTACTTCCGGAACCTGAGGTGCTGGTGCAGAAAACACTGGAGGTGTCTGGCCTTGATCAGATAACCCGCTAAGATAAGCAAGAACCTGATTGATCATCTCTAGGGTAGGTTGGGGTGACAATTCCTCATTCTGTACTTGTTCATTCTCCCCTTCCTCACCCTCTCTTACTTCTTCCTCAGTCGGTGGAGGAGTCACCGCCCTAGTACTAGATGGGCTAGGTGCTTGTCCTCTTCCTCTAGAGGACGTCCTCCCACGACCTCTTCCACGGCCTCTTGCCACTACTCCTCTTCGAGCTACAGCCCTAGTGGCTGGCTCAGATGCACCTTGTCTTGCCGGTGTTGGTGTCGGCGCAGTTGTTGCTCTATTTCTAACCATCTGCGAAATAGAGTGAAGATGGTCAGATACCAATTTCTGTCACCTAGATACCAATTGGATCCAAGTAATAGCACGAAAGAAAGAAAGAAAGAGTGGAATTTTCCTAAAGTCTTATAGCCTCTCAAAGAAAAGTAAAGGTGTCCCCCTACCGTTCCTTAAGACTCTACTAGACTCGTTCTTGTGTGATGAGACCAACGAACCTAATGCTCTGATACCAAGTTTGTCACGACCCAAAATCGAGCCGCGAGTGGCACCCACACTTATCCTACTATGTGAGCGAACCAACCAATCTAAACCTCAACATTTAAGACATAAATGAACAAAATACAATGCGGAAGACTTAAACTCATTAACGAAATCAATTAAATAATTTCTAAAATTCAACACTTATTATTCCCCAAAATCTGGAAGTCATCATCACAAGAACATCTATCCTCAAATTACTAATCTAAGAGTAACTAAGAAACTAAAATACATAAAAAGCTAGTCCATGCCGGAACTTCAAGGCATCAAGACATGAAGAGGAAGATCCAGTCCAAGCTAGAAGCATTAGCTCACCCTGAAATCCGGTGTAATAAAGACTGGCTAGAGTTGCGGTTGAGTTGAAGATGACGGTATGTTTGTTGCACTCCACAAATAACAAAGAAAGAAACATACAAGTAGGGGTCAGTACAAAACACGAGTACTGAGTAGATATCATCGGCCAACTCAAAATGGAAAACAGTATATATCAGATAATATTATAAAATCAACTACAATACTCAACATGCGGCATTTACAATTTCCATAACTCTTGGTCACAACACCAAGCACATCAATGAGGACTCACGCCTCCCCATCATACTCATTTGGGAATTAGGTTCATTAAATTGAGTATATTAACATATTTCAAGATTCATTATCTTTATTCCTCTCGTGTCGGTACGTGACACTCCGCTCCATATACTATCCTGGTGTCGGAACGTGACACTCCGATCCTTATATACTATCCTGGTACCGGAACGTGGCACCCGATCCATATACTATCCTGGTGTCGGAACGTGACACTCCGATCCTCATATACTATCCTGGTACCGGAACGTGGCACCCGATCCATATACTATCCTGGTGTCAGAACGTGACACTCCGATCCTCATATACTATCCTGGTACCGGTACGTGGCACCCGATCCATATACTATCCTGGTGTCGAAACGTGACACTCCGATCCTCATATACTATCCTGGTACCGGAACGTGGCACCTGATCCTCTATTACTATCCTGGTGTCGGAACGTGACACCCGATCCCCTAATCTCACTACTTTCGTTCATCAAGCCTTCTTTTATACTAAGGCATCATCATTAACAAAGTAGATTAGGGTTTTTTTCAAGATTTAGGATTCAATAGCTTCATCATGCTTATTTTATCACAATTATATAATCACATTCATACAAGCATACAATTAAGCATATAGAAGGGTTTACAATGCTACACAATACATATCATTCGCTATTAAGAGTTTACTACGAATAGCATAAACCATAACCTACCTCCACCGAAGAATTCGTGATCAAGAAATCTAATTTTCCAAATGTAACGACCTGTTTAGTCGTTTTGAGCAGCAGATTTTATTTCTGGAAAATTGGCTGAGGCAACGGACCCCACGACGGACCGTCACAGGCACGACGGACCGTCGCACGGTCTCGTTTCAATATACTTAGGAATTCTGAAATTGGGTACTGAAAATCGACTCTCTGTAATTTGTGACGGACCTGCAGGACGGGCTGTCATAGCTACGACGTACCGTAGTGAGCTCCCGTTGCAAAACACTTCAACTTTTGAGAATTTGGTACAGGGAACGAGTCTCTGATCGTCATGACGGAAGTGCAGGACGGACCGTCACAGGGGTGACGGACCGTCACAGTCCACTTAAGTTCTAAGAGGCTGCGACGACCTGTGTGACGGACCGTCGCTGGCACGACGGGCCATCACAGGTTGCGCAAATCCCAGGCAGAATCGGATTTCTTTACACGTTTTAAGGGACGTTTTGGACTATTCTTTCCTTAATTATAAAGTTAGAGGGTTAATATTAATAAGTCTAAATACTTGGGGGTTAAAAGAGGTAACCTTAAGTTAATTAGTGGGTATTACAGTCCTCTTTTAAACTTAATTATATGTTAATTAGGGTAAAAGGAAGAGGGTTTGAACAAAAGAAAACAGAAAGAACAAGAAAGAGAGAGAGAGCAGTCGATCAAAGAGGAGAGAACAAGGCTTTGGAAAAACTCTTGCTTGATCACTAGTCTTCGGTGGAGGTAGGTTATGGTTTTTTCGATATTCGTAGTGAACTCTTAATGGTAAATGATATGTATTGATAGTATTGTAAACCCTGCTATATGCTTAATTGTATGCTTGCATGATTGTGATTATGAAATTGTGATAAAATAAGCATGATGAAGCTATTGAATCCTAAATCTTGAAAGAAACCCTAATTCACTTGTTAATGATGATGCCTTAGTGTAAAAGAAGGCTTGATAAATTATATAATGAGATTGATGATGCCTTAGTGTAAAAGAAGGCTTGATAAATTATATAATGAGAATGATGATGCCTTAGTATAAAAGAAGGCTTGATGAATTAGGGGATCGGGTGCCACGTTCCGGTACCAGGATAGAAATAGAGGATCGGGTGCCACGTTCCGGTACCAGGATAGAATGAGGATCGGAGTGTCACGTTCCGACACCAGGATAGAATATGGATCGGGTGCCATGTTCCGGTACCAGGATAGTATATGAGGATCGGAGTGTCACGTTCCGACACCAGGATAGAATATGGATCGGGTGCCACGTTCCGGTACCAGGATAATATATGAGGACCGGAGTGTCACGTTCCGGTACCAGGATAGAATATGGATCGGAGTGTCACGTTCCGACACCAGGATAGTATATGGAGCGGAGTGTCACGTACCGACACAAGAGGAAGAAAGATAATGAATCTTGAAAGATGAATAATATACTCAATCTAATGAACCTAATTCCCAAATGAGTATGGTATTGAGGCTTGCGTCCTCATGGATGAACTTGAAGGTACTTATTAATGATTTAGTACTTGTTGTTGCTACATGTTGAGTATTGTAGTTGATTTATGATATTGTCTGATATATATTGTTTTCTATTTTGAGTTGGCCGATGATATCTACTCAGTACCTGTGTTTTGTACTGACCCCTACTTTTATGTTTTCTTCTTTGTTAATTGTGGAGTGCAGCAAACGTGCCGTCGTCTTCAACTCAACAGTGATTCTAGTCAGTCTTCATCACACCGGATCTTCAGGGTGAGCTAATGCTTCTAGTTTGGACTAGATCTTCTTCTTCAAGTCTTGATGCCTTGAACTTCCGGCATGGACTAGCTTTTTAATTATTTTAGTTCTTAGACATTCTTAGTTTAGTAATTTGAGATAGATGTTCTTGTGATGATGACTTCCAGATTTTGGGGATAATAATAATATTTTGAATTGTTTTTATTAATGAGTTTAAGTCTTCCGCATTATTTTCTGTTGATATACATTGAAATGTTAAGGGTTAGATTGGTTGGTTCGCTCACATAGGAGGGTAAGTGTGGGTTCCAGTCGCGGCTCGGTTTTGGGTCGTGACAAACTTGGTATCAGAGCATTAGGTTCATTGGTCTCATCACACAAGAACGAGTCTAGTAGAGTCTTAAGGAACGGTAGGGGGACGCCTTTACTTTTCTTTGAGAGGCTATAAGACTTTAGGAAAATTCCATTCTTTCATTCTTTCTTTCGTGCTACTACTTGAGTCCAATTGGTATCTAGGTGATACAAATTGGTATCTGACCACCTTCACTCTATTTCGCAGATGGTTAGAACTAGAGCAACGACCGCACCAGCCGCAACAACGGCAAGACAAGAAACGACTGAGCCAGCCACTAGGGCTGTAGCTCGAGGAAGAACCGTGGCAAGAGGCCGTGGAAGAGGTCGTGGGAGGACATCCTCTAGAGGGAGAGGACAAGCACCTAGCCCATCTGATACTAGGGCGGTGACTCCTCCACCGGCCGAGGAGGTGATAAGAGAGGGTGAGGAAGGGGAGAATGAACAAGTGCAAAATGAGGGATTGCCACCCCAACCTACCCCAGAGATGATCAACCAGGTACTTGCTTATCTTAGCGGGTTATCCGATCAGGGTCAGGAACCTCCAGTGGTTTCTGCACCAACACCTCCGGTTTCAGAGATACGACATGTTGTTGCTGGGGCTCCTCGTATGGATGCCTCATTGGGAATAGGCACATTTCCACGTCTGACTACTGGGCCTAATATGACAAATGATCAGCATGAACTTTTCAGTAAGTTCTTGAAATTGAAACCTCCAGTCTTTAAGGGCGCAGAATCAGAGGATGCCTACGATTTTCTGGTGGATTGTCATGAGCTACTACACAAGATGGGCATAGTAGAACGGTTTGGCGTTGAGTTCGTAAGCTATCAGTTTCAAGGGAACGCCAAAATGTGGTGGCGGTCACATGTTGAGTGTCAACCAACAGAGGCACCACCTATGACTTGGGAATCATTCTCTAGCTTGTTTATGGAAAAGTATATCCCAAGGACTTTGAGAGATAGAAAAAGGGATGAGTTCTTGAGTCTAGAGCAAGGAAGGATGACGGTTAACGCCTATGAGGCTAAGTTTCGTGCATTATCCACGTATGCCACTCAACTCTGTTTCAGTCCCCAAGAGCGGATTCGCCGGTTTGTGAAGGGGTTGAGGTCAGAATTGCGGATTTCAGCCTTACAGGTAGCGGCTACGGCAACATCCTTCCAAGAGGTGGTAGACTTTGTAATAGAGGTGGAAGGAGTGAAGCCAGATGACTTCACCACGACATCGACATCAAAAAGGTTTCGAAGGGGAGGTGAGTTTAATGGTTCTTACTCTAGAGGACAGAGTTCCGGAGGCTACTCAGTTCGACCAATTCAGTCTTCACTACAGACTGTAGTTGGGGGTCCACCTCAGACCGGTCAACACTTCTCTGAGAGGCCGATGCGTGAACCCAGAGAATGTTATGGATGTGGGGAGATTGGACACATTAAGAGGTATTGTCCAAACCAGAGTTACAGAACCCCACTAGCTAGAGGTAGGGGTGGTCATGGTAGGGCCGTTATTCTGGAGGACGCGGTGGTCGAGGTAATGGTGGACACCAAAACGGCCGAGGTGATGGGCAAACTGGAGCCACTACATCACAACAGGGTAGGGGCAACGGACAAACAAACGAAAGGGCCCATTGTTATGCTTTCCCTGGGAGATCGGAGGCGGAGACATCTGATGCGGTTATCACAGGTAATCTTTTGGTTTGTGATTGCATGGCTTATGTATTGTTTGATCCCGGATCCACATTTTCTTATGTATCTTCCTCATTTGCTAATGGTCTTAATTTACAATGTGAATTACTTGACATGCCTATTCGTGTGTCTACTCCGGTGGGTGAGTCTGTGATAGTCGAAAAAGTGTATAGGTCTTGTTTGGTGAATTTCGTGGGGAGCAACACTTATGTAGATCTGGTTATCTTAGAAATGGTTGACTTTGATGTAATTCTGGGTATGACTTGGCTTTCTCCGAATTTTGCGATTTTGGATTGTAATGCTAAAATAGTGACGTTAGCCAAGCCTGGGACAGATCCGTTAGTGTGGGAGGGTGACTACACTTCCAATCCGGTGCGTATCATCTCCTTTCTTCGTGCTAAGAAGATGGTGAGTAAAGGGTGTTTAGATTTCTTGGCACATCTCAAAGATGATACTACCCAAGTACCCTCGATTGAGTCAGTTTCGGTAGTCCGTGAGTTTTTGGATGTGTTCCCTGCAGATCTTCCTGGCATGCCACCGGATAGGGATATTGAGTTCTGTATTGATCTTGAACCGGGTACTAGCCCCATTTCTATACCCCCTTATAGGATGGCTCCCGCGGAGTTAAGAGAGTTAAAGGCACAACTTCAAGAGTTGTTGAGCAAAGGCTTCATTAGACCAAGTGCATCTCCTTGGGGTGCTCCGGTTTTGTTTGTGAAGAAGAAGGATGGGAGCTTTCGGATGTGCATAGACTACAGACAACTGAACAAGGTAACTATTAAGAACAAGTACCCCATTCCTCGCATTGATGACTTGTTCGATCAGTTACAAGGTGCTTGTGTCTTCTCTAAAATTGACTTGAGATCCGGCTATCACCAATTGAAAATACGAGCGACGGACGTGACAAAGACCGCTTTCCGAACTAGGTATGGGCACTATGAATTTGTGGTAAAGTCTTTTGGTCTTACGAATGCCCCTGCTGCTTTCATAAGCTTGATGAACGGGATTTTCAAGCCATATTTGGACCTCTTTGTGATCGTGTTATTGATGATATACTGATATACTCCAAGAGTAAGAAGGAGCATGAGGAGCATTTGAGAATGGTGTTAGATTTGTTGAGGAAGAAAAAGCTTTATGCGAAATTCTCCAAGTGCGAGTTTTGGCTAGATTCAGTGTCCTTCTTGGGGCACGTGGTTTCTAAGGATGGAGTGATGGTGGATCCATCTAAGATTGAGACGGTGAAAAGTTGGGTAAGACCTACTAATGTGTCAGAGATAAGGAGCTTTGTGGGGTTAGCTAGCTACTACCGCCGATTTGTCAAGGGATTCTCTTCTATTGCTTCCCAATTGACGAACTTGACTAAGCAGAATGTTCCATTTGTATGGTCGGATGAGTGTGAGGAAAGCTTTCAGAAACTCAAGACCTTGTTGACCACTGCACCAATTCTTACCTTGCCAGTAGAGGGTAAAAACTTCATCGTTTATTGTGATGCATCCTATTCGGGTTTGGGTGCAGTGCTAATGCAAGAGAAGAACGTGATTGCTTATGCTTCAAGACAATTAAAAGTGCATGAACGTAACTATCCAACTCATGACTTGGAATTGGCCGCGGTAGTATTTGCACTAAAACAATGGAGACACTACTTGTATGGGGTTAAGTGTGAGGTCTATACGGATCATCGTAGCCTACAATATGTCTTTACTCAGAAAGATTTGAACGTGAGACAGAGGAGACGGATGGAACTACTGAAGGACTACGACATCACTATTTTGTATCATCCGGGGAAGGCTAATGTTGTAGCGGATGCTTTAAGTAGAAAGGCGGGAAGCATGGGAAGTCTAGCTCACTTGCAAGTTTCTAGACGCCCATTGGCTAGAGAGGTGCAGATTCTGGCTAATGACCTTATGAGGATTGAAATAAATGAGAAGGGAGGATTGTTAGCTTGTGTAGAGGAAAGATCTTCTTTTCTTGACAAGATCAAGGGAAAACAGTTTGATGATGAGAAACTAGGTTGAATTCGAGATAAAGTGTTACAAGGAGAGGCTAAAGAAGCAACAATCGATGAGGAAGGTGTTTTGAGGATTAAGGGAAGGGTATGTGTACCCCGCATCAATGATTTGATCACCATTATTCTTACAGAGGCTCATAGTTCCGGATATTCTATACATCCTGGTGCAACCAAGATGTATCGTGACCTAAAGCAACACTTCTGGTGGAGTAGAATGAAGCGAGATATTGTTGAGTTTGTTGCCAAATGTCCAAATTGTCAACAAGTAAAGTATGAACACCAGAGGCCCGGAGGAACACTTCAAAGAATGCCCATTCCTGAATGGAAGTGGGAGAGAATCGCGATGGACTTCGTGGTCGGACTTCCAAAGACATTGGGTAAGTTTGATTCCATTTGGGTGATTGTTGATAGGTTAACTAAGTCTGCTCACTTCATTCCTGTCAAGGTGACCTACAATGCAGAGAAGCTAGCCAAAATCTACATCTCAGAAATCGTTCGGTTGCATGGAGTTCCACTCTCCATCATATCATATAGAGGTACGCAGTTTACTTCTAAGTTTTGGAGAACATTGCATACTGAATTAGGTACTAGATTTGACCTTAGTACTGCATTTCATCCTCAGACCGATGGTCAGTCTAAGCGAACGATTCAAGTGTTGGAGGATATGCTTCGTGCATGTCTGATAGAATTTGGTGGCCATTGGGATAATTTCTTACCCTTGGCGGAGTTTTCATACAATAATAGCTACCACTCCAGTATTGATATGGCTCCATTTGAAGCATTGTATGGGAGGAGGTGTAGATCTCCCATTGGGTGGTTCGATGCATTTGAGGTTAGACCTTGGGGTACTGACCTCTTGAGGGATTCGTTAGATAAGGTGAAGTGCATTCAAGGAAAGCTTCTGGCGGCGCAAAGTAGACAAAAGGAGTATGCAGACCGAAAGGTTAGGGACTTAGAGTTCATGGAGGGTGAACAAGTCTTGTTGAAGGTATCACCCATGAAAGGGGTGATGCGGTTTGGAAAAAGGGGTAAGCTAAGTCCAAGGTATATTGGACCATTTGAAGTGCTTAAGCGAATAGGGGAGGTGGCTTATGAATTAGCCTTGCCCCCAGGGCTGTCCGGAGTGCATCCGGTATTTTATGTGTCCATGTTGAAAAGATACCATGGAGATGGAAACTACATTATCCGTTGGGATTCAGTTTTGCTTGATGAGAATTTGACTTATGAGGAGGAACCCGTTGCTATTTTAGATAGAGAGGTTCGCAAGTTGAGGTCGAGAGAGATTGCATCCATCAAAGTTAAATGGAAGAATCGACCGGTTGAATAGGCTACTTGGGAGAAGGAGGCAGATATGCAAGAAAAATACCCACATCTGTTTACAGATTCAGGTACTCCTTTTCGCCATTGTTTTTCTTCTTTTGATCGTTCGGGGACGAACGATGGGTAAATTGGTATCTATTGTAACGACCTGTTTAGTCGTTTTGAGCAGCAGATTTTATTTCTGGAAAATTGGCTGAGGCAACGGACCCCACGACGGACCGTCACAGGCACGACGGACCGTCGCAGGGTCTCGTTTCAATATACTTAGGAATTCTGAAATTGGGTACTGAAAATCGACTCTCTGTAATCTGTGACGGACCTGCAGGATGGGCTGTCATCGCTACGACGTACCGTCGTGAGCTCCCGTTGCAAAACACTTCAACTTTTGAGAATTCGGTACAGGGAACGAGTCTCTGATCGTCATGACGGAAGTGCAGGACGGACCGTCACAGGGGTGACGGACCGTCACAGTCCACTTAAGTTCTAAGAGGCTGCGACGACCTGTGTGACGGACCGTCGCAGGCACGGCGGACCGTCACAGGTTGCGCAAATCCCAGGCAGAATCGGATATCTTTACACGTTTTAAGGGACGTTTTGGACTATTCTTTCCTTAATTATAAAGTTAGAGGGTTAATATTAATAAGTCTAAATACTTGGGGGTTAAAAGAGGTAACCTTAAGTTAATTAGTGGGTTTTATTGTCCTCTTTTACACTTAATTATATGTTAATTAGGGTAAAAGAAAGAGGGTTTGAACAAAAGAAAACAGAAAGAACAAGAAAGAGAGAGAGAGAGCAGTCGATCAAAGAGGAGAGAACAAGGCTTTGGAAAAACTCTTGCTTGATCACTAGTCTTCGGTGGAGGTAGGTTATGGTTTTTACGATATTCGTAGTGAACTCTTAATGGTGAATGATATGCATTGATAGTATTGTAAACCCTGCTATATGCTTAATTGTATGCTTGCATGATTGTGATTATGAAATTGTGATAAAATAAGCATGATGAAGCTATTGAATCCTAAATCTTGAAAGAAACCCTAATTCACTTGTTAATGATGATGCCTTAGTGTAAAAGAAGGCTTGATAAATTATATAATGAGATTGATGATGCCTTAGTGTAAAAGAAGGCTTGATAAATTATATAATGAGAATGATGATGCCTTAGTATAAAAGAAGGCTTGATGAATTAGGGGATCGGGTGCCACGTTCCGGTACCAGGATAGAAATAGAGGATCGGGTGCCACGTTCCGGTACCAGGATAGAATGAGGATCGAAGTGTCACGTTCCGACACCAGGATAGAATATGGATCGGGTGCCACGTTCCGGTACCAGGATAGTATATGAGGATCGGAGTGTCACGTTCCGACACCAGGATAGAATATGGATCGGGTGCCACGTTCCGGTACCAGGATAGTATATGAGGACCGGAGTGTCACGTTCCGGTACCAGGATAGAATATGGATCGGAGTGTCACGTTCCGACACCAGGATAGTATATGGAGCGGAGTGTCACGTACAGACACAAGAGGAAGAAAGATAATGAATCTTGAAAGATGTATAATATACTCAATCTAATGAACCTAATTCCCAAATGAGTATGGTATTGAGGCTTGCGTCCTCATGGATGAACTTGATGGTACTTATTAATGATTTAGTACTTGTTGTTGCTACATGTTGAGTATTGTAGTTGATTTATGATATTGTCTGATATATATTGTTTTCTATTTTGAGTTGGCCGATGATATCTACTCAGTACCTGTGTTTTGTACTGACCCCTACTTTTATGTTTTCTTCTTTGTTAATTGTGGAGTGCAGCAAACGTGCCGTCGTCTTCAACTCAACAGTGATTCTAGCCAGTCTTCGTCACACCGGATCTTTAGGGTGAGCTAATGCTTCTAGCTTGGACTGGATCTTCTTCTTCAAGTCTTGATGCCTTGAACTTCCGGCATGGACTAGCTTTTTAATTATTTTAGTTCTTAGACATTCTTAGTTTAGTAATTTGAGATAGATGTTCTTGTGATGATGACTTCCAGATTTTGGGAATAATAATAAAAGTTTGAATTGTTTTTATTAATGAGTTTAAGTCTTCCGCATTATTTTCTGTTGATATACATTGAAATGTTAAGGGTTAGATTGGTTGGTTCGCTCACATAGGAGGGTAAGTGTGGGTGCCAGTCGCGGCTCGGTTTTGGGTCGTGACACCAAAGCTTTGCTTTCCTCTTCGTTTCTCCTCTCTCTCGATCGTTCTTCTCCCTCTCTCTGTTATTTCTATTTTTCTTATTCAAACTCTTTTTCTTTTACCCTAATTAGCATATAACTAAGTATAAAAGATGATGAATTAACCCATTAATTAATACAAGGTTATCTCCTTTAACCCTCAAGTAGTTAAATTATTAACATTAACCCACTAAATTTATAATTTTAGCAGGAATAGTCCAAAACGCTCCTTAAAACATTTAACAGAAATCCGACCCAGCTTGGGATTACGCAGCCTGTGACGGCCCGTCGTACCTGCGACGGTCCGTCCTGCTGCTTCCGTCGCAGAGTTCAGACACTTTATTTCTGTGGAAAATGTGTGACGGCCCGTCGTGCCCACGACGGTCCGTCCTGCCATTCCGTCACGAAGTTCAGAGAGTCGATTTCAGTACCCAAATTTCAGAATTCTAAGTGTTTTGGAACGAGACCCCCTCGACGGTCCATCTTGCCCATGACAATTCGTCGTGGGATCCGTCGACTCAGCCAGTTTTTCCAGAAATAAAATCTGTTGCTCAAAACGACTAAACAGGTCGTTACAGAAAAGGAGCTTCATTTATTGAGTTGCATGAATTAAATTGCAGAAGAAAATTTATTAATGGAAAAAGAAATCAACAGGCTGTAAATCTGCTCAAAGATAACGGCGATCAAGCAATAAAAGCGTAATTTATGGAATAGAATTAATTTAAGATTTTGTTCCTTTTTTAGCGCAACAAATTTTTTTCATGTATTAGAATTAATGTATCTGGATTATGACTTGTGTATCTGGAAGTTACAAATTTTAAGGGATTATTGTAATTAGAAAAAAATAGGCATGGAATGTAATTTACTTTTTACACTATGAGATTTATTGTAAGTTATACAAATAAGAATCCGTTTGAATGGGCTTTAAAAAAGCAGTTTTTAAAAATTACTTTTAAAAGTGGTGAAACTTATTTTTAAAATAAACAGTTATGCGTTTGGATAAAAATGTTGAAGTTAAAACAAAAGTTTTTGATGTGTTTGACAAATAAGTGCTGATAAACAGCTTTTTTGATCAAAATGTCTACGCTTAAAAGTTGTTAACATGATAAAAGTTGAATAATTTAATAATAATAATAATAAATAATAAAAATAATAATAATATATAATATATACTATATAATAACAAATAATAATAATAACAAATAATAATAATAATAAAAAAATATGAAAAGAATAGTAATAATATAATATAATATATAATATATAATAATAATAATATATAAAAATAATAAAGAATAATAAAATAAATAATAACATATAATATATAATAATAATAAAGAATTATAAAATAAATAACAATAATAGTAATAAAATAATAAAGATAATATATAATAATAATAATGAACAAATAATAATAATAAAATATTAATAATAATATATAATAATAATAATTAAATATAAATGATAAATAATAATAATAATAATAACAATAATATATAATAATAATAATAATAATAATAATAATAATAATAATAATAAAAATAACAAAATAATATGAAAATAATAATAATGATGATAATAATTATAATAAGGAATAACAAAATAAATAATAATAATAAAATATTAATAATACTAATACTAATAATAATATATAATAATAATATATAATAATAATAAATATAATAATAATATTATTAATAATAATATAATAATAATAATACTAATAATAATAAAGAGTAATAAAATAAATAATAATAAAATAATAGAATATTAATGTACTAATAATTATAATAATAATAATAATAAAAATAAAAGAAATAAGGGCAAAAAGATAAAAATTTGATCAACTTAAAAGAGTTTATAAGCTAAAAAAAAAATATTCCTATCTTAGCTTTTAGCTTTTGACTTAATTTTTTTTTAAACTTAAAATAAGTTATTTTAAGAATTGTCAAATAACTAAATAAGTCAAAAATCAACTTTTAAATCAATTTAATTAGCTTTTACGCTGAGCCAAACAAGTAACAAAGACAGAGAATCAAGGAGACAAGAGTGATATGCCTTAGGGAATGGAAGGATGGCAATTGTGCCATCACTAGTGTTAGCACTCCAAATATAATGATAAATTGGTACAGCTTCATGCTTCCATTGGTCTACTCAATAAATAAATGAACTAAAAGAAGAAGAAAATACAACAATAACTTTGTGATCTCATTTCAATAAATATGCAAAATAATAAACAAGTAATGCTAAAGTTCTCAATGATATGAATTAAATGTTATTAGATTTAATATCATTATAGATTTTGAAGACATTTATAAAGAATATCAATTGATGTTAAAATAACTTATTTAATAGTATATCATTATTAATTAATTGTTGCTAAAAATCATTTTTGACATAGTGTGACTAACCTTGAGGCTCTGCCCACCGAGTAGAGTTGATGCAACGACTGCGCCATAACATAAGTCTAGTTGGAGTGGACCCACAAAATACTTGCCCCATCCTGGCCCTGTTACATTTTCTCAATTACTATACTAGTAGTAGTAGTAGAGTAATAAATTAATGAAAAAAAATCTCTTGACTTTGATCAAAGATCATAGTTTTTAATCACACATTTCGCTTTTTTAGTTCCTTCATGATCTAAATTTACAATTTTTGAATCGAAAGTGATCATGGTTGTCATTCGATCAATTTCTTTTTGTGACAAAGTTTATAGTGTTTGACAATCAAAGAAGAAAAACTGCGACAAGTATTAAAAGGGACGAATGAAGTAGCAAAAAAAAAGGATATTGTTGAAATATGTGCGTCCACTACCAGTTAATGGACCAGGTCCCTTGACACAGCAAAAACAGTGCAGAAGATTAAACAATATGAAGAACACAACACAAGCAGTTTACGTGGAAACCTCCTTGCTCAAGGGAGTAAAACCACGACCTGTTGCACAGGATTTACAACCGTCTTCACTAATCTTCTCAAGCAAAAGTGAAACCCCGTTACAATCAATGTGAGAAAAAGTTATTAATCTCACAATCAAGTAATCTACCTATAGCTTGAAGAGCCTAAGAGGATACCACACCGCCCACTAAACCACCTAACTCTAGATGACTTAGAATTTGACTAAGCAACAAAACAATATTGCCCACTAAATCAGTTAACCTTAACTGATTTAGACTTTTACAAACCCAAACAAATATCTGAATCCTTTATAGATTAGGAACAGATTTACAATGTAAGTACATAGACACAAAGCTCTAAATACAACAAAGATTCTTCTTTACTCTATCAGGTCCTTCTGTTGAGTTGAGCAATGTTCTTCCTTGAAGATGGCCTTCTGTTCAAGCTTGTAAATTTTCAGAGAAAATCCAAATTTAATTTGCCAAGTCTTGA
Organism: Solanum peruvianum; assembly: GCA_027705065.1. Lineage (NCBI taxonomy): Eukaryota > Viridiplantae > Streptophyta > Magnoliopsida > Solanales > Solanaceae > Solanum > Solanum peruvianum. Next base: position 11,578,413 of record JAKWJD010001757.1, on the reverse strand, counting down.
ATTTGTGTTTGTTGGAAAGAGATAATATAAATTCCCACAAATTCGTTGAAGTCATCCCATTGGCTGAAGGCCTGTTGTTGGAAAAGCTGTGCACCTACTGCATCAGAGATTACAGCTTTTCTGACAGCTGTCTTTTCGTCCTTTTCACGTCTCAGTCTTACGGGTACCAGGTCCCTTGCTTGCGGGAACCAGGTCACTTGCAAACTTCTATATGAGTTCTTGAAAAGGCTTACTGGCTGACTTCCTTCTTAGGATGAATGAATATAATATGGTGTTTGTCATGCTAAAAGTATCAAACATAAAGAGTTATTATCCGTTGGACAAACACCCTCCTCCATTCTGATTGGTGTAGTACACTGACGCCTTACCAACCTCTGACGTGACAGCTTTACAGCTGTAACCAATTATGTATCTGATGGAGGAAACTCTCCCTGGTACCAGGTCCCTGCATTTGTGAGATACTGAAACATACAATCTCGTCCGCTCTTCTTATTGGTGTAGGATACTGGACGTTTCACCTACCACCTGACATGACAACTTTTATGACTGTACCTCATTTGTATCTGGACGAGAGCACTTTTCCAGGAACCAGGTCCCCACATTTGTGAGGATCATCAAAACACCTAGAATATAACATTTTCCCCCTTTTTGATGATAGCACACAAATATACCTCACACTGAGTTTATAATTCATCTTATTTTCAGCAGTTCCAATAACAAGGATTTGGTTCCTTGTTAGATTGATAAGTTTGTTAAATCATCAAAACTTCATATCAAGTTCGAGCTATCATCTTAACTCAGCTTCGAACTAACCTTTTCCCCCTTTTTGATGATAACATACTTATTCACCAGTTCCCCCTATCAAAAAGAATTCTTAGAGTAACTTGAGTTTCATCATCTCGTAGTTTGTCAACTCATCAAAATATCAACATAGCATTTTCCTGCTTTTTGACGATGACATACTTATTTATCAGTCCCCCCTATCAAAAAGAATTCTTGGGTTACTGGAGTTTAATCATCCCTCAAGTTTGTCAAATCATTAAAACATCAACATATCATCTTCCCCCCTTTTTGATGATGACAAACATCTGCTTCCCCCTATCGACAGGACCAGGTCCTCGTCAGGTAGCAAGCATTTATTCCCCCTATCAGCATGACCATATCTCTTCAAGTAGCTACCATTGATTCCTCCTATCGATGTGACCATGTCTTCTTCAGGCAATTATAACACTATTGATCTCATACCTTACCTTAACAACTTTCCCCCTTTTGACATCATAAAAAAGGGTTAAAGCAGTAAACCAAGTTGACAGAAATATAGTTCTTGCAAATTTATGGCCACTTGGGCAACACAGAGCATGAGAAAAAAGGCATAAAGTAATGAGACAAGTCAGTAGAAACAAGACATTTAACATTCATAAACAAAAGATCAGTCATCAAAGCATTGCATGCATGATTACAGATGAAAACCAGAACAATGCCCAAGCGATAAATGAGGACTGACATAGAAAGGTAGGAAGAGAAGGGATGATTTAGAGGCAAGGGATTGAAAGAATGGAATCAGTAGACAATATCCCTAGCATAAGATTTCAAGAATTTTCTCTTAGCGTACAACATGATGTGTAGCCCAACCTGTATGTTTAACCTTTAGGGCTGCCAATTTTTTTTTTGGCACCAGGTCCCTCTGATAGTGTTGTTTCAGAAGCTGGACTTTTAAACAACCCATTTCAGTATTCCAGTTAACACGAGCAACTGTCATAGCTTCCAACATCAGCCTGAGTTTTTCATAACAGAAAGTTTGGTAACACAAACTACTCAACGACTCCGAGATGAATAGATCACCAATTGAGGAACCAAGAAGTTTTTTTTTACACACCTTTCTCTTCAGAAAACTTTGAGTTCTCAGAATATCAACTTCTCCTTTTTTTTTTTAGCATCATCTTTTCCACTTCTTCATTTTTCATGGAGGACCAGATCCCTCTTCACACTTGAAACATTTTCATCAAAGAATTCTCCAGCAAGAATCAAGGGGTTAACAATTTGAAGTGTGTTTGAAAAGAAGAGAAAAGAAAATTTCAAAGCACCTTGATATTTGGAAGGCAACTTGATTTTTTTGGGGAAATATAAAGAAAGAGAAAATAAGGTATCATTTTGGCACTCAAAAGATGAAACAACAGTCAGATTCCTGAAGGATAGACATGTGGCAATTTCAATGGTTCTCATGCATAATTCAAACTGCAATGTTAAGATTGCTAACCTTCGAGAAAGGACCAAGTCCCTCTCTGTAGTTTGAATGTAATTGCCTAGATCTATCCTGACATCCCTTTTTCTTCATCCCCTTTTCCATGTGTGTATACCTACAAAAGGTATGAAACTGAATTTGCTAAAACATACATAACCAAAAAGCAAGGATACCTGCTCCCCTTTTCAAAGTCATTAAAAGAGTTGATTGCTTCAGGTAGGATCCATTCAAGAAGGTTTTAGCATTTCCATCATCATTTTGATTAATTCAGCCAGATTTTTATGAGCTTCAAGATGTTTCCTGATCCACAAGAGTTGACCCCATCAAGCTACACTTGCTACATTTATTCAGTTGATGAAAGAGAAATTGAATCTTGACTTTTAATTCCACATGTGTGAAAGATCAGCGCATAACACAATCCACTCTTTAGGTACTCAATCTATCAACTTGATACTTAGCATAATCAACAACACCATGTACTACAAATAAAAAAGTCTCCCAATGGACAGAATAGGACCAGGTCCTCTATCTTCTTTAGATGACTTAAGATTTTCTCAGCAGTCTTCAAAATAATTTCCTTTGTACATGAGTAGAGTCTTTGAACCAGATCGATCAGCATCCAGCTTCTAGTTAGTGCCTAAGAAAGTATGAATTGTCTATACACCCAAAACATGAAGCCCTTTCAGTAGCTTCTTTGAACTGGTACCCGGTCCTTCTTTGATCAAATATCAATGACCCCTGAATGTTGTGCTATCTTCTTCTCTGTACCTAAGCTCCTATGAGAGTATTCGACTGGTCCGTGCGCAGAGCTTCAGTGAAGATGTCATCCACTTGATCTTCCTTCTTACAAAACTTCATGATGACACTATCCCTCTTTATCATTGTCTTAACTTCAAATATTTACGCCATTTGATAGCTCATTAATGTGTTTTTCTAGACAACCGAGCGTACCTTTCAAGGTGCGCTAAATCTGTAGCTCTAGGAAGAAATTTAATTCTTCCATTATGATTATTTCAACACTCACTTTCAATGAGTGAAATAGAAATAAGATCTTCACACAACACCTCAAAGATTGCCTCAAAGATGACATCATCAATATGTACCTGAATGATCAACAGTTCCTTGAATATTTAATTCAAAGAGAAGAGTTTTTGACAATTTTACCTCTCTTGGAGATATTTTTGAGGAGCAACTTGAACAACCGATCAACTTGTTGGGTAATCGACTATCAGAGTTTGCTTCTTTCAAACTGAGCTTGATTAGCTTCTTCATTCTCACCTTTGAAAGTCAGATTATCAGTTTGAACTGCATCATCTTTGTTCAGCACTGTCTAGAGGACCAGGTCTCTCATCAGGTTCATCATCTACATCATCTTCTTTGAGATTGTTAGTTAATGAAGAGGATGTTCTTCAACAAGCTCATTATTTAAACCATCTCTTTTATTCTGAAGCAACTCTTCTATCTCAAAAACTTCTTTCCTTGCAACTTCTAAAATCTTCTAGACTCATCAATAAACACATGACCATTTTTAGTATACCCCTGATAAGCCTTGCTGGAGGAAGAGTGTACCACAATTATTCTTTAGCAATGTTGAGATCAAACTTCTCATTATCATCATTTTGGTCACAAACATGTACCATTTATCACTTCAGTCGAAAGTTTCTTGAAATATTCAAAGTATGCATATTTCACCTGAAGGAGGTCTGATCTGCTTCTCCTTAACATCATCATCACAACCTTTGTCATTTGCAAATATTATTTTATGCAGACTGGACCAGGTCCCCTGACACAGGTTTTAGGAGCAAAGCAACACTCATGAGCACGTCTCCTTAATCATACCTCAGCATTCATACCTTGAGCATTAAGTTCAGTGAGACTATCACAATGAGCAGTAAACAAATTAGCAATATACATTCCTTACATCTCTTTTCTATCAAAATCATCGACCGAGAGAGCAAGTTTGTGACAAAACAGTTATCTGATAAGAGCTTAGCTTCATTTCATTCATCACAAATCTACACCAATAATGTAGCGTTTCTTGCCATTCGCTAAAAGAGACACCTCCACCTTGAAGTGTCTTGAGAGAGAGGAAGTTCAGTTCTTTGAGCATCCACCATTCATGAATTGACACTGGTTGTTGCCACTTCTTCTCACAAGAATGTCATATCACGTGTTAGCCTTGGGAACCCACTACAGTTGAAGTTCCCAGTAAGCGGATAAAGGAGTGATAAGAGAATTCTTTGTCTAGTGAGGCAGATTTATATTTTTCAACTTAGGAACAGAAGCAAGACCAGGTCCCTTCTTCTGCAAGTTCTTTTGTTGACCATACACAGGACAAGGTCCCTTCTTCAGTCTATTCCGTGGTCTGGAATACTTTGATGAACTTTCACCACAATCTTTGAGCGCAGGACAGTCTCTTTTGCAGCTCAGATCTCCTTTTATGTTGTTTCCTTGACCGAGTATATTTGTAAGGATCTTAGAGGAATTAGTCCATTTGAGAGAATTTTCAAGTTCCTCTTTTACACGGACCAAATCCCTCTCCAATGCATGATTTCTCTCGAAAGCCACTTTAATCTTCATTTCAGCAGTATGCAGCTTATTTTCAAGGTCCAGCTGCAATCTGCTAGCCTCATTCTTTCCTTTGAAAATTGTAGTAGTCGCCCCTTTTATCTTTTCCTTTAGTTCTAAATTTTCTGTTTCTAGAACAACCATTTGACTTTCAATATCAGATATTTGGGCAACTAAAGCAATTTTTCCATCTTGAAAGAAGTCTAGGTTGTTGTTTACGAGATCCTTCTCATCTTTCATCTCACTTATCAAATCAAGTAATACAACAGCCAACTTTCTCAACTTACTAGTAGAAAAGGTATTCAAGTTTTGCTTGAAATAAGATAGAGTTACCTTTTCATCAGAATCTTCCTCGTCTGACTTTGCCATAAAACCATTATCTGTGTTTTCAGAATCATCTGAATCACTTGAGGATTTTTCCCATGCAGCCATTTCTCTTTTTACTGCCCCGAAGAAGACTTCTCTTCTGCTTATCTTGGAACAGACCTGGTCCCCTTCTTAGGCTTTACCATCTGCAGTCTTGACAATAGGAACAGGTTCTTCAAGAAACATGAGCTCATCTGTGATGTTGGAGAATCTGGTGCTGAGTAGAAAAAAGATCTAGCTTAGATTTCCTTATTTCCTCAGTGCCCTCATAAGTTGTTTTTAACAGATCCCAAATTTCCTTGGCTGATTCACAAGATGAAATCAGATCGTATTCATTTATACTAAGGCCACTCATCAATAGCTTCCTTGCTTTATGATTTTTCTGGACTAATAGTCTGTCAGAGTCATTGTATTGTTTTCTAGTTTTGGGAATGACTCTTGTGACCTCTCCATCTTTAACCTCCATAGTTGGCACATAAGGACCTTTACATATGACATCCCATACTTCACTGTCCTCAGCCATGAGATAGTCTCTCATCCGAATATTCCAATATTTATATAGCTTACTATAAAACAGAGGAGGTCTTGCGGGAGACTGATTTCTTTGCTTATCCAGTAGTGACGCCATTTCTCGCAGGAACTTCTCAATTGGTGCGTCCACTACCAGTCAATGGACTAGGTCCCTTGACACAACAGAAACAGTGCAGAAGATTAAACAATATGAAGAACACAACACAAGCAGTTTACGTAGAAACCTCCTTGCTCAAGGGAGTAAAACCACGACTTGTTGCACAGGATTTACAACCGTCTTCACTAATCTTCTCAAACAAAAGTGAAACCCGGTTACAATCAATGTGAGAAAAAGTAATTAATCTCACGATCAAGTAATCTACCTATTACTTGAAAAGCCTAAGTGGATACTACACCGCCCACTAAACCACCTAACTCTAGATGACTTAGAATTTGACTAAACAACAAAACAATGTTGCCCACTAAATCAGTTAACCTTAACTGATTTAGACTTTTACAAACCCAAAACAAATATCTGAAGACACAAAGCTCTAAATACAACAAAGATTCTTCTTTACTCTATCAGGTCCTTCTGTTGAATTGAGCAATGTTCTTCCTTGAAGATGGCCTTCTGTTAAAGCTTGTGAATTTTCAGAGAAAATCCAAATTTAATTTTCCAAGTATTGAATTTTTGTTTGTTGGAAAGAGATAATATAAATTCCCACAAATTCGTTGAAGTCATCCCATTGGCTGAAGGCCTGTTGTTGGAAAAGCTGTGCACCTACCGCATCAGAGATAACAGCTTTTCTGACAACTGTCTTTTCTTCCTTTTCAAGTCTTAGTCTTGCGGGTACCAGGTCCCTTGCTTGCGGGAACCAGGTCCCTTGCAAACCTCTATATGAGTTCTTGAAAAGGCTTACTGGCTGACTTCCTTCTTAGGATGATGAATATAATATGGTGTTTGTCATGCTAAAAGTATCAAATATAAAGAGTTATTATCCGTTAGACAAACACCCTCCTCCATTCTGATTGGCGTAGTACACTGACGCCTTACCACCTCTGACGTGACAGCTTTACAGCTGTAACCAATTATGTATCTGATGGAGGAAACTCTGCCTGGTACCAGGTCCCTGCATTTGTGAGATACTGAAACATACAATCTCGTCCGCTCTTCTAATTGGTGTAGGATACTGCACGTTTCACCTACCACCTGACATGACAGCTTTTATGACTGTACCTCATTTGTATCTGGACGAGAGCACTCTGCCAGGAACCAAATCCCCGCATTTGTGAGGTACATCAAAACACCTAGAATATAACATTTTCCCCCTTTTTGATGATAGCACACAAATATACCTCACACTGAGTTTATCATCCATCTTATTTTCAGCAGTTCCAATAACAAAAAATTTGGTTCCTTGTTAGATTGATAAGTTTGTTAAATCATCAAAACTTCATATCAAGTTCAAGCTATCATCTTAACTCAGCTTCGAACTAACAGATATATAAAAAAAGAAAAGTAAAAATAAATTAAACCAACATAGTATGAATATTGGAACCTAAAATATCACGAGACATATCTCTGAAATGTAGCTAACGCTTGCCTAGCAGAGCATGGTGCTCCAATACTAAAGACAAAAGATTATACGAATAAAATGTGATTAGTGCTCCCATGCTCAGGCATATCATTCCCCCTATCCATCCCAACAACGTGAAAGCAAACGACAAACTTAGCAGTGCCGGCGCAACTATCGCCGTTGTCAAATGGTATCCACAATGCAACCATGACCCTATACCATTTAGATTCATATATTATATACACTAAAAAGAAAAAAGTGTCATGTAAACTGGAATGCGTAGTAAAATTTTTATTGATCACCACGGGATTTCTGAACGAAAAGGGTGCCAGCGTCAAGCTCTTTGGGACCATTTTCAGCATATTCTGGGATAGGAAGTACAACAACCATATTTGATATTTTCAGCATATTCTGATTAGTGTAGATACAGAAACAAAAATAATATGTGATGTGTATTGAATTGAAAAATATCTAGGGTAGCACTATTTGATTTTGTAGAGTCAACTATGGAGGAAAACATTTTTGAGATAACATGCCTATAAATTATCTATCCCATAGACGCTTACCCCCCTTACCATCCCACCCCCACCCCCACTCTCCATCTCTATTTGTACCCAATAACGTTTTGCAAAATAACATATAACTTCTTGAAATAATATTTTTTCCTGATGTACCAAACACTAAAATGTACTAAGTAAAAGACTCATTCATTTTCCAAGAAAATACTTTTTAAGAAATTATTTTCCGTGGAAAATATTTTCTTTCTGCCTTCCACACCCTTAGAAGAATGGACTTGTTCTTCTTTTTCTGATCTTTTGTTTCGCAAAAACAAAAACAAAAGAAAAAGAAGGAAAGATTGCAGGACATTGTTTTATATAAGTATTATTTAAGTTGGTTAGGTTATCTCTGGTCGTTAAAATTGTCTGCATAATTCACTTAGACGCCTTAATTAGAAATTGTGCATATTGAACACTTATACCTTCTCGAATTTAATCTACTTAGACACCTCAATTCGGACTTATGTCTATTACACACTTATACCCTTTTGAATTTGAACCAGTTAGACGCTTTATGCAAATATGAAATAAAAAGTATAAAACACTCCTTAATGAGCGCGTGAAAATTAATATATTCACATTTACCTTTTCTTTTTTAATTTTGTTTCCAATTTCCTTCTTCCTTTTTTTTTATCTTTTAATCATGTACTATTAGATTTTCAGGTGTAAAATTAATCCTTTATTTTTTTTACCTGAAAAAATGAAGATAATTATCATAGTTTTTTGTCGGAAAATGCAGATAATCATCTACCTTTTTTATTGCTCCAAATTAAAAAAGAGATCACCATCCACTTCCTCTTTCAAGGAAAAAATGAAGACCACTATTTAAATATTATCTCACTCTTCATCTCCCTCGACCCTCACCCCTTCTTCCCCAGTAATCGACTAGAAACAAAATTTTGTTTTTGAAATCACAATTAACAAAGAAGAACAGTAATAGAACATTATTTTTTACTATTTTATTTTTATAGTTACAGTTGTATAGATAGATTATATTACTATATTATTAGTTATTGTGTTTCCACTATTCTAGGAGTCTAATATTTTATTTTTCCCGATCTTTGGATTGTTTCCACCGTAAGAGGGACTCTGTTAGTCTTCTTATGCATATAGTTCAGTTTATAACCGATTAATAAACAATAATTTGTTTCATCTTGCTCAAGTCATTATATGGTATCATAGCTTTCGTCTTAACTCTCCCAAGATTTTCTTTTCAATCCTCTGACTACCACCACAAACTCTCTTTTCCCCAACTCCTTCCACCACTATCACACAAATCAATAGATACGTCGCGAGCCCAACCTGTAACCTTCGGTTCCGTCAAGATCAATTGATTCGGAATGCCATCATGGCTTTTGTTGATTGGACAACTGCTGCAACTGCATCATACTTATGCCAATATATGCTTTGTGATCAGCTCGCGTGTTTATCAAAGGACTCTCACCTGTAACCGAATATATCCATCAAGTGCTATCTCTCTAAAATGGTCTCACTATTGCTGGAACTTTAATCACCAATGATGAACTAGTGGTGAAAATTTTGAGTGGTCTTGCATCTTATTTTTTTTTTTGAGATTTCCCCTGCAATTCGAGTAAGAGACTCTATCATCTCTTATGATGAGATGTATGCGAAACTAATTGAATATGAGTTATTGCTAAAACATGAGGAAATAAAGAAAGAAAAAAGTGTCATAACTGCATCTATGGTAACTCCCAACAAATCCATCAATTCCAATAACCGCTGCTCTTCAAGCCGACAACACATCACAATGGCGTTCCAACAATTGTACAACTGCTCATGAGCAAGGGAGTTAGATCAATAACTTAGTTCACTGCCAGTTATGCAATAAACAAGGTCATACTGCAAATGTTAGTCGGTCACAATCTCACAATCATTTAGAGGCAAAGGCCAACTTTCTTTCAGGTAACCAAGTTGCAGAATATCAATGGATTGTTGAATCCGGTGCTACTTATCATGTATCAAAAGAGTCTTCCAATTTGGATAAATATCATGGTGATGGTAAAAGAATTTCAATTACTCATCATGATTCTAATGAATTACTTGCATCAAATAATTCATTTTGACTAACTGATACTTTGTGTGCACCTGCTATCAAACAAAACATTTTTTTAGTATCCAAATTTTTTCAAGCTGATATGTCATTCATTGAATTTTCCATTTTTTTGTGAAGGACTTGAAAACGCGAGCATCGTTGGCATCCGATCGAAATAGGAATGAACTCTATGACTGGCCGAATTTCCCTATTAATAAACCTACTATTCAGGTGGCCACTACAACGGGTCCTCGTCAAGTATGGCACTGTCGCCTTGGCCATCCCCACTCAAGAATCTTGAATTTTGTTTTAAATAAGTTTTCTCTTCCAATTTCATACCCGAACAAGTTTACTTTCTGTAATTCTTATTGTTCAAATAAAGTTCACCGTTTTTCATTCAATTGCTTATCTCTAATTAGTACTGCTCCACTATAACTCCTTTTTAGTGACTTGTGGGGTCTATCATATGTCCTTTCAATTGAAAAAAAAAATATTATTGTGTGTTCATTGATCAGTACACCAAGTATATTTTGTTGTACACTCTTTAAAAACAAATATGAGGTTCGAGACATATTTTCTAAGTTTCACTCCTTAATGGAAAACTATTTTAAGCAAAAAAAATTCTCTCTGTATACTAATGGAGAAGGTGAATATAAAGGTCTTGATCCGTATCTCACTTTAAATGGAATCGAAAACTTTGTATGACCTCCTCATAAACCTCAAAGAGTGGCCATCACACAGTGTCGTCATTGACACATTGTTGAAACTGCCAAAACACTTTTACACTAGACATCCCTGTCTTTACGGTTTTGGTCGTTTGCTGGTCAACCTGTTGCTTATCTTATTAATTGATTGCCCACCCAACTTTTAGACAATACATCTCCATATGAAAAATTGTTTGATATTTCCCCCAGAAATGAGCCACTCAGAACTTTTGGTTGCCTATGTTACCCATGACTTAAGCTTTATGTCAACCATAAGCTTGAGCCCAGGTCCACTCCATGTGTCTATATGTGATTATCCAAAGTTCATTATGCACACCAATGTTTTGATCCCATTAACTCAAAATTTTTCATCTTACGTCATGTAAAGTTTTTTTAAAATATTTTTCCCTTTCACACAATATTCTCACATCTTTAAAATAAATCTTTTGCGCTTGGATGGGAAGTTTTTGGCATACCTATCAGCGCCGAAACAAAACATAAATTTTGTCACCTGTTTCTACAAGCTATCCTACACATTGAGAGAGCTTGCTTTCAAATCCTATAACCTCATCACCTGCCCCCACATCCTCCACCACACTAGTCAGATGATAAAAGGGTTTAAAATATTGTGTTCTGATGAGTTTAGGGGTTCAATTGACAAATTGATAAGTAGGAGGGACCAATTTACAAACAGAGGAAAGTACAAGGGTCTCCTTGTCATTCCACCAATAGAATATGCGGATAATTTTAAAGAATCATCGATGACTAAAGCCCTTTTAATTTATTTTATCATATTGGATTTAACTATATTTATAGTTGTGGTAATTTGATCAACTTATGCTACAATCTTCCAACAAATCAAAGTAATACTTAAGAGTAATTGTTATTTTATCCAGTCAACTGATATATTATAGTAGTATTATATGTGGGATGTTTTCAATGAAGTTGGAAAATAAATTCCACTGAAGATAAATTTGCCCATATTGGATAGTATTAAATGAGAATTTGATCTTTTAATCAATACTTCTACCAAGGCTGTACATTATTGAGTCAGTTTAAGTTTTTCAAAATCAAATCATATTTTTTGTTACAATTTTTAAAATTTATACATCAAATCAAAAATAAAACCCATATTTTTCACGTTTTTCAACCTCAGATTTTTTTCGGTTTGGTTCATGTTTTCAAATATCAAATCAAATCATTATATGTGTTGAATTCTTAGATAAAACCAAACTAATGAAGCTCAGATTTTTTTGGATTTTTGGATTTTTCTGATAAAATATTCATATAAGCGTACAATTAACTTGTGCTTCAAATATTTCTTTAGTCTAACCAAAATATACCTATCTAAATTTTTTTTTACGAAAATACATGTGATGACACTTAAATATACAAATAATAATGCAATCATATATAATAAATATTACAAATTGATAAGTCATAATAAAAGTGATCACTCAAATAGTATTAGTTAAAAGATTAAATATTAAGGAAAAACTAAAATCAAATCAACCCAAGTATTATCCATTATATATATATATATATATATATATATATATATATGGGTTGTTTGGTTTCGGGTTGAGTTTTTTAGTCAAAATCAAATCAACCCAAGCATGATCGGTTTTTTTCCAATACCAACCAAGTGAAATCGAAACATTATTTTTTTTTCAATTTGACTCGATTTGCGGTTTGGTTTGATTTTCGGTTTGATTTTGTAGACCCATACTTCTACACTATTTTGCAGCCATTAATACTATCAGTTTCATATCTATTTGTATCATTGGTTGAGTCACAACTAGATGGTCGGATAAAACACTCAAATTACATGTTGCAATGAAGTATAAAACGATCTTCATTTAAATATATAACTCAACAAGGTTGTGATCAAATATTACATGTAGGTGTTACTAGAATGAATGATCTTTATTTCTAAAATTCTTGCAGAAAGTAAATACTCAAAAGATGTGATTTGCCTTATGCTTATAACTAAAAACTCAGCTAGTATTAATAGAAATATGAAACTAAGGTTGTGGACTCCCGTTATGGTTGTAACATTAATGTAGTTGGTTTCGTGAAACTTCAATTAAATAATCTTAATTAGGTAAAACAACTAACTTTCTTTTAGGTATATCGTGAGTCCTTTCGGTCCATCTTTAAAATATCACCCTAAGTCCTTGTGACACCGAGATGTAGCATCAATATAACTGTTAACTTTGTAGTCAATACCCAGAAAAAAGGTATTGACTACAAAGAAACATTATCAACGGCCTATTGATAAAATGAAAACAGTGAGAATTTTTCTATCAACTGCAACATAAAGTTAGTGGCATATACATCACAAAGACGTTTTCAATGATTTTCTACGAGGTGATTTGGTTGAAGAGATTTATATGCAACTGCCTAAAGGATTTATGAGTCAAGGGGAGAAACACACAGTCTACGGACAATTTAAATCCTTATATGGGCTAAAACAAACTCCTAGACAATCAGAATTAAGGTTTGGTTTTAGGCAAAATTGTTAGCTTAATGTATTTTGAATAATAACAGGAAATCAAGGAAAGCAAAATATGCGGATGGAGTGATTCGAATAAAATATCTGAAGATCAATACAACCTTCATTAGAGGAGGATAACTGAATACTACACAAATTAGATATCCACTTATCAGATGCCAAAAAAGAAATTATAATCAAGATGACAAGGCAAATCAAATTTGAGTCAATCATATTACCAATCACCAAAAGACAAAAAGGGAAAATGAAATAGACAACTAACTCAAGATGGCGAGGAACATACAAAAAGGATCAACTCATGGATCGCTGAAGATTATGGGATTCGAAGGATCGTTGCACAAGTCAGAAACCAATTTCTGATTCAAGGCAGAACTAAAATTGGCACATCAAATCAAGGAATCATTAAAAATCTTTGATTGAAGGAAGCTCTCTTGGGTTTGCCTGTTAGAGCAAAAGATACCTCAACAATCAACATATAAATGAATAATTAGTTAGACAAGAAAGATACCAAACTTCTCTTGGGCTTATAGAACAATCTTCTTTTATCTTTATGCAATCACGTGAGTGAAACAATTGAAACGAAAAGAGAAGAGAAAGAAAGATTCTGAGTGTAGGTTTACAAGTAGAGGAAGTCTCAAGATAGAAATTCTTGTTTACATATCAGATAAGACCAGACCAAGGAAACCCTGTACATCTCAAGTCACTTCAAACCTTTAAGGGAAACCCAAGGACTGTGCTAGGCACCACATTGGTGATCCGAACTAGTATAAAAAATTATGTGTTATTTACTTTGTGCAAGCTACTGCTTTATATATGTTTTACTAACGTGCAGGTTAGTCTACTGGTCAATACATATAGTCCACAAAAGGGAAATTTTAATGCACCCCCTATTGAATATTGGTATCAGAGCAGGTCTCACCGTTTCAGTGTTTAGCCACACATGTACAAAGATCCAAAATTACACACTATCAGATCCCTTGAGCCTTACTTCAAGATGGACACTCGTCACACCAACCCCATACTTCAATGGGTAACATTACTCTCACTGTAAAAAACAAATTCAGAATCTGTCTCCTCAACTGATCATCAAGCTTGGATAGTGATTAAGAAGGGCCAAAGCCCATTCCTGTACTAACTAAAAAGGATGGCACTAAAAATCCATTCGATCCTGAATCATTTGACATCACTAAAGAACAATAAGAGGTAATCCAAACTGATGCTAGAGTTATAAGGTTGCTTTATTGTGCAGTGAGTAAAGCAGAGTACGACAAGATATCAATGTGCGATACTGCTAAAGAAATTTGAGACAAACTATAAGTAACATATGAAGGAACCACTAAAGTAAAGAAGGCTCGGATCGGTGCACTTGTTAATGAATATGAGTTATTCAAAATTGCAGAAGATGAAAATGTTGAATCTTTGCTATCAAGATTAAGGACAATTTTCTGCGAACTAAAAACTCTTGGAATGGTGTATTCAAATATGCTACGAGTTAGTAAACTTTTTCAAAGTCTTCCCAAGGTTTGGGAAACTAAAGTTGCCACTCTTGAAGATGGAGAGCTACAAAAAATTACATATGATGAGATCCGACGCAACTTAATGGCTTACAAACAAAATCATAGTAAAAGGTACAACAAGGCTGATAAAAAAAGATGATGGCATTCACAGCCGAGACATCTGATATTGGAGAAAAAGTTGATGAAAATCAGGACGAAGGAATGACTCTTATTAGTCGAGGTGTGAGACAAATGCTTAGACAAAGAGGACATACCTCAACAAAGCAATGACTTCAAAAGAAATGATGATCGATACTCCTATTGCAGAAAACCAAGACACATCAAACAAAACTACCCTGAATGACGAAGAAGAAATAACCAAAAAACCTAAAAGTGTGGGAGCATGTGATCAAATAGAAAGATCTGATGATAATCATGATGAAATGACCAACTTATGTTTCATGTCACTTAGTGAAACAAGTGAGGTAAGATCATTCAATTGTTTTAATTATAATCACCTATATAATTCCTTGGACATAGTTACTGATGAACTACAAAAGGTTATAAGAGTACAATAAGCTCGCTCCAGAAAACAAAGACTGACAAATTCTTCTCGAAGCAAGTAAAATTGAAGTCGACTTACTTACAAAAGAACTAGAGGAAATAAAAATGCAGCTGAACAACATCAGGAAATCGCCTAATCGCTGTTCGATAACCGAACTACTTTTTATAGGAGAAACTCTCCTAATCACAGATCCTACAACTCAAATAAATCTCGTTGGAATTCCTATTCTCTTGAAACCTCTATTGAAATTACATGTTATACATATGGTGATATTGGTAACAAATATTTCAATTGTTGAAAGTACTCTTCTGGAAAATGGTTTGGAAACCAAAAGCTCCTAACCACTAGGACCCAAAATTACTTGGGTACCTAAACTAAACTAATCTTATTGTCTTGCAAGCAGTGTAACAAAACCTACAAAAGGGAATGTGGGTACTTGATAATGCATGCTCCAGACATATGTGCAGAAAGAAAGAAAACTTCAAAACTAAAAAAAGGACAGATGGAGGATTTGTAAGATTTAGGGACAATTCTAAAGAAGAAGTAACACGAGTAGGAACCATTAATCGAATCTTGTCATGTGATATGATTGAAGTATATCTAGTTTAAGGACTCAAGCACAATCTTCTTGGCATCAATCAACTATGCGATGCTAGATTGCAAGTCACCTTAAACACAACAAGCTGTATTATCAAATTTCCTGGAAAAAAATCTTACCCTCATTGAAGATTGAGTAAATAACATATATATTTTAATAATGTTAGTTTTCCTTCTCTTACTTGTCTTACTACAGTAACAATTGATCCTTGGCTATGGCATCGAAAACTTGGACATGCGAGTGTGCTTGCTTTTGAGAACTATCTAGATTTGAACTAGTTATTAACTTACCAAAACTAAAATTTGAAAGGATCACATTTGTGATGCATGCCAAATGGTAAGCAGACTCGTTCATCTTTTAAGGTAAAAGACATTGTAAGTACTTCTAAACCTCTTCAGCTACTTCATATGGATTTGTTTGGTCCTACCCAAATTGCTAGTATTGCAGGTAAAAATATGCTTTTGTAATTGTCGATGATTTCTTAAGGTTTACATGGGTAATATTTATCTCTCACGAAAATTAAGCTTTCACTAATTTTGAAGCATTTTGTAGAAAATTTCAAAGAGAAGCAGGTTATTTCATCACTACTATCCACATTGATCATGATGGTGAATTTGAGAATACGACATTTGAAGAATTTTGTGCTCAAAATGTATTTACTCAAAACTTTTGCTTACCTATATCACCTCAGCAAAATGAAGTAGTGGAAAGTAAGAATCGTTCATTACAGGATATAACAAGAACCATGCTACACGATAGAAATCTCCTAGGAGCTATAAATACTGCTTGTCATATTCTTAATAGGTGTCTCATCAGACCTATACTAAAGAAGACACCTTATGAACTTTGGATAGGAAATAAAAAAACATTATTTACTACCATCCCTTTGGCTATAAGTGTTTCATCCACAGTAATGGTAAGAGTAATCTTGGTAAATTTGTTCGAAGAAGTGATGAAGGTATTTTCTAGGTTATGCACTATCTAGCAGGGCTTTCCAAGTTTTTAATAAAAGAAACCTTAAGTGTTAAAGAATATTTACATGTGGTTTGATGACACTAATCCAAGAACGTAGAAAATAGATGTTGGTGATGATGAAACTGTCCAGTCAATCAATCTGAAATTATCTCAAAAGGCAATACTGAAACCAATACGAAAGAGCTAGCTACTAAAGAGGTGGAGTCGACTACTCTAGTCGACAACACAAATGTCCCTAGGGAATGGAGACATAATGCATGCTATCCTTAGAACTTCATCATGGAAAACCAGATGATATAATCCAGACAAGATCTTCCCTTTGAAAGCAAGTCTCCTTTGATCTTATATCTCAAATTGAACCAAAACGAATAAATGAAGCTATGGAAGATGAATCCTGGATACAATTGATGAAAGAAGAGCTTGATCAATGTGAACGTATCAAGTATGGAATCTTATTGAAAGACCAAAAAACTGCTCAGTTATTGGAATGAAATGGGTATTTCCAAACAAGATGAATGAAGGTGGAAAAGTTATCCATAATAAATCTATGCTTGTAGCTCAAGGCTACTCACAACCAAAAGGTATTGACTACGATGAAAATTTTGCCCCCCTAGCAAGGTTAAAATCAATTAAAATTCTCCTAGCTTCCGTCTCTTACAAAAGATTTGACCCTTTTCAATTGGATGTTAAAAGTTCCTTTCTAAATGGTTTTATAAAATAAGAAGTGTTTGTCGAAAAACCCCTTGGTTTTGAAAATCTCTCTTGCCCTTACTATGTCTTTTAACTTTCTAAAGCTCTTTATGGTCTTAAGCAAGCTCAAAAGCTTGGTATGAAAGATTGAGAATTTTTCTTATCAATAATAATTTTCAATGGGGAAAAATTGACACCACTCTTTTTACTCAGAAAATTGATTTCAACATTCTTATTGTTCAAGTTTATGTTGATGATATCATTTTTTGTAGTTCTGACCCCTCTTTTTGTGAGAATTTTGCAAATCTTATGGAAGGTGAATTCGAAATAAGTCTCCTGGAGG
The DNA here is from genome assembly GCA_027705065.1 of Solanum peruvianum. NCBI lineage: Eukaryota > Viridiplantae > Streptophyta > Magnoliopsida > Solanales > Solanaceae > Solanum > Solanum peruvianum. The sequence goes on along the minus strand of JAKWJD010001757.1, from coordinate 11,560,654 downwards.
AACTTTCATTCTTTCTTGGTCTACAAATTAAACAATGTGAAAAAGGTACCTCATCAACCAAGGTAAGTATGCAGAAGAACTCATAAAATTCTTTTATATTGGACAAAGGTAAAGCTTTTGGAACTACTATGACTCCATTTACATGTTTAGACACTGACATAACAGGAAAATAAATCGACAAAAACAGTATCAAGGAATAATTGGATCTCTACTCTATCTTAGTGCTAGTCGAATGGACATTATATTCAGCGTATGCAAGTGCACCATATTTCAATTTGCTCCAAGGGAATCACAACTCACTACTTTAAAGCGCGTAATTCGATATCTTATTAGAACCTCTTATATGGGGTTATGATATCCTTTTTCTGATAATTTGGATCTCATTGCATATTCAGACGTTGACTTTGCAGGAGACAAAAAGGACATAAAATATATATGTCAGTCCTTTTTCCTCATCTAAGAAGCATACTTCTGTTGCGAAGAAGAAAGTCTGCAATAAGGCTCGACTTTCTCTCCCCGACTCCTTCACTGATAAGGACTCTTTGCGTTTTTAGGGGCTAGAAGAAAAAACACAAGGTTGAGGAATTCTCCAGGTGTACTGTTGTACCAGGAAAGGTGGTAAATCTGAAGCAGTTGGAAGCATCTCATTGTGCTGCAAGTATGTTTTTTTGTGCCCAGAAATTTTCCCTGTCTCTTCGTCTTTGTGGTCTTGAGTTCTTTGAAGAATATGCTCGTCTATTTGATATACCGTGGTTTCACGGTATAATTAATAATTTTTCCTTAAGTTTGGTGTGTCCGAAAGCCTTTTTGTGCTAATTTTGATATAAGTTTCTCTTTGTTTTGCAGGAAATCTGTCCAAAGCTGAATGCGGAGATTTTGAGCGAAAAAATGCAGAAGAGACCACCTACGGAGCTTATGACGGTCCGTCGTGCCTGTGACGGTCCGTAGGTGGCAGCGTAGTGGAGCTACTGAAAGAAGATGGGGAAGTCTGACCAAGTGTGGGATTACGAAACTTGTGACGGTCCGTCATGGCCATGACGGTCCGTCCTGCAGGTTCGTCGTGAAGATCAGAAAAGTGATCCCAGTACCCAGATTCCAAGAGTTGAATATTTTGAAACGAAGACCCTCGATGGACCGTCGAGCTTATGACGGTCCGTCACACTTGCCGTCGAGGGGTATAAGAGAGCAGCAGAAGAAATTGCTAAGTATGGGACGACGGAGTCCATGACGGTCCGTCGCGGGGTCCGTCGACCAGCCGCGTTTTGGCAGATTTCCAGTAATTAGAATCCTTGTTTAATTAGGTTTTTATTTTTTAGAAATAGTTCGAAAAACCTCATTTTTGAGGTTAGACTCTACTAGATTAGACATCATATTATTAGACTTTGTGTATTAGTGTTTGATTTTTGGAGATTCTTACAAGTGATTTTGGTGATTAATCAAGCAAATTTTCAGACTTTACTCTTTCTCATTGAAGTAAGTACATGAATTCTGATTTAACATATTTGAATATTTTGTTTATGGCTATGAGTAACTAAACTTCATAACTAGGGTTGTGGGAACCATAGGCAAATAATGAGATAAATCCTAGCTAAAATAACAATTCTAGAATAGTGTCTTGCATGTATTAATAATTCTTTCGCTTAGAAGTCTTTTTAATGGATGATCAACGTTAAAACTCGCCTTAATGCTACTTGCCGGACCAAGGAGGTAGATAATAGGAAAAGAATTATTAACATAGATTTAGTGTATACTATCTAATAGACTAGTATTGATTGGTACGAGGTAATAACTTAGTCAAATATCGAATACGATGCTTAATATGAGGTAAAGATAAAGGTCAGGAAAGCAACACACATAGCCGGACCAAGGTGCGGAGTGAGATTTTCTAGATGCCAGACCAAGGATTTAGAAATACATAACTTATCACTTTGCATGCAAGATACTAGGAAAGAATTGTTATAGTTAGAATTATGAAGTTATGAACCTGTGGGGAACACGTAAACCCTAGTTACTTTGATTAATTGATTAAAACCCAAAATTAAAAGCTGTTAAGTGTCTCTGTCAAGTTCGTTAGTTATTTTTACTCATTAGGAAATACAAACCCCCCTTTTTATGCTTTTACTTTCTAAGGAAGTCATCAACCGAACAATAGTAATAATAAGTTGAAGTTAACTCTAGACTATTTTCCTCGTGGGAACGATCCCAACCTCACTAGTTGGGTTATCAACCTCATTTGAGAAGTAAGTTTGAGCGTATCAAATTTTGGCGCCGCTGCCGGGGATTTTAGCTTTTAGATTAACTTGAACTTATTACTATAGTTTAGTTGATATTTTCTTGATTTTACTTTGTTTTATTGTTTTTGATTTCCTTTCAGAACTATCCTCCTTGTATGCCAAATAAACGGAGAGGAAGAGAACCATTGTTTCCCTACGATCGTGAGTTAGAGCGTACACTGCGCAACATGAATCGAAACTTGGGAATAAATGATGAGGATCCAAACCAGAACATCCCAGATCCAGTGGATGTTCATGGTCATATGTTACCGACGCTCCGGGTGAACATCAACAGAGGGGACAAAATCCCGTTCCACGGCCCCAAGCATACTATAGAGGGTATGATAACATCGCAGACTCGGATGGACCACTTGTTTTGCCCCCTCTACCCAAAGGCCACACTTTTGTGGTGACTAGTAGCCTGAATCAAATGCTCACTGCCAGAGGTTTGTTTTCAGGGCTACCTTCTGAGGATCCACATGCCCATATAGCTAAGGTAAGGGCAGTGTGTAAAAGTTGTGTGGGGAGGCCTGATTTGGATCTAGATGTAATAGGTCTCAGAGTGTTTCCTCTCTCACTGACGAGAGAGGCTGCTATGTGGTTCACTGAGCTCCCATACAACTCCATCTTAACTTGGAACCAACTACGGGATGTCTTCTTAGCACGCTACTATCCGGTCTCCAAGAAATTAAACCACAAAGACAGGGTGAACAACTTTGTGGCACTACCAGGAGAATCAGTTAGTAGTTCTTGGGATAGATTCACCTCATTCTTGAGAAGTGTTCCAAATCACCGTATTGATGATGAGTCATTGAAGGAATACTACTATCAGGGACAGGATGATAACAATAAAGCGGTGTTGGACACTATAGCAGGTGGATCTTATGGAGAATGCCCTTATGCTGAGATTGCTGAGAAATTAGAGAAAATCTCCCGTAACAACAAAGCTTGGAGTACTAGGAAGTCCGATACAGGGAGAAACACCTTCGCAGTGCAGTCCACTCACAACCCAGCCACAGATGATATTCGTAAGGAAATGGCTCAGATGAGAACTGAGCTTGGGTTGGTACTAAAACATGTCACTGGGGGTGCAGAAAAGATTAATGCAGTCAACTATTTGGCTAAACCACCACCTCCAAACGATGAGTGTTATTATGAGGAGGATTCCTATGCAGTAAATGAATAGATGGGGGGGTTTCCGACCAAGTGCCCAAGGCTCTAATCAGGAAAATTGGCGCCAAGGTCAAGGGAACCAAGGTCGGAACTATGGTAACTACAATCGTGAGGGCCATTATGTCCGAGATGGAAACTACAATCGCGACAACAACTTCAACAGGGGTAGCTATGGTAACAGAAACGACAGGAATGGACCCTATGTTCTTCCTCAAAATCGTGAAGTTACTCCTAGGGATGGTGGAGGTAGTATGTCGCGAGTTGAGGATATGTTGCATAAGATGATGAGGAAGTTCGATGCTAGTGATGAGCACAATAAAGAGTTGAGGAATGATTTAGCAGGTATTGGGCAAAAAGTTGATACGCATGCAATATCGAAAGCAACTTGAGTTACAATTGGCCCAATTATCTGCAACTGTGAACACATTGCAACCGGGCACTCTTCCTAGCAACACTGTCCAAAATCCGAAAAATGATGGACATTGTATGGTAATTACTACTCGCGGTGGCAAGCAAACCATTGACCCACCTATGCCATCTAATGAGAAAAAGGTGACAGAAGATACTGATAAAGTGGTAGATGTTGATGCTGAATTAGAGGATGAGACTGAGAAAGATGCTGAAGTGCCCAAAAAGGTAATTCCTATGCCTAGGCCACCACCCCCATTTCCTCAAAGATTAGTGAAAAAAACAGAGGATGGCAAATATCGGCGTTTTATAACAATGTTGAAGCAACTTTCTATCAATGTCCCTTTGGTAGAAGCTTTAGAACAAATGACCGGTTACGCCAAGTTTATGAAAGATCTGGTCACAAAGAAAAGATCAGTTACTTTTTAGGATGATGATAGAATGCAGCATTGTAGTGCTATTGCTACAAGATCTCTGGTCCAAAAGAAAGAAGATCCGGGTGCATTCACTATTCCTTGTACAATTGGGCTATTACATTTTGCGAAAGCATTATATGATCTAGGGGCAAGCATAAATCTCATGCCCCTCTCGATTTACAAGAAGTTGGGTTTGGGTGACCCAAAGACTACTGCGATGCGGCTACTGATGGCTGATCGAACAGTAAAATGGCCCATAGGGATACTTTATGATGTGCTAGTAAAAGTGGAGTCATTCATCTTTCCGGATGATTTTGTTATTCTTGATTGTGAGGTTGATTTTGAAGTGCCTATTATCCTTGGGAGGCCATTCCTAGCTACGGGAAGAGCCTTAGTAGACATGGAAAAGGGGCAGATGAAATTTTGGTTGAACAATGAGGAAGTGACCTTTAATATTTGTAGGTCCATGAGGCAGAGTGGTGAGATCCAATCGGTATCTGCTATATCCTACAACATGGGTGAGACATCTGAGACGCAAATAGAAGAATGTCTAGGTGTTGAAGCACTAGCGGCAGTGATAATGAACTTTGATAGCAATTGCATTGAAGAATATGAGTCATTAGTCGCGGATCTTGACCGGATGTTCGGTTTAAACCGAAGAAATTTGAGCTTGATATGAAAAATCGCGAGTCCCCACCCGCGAAACCATCGATAGAGGAGGCTCCAAAAGTTGAATTAAAAGCTCTCCCACCTCATCTTAGGTATGAATTCTTAGGAAATGGTGACACTTTTCCGGTAATCATTTCATCAGACCTGAATGAACAACAGGTTCAGAGTTTGGTGAAGGTACTAAAAAGGTTCAAAAGAGCTATTGGGTGGACCATTGCGGACATTATTGGGATCCCTCCTAGTATTTGCTCTCATAAAATCCAACTCATGCCTGATCATAAGCCGAGTATTGAGCACCAGAGACGCTTGAATCCTCCTATGCAAGAGGTTGTGAAGAAGGAAATCATCAAGTGGTTGGATGCCGGAGTAATCTATCCAATCGCCGATAGTAGTTGGGTATGCCCGGTTCAGTGTGTACCTAAGAAAGGGGGAATGACTGTGGTCCCCAACGAAAAGAATGAACTTGTTTCAATGAGACCGGTTACTGGATGGAGGGTGTGTATGGATTACCGTAAACTGAACTCATGGACTGAAAAAGACCATTTTCCTATGCCCTTCATGGATCAGATGTTGGATAGACTTGCCGGAAAAGGGTGGTATTGTTTTCTTGATGGGTATTCGGGGTATAATCAGATTTCTATTACACCAGAAGATCAAGAGAAAACCACTTTCACTTGTCCATATGGGACTTTTGCATTCAGAAGAATGCCGTTTGGGTTGTGCAATGCACCCGCAACCTTTCAGAGATGTATGATGTCAATATTTTCTTACATGGTGGAGGATACTATAGAAGTTTTTATGGATTTCTCTGTGGTTGGTGATTCATTCGAGCGGTGTTTGACCAATTTATCTGAGGTCTTTAAGAGATGTGAAGACTGCAATTTGGTACTAAACTGGGAAAAGTGTCATTTCATGGTGAAAGAGGGTATTGTGTTGGGTCATCGCATTTCAGAAAAGGGCATAGAGGTTGATCGAGCTAAAGTTGAGGTAATAGAGAGACTTCCCCCACCAATCTCTGTGAAAGGTGTGAGAAGCTTTCTTGGGCATGCAGGTTTTTATCGGAGATTCATCAAAGACTTTTCAAAGATTGCACACCCATTGTGCAAATTGCTGGAGAAAGAATGTAAATTTTGTTTTGATGAATCCTGTCTTAAAGCATTCGGTGAGCTAAAAGAAAAGTTAGCGTCTGCGCCTATCATTATTTCTCCGGATTGGAACAGTCCATTCGAGGTAATGTGCGATGCTAGTGGGGTGGCTCTTGGTGTAGTATTGGGACAGAGAAGAAACAAAATCCTTCACCCAATTTACTATGCTAGTAAAGCCCTAAATGAAGCTCAGAAGAACTACACAGTGACTGAGCAAGAACTCCTTGCAATAGTCTTTGCTTTTGAGAAATTTCGCTCCTATTTGCTAGGTACGAGAGTTATAGTGCATACTGACCATTCAGCATTGAGATATTTGATGGCAAAGAAGGATGCGAAACCAAGGCTGATTCGTTGGGTATTACTGCTGCAAGAATTTGACTTTGAAGTGCTGGATAGAAAAGGGACTGAAAATCAAGTTGTTGATCATTTGTCTCATCTAGAGGATGAAGCTATGAGAGAGTTAGGGGATAAGACTTACATTGATGATACTTTCCCCGATGAACATGTATTGGCTGCTTCACAAGACTTGATTCCATGGTTCGCAGATTTTGCGAACTATCTGGCTAGTGATATTGTTCCATCAGACTTGTCCTTTCATCAAAGGAAAAAGTTCATGTACGATGTGAAGAAGTTCTTTTGGGATGAACCATACTTGTATAGGAGTTGTGCCGACGGGCTTATTCGGCGTTGTGTGCCAGAATGTGAAATATTGAGTGTGTTGGAGGCATGCCATTCTTCACCTATTGGCGGACGTCACAGTGGTATCCGAACCGCTCAAAAGATATTGCAACGTGGTTACTATTGGCCAACTCTTCATCAAGATGCTCATGGGTTTGCTAAAGCATGTGACAAATGTCAACGAGATGGTGGTATTTCAAGAAAGCAAGAGCTCCCTCTAAACCCCATTCTTGTGATTGAGTTATTTGATGTTTGGGGTATTGACTTTATGGGCCCGTTCGTGAGTTCTCATGGGATGAAGTACATTCTAGTAGCAGTTGATTATGTATCTAAATGGGTCGAAGCCATAGCCCTCGCAAACAATGAAGGGAAGAGTGTCACTGCATTCTTGAAAAAGAATATATTCTCCCGTTTTGGCACCCCAAGGGCCATTATTAGTGATGGGGGCTCCCACTTCTGCAAAAGATTGTTCAAGGAGTTATTTGAGAAATACAGGGTTCGCCATAATGTGGCCACTCCTTACCACCCTCAAACTAGTGGGCAAGTTGAAGTATCGAATCGGGAGATCAAACAGATATTGTCCAAAACAGTGAATGCTAGTAGAACGGATTGGTCAAGGAGGCTTGATGATGCTCTTTGAGCCTACCGGACAGCATATAAGACTCCCATAGGTATGTCTCCATACCAACTTGTACATGGGAAAGCTTGTCATCTTCCAGTTGAGTTAGAGCATAAAGCCATGTGGGCTATGAAGAAGTTAAAAATGGATTGGAGCGAAGCTGCAGAGCAACAGTTAAATGGGTTGAATGAACTTGATGAATTTCGCTTGAAAGCCTATGAAAGCTCAGCCCTATACAAAGAAAAGATGAAGAAGTATCATGACAACAAAATTGAAAAACGAGAGTTCATGGTCGGGGATTTGGTGCTTTTTTCAATTCCAGATTACGCTTGTTTCCAGGCAAGCTCAAGTCCAAATGGACTGGTCCTTACACGGTTACCCAACTATTCCCTCATGGAGCAGTTGAGCTGGAAACTAAGGAGGGTGTGCGGTTCAAGGTGAATGGACAGCGCATAAAAATCTATCTTGGGCATGCTGAATCGGAGAATGAAGTAATCGAGGCATACCATCTTGATGAAGTCTAAGTAATCAAGTGGCCCCAGTCGTGCCGCGACATTAAATCAGGCGCTTGTTGGGAGGCAACCCAATACTTATCGTCTTTTTAATAATGGTAGCATTTTTCTATTAATGGGTTTTAAATTTGCAGGCACATCACCAGGAAATTTTGCAGAAAACTACTCCGCAGCAGCCACTGACGGATACATCGACGGACCGTTGCGCATGCGACGGACCGTCGTATGCATCCGTTGTCCAGGTACGTTTTTCTTCTATGTAGAAATTAGGGCACACACGACGGAACCTACCACGGGTCGTCACATCTACGACGGACCGTCGTCGGGGAACCGTCGCGTGATTAATGAATTCTACCCGACCCGACCCGGCTGGACCCTTTTCAAAATCTGACCGTTTATACTCCCCAACCCTCCATATTTCACCCCATTACTTCCTTATTCCTCTCATCTCCCCTCTCTTTTAAACTTCCACATTTTCCCCCACTGATCATTGCCCCCAAAATCCTCCTAAGCCTTATACTTATCATCTACTAGTCAGTGCTGCTGCTCTTGCCAACTGAATCATTCTCCATTTGCTTTTTCTACATTATCAAGGTATGTGTCTCTAAATTTATACTCATTTATCTTGTATTTTTGTTTATTAGTTAGTATTAGCTTAGTTCTTAGTCGTATCTTGTTTCCTTTATATAATTATGTCTAAAGCTAGGCTCAAAATGTTTGAATTTGCCATGTTAACAACCCTAGACATAGGTGATTTCGCATTAATAGTTTCCTAGGTAGTTGGGATAGACACATATAGGTCCACAACACTACAAGACCATGTGGGTTCATCGGGGTTGCTTAGGGCACCTACAGTTCTGTCTCTGTCATTCAGAACGAGACCCCGATGACGGTCCGTCGTAGCCATGACGGACCGTCGTAGGGTCCGTTGCACAAGCCCTAGCACCCCTGTATAACTGGACACATGTGACGGATCGTCGTCCTCGTGACGGTACGTCCTGCATGACCGTCATACCGGTCAAATACCCCTCCCCTAAGGGTCTCCATTTTTTTTCCAAGTGTCCTCCAACTGACACTTGTGACGGACCGTCGTACCCACAACGGTCCGTCCTGCATGACCGTCGTACCAGTCAGAGACCCCTCTCCTAAGGGTCTCCATTTTTTTCCAAGTGTCCTCCAACGGACACTTGTGGGTACGACGGTCCGTCCTGCATGACCGTCGTACCGTTCAGAGACCCTTCTACTAAGGGTCTCCATTTTTTTCCAAGTGTCCTTCAACGGACACTTGTGACGGACCGTTGTACCCACGACGGTCCGTCCTGCATGACCGTCATACTGGTCAGAGACCACTCTCCTAAGGGTCTCCATTTATTTTCCAAGTGTCCTTCAACGGACACTTGTGACGGACCGTCGTACCCTCGACGGTCCGTCCTACATGACCGTCATACCGGTCAGAGACCCCTCTGATAAGGGTCTCCCAACATTTTCTAAGTGTCCTACGACGGACACATACGACGGACCATCTTCCCCTCGACGGTCCGTCCTGCTCAACCGTCATGATGGTCAGAGACCCCTCTAATAAGGGTCTCCCAAAATTTTCTAAGTGTCCTACGACGGACTCTTACGACGGTCCGTCCTGCTTGACCGTCATGATGGTCAGAGACCCCTCTGATAAGGCTCTCCCAACATTTTCAGGGGTGTCCTACGACGGACTCTTATGACGGACCGTCGTACCGACGACGGTCCGTCCTGCTCGACCGTCATGATGGTCAGAGACCCCTCTTTCAGGTTTCTCTATATATACATAGACCAAGTACAATACGACGGACCTCATGACGGTCCGTCATAGCCACGACGAGCCGTCATCTGGCCCGTCATGTGATAGAGTTTCAATAACACTAACACACTATTTTCAATGCTTTATGTCGTATGGGCTTGCCTGTCTTGTTTGCCACCACTCATACTAACATTGATCCTTTACAGGTACTATCTACTATGGCACCCAAGCAAGACCACACCTATGCACGCGGGCGATCTAAGTCTGTCGCTCCGTCTGCACGCTTGATCATCGGCTCTCATGATGAGCGGGACCCTGAATATGTGCCCCCAGGCACTTCCGCACCTTCCCGTGCTGCACGTGCCCCCAGAGCCACACCCAAGACGGTGGCATTCGGCGTAGTCACTGCCTCCTAGTCTGATGAGGAGCGCACACTGACCGGCACACCCTCTGGGTCAGCCACCATAGAGGAAGGAGCGTCTGGCTCCTTAGGAGTATCATGGTCCGAGGAGGCTTCAGGCTCTGCTGAGGTTCCCACACCCGCCACTGCTGCAGTGTTGGCCTCGTCTGATGAGGCTGACAGTTGAGACTCTACATTCGGCGCACCAGCCGATGTCCCAACCCCAGCCTCTGACCAGCCAAATCGGTGGTGTGTCGAAGGCCAGTTTCAAGTTTACTCCGACGCCAAATTCCTGACTGATAAAGGAGTAATGACTCGGACACTCACCTTGGAGCGGCGGGTACTTACAGGGAGTCTCCCGTCGATGCCGGAGATCCACAACCTATTCACCAGGCATCGCTTAGAGTGGACAGCCCATCTGCTGGGACGATACAGCGAGGAAGTGGTCCGAGAGTTCTACGCATCCTACGTAGCGACTCTCCGATCACAGATCGATAGGCGGGCTGCTCCCGCTAAACAGGCCCTACTGGAGCAGGTTCGAGTCCGGGGCGTGCAGGTTGACATTTCCCTGCTAGCTATCCGCCGGTTCCTATACGGCGAGAGTGCAGATGCTACGCGGACCCCCATCACTGCCGAGTTTGACTATCGCTGGCAGATAGTAAAGGATGGACAGTTCTTGCGCGAGCAGGCACTGAGAGAGACTACCAAGAGGTGGATGGCCCTGCACCTATCAGTCGACGAAGAGGGTGCCGATTGGGTCACTGAGCCAAAGGGGGCCATCAAGAAGGCCAACCTCACGTTCGTTGCAAAGTTCTTGTGGCTGCTTGTCCGTCACTGCCTTTCCCCCACAGCTGCTGATAACATCGTCACCTGGGATCGAGCAGTGTTGATGGCGGCGATGATAGCCGGGTTCGAGGTGGACTTCGCATGGCTTCTCCAGGCAGTCATGCACGAGAGGGAATTCAAGGTCACTACTACCTACCCCTTCCCGTGTATGATCTTTGCCCTTTGCAGGTCTGCAGGTGTGCCCATATGGCACATAGATCAGTTGAAGACCCCGCAGGGCACCGTTGACGTCGGCCTCATCAAAGACGAGGCCGATGAGTTGGTGCCACGCAGAGGGCCCCATCCAGAGCTGCCCCCTCTTGCTGATGATCTTGTGGATTCGGTAGCCCAAGCCCGCACAGCTACACAGGCATCTACTGACACTACCCCGGTCGAGTCTATCCTGGGTAGTAGCATAGCCCCTCTACCGTTACTGGCCCCGCTTGCTAGGGTCCAAAAACTGGAGGCACAAATGGCCACTCTTCTGCATCATATCTAGTCGTGGATGCAGAAGTCTATTACTGAGTCGGAAGCGCGTATAGAGAGGATGATGCAGCGGAAGATTGCTGAGGTTAACCAGCGCCTAGATGCCTTTGAGTTGAGAGTGTTAGCTCGACCAGCCCCTCCGGCAGATGTGTCGACTCTTCAGACTGCAGTCGACAGTCTTCGTGCAGACATCGCAACGATACTAGCAGCGAGGGTGCCGGATTCTGAGGACCCTTCTGTCGAGCCTGCTGAGGACACAGTATTGGCGGCCCTGTTTACTACTTCTGAAATTCCACCACCTCCCCCTCTAGAGAGTTCCAAGAGGCGTAGGGGTCGAGCAGAGGATGAGGCGCGAGCAAGGAAGAAGGAGCGCCGATAGATGGAGGCTGCGAGGAGAGCCTCACTTGCTGAGGCAGAGGCACACCAAATCAGAGCATCGCAGATAGCGGCTGGGGCGTCTAGCTCCCGCACTGTAGAGACAGAAGGAGGCACTACTGATGATGCGGTTGCTGCTGAGGAAACCACTGAGGGTGTCCAGATTTCAGAGGACGTGGATTCCGGGAAACCGGATCCACCTGCTTGCTGATCGACGGCGCTATGCGCCACAGGTTTGCTTTACCTACCACTCTAATATTTAGATTTTTTATGCATTGGGGACAATTGCATGCTTTTTTGTTGGGGGTGGGGTAAATGGAATGTGAGTGTTAGGGTGAAGTCTGAGTAGCCCAACTCACTATCCTCTTTTGGGGTTTTCTTGCCTGTGTTCTTTTTCCCCAAAAGACTGATTACTTTTTCTGTTGAACCGGCACGTTACATCTTTTGTACATAGTTTAACTCTGAAGCATGATGGCTAAAATGATATCCTGATAAAACTAGAAAATGTTGCATGACTAGGCGTAGTAACTGATAATTGTGTGGCTCTAAACATGAAATAGAGCTACACCATTGCATCACCCTAAATCTTCAAGTCGAACTAGCTGTCTGATAATCTGGTATAGTGATGAGATGTCAAGTGAGTGTGAGGAAATTTGAATAGTCCACTATTGGTACTGAGCTAGAACTTGCCTGGTTAGTCCTGCTAAAAGTAAGAGGTAACAGACAACTAGGAAAGGATCATAGGCCCTTATTCAAAATAGCCCATTTCTAGCCTAAATAAAAGAAACCAAATGAAAGTTATCCTTCTTTGATCCAAATAATTTGAGCTTAAAATTAGACCTTTCTTTTTCACCCCAATTGATCTTTTCTGGGAACAATATGTTGGCCCTGGTCCCTCCTTGGACATGTGCACCTCAGCTTATGCTAAAAGCATAAGTTGAGGGTGGCTAATGCATAGACAACCTTCGTTATGGCCCTGACCCAACTTTGGGTATTGTGTACCTTTACTCATGGCAAAGCCATGAGTTGAGGGTGGCTATTTTGAGGAATGCTCCGGAAAGTGGGGTTGAAAGAACAAAGAGAGAGAAAGAACAAAAGTGAAGTGACTCAAGAACTCGTTGAAAGAAAAGTAAAGAAAAAAAAAGGAAATATACAAGAATTACAAACAAGAAAAGAAAAGAGTCACTTACAGAAATGAAGAAAGAAGGGAAATAGCAAGGTCAAAGAATGGGAGAAACTGGGCGAGATAAAGTGATAGAAAGTGGAAGGTTTAGCCGATATGTCAAGGAGGGCAAAAGTCACTAAAGTATACCTAAATATACCCTACCTGACTCTGAGCCTATGTTACAAGCTAAGAAAGTCCTATCATGATCCTAAGGGTTGTATAGCGAACTTAATGCAGTGAAAATAAGGGCAAGCTTATGGCAATAGGTATGAATGAGTGTGACTTTGTTCTGAGAGCGAGTGTTGAAAAGTAATCCTTATACTCAAACTGAAATCATTGTGTGAAAAATGAGGATTTTGTTTTGAAGTGAGGACACTAGTTGTAATACCGGAATTGTTAGCACCTCGGTGAGAAATTGAAGAGGATAGGTGTTAGTGCATGGTGAGTCTGTGTCATGTTCGAATCCCACAAAATTCAAGCCTAATAGTGATAGCATGCATAGATTTGATGAGATTAATCGGGATTAATAGCCAAATGATTGCAAAGGATAAAACATGAATACTATTGTACAAAGATTGTGTAGTGAGTCATAGTGCGTCGCTTGAGGACAAACAACAAATTTAAGTTGAGGGTGTTGATATACCGTGGTTTCACGGTATAATTAATACTTTTTCCTTAAGATTGGTGTGTCCGAAAGCCTTTTTGTGCTAATTTTGATATAAGTTTCTCTTTGTTTTAAAGGAAATCTGTCCAAAGCTGAATGCGGAGATTTTGAGCGAAAAAATGCAGAAGAGACCACCTACGGAGCTAATGACGGTCCGTCGTGCCTGTGACGGTCCATAGGTGGCAGCGTAGTGCAGCTGCTGAAGGAAGATGGGGAAGTCTGACCAAGTGTTGGATTACGAAGCTTGTGACGGTCCGTCATGGCTATGACGGTCCGTCCTGCAGGTTCGTCGTGAAGATCAGAGAAGTGATCCCAGTACCCAGATTCCAAGAGTTGAAGTATTTTGAAACGAAGACCTTCGATGGACCGTCGAGCTTATGACGGTCCGTCACACTTGCCGTCGAGGGGTATAAGAGAGCAGCAGAAGAAATTTCTAAGTATGGGACGACGGAGTCCATGACGGTCCGTCGCGACCACGACGGTCCATCGCGGGGTCCGTCGACCCAGCCGCGTTTTGGCAGATTTCCAGTAATTAGAATCCTTGTTTAATTAGGTTTTTATTTTTTGTAAATAGTTCGAAAAACCTCGTTTTTGAGGTTAGACTCTGCTAGATTAGACATCATATTATTAGACTTTGTGTATTAGTGTTTGATTTTTGGAGATTCTTACAAGTGATTTTTTGTGATTAATCAAGCAAATTTTCGGACTTTACTCTTTCTCATTGAAGTAAGTACATGAATTATGATTTAACATATTTGAATATTGTGTTTATGGCTATGAGTAACTAAACTCCATAACTAGGGTTGTGGGAACCATAGGCAAATAATGAGATAAACCCTAGCTAAAATAACAATTCTAGAATAGTGTCTTGCATGTATTAATAATTCTTTCGCTTAGAAGTCTTTTTACCGGATGATCAACGTTAGAACTCGCCTTAATGCTACTTGCCGGACCAAGGAGGTAGATAATAGGAAAAGAATTATTAACATAGATTTAGTGTATACTATCTAATAGTCTAGTATTGATTGGTACGAGGTAATAACTTAGTCAAATATCGAATACGATGCTTAATATGAGGTAAAGATAAGTGTTAGGAAAGCAACACACGTAGCCGGACCAAGGTGCGGAGTGAGATTTTCTAGATGCCGGACCAAGGATTTAGAAATACATAACTTATCACTTTGCATGAAAGATACTAGGAAAGAATTGTTATAGTTAGAATTATCAAGTTATGAACCTGTGGGGAACACGCAAACCCTAGTTACTTTGATTAATTGATTAAAACCCAAAATTAAAAGTTGTTAAGTGTCTCTGTCAAGTTTGTTAGTTATTTTTACTCATTAGGAAATACAATCCCCCCTTTTTATGCTTTTACTTTCTAAGGAAGTCATCAACAGAACAATAGTAATAATAAGTTGAAGTTAAGTCTAGACTATTTTCCTCGTGGGAACGATCCCAACCTCACTAGTTCAGTTATTTACTTGACGCGACCGCTTTACTTCTCATTTGAGAAGTAAGTTTGAGCGTATCACTATTTTATGCGAATCATCGGGTATTTGCTAATAGTGGTGAATGGGAGACTTTCTGTTGGATAATCACATTGTTTTATATGACTATCTGTTTAAGGATGTGTTTGAATTTGATTTTTCTGGCGATATCCCCTTCATGCATGGCAATCTGTGGCCGGAAAGCTTTGAAATTTCTTTGGAAAATGCAACATTGTTTGTTTGTGATATTGGTGCAGATCTTACTAACTTTTGACTTTTTTCTCTTGAATTTGAGAACCGTATTTTGGCTCATATAGTTACTATTATATTAAATCTGTGGAAGAGATCTCTTCTTTAGTCTGCCTTATGGGCTATTGATAAAATGCATCATAGTTGACTCACTGGTTGATCTATATCCTTTTCGACCATCTCTTATCGATGCTACTTATGTTACACACACGTTCTCCAGCATGGGATATGTTAATATTAATGATAAGTGGTATAAGAAGGAATCTATTTAACAACGCGCTGATGCACTTAAATTCAATCACATCTCCGCAACTCAGCTGCTCTGCTTCTCAAAGAGGCAGAACATATCAAGGTAAGGTTGGATGGTTTGGAGTCTCACATGCAGGTACTACAAGACTTTCTTGGGAAGATTCTTCAACTGCACAAGGATTCCAACATTGATATTGGCAAACTTCGTCTAAAAGTGGAGGGACTTAAAAAGCATATTTTTTTGCTCAGTGTACACCATTCTCAAGGAAGTGAACTCCATTAAGACTTGAGCTGAGTCATCCCACAATGAGCTAGCAGCGATTGTACACACCTCTTGTTAGAATATGTGCGTCCACTACTAGTCAATGGACCAGGTCCCTTTACACACTAAAATGATAACAACTATAAATAAATGCAGATTATTGATATAGTCAGTTTACATGGAAACCTCCTTGCTCAAGGGAGTAAAACCACGACCTGTCCACAGGGTTTTCAAACCGTTTCACTAATCTTCAAGAGCAAAAGTAAACGGTTACAACAAAGTGAGAAAAAGTTATTAATCTAACTAACAAGCAATAACTCTATTACTTGATAAGCCTAAGCAGATATGACTCTAGCCACTAAGTTATTACCTCTAGACAACTTAGGATTTTCTAAGAAATCTTACCGACTACCCACTAAAAAACTAACCTACTGATGATTTAGACTTTTCTAAGCAACACATAGGTTGCCCACTAAATTAGTTTCACTTAACTAACCTAGAAATTGCTGAATCCTTTATAAGTTTTTAGGATCAGTTTACAATTTTGGATCAGAAGAAATACTACAAAGACATGTACACTATCTTCACTTTAGCTTGAATCGTTCTTTGAATTATTTCTACTTTTGATTTTCTCAGCCTTTGCAAGAGTTCTTGATATGCCTTTTCAAGTTGCAAAAACTAATTTGTGAATATGAAGTTGTTATGAATATGTATAAAGGTCACAATCCTTAAATACATGCCATTGGTTAAGGCTTCTAACGTATTTGCCATTTCTGCCACTGTTGGAGACTGTGCACCAACTTTTGGTACTTTCTCCAATAGGCAGCAAAAAGCATATTGATCTGAGAACCAGGTACCTTCACAAGGTCCCTGTGTGTGTCAAATCATCCAAACTATAGATAACATTTTCCCTCTTTTTGATGATGACAAACCATGAACCAATCTACAAAAAAAAAACTCTAACTCATTATGATCACACCGTGAGTACCTTGTGAAATTTCCAAATATTCCCCCCATGACTTACACACAACTATTCATTTGTTCCCCCTGACTTGCATACCCTAAACCCTCAAAGTCTACATCCATACATCTGTT
Source organism: Solanum peruvianum (assembly GCA_027705065.1). Taxonomy (NCBI): domain Eukaryota; kingdom Viridiplantae; phylum Streptophyta; class Magnoliopsida; order Solanales; family Solanaceae; genus Solanum; species Solanum peruvianum. Next base: position 11,543,727 of record JAKWJD010001757.1, on the reverse strand, counting down.
CCCTCTGCCATACAATTTGTTCCCATGCATCTGTTCCCTCTGCCACACAATTTGTCCCCCGTAACTGTGTTCCCCTGACATAAGCATCCCAAAGCATAAAATTCCTCCTTTTGGATCATAAAAAAGAAACACAACAAACCAACAATACCAAAAATACAGCCAGGTAAGATCATAGCCTTTTGGCAATCAAACATAAGAGAAAACAACAAGCAATAGAATTTACCCAGAACAAAATAAGAATGATATTTATTTCAAACCAAAAATAGAATTTAATACATTAAAATTAAACTAGGATTCAAGGGACCTTGCAAATGAGCCACACAAAAAAGACACACAGGGAGTTGACATGACGAACTATGAGGGAGGAGGCTGATGGGAAAGGGACTGAATGATAAGGGTATTTCTAGCATTAGCGTCATAAAGAAACAATCTTAGCCCTCAGTTCTACATTCTCTTTATGCAGTTCTTGAACATTGGATGTACAAGATCCCTCAGTCTGTGCCTTGAGTAATTCAGCCTTAAGAATGACAATTTCAGCATCCAACTACTTAATATCACAGTCATCTCTTCCAGTTTATGCTTTAACTGATCCTGCTCTATAATCAACTGAGACACTTTACTTTTAGGATTTCCCTTTCTTTCGATGATTTCACATTCATCTAGATTAGTTTTAGTGAATGATTGCTTGACAGTCCCTACTTTGCCTATTCCAAGGGGAATGTTTAGGTACTTGAATACTTTTTTCAAGAAGTATCCATAACCCATTCCATGCTTCCCTTTTCACTCAATTACAATTTTGTATAGGTGCTCAAGCATGAGTGCTGAAAGGTCTAGTGATTCAAATTGGTACAAGCATTCCATAAGACACAAATCAGCAGAAGTGGTAGAAATTTTGTTCTCAATTCTGGGAAGAACCTTCTTGACAAATTCAAATATCAGGTGACATTCACTCTTCATTACCTTCTTGAACAATCCAGCACATCGAGTTGTAGGAACCTTTGAGCAAACCTCAACAAATTCCACAGAACAAGTTTTTCCAACCACACACCTGATACCTTCTCGAGTACTCCCAAAATATTTCCCAGTAAGTCTTCATCAAGATGGATTTCAATGTTCCTTACTCTTGTCTTAATATTTCCATCTTCCTGAAACTTAATGTTGTAATAGAATTCACGTACTTCTTTCTCATGAAGAACAAGAGACTTGGTGATAGGTGTATCCATGACTGAATCACCACAATGTCATGTAGAGTATCCATCTCAGGTTGCGTAACAATATTCATATCAAACACTCTACTTGCCAAGACACTCTGTGTACTCAGATTGTCAAAAATTATTTTTCTGTTGACAGTTGTGTCATCCACATGAACTTGTGGTGTTCTGACTCTTCAGGTTCTACTTCAGAAGTTTTCCTCTTTCTTTTCCTTTTTCCTTAGCAACATCAGCTTTAGTTTCTCTTTTGGGTTTCTTGCTGTCACCTTTGTTCTTTAATTTTTATTTCAAATCACCCACAACTTCCGTATCAAGTCCGTCTCCAGATTCTTCCCCAGAAAACTCCACCACATCTGACACTGGTATTTGGAATTTTGACACTTTAAAGGTTCTCTTCCTTCAATTTATGGTGGTAGATTCTGCACTCGCTTTCATAGCATCAACCCACATTTTCTTGGAGTCAGATCTGGTAAAAGGTCTCCTTCTGGATTCAACTTCAACAACCTTTTATTTTTCCTTTTTCAAGACATGTACTTCTCTCTTCTTAAACAGCCATTTAATTGGACGATTGTCATTCTCTATGTCTGTAAAATCTGAAGATGGATATCTTCAAAATTTTGGGGTTTTGTCGAAGACGGGTTGAGTTTTCTAACTTTTTCATCCAGAAAATTTTCATTTTCTTCTAGTAGGGCTTATTCTCTCATCAAAGTAAGACTTTCAATAACCAAGCTTTCACTGGAATCCAAGATGTTGGACTCAGACGTCTTACTTTCTGGTAGATATCCCTCATAAAGATGATCAGACAACATTTCTGAAAGGGGACTAAGTTGAGGGGAGAGGACAAGGTTATTTAAGTCGAGGGAAGGAGAAGGATGTTGAGAACTGTCTAATGCTAAGTTGACTGGAGAAGTTTTCAACACTTTATATTGAGACCCAACAGATGATGGTATTTAAAAAGACAGAGGCTCGATTTCACTTAGTTATGCAAGCATCTTTTTCGATGAAGATGATGATTCAGACATTTTACCAAGAAAGAAGAAGCAAGCAACATGAGAAAGAGAAAGAAAGAAGAAAAATGATTTTAGGGTTTTCAAGAAAAGGTTCAAAGCAAAGTATGTCCATTTGATTAGATGTGTCGCATGAAGTTAAGCGATGGGACTAATATTCAGAAAGACCGATGACTGACACGTGGCCATTTCGATGGTTCTTTTAAAACTAGTTTAAAAATCATGTAAAGAAAGCTAACCTCTGGAAGAACCAGGTCCCTCACTGAAAGTGAAACCCTATTCCTAAATGGTTCTGGCCATGCTTTGTTTCTGTACTTCTTTCATGAATGTATACCTGCAATAGGTACAATGTTGACCTTAGACAACTCATTATTAGAAAAAAGGATACCTGCACTACAAACTTTAGCCACTAAGGAAATTTCATGCTTTTGAATGACTTAAGATCAATTTGGATTCATCATTCCCAACTTCAGCATGTTACTTTCAAACTGGCCTTTGGTGAGAGCCTTGGAGAAGATGTCTGCAATTTGATCCTTCGTTCTACAATACGTCAAAACAATATTTCCCTTTTCAACATTATCTCTGAAGAAGTGATGTCTCACATCAATATGTTTTGTTCTCTTATGTTGAATTGGATTCTTCCCTATACTGACAACATTGTTGTTGTCAAACATAAGAGGTATTGACTTTATGCACACTCCAAAATCTTCTAAGTGTTGCTTAATACACAGAAGTTGAGAGCAACATGAAGCTGTAACTACATATTCAGCTTCAGCCGTTAAGAGAGCCACATAATTCTGTCTCATCGTTACTCTGGAGATAAGAGAAGACCAATGAAAATGTGCCATGCCTGAAGTACTCTTCATGTATACTGGATTTCCTACAAAGTCAGCATCAGCAAACCCGACTAGATCAAAAGAATCACCAGCAGGATAGAAAAGGACCATGTCCCCTGTTTTCTTTAAGTATCTCAGTATCCGTTTGGCAGCTTTTAAATGTGAATATCAGAGACATGCTTGAAATCTAGCACATATTCCAACACTGTACACAATTCGGGTCTACTAGTAGTTGGATACAACAAAGACCAATAATCCCCTATAAATGGTTTGATTCATAAGAGGATCGACTTCATCTGCTACAAGTTTGAATTTTTTCCCGTACAAGTATATATAGGTTTGGAATCAATGATGTTGAATTTATTCAGAAACTCTTTTGTGTAATTCTCTTGACTAATTGAAGTACCCCCTGATGATTGCTTAATTTGCAGCCCAAAAAGAAAGTTAGTGCACCCATCATGCTCATCTGAAACTCGTTTCCCATTAAACCAGTAAATTCTTCACACAAATGTTCAGATGTAGCTCCAAAAATGATATCATTCACGTATACCTACAAAATGAGAAGTTCTTTTTCTCTTTTCATCAGAAACATGGTATTATCAATTTCCCCCCTTTTGAAACTATTCTTTAACAGGAATTTTTACAATTTCTCATACCAAGCTCTGGGAGCTTGTTTTAACCCGTACAATGCCTTATTCAACTTGAACACATGATTTGGTAGCTCAGCATCTTCAAAACCAGGAGGTTGTTTAAAAAACACTTCTTCCTTCAAGTCCCCATTTAATAAAGCACTTTTGACGTCCATTTGATATAGTTTGAATTCCATAAAAGCAGGAAAAGCTATGAGAATTCTTATAGCCTCCGATCTAGCAACTGGGGCAAAAGTCTCATCGTAGTCTATGTCCTCTTCCTGATTATATCCTGAAACAACCAATCTCGATTTTTTCCTTGTAATCACACCATTCTCATCAAGTTTATTTTTGAACAGCCACCTAGTCCCTAAAACTATTTTTTCAACAGGTCTTCGAACCAGGTACCATACCTTGCTTCTCTAAAACTAATGTAATTCTTCTTGCATTGAGTTAACCCAGTGTGCATCACACAAATCCTTTTTTACATTTTTAGGCTCAATTGTTCAGATGAAGGCTGAAAATGCAACTAGATTTCTTGTTTTTGATCTAGTATGTACTCCAGAATTCAAAGGTGAAATGAGATTGTCAAGCGAATGAGATGAACTATGATTCCAAGTCGGCCTTGATGCCAACGGTTGAGTTGATCAGTATCATCCTCTTTATGTTCATAATCCTCATTTTTTGGAGAATGAGTTATTTACTGATTTTCATTCTGCATGGAACCAGGTCCTTCTTCAGATTTATCATTTTATTCTATCTTTTCAGATGAATCTGGATCAACATTATCATTCTCCAAATGTTCACCAGATTCAACCTTACTTCCTTCACTTTTCAGAACTTTAAACAACTCATTCAGTTCATCTTCATCATTTGATTATGTCCTTTTCAGATTACCATCTTCATAAAAAACCACATGAATACTCTCTTCAATGCATTGAGTTCTTTTGTTGAATACTCTGTAAGCCTTGCTTGATGATGAGTATCCCACAAAAATTCCTTCATCACTTCGAGGATCAAACTTTCCAAGATAATCTTTACCATTATTCAAAATAAAACACACGCAGCCAAAAGCCCTCAGATAACTCAACTTAGGTTTCTTATTGTTGAGTAGTTCATATGGAGTTTTTTTTCAAAGGAGACCTTATCAAGCACCTATTTGTAACATAACATGTTGTGTTGACTACTTTAACCCAGAAACTTTTAGAAAGATTTGACTTAATAAGCATTGTTCTGGCAATATTCACCAAAGTTATATTATTTCTCTCCACCACTCCGTTTTGCTGAGGAGCTCTTAGAGCTGAAAAGTTGTGACTTATACCCTTTTCTAAAAAGAATTCTTCAACCTTTGAGTTTTCAAAGTCAATTCCATGATCAGATCTAATCCCTGCTATCAAATGATTCAATTTGGTTCTAATCATTTTAAAAAACACAATTAGCACATCAGGTGTCTCAACTTTTTATCATAAGAACCTCGTCCAAGTGAATCTTGAATAATCATCAACAATCACCAAAATGTATCTCTTTCCACTTCTGCTTTAAAGTTTTAGAGGTCCACAAAGATCCATGTGCAACAGTTCTAATGTTCTTGAAGGCTCACTTGCTTCTTTGACTTGAATGATGATCTGATTTGCTTCCCTTTCACACAAGCTTCACACACTTAACTTTCGCTAAATTTCAATTTTGGCAGACTCAGGACCAGGTCCTTAAAAACCACTTTTATTCAGTAGAGACGAACATACATGACCCACTCTTCGATGCCATAGATCAGCATCATCACCTTGAGCACTTAGACATGTCAGATGGTCCCAATGAGAAGTTTCTAGGTTTGCCACGTACATGTTTTTACATCTTTGAGTAGTGAGAACCACCCTTTTGTAATCAGATTGACTACAGTGCACCTCTCAAAAGTAAATCTTACTTCATACGCTAAGAAGACTGTAATTTAATCCATTCACATGATAGACATTTTCAATGGATTCTTTAACTGATTTGCCAACTCTGCCAACACGTAAAATATACCCCTTATTTCAATCACGAAAAGACTCCTCCACCTTGAAGTGACTTGAGCGAGAGGAAGTTTTTTGTGTTTCCAATCATGTGTTTGGAGCATCCACTATCCATGTACCAACATTGGCTTCTACTCCTCTCTCTCACATGCAGTAAGTATCATTTGTTAAACTTGGGAACCCATTTCAACTTGAGTTTCTAGAAGGCAGATAAAGGGGTAATCAAAGTGTTTCTTGCCTAGTGAGGTAATTTAAGGTCCTTTTTTATCACGGACTTTCGAACACGACTAGGTCCCCTTCTTGGAATTTTATTCTGTCCAGTATAAATTGAAACCTTTCTTGTGATTCTTTCCCAGCTTTACATTCCCCATTTAAATGCCCATTTCTACCACAGTGAAGACACAATAAATTATTATAAACATACATGTACTTATTGTGGGGATTGTAGGAGGGAGTAATATTAAAGCTTCCTAGACCCTTTTTGTTGTAATTGCTTTGATTTGTTACATTGAAAAGTAATTTAGAGGATTTTGTCCATTTAAGGGAATTAGTGAGTTCTTCCTTAAGCTGAATCAGGTCCCTTTCTAAGTTACTATTTCTTTCCAATGCTTAAGCAAGTTTAGTCTCAGTCGTTTTCAGATTTTCTTCCAATTTCATTTGTAAACTGGTAGACTCTTCTTTCCTTTTCCAGATTTCTCAATCATTATGTCCAATTGGTTTTTGAGTTCTAGTTTTTCAGATTCTAGAATAACCATTTAGTTTTCAATCACTCACATTTTCATACCCATTTGCTCTCTATTCTCATTCAGAATTTCAAATTCAGCATTTATGGAATCTCTCTCAGAAGATAACTCAATCACAAAATCAATCAAAACATTTGCTAGTCTTTTCAATCTTTTAAGAGAGTAAGTATTCAAATTTTTCTTAAAGTTAAGAAGTGTTACCTTATGTTCATCATCTTTCTCATGTGACTGAGCCATGGAAGCAAACATTTCATTAAATATATTTTCCTCATGTTGAACCACCACCATTGATGCATCTCTAGGTTCTTCAGAATCTTCTGATTCACTTGAAAAATCACCCCATGCAGCACAAGCTTTCTTTACTACATAATCAGCTGCAACCTTCCAGTCATTTTTGACAAGTACCAGGTCCTTACACTTGTCCTTTTCACCTCTTGGACTTTGATATTCTTTGTTTTGAGCCTTGAGTAGTGGATAATCCCTTATAAAATGTCCATCCTTTCCACACTTGTGATAAGTGTCATTGGCAGTTTTAGCTCTAGGAAAATTTCGTCCCTTTCTGAAGCCTTTGTTTTTTCTTCCAATCTTCTGAAATCTCTTTGTAAGGTAAGCCATATCATCATCTTCACTGGATTCTTCTTCAGGCAGGAATTTTAGCATTAGAGATTTGTCCTTCTTGGCTTCTCTTTTTGACAAATCATGACTTCTATTCATCTCATGTGTCTTGAGATTTCCAATGAGAGCATCCATGGTTAAAACCTTCAGATCCTTTGCTTTAGTGATAGCATCTACATTGCTTTCCCAGGACTTAGGAAGAGTTCGAAGAACTTTCCTAACTTGTTTGCTCATACTGATGGGTTCTCCCATGACTTCGCAACTCATTTGTGATGGACGAGAGTTTGGTATACATGTCATGAATACTTTCTCCTTCTCTCATTTTGAAATTTTCATATTGAGAGGTAAACATGTCTATCTTTGAATCCTTAACTTGTTCAATCCCATCGTAAGAAGTCTTAAGCAATCCAAGATCTCCTTTGCTGATTCACACGCGGAGACACGATTAAATTCTTCAGCACCTATACCACAAACAAGCAACTTCTTAGCTTTTAGCCTTTTTCAATCTGTTTCCTATCAGCTTCCATGTATTTTTTCAGAGTCTTTTGAATAACTCGAGTTATTTCACCATCTTTTACTTCAGACATTGGAATAAATGGTCCATCCAAAACAATATCACATAGCTCACTATCTTCAGCCATGATAAAATCATGCATCCTTGTTCTCCATCAGCTATAGAACTGGCCATTGAATCGAGGAGGTCGAGTTGAAGATTGACCTTCTTCTAGATTAAGTGGAGCAGCCATTATAGAATATGAATCACTCTTTTGGTGTTAACTAGATAGAGAGGACGCGCTTTGGTACCACTTGTTAGAATTTGTACGTCCACTACTAGTCAATGGACCTGGTCTCTTGACACACTAAAATGATAACAACTATAAATAAATGTAGATTATTGATACAGTCAGTTTATATGGAATCCTCCTTGCTCAAGGGAGTAAGACCACGACCTGTCAACAGGGTTTTCAAACTGTTTCACTAATCTTCAAGAGCAAAAGTTAACCGGTTACAACAAAGTGAGAAAAAGTTATTAATCTCACTACCAAGCAATAACTCTATTTCCTGATGATCCTAAGCAGATATGACTCTGCCCACTAAGCTATCAGCTCTAGACAACATAGGATTTTCTAAAAAATCTTATCGACTACCCACTAAACCACCAACCTACTGATGATTTACAATTTTCTAATCCACACACAGGTTGTCCACTAAATTAGTTTCTCCTAACTAACTTAAATTTACAGGACAAAGCCCACTGAATGCTTTATATGTTCTTAGGATCAGTTTACAATTTTGGATCAGAAGAAATACTACAAAGACACGTACATTATCTTCACTTTAGCTTGAATCGTTCTTTGAATTATTTCTACTTTTGATTTTCTCAGCCTTTGCAAGAGTTCTTGATATGCCTTTTCAAGCTGCAAGAACTAATTTGTGAATATGGAGTTGTTATAAATATATAGAAAGGTCATAATCCTTAAAGCCATGCCATTGGTTAAGGTTTCTGATGTATCTGCCGTTTCTGCCACTGTTGGATACTGTGCACCAACTTTTTGTACTTTCTCTAGGTAGCAGCAAAAAACATATTGAGCTGAGAACTAGGTACGTTCACAAGGTCCCTGTGTTTGTCAAATAATCAAGACTATAGAGAACACCTCTTACTCCAACTTCTCCCTAAATGTTGAGCGCACTTATGACTCTTGTTGTAGGAATGTTCTCAACACTATCAAGTACTTCCTTGGACATGGCCGTGCGGCTGTGACTTTTGTTTTACTTTGTTAAGGCTATGTTTGTGGAGCTCTGATTCCTCTTTTGTTTTGGACTGTAATATTAGGGTTCCCACCCCGATACTCATTCTCTGTATATATTCTTTTCTTTGGAATTATCTGCTTGTGTCTCTTTTATGCCTTGTTTTCCTTTTTTAATTATGCCAAAGGGGAGATATACTTGACTTAGAACAACATAGGATAAAGCAAGGGGTGCACACATCCAGGGGGAGACATATGCCTACCATAACAGAGAAGTTAAATTAAAAGCTTACCAATAAAATTATCATTATCAAAAAGGGGGAGATTGTATTTTGAATAATGACAGAAATCAAGGAAAGCAAAATATGCGGATGGAGTGATTCGAATAGAAGATCTGAAGTGTTAAATCATATGAAGGGGGTGCTAAAGCTTTTAGGGAAATATACAAAGAGTGTTAATTACCGCTAAAAATACATATTTAGCAACAATTATGAATTAATTGCCGCTAATGATCATTTTTTTTATGTAATGTATGGAGGCTGAGGCACTCAAATAAATTCACATAAATCAAATCTAAGGTTTTGAATGAAAATTGGTTTAATTTTCATTGAATATCTTGATTTTTATTTAGTAACTTTGATTTATCTTAATAATTTTAAAAATAATTACACATGAATTACTTATTTTGAAGGGGTAGTTTCGCATTTAAATAATTAATACCTTCATTGCTAATCTAGCATCGAGGTTATACAAAATTTGAGCTAGAAAAGGAATAAGTTTAATTAAGTACTCCCTAAGGTTATTGTATTGGCTAAACTTTATTTTGCATCGTACACGAAAGGAACTTTATTTTTATATGTGCACATGATAAAACAAAATAAGGTACTCTATTTCAATACATATGTGTATCAGGTTGAATAAGACCCAATTTCTCTTTAAATCTTGAATATGAAAATAGAGTCAATGAATATTAGATACGTTTATGTAAAATCTCTCCATTTGAAAGAATTAAAAAGAGCTAGAATTAGAAAGAGTCATTTTTGGAAAGAATGAAAAATATGGAAAATTGGTTATGTTAAGTTTGAGTTTTGGGTCCACTCCAAACGACCATAACTCCTAACTCAAGATCAATTATGTGTGCTACCAGATACCGTAGGAACAATATTTGAATTATCTTTGCAGCGTCATCGGATTAGCTTAATTTCGAATTTATATGAAAGAATATGATCCTTTGCAGTTGGGCTGTCTAGAAAAGGAAAGTCAAAACTGTATTTTGGAAGGGTATTATGGTCTTTTCCATACCCAATTAATTAATTTCATTTTTAAAAGTCTAATTGTTGTATGATCAGAATTAGATCAGTTCAGCATTTACCAAAACACGCTAGGCCTTGGAGAAAAGAGAAAAGAGGAGAAAGGAGAAGAAAAGTTCAAGATTCGTCAAGTTCTTGTGATTTTGGTTGAGGATTTTTCCAAGGATTCAATCCTAGAAGGTATGTGAGATCACAAAGCATTGGGTATGTTCACCCATACACCAATTATGATCCAATTCAGCGTAATTGTGTTCTTGAAAGAAAAGCTTACCTGTTATTGATGAAATTTGTTTAAGTTCTTATGGGTTCTTGCTGTAGGAGTTGTTGAGAAGTTTATTCATTTTGATTCATAAAATTAGGTGTGTTTTGAGTATATTCCTACATATATTGATGATATAGTCAAATCTAAGTGTTTTGGAAAAGAACCAATTGAATCCAGAGAATTTAGAGTTGAAAACGAGCAAGAAAATTCATCAAAAACCTAGGGGATGGGGTTGGGGCCCCGTGCCTCTCAGAGTTCCCAAAAGGGACTTCTGAAGTTTGGGCGCTTGGGTGCCGCGCCAGCCAGAACGCTCCAACCTAGTTTTTGAGCATGCTTTGTTCTTCCACCTTTTCCCACTTCTTTCCATACTAATTTCCTAATAATGTAACTAGGTTTCCTATGCGATTTCGACTTTATAAGTACATCTAAACATCATGAAATCATTCATAAACATAAGATCATGAGCCTTGAATCCATAATTCAATTCAAAAAAAAGTGAAGAGTCAAGTCAAGAGAAGTTCATAGAGTTTTCATAAGTCTTTTATAAATGTATTAAATATGTTTTAAGGTTGGATTTTAGAGTTGAGTTAAGAGTAAGAACCGCTGTTAAGGTTGTTAGAACAAAAATACTCAAGAAACTTATTTGAAAAATAAAAATAGAATGAACTTGTGAAATTTATTTCAGCTATGTATTAATCTTCAGAAGGTCTGAATTTATACAAGGAAAAAACATAACCATTTCCTTTTCAGTAGCCTTTTACAAATTGGATGTTGAAACTAAATAAGAACATGTGTCACTATCTACCATAAATGGGTCCACTAACAGCCATTAGTGGGGCCACTAACTTCAGAAAGTTAAGAAACTAAAGTTGACTAAGTCTAGCTAATAAATAGGAAGCACTAACCTGAAATAAGTAAAAATAGTAAAAGTAATAATAAGCTAGAAAAATGCCAATTGTGTAGTACTCCTCCTTGGCATTTTGTGGCAAAGACCAATTCTTTTCCTTAGATCTTCAACCTTTCCATTGGCAATGACTTGGTGAAAATGTCAGCTAGCTGATTCTCAGATGAACAATGAACAAGAAACACTTCATTAGATTGTTGGGCTTCTCTAATAAAATGAAACTTGATATTGATATGCTTAGTTCGACCATGAAACACTTGATTTTTTGAGAATAAAACTTCTGAACTATTGTCATATGTGATCTTGGTAGCTTCTGTTTGTTCATGGTCTAAGTCCTTCATCGTCTTCCTTAGCCAGATAGCTCGATTCACAGCAGATGCAAAAACTATGTTCTCAACTTCTGTTGTTGATTCAACTGTCATTTTTTTGTTTTCTAGAGATCCAACTAAAACAACTTGTCCGCAAACAGAAAAAATATCCAGAGGTGCTTCTAGAATCATCAACTCTGCCACCCCAATCACTATCAGAGTACCCAATCAAGTTCATATTTACTTCGGCAGATGTTCGGAAAAAATTCAAAACTTGTTGGTTTCTTTAATATACCTTAATGCTCTTTTAGCCGCTGTGAAGTGTGTCTTTCTAGGCGAATGCATGAACTTAGACAAACTAACAACAAATAGAATGTCAGGTCTACATGAGTTTATATTTTTATGCCCGAGCTACCCCCGAGTTCATCAGGACCTAGGACCACAAGTGATCCCAAGCTAACCCTGATGGAATGATCATCATCATACTAAAGAAAATAAACTGATTTAGAAGCTAAATCATAGTTCAAATGAAAAAGATGGGGAATACCCATATATTATAACTGAGATACTTGAAACTGATGAGTTTAATACAAAGAGAATATTTGCTCAATACTAAGGTGAAACTAACTATGTATGAAAATAACCTCTAAACTGACTAAAAATGTTGGAACGGGCCCCATCTAAGTCTATCAAAACCTGAAACTAAAGGACTAAATACTGAAAATAAACTCATGACTATTGTCCTCGGAGAAAAAGGAATCACCACCAATTCTGCTAAACTAGAGATTAGAATAGATCTAAGCGTGATCTGGATGCTGAGAACCCGAACCTACATCACGAGAAGATGTAGCGCACGTATGCGTCAGTACTTGAAAGGTATTGAGCATGTAGGATGGAGAAAAGTAATACATAACTGAACAAGCACAAAAGCAAGTATAATGTTCTAAACATGTACTGAATTCTGAACTAACTGGATGCAATGACAAAATTTATAAAATGTTGAGGCTGAATACTAACTGAACTGTAAATCTGGTCAATGCAATAGAGTTTGCCTGAACTGGGGGAACTACTAATAACCAATAATAAAACCACATGAGCTAAATGTGGAGTCTGATGTATATGTCATATCGAGAGGACCCAATATACCATGTCATATGTATAGAGGCATGTTGGAGTGATCACTAAACTAATGCCCACAAAGGGGACTTACAATCTACTTGGCTAGTAATTTTGACACTATTTGGGTATGCTGAACCCTAGTCCAACTCGGTATTATGCTAATCACAATGAATTAAGTGATTAACACATTATGACTGAATCACTGTAAGTACTGGATAACTTTAAACTTAACATGCAAACTTAGAATGCAACAATTAATTAGATAATGATGCAGTAGTAACTAAGGCATGTATAACTAAATAACTGAAATATCTGACCTAGCATGTGTAATTAAGAACTAAAGAAATACATATCTAGGGTTCTGAAATTCATGCGATAATCTGAGTAAAAACGTGGTAATCTAATTTAGAAAATATAACTAACTATTCATGATATTCTCTTGAATTTATAGAAATCCTAGGTTTAATCATGATATGGGAATCAAGAATCTGAATGAAAACTAGGGACCCAATGGGTGAAAGAAACCCACTAGTGAAATCCCACATACCTGGTGATATAATTCACGAAGAAATCCTTATATTTTGGGGTTGGAATTGATGGAAACTTGTTGTGTTCTTGAACTAGGGTTCTTGACCTTTTTCTCCTTTCTCGATTCTAATTTTATAAGTTTTGATTAGTGATTTGACTTATGTAAGTTTTAGTTATGTTTCTAGGCTTAAACTGACTAATATGTCATGATTTAGGGTCAAAATGACGTATCATAGGGGTCCAATGAAGTAGAAAAATACCAAAAGACCCCTGAGTTAATTATTGTCGGAGAAATCGACGACCTGGACTGACGGGCCGTCGTTCAATTGAGGGTCCATTGTTTGGGTCTGCTCGACAGGTCTTCACTAAAATGGGCATAACCTTTTACTCGGAGATTGAATTTTAGCAAACCCGGTGGCCCTGGAAAGCTAATTCAATTATCTATCATATCATAGGTCATGGGACACCTAGTTCGTTTTGTGCTAAAGTTATGACCATTTGAAGCTTACCCAACAAGATTTCCCCCCTAACTGACTGTTAATCTTCACCTACGGTCAGACTTACAATCCGTAGGTCCATCTACGAACCGTACTAGTCAATCATGGTTCATGTCAGAGGCTGGGTAAGTGCATTCCTGATCCATGGACACAGATTACGGACCATAGTCTGACTTACGGATAAAATGTCTGTCCATGGGTCGAGACTTTGCAGAATTTTCTGAGCTGAGTTTAGGAGGGGATGTAGTGTCAATCTACGGACCTACAGTACGAACCGTAGATCAGATTACGGTCCATCAATGGTGATCGTCAATTGCACCTGCAATTTGTGAAAAGCTAATTTTTTTTGTCTGTTTTGGATATGGGGTGTTACATAGATATAGCAGACTTACAATTAAGCTTCTATACATAGTATCATCCACTTATACGAAATCCTCATCCTTGACAAGCTTCACACCAGTAGATATTGGAGTACTTACAGCTTCGCGGTCTTGCATTTTGAACCTATTTAGAATATCCGAAATGTATTTCTGCTAGCATATAAAAATTCCATTACTGGAATGCAACACTTCCTTTCAAAGAAAGTACTTCATGAATCCAATATCAGTCATTTCAAAGATTTTCTCCATTTCATCCTTGAACCTTTGGATTAATTTAATTTTGCTTCTTTTCACAAGCATGTCATTCACATAAATTTAGACAATAAAGGACCCACCTGTAGTAGTGACTTTTACATACAAAATAGCTTCTCTTTTAGTTCCACTAAAGACAAGTTATATGAGATGATTGTCCATCCTCTCATACCATGCCCTTGGGGCTTGTATTAGGCCATACAAGGCCTTCGTTAAGAGATAAACTTGATCCTCTTTTCCGGGAGTTGAGAAACCATCAGGTTTCTCTACATAGATCTCTTCCACAAGAAAGCCGATTTGACATCAAGTTGATGAATCTTCCAGGTACTATAAGATGCAAATGCAAGAATAAGCTTGATTGTATCATACCTTTCTACAGGCCAATATGTTTCCTGGTAATCCACACCATATTTTTGTGTGTATCCCTTCACCTCCAATCTAGCTTTATTTTTGCAAATTGTTCAATTAAAACTGAGTTTTGTCTTGAAAATCCATTTTACACTAATCACCTAGCGATTTCTAGGTCTGTCAACAAGTTGCTAGGTTCCGTTCTTATCGATCATTTCTAGTTAATCTTGCATATATCTCCTCCATACCTGAGAGTCTTGTTCTTCAGCACAACTTGTTGATTCATACCTAACCAAGTTACACCACTGATAGATATATTTTAAATATCGAGTTCCCCTCATTGGTACATCATCCACTAGTTCATCTTCTGAAAGTTAAGGTTGATTCTTATAATTTTTCAAATCTCAACCAGCTGGTTCATCAAACTTCACTTCTTGGCTGAGAATTAGTTAGTCTGATTCAAATAGAAAATCTTGTAACCTTTGTATGAACTATAGCCCATAAATATGCCTTTATGAGCCTTGTTGTCCAGCTTACTCTTTTTTGTTTCCGGAACTCGATAATAACATATACACCCAATGATTCTGAGATGGTGTACTAATGGTTTGTTCCCACACCAAGCTTTATATGGAGTCATGTCCTGTAAGGCCTTAGTAGGCAATCTATTAAGCAAATATATAAAGATATTCACTGCCTCTGCCCAAAAATTATTTGCTGCCCAAAAATTATTTGGGATCTTCTTTTCAAGCCAAAGACATCTGGCCATCTCCATTACTGTTGTGTCCTTCCTTTTGGAAATTCCATTATGTTGTAGAGTGTATGGTAATGTCAATTGGCGTTCAGTACTTGTGCTATTACCAAACTCCACAAATTGAGAAGAAGTATATTCTCCTCCATTATCAGACCTTAAAGACTTAATACTAAGATCACATTGATTTCTATTAAAGCTTTAAATTGTGTAAAAATATCAAATATTTCACTATTCAGTCTTATGAAATAAACCCAACATATTCTGGTGTAGTCATCGATAAAGAGGAGAAAATATTTGTTACCACTCAGTGAATCTATTTTCATTGAGCCGCAAATATCCATATTAATGAGGTGAAGTTTTGGTTAGCTCTCCATACTTGATTTTCTTTAAATGGAAATTTGTTTGCTTTCCCTGTTGGCAAGTTTTACAAATTTGAGCATTAGAAAGAAATCGAGGCCTATTTTCCACTAGCTCCTTCTTTTTCATCTCTGCAATGCTTCTGATATTGAAGTGGCCAAACTTTTTTGCCATAGGTTTGTACATGTTTCGGAAGTTATAGTGTAAGCCTGCTCAGTTATTTTCTCCCAATCAACTGAAAACATTTTGTTGCTCATCTTGACATAAAATAACTCTACTCCATAAGGGTCAGAAACAATACATTCACGATTTTTAAAATGTAGAAAATAATTATTTTCAAGCATTTGTCCAACACTCAACAAATTTTGACTCATATCAGGTGTGTACAAACCATCTAAAATAGTTTGATACATGATATTGTTGAGATAGACATTGTACCTCTGCCTTTGACTTCTACTGCCTCATCGTTTCCCACTTTTACTTTAGATTTTTAAGTATCATCAAGGAATTTTAACAATTCAATATCATTGAACAAGTGATGTATGAAACCACTATCAAGAAACCTTGAATCAGAGGATTCATTGATTGGAAAGTACGAAACTACAAAGAGTTGCTCCTCATGTGCACCTTTAGCTTCTGCTACTTGTGCTTGCAAAGCACCAAAGACCTTTGCTCTTGATTTACAGACCTTGGATATGTGTCCCGTCTGCTTATAGTTGCCACATATAACATCGATTCTCCATTAACAATACTTCTCCAGATGTGAATTTATTTTACAATGTTTGCTCGGAGGGAACTTCTGCTTCACATCTCTACTATTTTTTCCTCCATCATTCCTTCCCTTATTCTTTTGGTTAAATTGTTGCTTTCCTTTTTGCTTTTGTACAGAGAAAGCTCCTTCAGTGAACTTTTCCCATCTCATAATCCTCTTTTGCTCTTATGCTTGAAGAGCACTCATTAGTTCACCTAATGAAAGTTTGTCCAGGTCCTTGGATCAATCAAGAGAGGAAATCTTAGATTCAAACCTCTCGGGAAGAGTCACAAGAATTTTATCCATAATTCGTTTGTCTGTAAATTCTTCACCAAGAAATCTAATATTATTAACAATTAAGGAGATTCGATCAACATAATTACTGATAGTTTCATCCTCCTTCATATTCAAGGACTCAAACTCTCTTTTGAGGTTCAACACTTGCATTTGATGTGTCTATCACTGCCTTGGTATTCTTTATACAACCTATCCCAAGCCTCTTTTGCAGTTTTGCAAGCTATGATTCTATAAAAAATATAATATGCCATAGCATTCTGCATAAGCGACTTGGCTTTAGATTTTTTTGCCTTCTCTTAGTTTATGGATTTGATCAAAGACAATCTAGGATTTGCTGGTAGAACAACAAGTGATTTATCTTCAATCACAGTTTCCCAAAGATCATAGGCTTTCAAAATAGCTTGCATCTTCACAAACCAGATTTGGTAATTCTCACCGTTGAAATTGATTGGTGTATTTAGAGGTAGGTTAAAACTTTTTGGTCTAGTAAGATCAACTAGAGTCTCTGATACCACTGTTAAAATAAAAATACTCAAGAAACTAATTTGTAAAATAAAAATAGAATGAACTTATCAAATTCCAGCTATGTATTAGTCAGCAGAAAGTCTGAATTTATACAAGGAAAAAACATAACCATTTCCTATCTAGTAGCCACTTACAAAGTGAATGTAGAATCTAAATAAGAACATGTGCCACTAACTACCATAAAAGGGGCCACTAACAGCCATAAATTGGGCCACTAACTTCAGAAATTTGAGCAACAAAATTTAACTAAGTCTAGCTAGAAAATAGGAAGCACTAAATTGAAATGAGTAAAAAATAGTAAAAATAATAATATGCTAGAAAAAATGTGAATTGTCTAACAAAGGTTTGGTTTTAAGCAAACTGATTATTATCACTCCTTGTTTATACAAAAAACATCTAATGGCACATCCATTGTTCTTATTTTTGTGAATTATATGTTAATTACTGAGGAGGATTGGGAAACAAATGAGAAAACCAAAGGGAAGTTGAAACAAACCTTCAAAATGAAGGAATTGCGATGCACCAAAGGAAATATACTTTAGAACTCATACCTGAAGTTGGAATTGGAGGTGCTAAACCTGCTGCAACATCATTAGAAATCAATGTCCTGTTGACCACAAAGCAGTTTGACAAACATACTAAGACATCACGCAAACATACACCAATTTTCGGAGGATTTTCTTGCATCATACTATTTTCTTGTTCAACAAAGTTCCATTACTATATAATAATGAATACCTGGTCCAGGAAAAAGGAGGGTAGAAATAAGATGTTTGAACGAGTAATATATATTACTAAAATCAGAATGTTTTTTTTTTATTTATGATTAATCCAACACTTACCTTCCATATTCCATTGGAGCTCCAAAGATTCCTTTACTAAGTTCAAGTTTGACCCTAAACAATTTATAACATGTGGTTCATGTTTGTTTACACCCAAATGAAGATTTCATGGAATATCTTCTTGGCTAAATGACAAAAGAAGAACGGTAGCTTCCAAATATGAAAATTGCATAGAGATATACCACAAATACAATAAACTACCATTAAAGATAAAATTATAAAAGTGAATAAAAATATATTCAGTTTGAGATGTGGATATCTCATTCTCTTGAAGGAGATTCAAACCCACTATGACAAAATCTACTCCGAAAGCTCCACATAAGAACACATTTTTTCAACATATGCCTACTCTCTTTTGTACAGTGAATTAGTTGAACTTGAAATATAGTATCATATGAAAAGTATATCCTTTTATATGAGAGAGAGTTTCTTCTGACTACTAAAACAGAATTCTGTAATTTTACCCTTGCCCCTTCTGTCCTTCGAAATATATTTATCCATGTTGCTTTAGTTATTGCAAACAGTTATTACATACATATCTTTGTTTCTCACCCCTGGATTTCCTCTGTTCTCTTTCCTTTCTCATTGACACCAAATTTCAGCTTCTATTATTGCTTTTTGTGTTTCTCTGTTCCAGTCTCTCCGTCTCTACTAGACGATGTATTTAGTAATCTCAAATTGAATCAATTATTTATTTATTTATTTGGTTTGTTTTTCACTGTTCTCACTAAAACAAAATTTTAGTGGCAATAAATATTGACATTATTAAACAGTGGTAAAGTCTTTACCGGCATTAGTTAAGTGCTATCAAAACTAATATCTCTAAAGGTTCTAGGGACATATACAAAAAGTGTTGATTTCTCTAAAAATACATATTAAAGTTAATTGCCTAAAATGATAATTTTTTATATATGTGTAATACCCATATCTAAAAAAAACCAAAAACCAGTTTTTCAGAAAATCTGCAGGTGCAGCGATGGTTGCCATCGACGGATCATAGATTGACCCACGGTCCATCCTTCATATCCGTCGATCGAGTCAAAAACCCCCAAAATCTTATTACAGGAAAATTTGACTAAGTGTCGAACGACGGACGAACCAACGGTCCGTAGGTCAGACTACAATCCATTGTCTGTGTAGGTCGATAAACACCATATTCCCCCACTATCTAATATGAACCACGGTTGACCAGCACGGACCGTCGTTCAATCTAAGGTCCATAAGTCTGACCGTAGGTGGAAATTAACAGACTATTAGGGGGGAAATATTGTTGGGTAAACTTCAATTTATCATAACTCTTAGCACAAAATGAATTCGGTGGCCCATAGCATATCCACAAATAGATAATTGAATTAGCTTTCCATAGCCACCGACCTTGCTTAAATTAGACCTTCTAGTAAAAGATTATGGCCGTTTTAGTAAAGGTTTGCCGAACAGGCCCAACTACGGACCCAAACGACGGACCGTCAGTCCATGTCGTCGTTTGGTCTGTCAGCAATTAACTTAGGGGTCTTTTAATCTTTTCCTACTTCGTTTAAACCTTAAAATACATCATTTTGACTCTAAATAATCAAATTTTAGTCAGTTTAAGCTTAGAAACATAACTAAAACTTACCTAAGTCAAAATCATAAATCAAAACTTAGAAAATTAGAAGTAAGAGGAGAAAAATGTCAAGAACCCTAATTCAAGAATGCGACAAGGTTCTAGCAGTTCCAGCTCCAAAATCCAAATAATTCCCCGTGAATTTCATCACCAGGTATGTGGGATTTCACTAGTGGGTTCCTTTAACCCTTTGTCTCCCTAGTAAAAGTCAAATTCTTGAATCCCATATCATGATTAGACCTAGGGTTTCTAGAACTTCAACAGAATTTTATGAATTAATTATTTATATGTTCCAAATCATATTACTGTGCTATTACTTAGATTATTGAATAAATTTCAAAACGCTAGCTATGTATTTCTTTAGTTTTTGAATTACACATGCTAGGTTAGATATTTAAGTTATTTCAAATATATATGCCTCAGTTATACATGCATAATTACCAGATTAATTGTTGCATTCTCATTTTGAATGTTCAATTTGAGTTATCCAATATTACAGAAACTAAATCATAATTAATGAGTTACATAATTCATGGGAGTAGCATAATACCGAGTTGGACTAGGGTTCAGCGTACCCAAATAATCCCAGAACTACTAGCCAAGTAGGTTTTAAGTCCCCTTTGTGGGCATCAGTTTAGTGATCACGCCATCATTCTTTTATACCTCTGGCAAGGTATATTGGGTCCTCTCAATGGGCCGTATACATCAGACTCCTTATTTAGCTCATGTGGTTTTACTATCGGTAATTAGTAGATCCCGCAGTTGAGTCAGACTCTCTTGCATTGACCATTTATTAGTATATTCAGTATTCAATTTCAGCATGTTATAAATTGGTCATCGGATCCAGTTAGCCACAATTCAGTATATCATGTTCATGATTATTATACTTGTTTTTGTGCTTGTTCAGTTATGTATTATTTCGCTTTACTCTATCGTACATGCTCAGTACATTCAAGTATTGATGTATACGTGCGGCTACATCTTCTCATGATGTAGGTTCATGTTCTCAACATCCAGATGATGCTTCGATCAATTCGTGATCTCCAGTTCGACAGATTAAGTGGTGAATCCTCATTCTCCGAGGACAAATATTCATGGGTTCATTTTAGTCTTCTTCTTTTAGTTTCAGCTTTTTCTAGACTTAGCTGGGGCTTGTCCCAGGATTTCTAGTGAGTTAGAGGCTTACTTCAGACATAGTTAGTTTCAGCTTAGTGTTGAGTTAATAACGTCTCTGTATTATACTCATTAGTATTTTAATTATCTTAGTTATAGATTTTGGGTATTCCCCATATTTTTAGTTTAAATTATGTTTTAGCTTCCGCATTCAGTTTATATCTTTAGTATGCTCATGATCATGCCAACAAGGTTAGCTTGGGATCACTTGTGGTCCTAGGTTCCGTGTTCGCGTCTTGGGGGTACCTCGAGGCATGACAAAACTTGGTATCAGAGCACCAGGTTTAAGAGTCCTAGGATGTCTGAAAAGCCGCACTAAGTAGAGTCCGTTTCATAGGTGTGAAGGGCACCACATCTAATGAGAGGGAGGCTACAAATTATTCTAGAAAAACATCACTTTCTTGTTACTCTTATCGTGCGTAAGGTATGATATTATTCCATTCTAACTTTCGATTTTACGTTTCAGATCATGCCTCATCGTAGAGCTAACGCTAGGAATGCGAATGCCAGGAATGCAAATGCAACTACTCCAATCCCTGATCAGGAAGTCTACAATGTTGAGTTAAGGAATGCCATATAGATGTTGGCTCAGAGTATGACTAACGACAACAATTGGGTTCATGCTCATGTGAATAAAAATGGTGGATCGGTAGCAGCAAGGGTCCGTGACTTTGTTAGGATGAATCCGCCTGAGTTCTTACGATCACAAACTAATGAGGATCCTCAGAATTTTTGGTATGAGACCAAGAAGATCTTTGAGGTTATGCAAGTCACTAGGAATGATTGGGTTGAGTTGGCATCATACCAGTTGAAGGATGTTGCTCATATTTGGTACACTCAGTGGACGGAAAATAGGGGTACAGATGCAGCTCCTATTACTTGGGATTGCTTTAGTGAGACCTTTCTGAACAGGTTCTTCCCAATATTTCCCAATAGAGTTGAGAGAAGCAAAAGCTCAAGAATTTATGAACTTGAGGCAGGGAAAAATGACAGTCCAAGTGTATGGGCTGAAGTTTAACCAAATATCCAGGTATTCTCCTCACATGGTTGCTGACTCCAGGGCTCAGATGAATAAGTTCTTTTATTGAGCGTCGGATTTGGTGAAAACTGAGTGCAGAAATGGTATATATGAACATCTCTAGGATTATAACTCACACTCAACAAGTTGAGGGTGATAAGCTTACGGAACAGGCTAAGGAGAATAATAAGGCTAGGGCTGGGAACTATGACTATTCTCAGCAAAAATAAGGTGGTGGAAATTGCTCCCAAAGTCAGCAAAAATTTTTTGCTCCAGCCCCTTCGTCAGCTAGTGTTCCATCCTCCAAGAACAGGTATGACCATAAGGGTAGAGCACCAGGATCTAAGTCTCAGGGAAGTATTTCAGGCACCAATACTTACCCCACTTGTCCTAAGTGTTGTAATAACCATCCGAGCAAGTGTCTCATAGGAAAAGAAGTATGTTTTGGGTGCGGTCAGTCTAGTCACAAGTTGAGGGATTGTCCTTCTAAACAGGGTCAAGGAGGTGGAAATGGTAAAGCTCAGTCTATAACTTTAGCAGCACCAAAAATTTTCCCAACTCAACAAGATAACTCATCTGGTATAAGTGGCGGTCAGCGCCAGAATAATTTGTATGTTTTTCAAGCCATCCAAGATCAGGAAGGTTCTCCTAATGTAGTTACTGGTACGTTACACGTGTTTGACCTTGATGTTTATTCATTGTTAGATCAAGGGGCTACTCTTTCTTTTGTAACTCCTTACGTAGCAGTTCAATTCAGTGTTAGTCCAGTAACTCTCTCAAAACCTTTCTCAATCTCTACTCCAGTCGGTGACCTAGTTATAGCTTGATGGGTATACAGAAATTGCCCTGTCACAGTCTCTCAGAAAGTCACCTTAATAAATCTTGTAGAGTAAGAAATGGTAGACTTTGATGTCATTCTAGGCATAGATATGTTACATTCCTGTTATGCCTCAGTCGATTGATGAACTAGGATTGTTCGTTTTCAGTTTTTAGACGAACTAATCTTAGAATGGAAGGGTAGTAGCTTATCGCCTATTGTTCGGTTATCTCTTACCTTAAGGTCAAAAAGATGATCTCAAAGGGTTATCTCTATCTTCTAGTTCGGGTTAAATATTCTAGCTTTGAAACCCCAACTTTTGTAGACAGTTCCAGTAGTCTGTTTGTTTCCAGAAATGTTTCCAGAAGATCTTTTCGAAGTCCCTTCCAAAAGGGAAATAGACTTTGGAATTGATCTTCTTCTAGGTACCCAGCCTATTTCTATTCCTCCTTACAGAATGTCTCAAGCAGAGCTTGAGGAATTGAAAGAGCAAGAAAGAGCAGTTGAAAGACCTTCTAGATAATGTAACGACCTGTTTAGTCGTTTTGAGCAGCAGATTTTATTTTTGAAAAATTGGCTGAGACGACGGACACCACGACGGACCGTCATGGGCACGACGGACCGTCGAGGGTGTCTCATTCGAAAACACTTAGGAATTCTGAAATCTGAGTACTGAAATCGACTCTCTGAACTTTGTGACGGACCTGCAGGACGGACCATCACACGTACGACGAACCGTCGTGAGCCCCCATTTCAAAACACTTCAACTCTTCAGAATTTGGTACAGGGAACGAGTCTCTGAACGTCGTGACGGAAGTGCAGGACGGACCGTCGTAGGTACGACGGGCCGTCACAGACTCCTTAGTGGAAAATGGAGTTTCTGGTCCTTACGACGACCTGCATGACGGACCGTCGTAGGCATGACGGATCGTCGTAGGCACGACGGGCCGTCACAGGTTGCGTAATCTCACTCGGAGTCGGATTTCTGGTTAAGTTTTAAAGGGACGTTTTGGACTATTCCTGCCATAAATATATATTTCGTGGGTTTATATTAATAACTCAACTTTTTGGGGGATAAAAGAGGTAACTTTGAGTTGATTAGTGGGGTATTATTGTCATCTTTTATACTTAATTATATGTTAATTAGGGTAAAAGAGAGAGGGTTTGAATAAAGAAAATAGAAAGAACAAAGAGAGAGAGAGAGAGGGTCGAACGAACGAGAAGAGAGAAACAAGGCTTGGGAAATTGCTTGCTTGATCAAAATCTTCGGTGGAGGTAGGTTATGGTTTTCATGCTATTCGTAGTACACTCTTAATAGCGAATGACATGTATTGGTAGTATTGTAAACCTGTCTATATGCTTAATTGTATGCTTGCATGAATATGATTATGTGATTTTGATGAAACAAGCATGATGAAAACTATTGAATCCCAAATCTTGAAAGAAACTTTAATCTACGTTATTAACGATGATGCCTTGGTATAAAAGAAGGCTTGATGAATTAAAGTAATGGGATTGATGATGCCTTGGTATAGAGAAGGCTTGATGAACTGATAGAATGAGATTAGTGGATCGGAGTGTCACGTTCCAAAACATAGTATTAGTGGGACAGGTGTCACGAACCGACACGTAGAATTAGGGGATCGGAGTGTCACGTACCGACACATATAGGGGATCGGAGTGTCACGTATCGACACATATAGGGGATTGGAGTGTCACGTACCGACACATATAGGGGATCGGAGTGTAACGTTCCGACACATAGTATTAGTGGGACGGGTGTCACGAATCGACACGTAGAATTAGGGGATCGGAGTGTCACGTACCGACACATAGTAGTAGAGGATCGGAGTGTCACGTACCGGCACAAGAGAAAGAAAGATAATGAATCCTGAAAGATGATAATTTACTCAACATAATGAACTTAATCCCCAATTGAGTATGGTATTGAGGCTTGAGTCCTCATAGATGAACTTGGTGGTATTTATTGATGATTTAATACTTGTTGTTGCTACATGTTGAGTATTGTAGTCGATTTACATTATTATTGATATATACTGTTTTCTATTTTGAGTTGGCCGATGATATCTACTCAGTACCCGTGTTTTGTACTGACCCCTACTTTTATGTTTTCTTCCTTGTTATTTGTGGAGTGTAGTAAAAGGCGCCGTCGTCTTCAACTCAACAGTAGATCTAGCCAGTCTTCACTCCATCGGAAATTCAGGGTGAGCTAACGCATCTAGCTTAGACTGGATCTTCTTCTTCAAGTCTTGATGCCTTGAACTTCCGGCATGGACTAGCTTTGTACTTGTTTTGTTTTCTTAGATACTCTTAGTTTAGTAATTTTGATCATAGATGTTCTTGTGGTGATGACTTCCAGATTTTGGGGAATAATAGATGTTGAATTTTAGTAGTTATTGAATTGGTTTTATTTAATGAGTTTAAGTCTTCCGCATTACTTTTTATTGACATACATTGAAATGTTAAAGGTTAGATTGGTTGGTTCGCTCACATAGGAGGGTAAATGTGGGTGCCAGTCGCGGCTCGGTTTTGGGTCGTGACAAACTTGGTATCAGAGCATTAGGTTCATTGGTCTCATAACACAAGAACGAGTCTAGTAGAGTCTTAAGGAACGGTAGGGGGACGCCTTTACTTTTCTTTGAGGGGCTATAAGACTTTAGGAAAATTCCATTCTTTCTTTCTTTCTTTCGTGCTACTACTTGAATCCAATTGGTATCTAGGTGATACAAATTGGTATCTGACCATCTTCACTCTATTTCGCAGATGGTTAGAACTAGAGCAACGACCGCGCCAGCAGCAACACCGGCAAGACAAGAAACATCTGAGCCAGCCACTGGGGCTGTGGCTCGAGGAAGAGCAGTGGCAAGAGGCCGTGGTAGAGGTCGTGGGAGGAGATCCTCTAGAGGAAGAGGACAAGTGCCTAGCTCATCTGATGCTAGGGCGGTGACTCCTCCACCGACTGAGGAAGTGGTAAGAGAGGGTGAGGAAGGGGAAAATGAACAAGTGCAAGATGAGGAATTGCCACCCCAACCTACCCCAGAGATGATCAATCAGGTTCTTGCTTATCTTAGTGGGTTATCTGATCAGGGTCAGGCACCTCCAGTGGTTTCTGCACCAACACCCCCGGTTTCAGAGATACGACATGCGGCTACTATGGCTCCTTGTATAGATGCCTCATTGGACATAGGCACGTTTCCACGTCTGACTACTGGGCCTATAATGACAAATGATCAGCATGAACTTTTCAGTAAGTTCTTGAAATTGAAACTTCCAGTCTTTAAGGGTGCTGAATCTGAGGATGCTTACGATTTTCTGGTTGACTGTCATGAGCTACTACACAAGATGGGTATAGTAGAACGGTTCGGTGTTGAGTTTGTGAGTTATCAGTTTCAAGGGAACGCCAAAATGTGGTGGCGGTCACATGTTGAGTGTCAACCGACAGAGGCAACACCTATGACTTGGGCCTCATTCTCTAGCTTGTTTATGGAGAAGTATATCCCCCGGACTTTGAGGGATAGGAAAAGGGATGAGTTCTTGAGCCTAGAGCAAGGTAGGATGTCGGTTAATGCATATGAGGCTAAGTTTCGTGCATTATCCAGGTATGCCACTCAACTTTGTTTCCGTCCACAAGAGCGGATTCGCCGGTTTGTGAAGGGGTTGAGGTCAAAATTGCGGATTTCGGCCTTACAGGTAGCGGCTACGGCAAAATCCTTCCAAGAAGTGGTAGACTTCGTGATAGAGGTGGAAGGAGTGAAGCCCGATGACTTCACCGCGACATCGACATCAAAAAGGTTTTGAAAGGGAGGTGAGTTTAATGGTTCTTACACTAGAGGACAGGGTTCCGGAGGTTACTCAGTTCGACCCATTCAGTCTTCACTACAGACTGTAGTTGGGGGTCCACCTCAGACCGGTCAACACTTCTCTGAGAGACCTATGCTTGACTCTAGAGAGTGTTATGGATGTGGGGAGACTGGGCATATTAGGAGGAATTGTCCGAAACAGAGTTATAGACCCCAGATAGCTAGAGGTAGAGGTGGTCATGGTAGAGGCCGTTATTCTGGAGGACGTGGTGGTCGAGGTAATGGTGGTCACCAAAACGGCAGAGGTGATGGGCAAATTGGAGCCACTACAACACAACATGGTAGGGGCAACGGACAGACAAGTAATGGGGCCCATTGTTACGCTTTCCCTGGGAGATCTGAAGCGGAGACATCAGATGCTGTCATCACAGGTAATCTTTTGATTTGTGATTGCATGGTTTCTGTATTGTTTGATCCTGGATCCACATTTTCTTATGTATCTTCCTCATTTGCTAATGGTCTAAATTTACATTGTGAATTACTTGACATGCCTATTCGTGTTTCTACTCCGGTGGGTGAGTCTGTGATAGTTGAAAAGGTATATAGGTCTTGTTTGGTAAATTTCGTGGAGAGCAACACTTATGTAGATCTGGTTATCTTAGAAATGGTTGACTTTGATGTAATTCTGGGTATGACTTGGCTTTCTCCGAATTTTGCGATTTTGGATTGTAATGCTAAAACTGTGACGTTAGCCAAGCCTGGGACAGATCCGTTAGTGTGGGAGGGCGACTACACTTCCAATCCGGTTCGTATCGTGTCCTTTCTTCGTGCTAAGAAGATGGTTAGTAAGGGTTGCTTAGCTGTCTTGGCACATCTCAGGGATGACACTACCCAAGTACCTTCGATTGAGTCAGTTTTGGTAGTCCGTGAGTTTTTGGATGTGTTCCCTGCAGATCTTCCGGGTATGCCACCGGATAGGAATATTGACTTCTGTATTGATCTTGAACCGGGTACTCGCCCCATTTCTATACCCCCTCATAGAATGGCTCCCGCGGAGTTAAGAGAGTTAAAGGCACAACTTCAAGAGTTGTTGAGCAAAGGCTTCATTAGACCAAGTGCATCTCCTTGGGGTGCTCCGGTTTTGTTTGTGAAGAAGAAGGATGGGAGTTTTCGGATGTGCATAGACTACCGACAGTTGAACAAGGTAACTATTAAGAACAAGTATCCCATTCCTCGCATTGATGACTTGTTCGATCAGTTACAAGGTGCTTGTGTCTTCTCTAAAATTGACTTGAGATCCGGTTATCATCAGTTGAAAATACGGGCAGCGGATGTGCCAAAGACTGCTTTTCGAACTAGGTATGGGCATTACGAGTTTGTGGTAATGTCTTTTGGTCTTACGAATGCCCCTGCTGCTTTCATGAGCTTGATGAACGGGATCTTCAATCCATATCTGGATCTCTTTATGATCGTATTCATTGATGATATACTGATATACTCACGGAGTAAGAAGGAACATGAGGAGCATTTGAGAATGGTGTTAGAGTTATTGAGGAAGAAGAAGCTTTATGCCAAATTCTCCAAGTGTGAGTTTTGGCTAGATTCAGTGTCCTTCTTGGGACACGTAGTTTCTAAGGATGAAGTGATGGTGGATCCATCCAAGATTGAGACAGTGAAGAATTGGGTAAGACCTACAAACGTGTCAGAAATAAGGAGTTTTGTTGGTTTAGCTAGCTACTACTGCCGATTTGTCAAGGGATTCTCTTCCATTGCTTCCCAATTAACGAACTTGACTAAGCAGAATGTTCCATTTATATGGTCGGATGAGTGTGAGGAAAGCTTTCAAAAACTCAAGACTTTGTTGACTACCGCACCTATCCTTACCTTGCCAGTAGAGGGTAAGAACTTCATTGTTTATTGTGATGCATCCTATTCTGGGTTGGGTGCAGTGCTAATGCAAGATAAGAATGTGATTGCTTATGCTTCAAGACAATTAAAGGTGCATGAACGTAACTATCCTACTCATGATTTGGAATTGGCCGCGGTAGTGTTTGCATTAAAGCAATGGAGGCACTATTTATATGGAGTTAAGTGTGAGGTCTATACGGATCATCGTAGCCTACAGTACGTCTTTACTCAAAAAGATTTGAACTTGAGACAGAGGAGATGGATGGAACTACTGAAGGACTATGACATCACTATCTTGTATCATCCGGGAAAAGCAAATGTTGTGGCGGATGCTTTAAGTAGAAAGGCCGGAAGCATGGGAAGTCTAGCTCATTTGCAAGTTTCTAGACGCCCATTGGCTAGAGAGGTTCAGATTCTGGATAATGACCTTATGAGGTTAGAAGTAAATGAGAAGGGAGGATTGTTAGCTTGTGTGGAGGCAAGATCTTCCTTCCTTGACAAGATTAAGGGAAAGCAGTTTAACGATGAGAAATTGATCCGGATCCGAGATAAAGTGTTGCGAGGAGAGGCTAAGGAAGCAATAATTGATGATGAAGGCGTTTTGACGATTAAGGGAAGGGTATGTGTGCCTCGTGTTGATGACTTGATCCACACTATTCTTACAGAGGCTCATAGTTCCGGATATTCGATACATCCTGGTGCAACCAAGATGTACCGCGACCTAAAACAACATTTCTGGTGGAGTAGAATGAAGCGTGACATTGTGGATTTTGTTGCCAAATGTCCAAATTGTCAGCAAGTAAAGTATGAACACCAGAGGCCCGGAGGAACACTTCAGAGAATGCCCATTCCTGAATGGAAGTGGGAGAGAATCGCAATGGACTTTGTGGTTGGTCTCCCAAAGACATTGGGTAAGTTTGATTCCATTTGGGTAATTGTGGACAGATTGACTAAGTCTGCTCATTTCATTCCGGTCAAGGTGACTTACAATGCAGAGAAGTTAGCCAAACTTTACATCTCAGAGATTGTTCAATTGCATGGGGTTCCACTCTCCATTATATCAGATAGAGGTACGCAGTTTACTTCTAAGTTTTGGAGAACATTGCATGCGGAATTAGGTACTAGGTTGGACCTTAGTACTGCGTTTCACCCTCAGACTGATGGTCAGTCTGAGCGAACGATTCAAGTGTTGGAGGATATGCTTCGTGCATGTGTGATAGAATTTGGTGGTCATTAGGATAGCTTCTTACCTTTGGCAGAGTTTTCATACAATAATAGCTATCACTCCAGTATTGACATGGCTACATTTGAAGCATTGTATGGGAGGAGGTGTAGGTCTCCCATTGGTTGGTTTTGATGCATTTGAGGTTAGACCTTGGGGTACTGATCTGTTGAGAGATTCTATGGAGAAGGTGAAATCTATCCAAAAAAAAGCCTTCTAGCGGCGCAAAGTAGGCAAAAGGAGTATGCAGACCGAAAGGTTAGGGACTTGGAGTTCATGGAGGGTGAACAAGTCTTGTTGAAGGTTTCGCCCATGAAAGGGGTAATGCGGTTTGGTAAAAGAGGTAAACTAAGCCCAAGGTATATTGGTCCCTTTGAAGTACTTAAGCGAGTAGGGGAGGTGGCTTACGAATTAGCCTTGCCTCCAGGGCTGTCCGGAGTGCATCCGGTATTTCATGTGTCTATGTTAAAAAGATACCATGGGGATGGAAACTACATTATCCGTTGGGATTCAGTTTTGCTTGATGAGAATTTGTCTTATGAGGAGGAGCCGGTTGCTATTTTAGCTAGAGAAGTTCGTAAGTTGAGGTCGAGGGAGATTGCATCCATCAAAGTTCAATGGAAGAATCGACCGGTTGAAGAAGCCACTTGGGAGAAGGAGGCTGATATGCAAGAAAGATACCCACATCTGTTTACAGATTCAGGTACTCCTTTTTGCCCTTGTTTTTCTTCTTTTGATCGTTCGAGGACGAACGATGGGTAAATTGGTATCTATTGTAACGACCTGTTTAGTCGTTTTGAGCAGCAGATTTTATTTCTGAAAAATTGGCTGAGACGACGGACACCACGACGGACCGTCATGGGCACGACGGACCGTCGAGGGTGTCTCGTTCCAAAACACTTAGGAATCTGAAATCTAAGTACTGAAATCGACTCTCTGAACTTTGTGACGGACCTGCAGGACGGACCGTCACAGGTACGACGAACCGTCGTGAGCCCCCATTTCATAACACTTCAACTCTTGAGAATTTGGTACAGGGAATGAGTCTCTGAACGTCGTGAAGGAAGTGCAGGACGGACCGTCGTAGGTACGACGGGCCGTCACAGACTCCTTAGTGGAAAATGGAGTTTCTGGTCCTTACGACGACCTGCATGACGGACCGTCGTAGGCACGACGGGCCGTCATAGGTTGCGTAATCCCAGTCGGAGTCAGATTTCTGGTTAAGTTTTAAAGGGACGTTTTGGACTATTCCTCCATAAATATATATTTCGTGGGTTTATATTAATAACTCAACTTTTTGGGGGATAAAAGAGGTAACTTTGAGTTGATTAGTGGGGTATTATTGTCATCTTTTATACTTAATTATATGTTAATTAGGGTAAAAGAGAGAGGGTTTGAATAAAGAAAATAGAAAGAACAAAGAGAGAGAGAGAGAGGGTCGAACGAACGAGAAGAGAGAAACAAGGCTTGGGAAATTGCTTGCTTGATCAAAATCTTCGGTGGAGGTAGGTTATGGTTTTCATGCTATTCGTAGTAGACTCTTAATAGCGAA
This sequence comes from Solanum peruvianum, assembly GCA_027705065.1. Taxonomy (NCBI): domain Eukaryota; kingdom Viridiplantae; phylum Streptophyta; class Magnoliopsida; order Solanales; family Solanaceae; genus Solanum; species Solanum peruvianum. Next base: position 11,512,384 of record JAKWJD010001757.1, on the reverse strand, counting down.
TGATATGTATTGGTAGTATTGTAAACCTGTCTATATGCTTAATTGTATGCTTGCATGAATATGATTATGTGATTTTGATAAAACAAGCATGATGAAAACTATTGAATCCCAAATCTTGAAAGAAACTTTAATCTACGTTATTAACGATGATGCCTTGGTATAAAAGAAGGCTTGATGAATTAAAGTAATGGGATTGATGATGCCTTGGTATAGAGAAGGCTTGATGAACTGATAGAATGAGATTAGTGGATCGGAGTGTCACGTTCTGACACATAGTATTAGTGGGACGGGTGTCACGAACCGACACGTAGAATTAGGGGATCGGAGTGTCACGTACTGACACATATAGGGGATCGGAGTGTCACGTACCGACACATATAGGGGATCGGAGTGTCACGTTTCGACACATAGTATTAGTGGGACGGGTGTCACGAACCGACACGTAGAATTAGGGGATCGGAGTGTCACGTACCGACACATAGTAGTAGAGGATCGGAGTGTCACGTACCGGCACAAGAGGAAGAAAGATAATGAATCCTGAAAGATGATAATTTACTCAACATAATGAACTTAATCCCCAATTGAGTATGGTATTGAGGCTTGAGTCCTCATAGATGAACTTGGTGGTATTTATTGATGATTTAATACTTGTTGTTGCTACATGTTGAGTATTGTAGTTGATTTACATTATTATTGATATATACTGTTTTCTATTTTGAGTTGGCCGATGATATCTACTCAGTACCCGTGTTTTGTACTGACCCCTACTTTTATGTTTTCTTCCTTGTTATTTGTGGAGTGCAGCAAACGCGCCGTCGTCTTCAACTCAACAATAGATCTAGCCAGTCTTTACTCCATCAGAAATTCAGGGTGAGCTAACGCGTCTAGCTTGGACTGGATCTTCTTCTTCAAGTCTTGATGCCTTGAACTTCCGGCATGGACTAGCTTTGTACTTGTTTTGTTTTCTTAGATACTCTTAGTTTAGTAATTTTGATCATAGATGTTCTTGTGGTGATGACTTCCAGATTTTGGGGAATAATAGATGTTGAATTTTAGTAGTTATTGAATTGGTTTTATTTAATGAGTTTAAGTCTTCCGCATTACTTTTTGTTGATATACATTGAAATGTTAAAGGTTAGATTGGTTGGTTCGCTCACATAGGAGGGTAAATGTGAATGCCAGTCGCGGCTCGGTTTTGGGTCGTGACAGATAAGGGCTTTATCAGACCTAGTATTTCACCATGGTGTGCACCAGTGTTGTTTGTAAATAAGAAAGATGGTTCTCTCGGAATGTGAGATGACTGTAGACAGTTGAACAAGGTCACAATCAAGAATAAGTATCCCATCCCAGGACTAATGACTTGTTTGACCAACTTCAGTGTGCTAGTCACTTCTTAAAGATAGACCTCAGATCGGGTTATCATTAGCTTAGAGCTAGAGACAGTGACATTCTTAAAAGAACCTTCAAAACTCAGTATGGTCATTATGAATTTGTACTTATGTCGTTTGGTCTAACCAATGCTCCTGCAGCTTTCATGGATTTGATGAAACAAAGTTTTCAAATAGTACTTGGACTTGTTTGTTATCGTCTTTATTTATGATATCCTCATTTACTCTAGGAGTGAGGAAGAACATGTGATTCATTTGAGAATTGTTCTACAGACTCTCAAGGATCGCCAGTTATTCACTATGTTTAGCAAATGTGAGTTTTGGTTAGAATCCATTGCTTTCCTTGGTCATATTGTATCTAGCAAAGGGATACTAGTGGATCCACATAAGATAGAAGCAGTGAAGCAATGGCCCAGACCTAGCTCCGCTACAAATACCAAAGGTTTCTTAGGTCTAGCGAGTTATTATAGAAGGTTCGTAGAAGGATTCTCATTTATAGCCTCATCATTGACTAGGTTGACTCAGAAGATGGTCAAGTTGCAATAGTCAGATGATTGTGAGAAAATCTTTGCAGAATTGAAAACAAGATTAACTACATCTCCTATCTTGACTCTACCAGAGGGTTCACATGGTTATGTGATCTATTGTGACGCATCCAGAGTTGGCCTAGGTTGTGTGTTGATGCAACAAGGTAAGGTTATAGAGTATGCTTCTAGATAGCTTAAGGTGCATGAGAAGAACTATCCAACACATGACCTTAAGCTTGCAACAATGGTATTTACACTCAAGATCTGGAGACACTACTTGTATGGTGTTCACGTAGATATGTTCACTGATCATAAGAGACTTCAGTGTGTGTTCACCCAGAAAGAGTTGAATCTTTACCAGAGAAGATGCCTTGAGTTCCTTAAGGATTATGATACAACTGTGCATTATCATCCTGGTAAGGCAAATGCTATCTATGGGAAGTGTAGCCCATGTTGAGAAAGAAAGGAAGGATCTAGTGAAGGATGTTCACATTCTTTCTCGCTTAGGAGTTCACCTTATGAGCATATCAGACAGTGGTGTAACAATTCAGAATAGGGCAGAATCTTCTTTGGTAGTGGAGGTTAAGGAAAAGCAAGACAACGATCCAATCTTACTTGAACTTAAGGGTGCAGTCCATAATCAGAGAGTGGAGGTATTCTCCTAAGGGGGAGATGGTGTACTTCGCTACCAAGGTAGATTGTGTGTTCCTGATGTGGGTGAATTGAGAAAGCATATCCTTAAAGAAGCCCATAACTCCAGATATTCTATTCACCCAGGTGCCACTAAGATGTATCTGATCTGTTGGAAGTTTATTGGTGGAATGACATGAAGAGGGATATAGTAGATTTTATGAGTAAGTGCACCAATTGTCAGCAAGTCAAGGTAAAACATTAGAAACTAGGAGGTATGACTTAAGAGATTGATATTCCTACTTGTAAGTGGGATGTGATCAATATGGATTTTATCATAGGGTTACCTTGTACTCGCAGACAACATGACTCCATTTGAATGATAGTTGATAGGATGACTAAGCCTTCTCGCTTTTAACGCGTTCAAGACTACATATTTGGCAGATGACTATGCCAAGCTTTACATTAATGAAATGTGAGGTTGAATGGTATTCCTTTGTCGATCATCTGAGATAGAGATCGTCAGTTTACCTCTCATTTCTGGAAGTCATTTCAGAAGGGTCTTGGTACTCAAGTTAACCTTAGCACAACATTTCATCCACAGACGGATGGACAGTAAGTGCATACTGTTCAGACCCTAGAGGATATGTTGAGAGCTTGTGTGATCGATTTCAAGGGTAGTTTGGATGATCAACTTCCTCTGATTGAGTTTGCCTACAACAGTAGCTACCATTCCAGCATTCAGATGGCTCCTTATGAAGCTTTGTATGGGCGTAGATGTAGATCTCATGTTGGTTGGTTTGAAGTAGGTGAAGCAGCTTTGATAGGGTCAGATCCAGTTCTTTATGCTATGGAGAAAGTGAAATTCATTAAAGATAGACTTAAGACACCCTAAAGTCGTCAGAAATCTTATGCAGATGTGAGAAGAAGGGAACTAAAGTTCCAAGTTAATGATTGTGTTTTTCTAAAAGTCTCACTTATGAAATGGGTGATGAGATTTGGCAAGAAATGGAAGCTCAATCCTAGATATGTAGGAACTTACAAGATCTTGAAAAGGGTTGTTCAGGTTGCATATGAGTTAGAGTTGCCAACAGAATTAGCAGTGCATTTGGTCTTCCACATCTCAATATTGAAGAAGTGTGTGAGGGATCCAACCTCTGTATTTCCATTAGAGAGTGTGGCGGTGAGAGATAGTCTTTATTATGAGGATGTACCAGTTGAGATTCTTGACCGTTAGGATAGAAAGTTGAGAAACAAAGAAGTCACATCAGTCAAGGTTTTGTGGAGGAGTCAGTCTGTAGAGGGAGATACTTGGGAAGTAGAAGCAGCCATGAAAGCCAAGTATCCTCACCTCTTTCCTTTCGATTCCACTCCAGCTTGAGGTAATAGTTCCTCTTTGGTTTTCTATTCATTCATGCCTGAATTCAGTCTTATAATCATATTACCTCAGTTTGTGCTTGTATTTTTAGCGTATTTGCATGTTCTCGAAACTCAATTTAGTTAGAAATGCAGTTCTCAGTGTTTAGCAGTAGGGTTTGCAGCTCTCTCCCTCTATTCCAGCTAGTTTAGTCTTCATTCGAGGACACATGTTCCCAAGGGAAGATAATGTAACACCCCGTGTCCCAAACAAACCAAAAACCACTTTTTTAGAAAATCTGCAGGTGTATCGATGGACCTAGCCTGACCCACGGTCCGTCCTGCACATCCGTTGATGGAGTCATAACCCCCCAAAATCTCAGCCCAGGAAAATTTTACTACGTATCAAACGATGGACGGAACTAGGTCCGTAGGTCAGACTACAGTCTGTTGTCTGTGTCCGTCGATCAACACCCCATTCCTCCACTCTCTGATATAAATCACGGTTGACCAGCACGGACCGCCGTTCGATCTACAGTTTGTAGTTGGAAATTAACAGACAGTTAAGGGTAAAATGTTGTTGGGTCAACTTCAATTGATTATATATCTTAGAACAAAATGAATTAGGTGTCCCCTAACATACTCAATGATAAATAATTTAATTAGTTTTCCATAGCCACCAACCTTGCTAAAATCAGACCTTCAAGTAAAACGTTATGCCCATTTTAGTAGAGGCATGTTGAACAGGCCAAACCTACGGACCCAAATGACGGACCATCAGTCCAGGTCGTCGTTCGGTCCGACAATAATTAACTTAGGGGTCTTTTGGATTTTTACACTTTGTTTAAACCTTAAGATACGTCGTTTTGACCCTAAATCATCAGATTTTAATTAGTTTAAGCTTAGATACACAACTAACACTTAACCAAATCAAAATCATAAATCAAAATAATAAATCAAAACTTAGAAAATTAGAAGTAAGAAAGGAGAAAAAGGTCAAGAACCCTAGTTCAGAAACGCAGCAAGGTTCCAACAATTCCAGCCCCAAAATCCAAATATTTCTCAGAATTTCATCACCGGGTATGTGAGACTTCACTATTGGGTTCCTTTCACCCATTGGGTCCCTAGTTTTAAGTTAGATTCTTGAATCCCATATCAGGATTAGACCTAGGGTTTTTAGAACTTCAATAGAACTTCATGAATTAATTAGTTATATGTTCCAAATCAGATTAATATGTTATTACTTAGATTTTATTGCATAAATTTCAGAACCCTAGCTATGTATTTCTTTAGTTCTTGAATTACACATGCTAGGTTAGATATTTCAATTACTTCAGATATACATCTCTCAGTTATAAATGCATAATTACCAGATTAATTATTGCATTCTCAGTTTGTGTGTTCAGTTTTTAGCTATTCAGTATTTATAGAAATTTAGTCATAGCCAGTTAGTTACATAATTCATGTGAGTAGCATAATACCGAGTTGGACTAGGGTTCACCATACCTAATCAGTCTGAGAACTACTAGCCAAGTAGGTTGTATGTCCTCTCTGTGGGCATAAGTTTAGTGACCACGCCAGCATTCCTTTATACCTTTGACAAGGTATATTGGGTCCTCTCGATGGGGCGTATACATCGGACTCCACATTTAGCTCATGTGGTTTTACTATCGGTTATTAGTAGTTCGCACAGTTCAGTCAGTCTCTCTTGTATTGACCATTTATCAGTATATTCAGTATTTGTTTCGGCATGTTATAAATTGGCCATCACATCCAGTTAGCTCAGAATTCAGTATATCATGTTCAGATTATTATACTTGATTTTGTGCTTGTTCAGTTATGTAATATTTCAGCTTTACTCTATCCTATATGCTCAGTACCTTCATGTACTGATGCATACGTGCGATTACATCTTCTCGTGATATAGGTTCAGGTTCTCAGCATCCAAATCACACTTAGATCGATTTCCGATCTCCTGTTCAGCACATTCAGCGGTGAGTCCTCATTCTCTAAGCACAAAGAGTCATGAGTTCATTTTAGTCTTTTAGTTTCAGTTTTTGCTAGACTTAGCTGGGGCTTGTCTGAACATTTCTAGTCACTTAGAGGCTTACTTCACATAGTTAGTTTCAGCTTAATATTGAGTTGCTAACTTCTTTGTATTGAATTCATCAGTATTTTAATTATCTCAGTTATAGAATATGGGTATTCCCCATCTTTTCAGTTTAAATTATGATTTAGCTTCTGCGTTCAGTTTATTATCTTTAGTATGCTCATGATCATGCCAGCAGGGTTAGGTTGGGATGACTTGTGGTCCTAGGTTCTGTGTCCGCGTCTCGGGGATAGCTCGGGGCGTGACAGTATGGAAGTTGAGGCACTCAAATAAATCAACTCTGAGGTTTTGAATTAAAATTGGTTCAATTTTGATTGAATATTTTTATTTTTATTTACTAACTTTGATTTATCTTATTTCCTTTTAAAATAATTATACATGAATTACTTATTTTGAAGGGGTAGTTTCGCATTTAAAAAATTAATACCTTCATTGCTAATTTAGTATCGAGGTTATACAAAATTGGACCTAAAAAAGGAATGAGTTGAATTTGGAAAAGTACTTTAAGGCTAATGTATTGACTAAAATTTATTTTGTATCGTACACGAAAGGAACTTTATTTGTATATGTACACGTGATAAAATGAAATAAGATACTCTATTTCAAAACATATGTGTATAAGGTTGAATAAGACCCAATTTCTTTTTGAATCTTGAATAGGCCAATAGAGTTAATTGATATCAATATATTCATTTACAAAGATTTTACCATCTCACGAGAGCTAGCCTAGATGTAATCTGCACACATGCTAATCTTAAGATGAAAACATAAAAGAAAATCAATGAGTGTAAGGGGGAATTTCATTGATTCATCACATTGACAATGAGCACTTGTTCAAAAAAAAAAAAAAAACCTTTAATTGATTTACCAATCTAGACAACACAAAGCATCATCAAATACCTTGTTTCTTAATGCTCTAGCTGACTCTTCTTAAATGCTTTCAATGCTCCATCTGAATTTTATACAGAGCTTATTGTGTCAGCGCTCACAGTTTGCTTTGTTTTCTATTAGTTTTGTATAACGGTGATTCTTGTCTTAAACTCTGGTAGGCCGTAAAGTTTGACTCCTTTAATGTGTATGTGGTGATATAAGTGGTGTAGTTGTAGTCATTTCTCTTTTGTTTTAGTACACTGTCTTAAACTCTTTATGAATCTTTATGGCTTAACTATTCTGTTTGAGAACTAGATAGTTTCTTGAGTCATTTATGCGGATTCATGCTTCAGATAATTGTTTGCTAGTCATATTTTTTTAAAAGTTTATTTAAAGACTTTGTTGATTTATTTTTCTTGTTTAGATGACCAAATTTATATACATAGGTGCATGCTTATCCTTGGTCTCGTTAGAAGCTTTAATGTGCAGCATAGTATATATGATATTTTTTTTTATGAAGCATGTTAATTTGAATTGATAATGCCAATTACCATTTCACACCACTTTGCTGCCTAAATTTGAGGTTTAGTTCTATTTGTTGACTCCTCTCCTTATCAATTTTTAATCTATTAGGATAAGTTGTTGGTCAGTCAAGCATAACCCATGTGATAATACACTTATAACACTTTAACAAGTTGATATTTTGCATAATGCAGTTATTGTCATAAATCTTGATCATTGATCAATTTCTGATCATTTTTATTTCCTCGCGTGCATGAACTCTCTCTATCCGAGTCCATTTTGGACTCTCTCGTTTTCATATCAAGTCTACCTCCTCGTTCCAACAAAGTTGAAAAGCAAGCTGAACTACAGGTGGAAGAGAGGCTAAGATACGGCTGGTATACATGTTGTATATGCTGAATTCGCAGGATATACAAGAAGTGTACAGCGATATACAATGGCTGTATATGCTGTATACATCAGCAAGAATAGGGCCAAAAGCCCCAAAAATTTCCAGCTTTGTATTTTAATCAATTCGGTCGAAACCTATATATTTTAGAAATTATTTTGATAGTTTTTGGACAGGTGGAAGTTGGGTATGAAGTCCAAAAGAAATTTAATTTCTTATGATAGTTTAAGACAGGTATATATGGGACAAAGGCCCAAAACGAAATGGGTCCAAATACCAATCCAGCCGGACAGAAATCGAATTTGGATCCGACTCTCTCCCTCCCTCTTTACTTTACTGCATATTTATTTGTTGAATATTGGACATTGGTCTTAGGTTTAAAAAATTTAAAATCCCCGCAAGGCCCTATTTTGTTCTAGCGATTCAAACTAAATCAATCGACTATAAATAGAGTAGAAACTAATAAATCTTGCAAGTCAAAAATTTCACTTAGATAGTAGGATGATGTTTCTAAAGGTTTCCAAATAAGTTTTCAATTTAGAATTAAATTAAAGTTATTTTAGCCAAACAAAGTACTTATCGGATAATCGCAAGTAAGCGAGCGTCTTAGGTGCTTTCAAGACCTTACTAAGACGTTAATATGAACCCCCGAACCCCCTTTTAAAGATTTTCAGTACATACTTTTCTATCCTTTGAAAATCATTTTTTCTATAAAATTAAGTGGAGACTCTAAACTAAGTCTAAAAACCAGTCAAGTCGAAATAGTTTTATTATTTATTTTTAAATAAAACACTTTCCAGTTTCTTTCAAGTTTATATCATGTTTAGTTTTCCCCTTGCATGCTCATACATTAAATGTGTCGATGTCATTAGGCCTGCATCGTTTTATGATGCAGATACAGGTAACCATGATTAGCATCTAACGCCTCATTGATCCAATTGAGCATCTCAGGGTTAGTTGGTGAGCCTTCTTGCTTCCGGAGGATTCCTTTTTATCGCTTTGGTAGTTAGTTATTCGAATGGTTGAGGGTCTTGTCCAGACATCCATCTTAGTATTTAGAGTCTTCATAGACATATAGATATGAGTTCTTTAGTCTTGTATTTTAGATGTTATGCTAAACGACTTGAGTTTTCACTTTGACTAATTTCAATGTTTGTCTACATTCTAAGCTTATTTGAGACAGTTGTTTAAATGTGCATTTGAATCCTTATATTAATGCTTTAAGTTTTCCACTATAAGTTGAGCAACACCATGGGTTTTCTTGGAGCCAATCGTGGTTCTTGAGTTCCGTTCCGGCCCAGGGCATAGGATCGGGGTGTGAAAACCTTCGTATCAGAAGCTAGAATTCAAGAGTCCTAGGAAGCCTATGAAGTAGTGTAATAGAATTCTAGTTATAAGTATGATGCGCGCCACATCAATAATTAGAAGACCGTGACATTTGAGAATTTCCTTCACTTCTTTCATACTCATTTCATATGATAGTGTTCATCTTTATAAAGTCTCTCTCTAAATAGTGCTTGACCTTGTCTTTCAGTTGATCGTGTCCTCACGAAAAGCTGTCTGACGTCGTCCTACTAGAAGGAACGTTGAGGGGGAAATGGTACCTAATGCACGAGTTGTGCAACCCCAATGACAGGTCACTAATGCTGATTTGGGAAACAATCCGAATGCTAAGTCAAGTTGTGACCAACCAGGTTGGGCAACAAAGAGGGGTTCGATAAGAAGAGGTTGATAGTTCGAGGATCCACAAGTTGTTGAGGATGAATCCTCCAAGCTTCACTGGTTCAAGCACTACTGAGGATCTAGAAAATTTCATTGAGGAACCTCTCAAGGTAATTGAGGTAATGACATTATCGATGCTGAGCGAGTGGAATCAGCGGCATGTCAATTGAAGAATTTTTCTAGGACTTGGTTTTAACAGTGGAAGAAGGGTAAAGCTGAGGGTGCACCAATTTTGAGTTGGGATATGTTTGAGGAGGCTTTCCTGGGGAGTTTCTTTCCCCGAGAAATGAGAGAGGCTAAGGTACAAGATTTCCTTACCCTTAAGCAGTATTACATACTTATCTTTTTTTCTCACCCCTGACTTTCCTCTGTTCTCTTTCCTTTCTCATTTCACCCAATTTCAGCATCTATTGCTTCTTCTTGTGTTTCTCTGTTTCAGTCTCTCCCTCTCTACTAGACCATGTATTTACTAATCTCAAATTGGATCAATTTTTTTTGTTTGATTTCTCTGTTATGGAGGCTGACGCACTCGCATAAATCAACTTTGAGGTTTTCAATGGAAATTCATGTAATTTTGACTGAATATTTTGATTTTTGTATAGTAACTTTGATTTATCTTAATAAATTTTAAAATAATTATACATGAATTACTTAGTTTGAAGGGGTAATTTTATATTTAAATAATTAATACCTACATTTCTAATTCAGTGATCGAGGTTATAATTGGACTTACAAAAGGAATAAGTTGAATTTGGAAAAGTACTCTCTAAGGCTAATGTATTGACTAAAATTTATTTTGTATCATACAAAAGAACTTCATTTGTAATTGCACATACATACGTGTATCAGGTTGAATAAGACCCAATTTCTCTTGAAATCTTGAATATGCCAATAGAGTTAATGGATATTAGATACATTCATTTGAAAAGATTTTACCATCTCATGAGAGCTAGCCTAGATGTACAATGTAAACATGCTAATCTTGCTAAGATGAAAACATAAAAGAAAATCAATGGGTGTATGGGGATTTTCATTGATTCATCAGATTGACAATGTTCACTTGTTCAAAGAAAAAATCTTTAATTGATTTACCAATCTAGACAACACAAAGCATCATCAAATACCAAGGATGACATACAACTAACTTAATGACATAAGAACTCCATAATCTTTTGTTTTATAATATAAAACCACATATAAATGAATAACTGAAGACTAACAACAAGTGACTTAATAAAAAATCAAGAATTGGTCATAAAAGAAGACTCAATCTCTAGTAAAGTCTTTTCCCAACACTAACATCTGCTACAGTTCGAGTTGCAAAATAAGTTGCATCCCGTAACAAAGTCTTTTTACTTTTTGAGAAACTCACAGGAAATAGATATAAAGAAGAAAGTAAGATGCTTTTGTTGAATAAGGCTGAGAAATTCTAAGAAGAATTCAAATGTATTTATAGTAGATGCCTCAGAGTATTTCTCACGAGTACTGCAATTTTTCTTGTTATGGGTCTAGCTATCATGTTTATTGTAATTTTTCTTGTTATGGATCTAGCTATCACGTGTATTGTCATATTTATTTAATGCTTTCATATAATAATTCTATATTTCACATGTATTGTCACGTTTTAATGCATTTTGATGAGTCTATTATCACTTTTATTTAGTATTTTCATAGTATGACATTCTATTACAAGATTATCTTGTAACTAGAGAAAAGTTATGAAGTTTCAAGGTAATAATGCCAAATTGAATTAAAAAACATATAAACAAAATAAAGAATGCTTATCAGTTATAAAAGAATTCTAAAGATGGGACAATTAAAGCAATGCTAGAACTATCTGTTTGTGCTATATAGGTCATATGTTCAAGCCGTTAAAGGAATAACTAATGATAGTGTCAATTGTTCATCACAAACTGAATCATTATCAAGATTCTACTAATACTTGATGTTTTATGAAATGGACACCGTAGAACCTCATAATTGGAATATAATTTTGGTAAAAAAGTTTAGGAATGTCGTAGCAATATGGTGCTACGAATTGACCTATGAGTGGTAGTGCTTTCTAAGGGTCACATGAAGGGTCTCATAACTATGTAAGATATTTGAAAAATGATATGTCTCTAATGTATGAGCTATACACTAACAGAATGGTATGTAGACTGTATGATGAGTCATAAATGGCATCCGTAGGAGGGATCTACACTTGTTGAATGGGATGGATTTTTGATCTACGGGCAAGACCTATGGGTCATGATACTCTTTATGGGTTAAAGAGTATATTCGTGATTGGTGTTTGGACTTTTAGGATTTTGGGTAACTTTATGACTACATGTATGGCCATGGTTTGTAGACCAGATGACGAGTCATAGAGTGGACTCACAGGATTTTATCAGATCTTCAACCTCGAGTTATTGATCCATGATTTGATATGGCGAACCGTAGTGGGCCCTGCGAACCATAGACCCCCAAATGTAGGTCTGTCCGACAGTTATATCATAAGGGTACTTGGGTTTTTTCCTCTGTATTTATTGTTTATACTATATCGTGTTGACCCTGATTCTAAGACCTATAAATACTTTTCAGTTACTAAAAATACCCAAACCCTCTAATTCTCCCAAATCCCCATTTTCCGTCTTCTCCAATTCTCTCTCAATCTTAAAGAAAAAAGTTAGGGTTCCGAACTTCACGTCTCCCCCTCTCTTTTACTTTACAAGACTTTGATTATTAAAGTATGTGGGGATTCACCAATGGATCTCATTCATCCATAGGGTCTCAAAAGAATCTCAAGTCTTATTTTCAATTTTAACCTAATTTTATTAGGGTCTCATTAAATCTCTATGGATCTAATTTAATTTGATTAAATTATTTAATTTCTATCTTATTATGCATGTTTTGATTAAACCACATGATTTCTAATTTATTTCATATGTACCCATAATTTTTACTTGATTATGATGATGTTGTTACGAAGGTAACTTATGAATTTATGCAGTATGATTTATGAAATTTATGCATATTTTATGAAAATGATGGTTATGAACTAACGATGTTGAGGACATGGGTATCGATTAATTATAAAATGTTTTCTCAAATATTATGAAATTATGATTGTGAAAGGCCTTCTCACACATGTATAAATTACGATTATTAAGAGCTACTCTATAATGACTTTTGATTGGTTTGGCAATTTAATTGTGTTTTTTCAAGTTTGGTAATGTGAATATGATTATGAATGATTCCGTTGAGATTTTACTTGGCACCGAAAGTACATTGAGATGTAGGTTCTACTGTTAGTAAAAAGGTCAGGCCTCTAAAAACAATCTTCTTGTCCTAAACTACGTGTCACCTTAAGATTCTCTTAAATAACCTAGATAGTGGATCCACAAATTGCATATGAATGTCCGTTATAATATATATTATATATTACTATGAGTGGGAGCAAAAAAAGTAAAAAGTTGAATTACGCATTTACCCTTACTATAAATTAAAACATCAAAACAATATGTAACTATTTAAATGAAATATTAAATTGTATCATTTTTAATAAAAATGTTGATGACTTTTGCATTTCCTTAGATTAATTCATAATTAAAATAGCCAATTTAATAACATTATCATCTATAATCTATATTTATCTTACTCTTTACTCAACTCAAAGATTAAGTCTTAAAACAAAGTTAAAACATTTGCCAAAGACTTCATACAATATGGCTCATGCCGAAATATGAACGTGAACGACTCAATGCAAGGTTTTCAATAACCATAGATAGAACTCCATACTTGGAACTCAAGAACTTCAATGATACTACTCAACTACTCAACTAAAAGACTCAAAGATAATTCTCATATCAAGAGTGTTTGACTTATATGTTTCATATAAAATTATGGGCATGAATAATTCAACTCAAGGAGTTCATGGTAACCAGATTTATGAAGAAAAAATTTATGAAACAGGGAGGCAGGTCGGCGAATAGGACAAGGTTTCTAGATTCTCCCACCTTTTTCCTTCTTCGTTTTCTAACCCTAATTCGTCTAAATTCGATTCTTTTGCTCAATCTCTCTTTAGATTTAGAAACCCAGCACATGTACACTAGAATTTAACTCTAACAACTCTATAAATCGGCACAATAATCTCAATAACTCTTCAATCTCAGCTTAATTCAAGAAAGAAAGCAAATTCAAGAATACATATAAAGAACACCAAACTTTAAACTTTCTAGAACAAATTTAACATTGAAATCGACATGATTGGCGTGTGTGTAAACAAAATCAACACTATGGAAGCTTACATACCTGAAAGAACCATGTTCTTGAAGAACTTGAAGGAACATCTTTGAAGAAGAACACTAACCTTAGCGTTTCGTGAATTCCTTTAGTGTTAGAGTTTTTGGAGTGGATGAGAGGGTTTGACTTATGAAAACCGATTTTCTAAATGTTAAGACAATTTAGATGACCTAGTAATAGTTTTAGGAATAAAATACCCCTAATAAATAAATAAAATGAGTTGGGAGTCGGAATGATTTTTCACCAAGCAGTGAGGTCTGATTGGCTCTGTAATGCGGAGTCATAGTAGAGCAACTGTCAATATTAAATCAGTCATATATTTTTAATCCGAGCTTGAAACTTAGCAAACTCGGTGGCATTGGAAAGAGGGTTTGAAGCTCTTTACTAAAATCTCTTATGGGTCTCCTATATTATCATTTATTAAAAGTTATGGTTATTTTTAGATGACCCAAAACTTAAGAAAAGCTTAGGAATGACTTGAATGCTTTTCTCTTTGGTTCCTCTTGGAACTTAAGGTGTTTCATCTAGTGACCTTAAAACTCAGGAAATTTTAAATTCCTTGCAAAAATCTCACTCACTATAAAGAACGGTTCGTGTCTTAGTTTAAAATTTTGTTGGGGTGTTACAATTTCTCCCTTTGGGATCATTCGTCCTCGAATGACAACTATACTGGTATGAAATAGGGTTACCCTTACTAAGATCTGAGCCTAATGGTCTACTCTTACTGTATTCAAGCTTAACCCAAATCTTAAAGTTTGGATTCTATACCTCTCTATAGGGAATCTCATCCCAAAACTAGTACTCTTTACCACCACATTAGGGTCATATTAAGAACCACCTAATGTTTAACAACACCGCATTCAATCTTAGTACTCTAACAACTCCATGGACTCCTACTAACCAGCTCCTTAAGAAATTCTCAGCACTTGACTTGATTTCTCATCTTATCGTCTCCCCCTTAACTCTAAAGCTGACATATCACTTGAAAGTTATGGACCGATTCCACATTGACAACTCAATTACGTTGTCTAGGCACACATGGAAAATTATTACTTATTTGGAGCCTCATCTGGTAACTTACCATTCTGACACACTTCTTAATGCTCTTGTTACTCTTGTGACTTATCCAAACTTCATTGCCCTTATCTAAACGTTAGAGTCTCTCACTTGTACCACTCATATTTATTTCAACAACATCTCAATCCCCATTTACTCTATGTCAAGTCTAGTAGATCAAATATCAAAACTAACATCATCACCCTCATGTTACCATTCTTTTGATTATGAAACTCATCTCAAATTCAAGCTTAATGTTCATTACTAAACCGAATATCAATATGATTTCTCATCTTCTATGCTATACCTCGTTACTTAATCAGTTCTATGACCTTCCGAATATCATGACCCTCTCAAACAAATCATAAGCCTAGATTTGATCTATCACTTTATTAACAGTTTTGCTCTTCTATTGAACACTTACGTTGGTCATTATCTACACACTGACACTTTATCACAAAGTCCTTTCTAGCTAGAACATACTCTACTCCTATGATGGAATTTTCACAACTCATCACTTCTTAGTCTACTGGAAAACTCCTCATCAACATTCTAGGTGCATGACTATAATAACATAATCTGCCCAATCACTATCTCCCTTTCATAGATTACTAAACCTATGCATACTTTCCTCTAACTCTAGGCTCTGTCACTACAACTACACATGATCTCATCATTCATACTATCTTTTTGGATGACAATACTACCCAAGCTCTAGACGTACTTCCTCATAAGGATATCAGCTGAAACTTGTCTTAGAGAAGAAAGTATAACTCGCTTTTAACTTAAACACACAATTCACATAAATATGGGTGCATTGCGTTGAAACTGAACACTTAACTTACTCTTGGGCTTCTCTTAAGACCCTCTGGAGTCTTATGACTTTCTCAAGACTCTTTCTAAGAACGAATCATCATCAAATATTTGAATCTGGTTTTTAACTACCTTTAATATGATGGGTAGTGGAAGGTATAGGAGAACACACGAGTCAGAATAAGTCTCTATGACATAGTTCTATTGCACAATTAAGAGTATGCAAGAATGGAAACTTTTCTTATATGTCTGTAATCCCTCATTTATAGAAGTGAGACCCTCATAACCATAACCAAAACCTTGCTGACATGGTTTCAGACACACCCTAGGACTCTTGAACTTTGTGCTCTGATACCAAATTTTTCATGACCCGAGCCTACACCCTGGACGTGGCCTACACTTGAGAATTATTGATGGTCCTCACGCAAACCCTCTGTTTTATATGGTTTTCAGAAAAATATATTATTTTGTATGATTTTTTATATTGTTAAAGTCGCCATTTAATTTTTTTTTAAATCAAGAAAACTATTATTTCAATTTGACTAAAACAGAAAATCAATTTGAAAGATTTTTTAAAGAGTTCGGAGATTTTTATAAACGTGTTAGGAAGGTTTGAAAGCACCTAAGACGTCCGCTTAACTGCAATTATCCGATAACTACTCTATTTGGCTAAAATGATCTAACTTAAATTATTTTTAGATAAAAATTATTTAGAGTTGTTTGGGAATGAATTCTTAGGTTTTTATCATCTTTAACTTGAATAATTTTACTATTTTAAAACTATTAAAACTTGACTCAATTTTATGTCGTTAAAACATTACAGCGTTTTGCCAAGAACTTGGAATTTCCGACCCTAAAGATATAAACAAATAATAGTGGATAAATAAACAAAGAAATAACAGAAAGAGATAGAGACAGAGAGTGTGTGTTGGACCCAAACCGAGTTTCTGTCTGCGTGGACCGGTGTTTAGACCCACTTCAATTGTACTTGTCCTAAACCTCTAGTAAAAATAATAATACAAAACGAGGTCTTATGCAAGAACAAAACAAAATACAACTAAAAAAATAAAAGAGGCCTTTCACCCCAACTTATTCAACTCCTCCACTCGCTGCGGCTTTTGACTCCAAGATCTATTCGTCAACTTTATGGATTGACTCGAGGGAGGATAATTTGAGCCTTCATGGCTCTTCCATAATGCGAGAGGAAAGAATGGAACCCATAAAAAACTCATATAAGTCACATGCCACCAAACAAGGACAAAACTAGAAGACGATAGGATTTACTTTCAATGCAAATGCTAAATTTTGTTACTTTTAAATCAAAATGCTAAAATAAATAACAGACTTCCATGACAAATAACTCTATTAAAATGAAACTGGTAAGCCAAAGGATTGCTGATACATATGCATATGCATTCATTTGTGAGTCACCCAACAAAGCGAGACCCCCACTCAATCTTGAGGAAAATCCATTAATATTAATAACAATACTATGTTTAAGCAAGTTGTTGTAATTCCTTACTTAATATACAACAAATGATTGACCAAACTTCCAATAGAGGACCCGGGAAAGTAATACAAATTCCAAATATACTAAATTGAGAGTCAAAATTTTCTGCCCCTTAAAATTAAGTAAGAACAAAGGCAATAGAGAACAAAAATAAACTAATAACTAAGAATTTCAATACATTCTATTATGGAAACTTGCAAGAAATATTTTAATGCATTAGGGCATACTTGACAGAACGGAAGGCTGTAAAAAAACAGCTTCACATGCTTTCAATTGTCGGAATTTGTTGAAAATACAGAAAAACATAATTTCACCTTTTTTTCACAAATAGGCGCGAATAAATGGGCTAGAGATAAGCCAATATGATGCTTAAAAGTAAAACTACATACTTGAGAGAAGATACAACATGACATCCAAGATTGTATCAACAAAATAACGACCAAATTTATGATTAAAGAAGAGAAGATTTCCAAATCTTATACTACGACAAACCATAAATACATTACTCTAAATCACTCAAATAGTAAGCAAATGGGGTGGACCTCTCTGAGATTTAGAGGGTAAACATTTACTGAATGCAATCTTGAAGGAGTAATATAAACTCATTTGCAGCATGATATGCTAAACTAACTAGAATCAAATAGAAAAAGGGAATCTTCTTAGCTAAAACGTATTCAAGCTAACATGAAGAAATAGGACAAGGCAGCCTACTCTGGACAGGAGAATAATCCATACCACAACATAACTAATACAAAAAAAAGGTACAGATCGAAATCTTTAGACATTGGACGAGTATGGATGAAACAAACTCCAACCAGGCTCATGTCGAGATTGAAGAACAAATTTCAATCAAACTAAATCCATACAAACTTCTAAATATTTAAGAGCACTTAGCCTTTAAGCAACGAAATACTAAAAATAAAAACATGGAAATCGAACTAATGACAAACCAACATTGTTCAACCTTCCTTAGCAACTACCAACTGGACAGAAGTAAAAAGAAACAACAAGGGCACACACTTTGAAACTCGAATTAAAGGAAGAAAAAACTCTCAATCAAAGAGATTTTAAGCATAACTATCATAACAAAGTCATGTATCATACCTTAGCAACAAGAATATATATCAACACGAATCAAGACGACCGACTATTGAACGCCAATAACAAGCCAAAGATGAAAAGAAATATTGGGAAAGAAGAAGAAAAACAAGTGATGGTAAACTTCAGATTGCCAAACCAAGGCTAGAATGAATTAAGGTTTCAAACGAAATTACCTTTTCTAGTGCAGCAAACTGAGACGGGAACGAGCTGACTATGAGGACGATCTCTCCACTGCCGAACCAACAACAAATGAGAAGTCTAAGAAGAAGACTCGATATCAAGCCAGCATAAAAACGATTGAAAAGAGAAGCTCAAACGGAAAATGATCTCTCTTGCTCTCTTTTAAAAATATTTCTTGTATCCTCTAGCTACCTCTTTTTAATGATTTCTTTTATGCCTTTATAAAATTTCTCCAACCAAAAAAAAATCCCCCAAATTCGAAGAAAAAAAGAATATATATATAGGGAGCTACTTTGGTTTTTTCTCGGATTTTTTTGGGGGAATTCAACCCAATATGATTCAGAGGCCTAAATTTGAATTCCAAATCTCAAAAAAATTTCACCATCTTTAGATAGGACACCTTTTCTAAAATTTCTGAAACTTATCCAGAAGAGCAGAGATTGCATCGATGGCCCGAATCATCTCTATCGTCCTTAGCGTCAACGTGGAACGATCTCACGCAACCAAGGACGATTCGCTTGCCCTGAGAGTTGCTGAAGGTTGTACAAAACAAAAAGGGACGTTGGGGGGAAAAACAAAGCGAAGCAGAGTCCTCTGTGTCCTTCACTGCTTCTTTACGTGCGTCTCGCTGCGTAGAGTCGATTTAGTCTCTTTTTGGAGCTCTGGGTTTTACGCGCTTTGGAGATGAGTTTCTGGGTTCTTACGCATGAAGAAAGAAGAAGAAGACGTCGATGGGTCGGGTTTAAAATAGGGTGGGCCGAAATTCTTTCGGTGTTAGAGGAATAGGGATTGGGCTGGGATTAAATGTTAAATGAGGGAATAGGGCCTGGGTCACAATTTTTGGGTTGTTTACTTGGGGTTGGATGGGATGTTAATGTTTTAATTGTGTCAAAAGAGGATAATGAGATGGGTTGGGTTAGAAAAAAAAACTTTAGTCGTCTGGGAAGCTAAGAATTAACATTGGGCTGAATTTGAGAAACAGAAGGGCCCAAATAGGTTTCAGATAGTTTTAGGGAAATGGACTAAGTTTTGGATTTTACGAAATAGTCGTATTAAATTCAATTTAGAGATTAATTAACGAGCTTCCCAATCTTAACAAAATATAATAGTTTAGTTGGCTCAAATATAAACTTAATAAATTATAAAATAAAGTATTATATAACTAAACCACTTATTCCAATATTTAATTAAAACAAAATATTTTTGAGACGATTTTCGAGTAATCATAAAATAAACTAACTATATACATAATTATGTAAAACGTATATAATATTTGAAAACTATATATAAAACAAATAAAATAACTCGCAAACAACTTGAAGGAAAATCTTACATACTATAGAAGCTTACATACCTGAAAGAACTATCTTCTTGAACAACTTGAAAGAAAATCTTTGAGGAAGAACCCTAGCCTTTATATTTGGAGTGAATGAGAGGGTTTGACTTATGAAAAGTGATTTTCTAAATGTTAAGGTCAATTTAGATGACCTCCTAAGAACTTTAGTAATAATACCCCTAAAGAAATAAATAAAATGAGTTGTTATGGAATGATTATTAACCAGCCAGTAAGGTCCGTATTGGCTCTGTAACACGGAGCCGTCGCGGAGCAACTATTATGTTTGGACATCGCAATAAATTAGTCATAACTTTTTACTCCGAGCTCAAAATTTAGCAAAATTGGTGGTGTCGGAAAGAGGGTTTGAAGGGCTTTAATTTAATTTCATTTGGTATCCTAACACATCTTGTACTAATATTTATTGTCATTTGAAGCTAACCCAATACTTAAGAAAATCTTAGGAATGACTTGAATGCCTTTTACTCTGGTTCTTCTTGGAACTTAAGGTGTAATATCTAATGACTTTAACACATAAGAAATTTTAAATTCCTTGTAAAAATCTCACTCACTACGAGGAACGGTTCGTGTCTTAGTTCAAAAATTTTCTAGGGTGTTACTCTAATATTCATGTCACTTTGGAATGTTTGAAATACTTGATAGGAGTATTTGTGCAACGTGCATGTCCATAACTAGTAGAGAATATATTTTCAAGTAGAATCCAAATTTTGATGAGAGGGTTACATCGGATTTGATGTTACACTTCACATGGTTTTAGTTTTGGTTAAGAGTAATATCTCATAGTTCAAACTATGTTACCTTTAAAGGTTTTATGAAAGTTTCATTATGTTTTAAGAATGCATTTTATTCATTCACTTTTTTATTGCTTATGATTCTTTGAAGTTTTTACTCATATATTAGCTTTATCATTCATATCATGTTTAAATCCTCATATGATCATATTTATGTCTTCTGATGTATTTTTCCGTACTTAGTACATTGCTTGTACTAATGCATACTTGTGCCTATATTTTTTTATAATATAAGGTATGTCGTATATCCTGACGCTCGTGGCTAGGTTATATTGTTACTCTATTACTTGGGAGTGATGAGTCATCATACTTTCAGGACAAGACAATTAATACTTTTATTTCTTTTAGTTGAGACTTCGTACATGATGTATGGGCTACATTCCAATCACTCCTATGTTGGTTTAGTTTGGCTTGTCAAGATAAATTTGTTATTTTGCACTTATGTTTAGACCTCTTTTATGATATGAGACTTTCTACTTAAGTGTTCCTTTTTTATTTTTTATTGTGTTGACTATATATCAAGTGGTTTGTATAGGGCCTCTTGGGGTCCTATTCTCCATGTCAGGTTTAGGGTATACTTTGAGTCGTGACAAATTTGGTATTCATAGCACAAAGCTTAAAAAAGGTCCTTGGATATCTGACAAACCTCGTCAAGTAGAGTCTTGCTCATCAGTTGAAATATGCCTCTATTATGACTAGTAGGCTACAAGGCATTTAAAAATATTCACTTCTTTCACTACTCTTAAGTCCTACCATAGAGTTCATCTCCAAAAAGGTCCTTCTCCTAACTCTATTCCAGTGTTTTTCAGGATAAGGCTCCCCAAAGAGCTTATGTGAGAAGGAAAGTAGGTGAGAAAATGTGGAGGTGGATGTTCCTCAAGTTCCATTGATCCTTTGGATGATCAAGTAACTCATGTTGTTTTCCGAGCCTCTTTCAAAGTCTTAGATCAAGCTATGAAGGCCCAAGATAATAGATAAATCCCTGCTCTTGTGAGGCCAAATGTGGGTACAATGACCACAAGGATAGGGGACTTCACTAGGATTAATCCTCTGAAGTTTCATGGGTCAAAAATTGATGTGGATCTTGAAGAGTTAATTGCTGAGGTGTATAAAATAGTGGAGAATATGGGGTGTCACTAGTGGAAAAGGTGGAATTGACCGCTGATAAACTTAAGGGTGTTGCTCAAGTTTGGTTTAACCAATGGATGTGAGAGAATTTATAAAGATGGCCCTGTTTAGGTTTCTCATAAATTCATTATGTTGATCTTATAGAGCTCTCTATGTTATATTTTGATATTATTCTTAGGATGGATTCATTTCATTTATTTTATGATTCTATAGATTGTAGGACACGATTGGTAACATTCTGGGTTCCGAACGAATCTATCATGTCACGTGAAGGGGAAATTGAGCTCTTAAGGTTCAGTTTATATCTTGCCTGAAATATAGCAAAATGATTACTAAGTGTCGCATTCATCATCTTGTTCGGGTTAGGGATACAGATTTTGAAACCCCTGCCTTTGAGTCTATTTTGATTGTAAATGAGTTTCTTGATGATCTTCTTGGTATTCCTTTCAAAAGTAAAATAGACTTCGGCATTGGACTTCTCACAAATAAACAACCTATATCTATTCCTCCTTACCAAATGGCCCGATAAAACTTAAATAATTAAAGGATTAGTAGAAAGTCTTATAGGATAAGAAATTCATTAGACTGAATACCTCTCCATGGGGTGGTCCAATTTTATTTGTTCAAAAGAAATATGTTACGTTCCTTCCGAATATGTTTTGACTATTAACAATTGAATAAGGTTACCATAAAGAATGCGTATCATATTCCAAGGATTGATGACTTGTTTGATAAACTCTAAAGTGTGAGTTTCTACTCCAAGATTGACCTTTGATCGGGATATCACCAATTGAGGGTAAAGGAAGAACTCACTCCGAAGAAGGATTTTCTAACATGGTATGGTGATTATTACTTTTTGGTAACATCTTTTTGGTTTGACTAATGCCTTGACAACATTTATGAATTTGATGAATAGGGTCTTTAAGCAATATTTTTACATGTTTTTGATTATTTTTTTTTATGATACTTAGAATAATCACATAGTGAGGATGAACATGTTGAACATTTGAATATTGTGTTATAATTCTCAAGGATTGTGGATTTTATGCTATGTTTAGAAAATGTGAGTTTTTGTTGAGTTTTGTTGCTTTCCTTGGCCATATTGTCTCCGATGAATATATTCAAGTTGATCTTAAGAAAACGCTAAATAATAAGCGTAACGGCAAAGTTTTCGGTCCACTGCAACCAAAATAACTAACTAAAAAATTAAAACATAACAATCAACACGATAAACTTTTATCTGGAACTCGAGTTTCTGTGCATATGGGATGTCCAGAACAATAAAAAGAATGTATTTTATATTACTCAACTAATTATGTGTTCTTTGTAGACATGTATGTGTTTTTCAATGAGAAGATACTCCCTTTTCATCATAGGGATTCTACTACTAAGCATATGTTTGTGGAAACCACCTCAACAGTTCAAGAATCAAGTAGTTGGATCACTCCACAAATATGTACTTAGCATGTCATCCCTGAGACTCCTACTATTCCTGATCAACATCAGCATATACAAGTGCAGACACAACCATCTCTAGAAAAGGAACTCAGCCACCATTATGGATGAAGGACTTTGTGTCCTTGAATATCCTTCGTGACACACCTTATGGCCAGGACAATTGTCTAAGCTATGATGGATTTTCAGATAAATATCAAACATTTATAACATCTATATCTACTGATGTACCATGGTTTCACGGTACTTTCAATGCTTTTTCTTTAAGTTTTGTGTGTGTCTAAAGCTTTTTTGTATTAGTTTTAATGTATTTTTCTCTTTTTTTTTGCAGGAAATCTATCCAGAATGAAAACGAAGAAGAATTGTGTTGAAACCGCAGAAGTTACTACCTACAGAGCCATCGACGGTCCGTTGACCCATCGATGGTCCGTAGGTGGCCACCGTCGTATGAAGGAAAAGATGTTGAACTAAGATTGGGGAATTCTGACTAAGTGTAGGGCTACAGAGGCTCTAGATGGACAGTCATCTCCACGATAAACCGTCCTGCACATCCATCATCGTCAACAGAAAGTAGCTCCAGTATCCATCTTGAAAAGAAGCGAAGTGTGGAACGACTGAGGACCACGATGGTCCGTCGTGGCCTCGACGGTTTGTCATCTAGATCGTCAACTCAGACGCGTTTTTTGAGCAGATTTTCCTTAAATAGATTTCCCTCTTTTGTTAGGACTTTATTATTATAAATACTTGTAAAAACCTCATTTTTTTGGGTGAGGCTCTTGGGTATTTTTCATATTTTATTGTTCTAGTTGTGAACTTGTGATTTTGGGAAATTATTCTATTTTCCGGAAATCGTTTATTGCAAGCTTATTGATTAATTCATGTAATTTTCTGGGTTTTCTTCAATCTTATCAAAGTAAGTGCATGAATTCTTATCAAACTAATATGAAATGTGTGTTTATTAACATAGGTAACTTAATCCATAACTAGGGTTGTGGGAACCATGGGTAATTAACAAGGTAAAAACTAGCTAAAATAATAATCCTAGAAAAGTGTCTTGTATGTATTGATAATTCTTTCATTTAGAAGTCTTTTTAACGAGTGCACGCGTTAGAACTAGTCTTGTTGGTACTTGACGGACCAATGAGGTAGATAATAAAAAATGAATTATCAACATAGATTTAGTATACACTACCTAATAGGCTAGTATCGATTGGTGCAAAGTAACAACTAATCCAAACATCAATTATGATGCTTAATATGATATAAAGGTAAGGTTTAGTAAAGCATACACACGTAGCCGGGCCAAGGTGCCAAGTGAAATTTCCTAGTTGTCGTACCAATGAATTAGGGATACATTACTTACCATTTTGCATGCAAGATACTAGGAAAGGATTGTTATAGCTAGAATTACCCGTCATGAAACTGTGGGGAACACTTAAGCCCTAGTTACTCTCATTACTTGATAAAAATCAAATTTTTAAACCTGTCACTTGTTTATTTGGGAATAGCTAATTACATTTATTGTTTAAAAAACCCCTATTTGTTACTTGTTTTCGGAAAGGACTTGACTAAATAAAAGTAATAATAGGTTAAAGTTAAGTCTAAATCATTTCCCTCGTGGGATCGAACCCAACCTTATAGTTGGGTTCTTTACTTGATACGACCGCTTATACTTCTTTTCGAGAAGTAAATTTGAGCGTATCAAATTTTGGCATCGCTACCAGGAAAAGTGGCTTTTACAGTGACTTTAAGTTTATTAACAAAGTTTATTCAACATTTTCCTAATTTTACTTTTTCTCTTTGTTTTTGTCTCTTACAGATCTAACTTCCGTGTATGCCAAGTATGCGGAGTACAGGAGAACTCATACTCTCACCCTACCTCAAACTAGAGCATACATTATGCAGAATGAATTGAAATTTGGGTATTCTCTATGATGATCACAACCCGGCACTTCTACCACCGGTTGATGCTAATGATCAATTATTACCTTAAAATTGTGGGGACGCTAAAAATACAGCAGCAACCTCCCGCTCCACGCCCTCAAGAGTATTATATGTGATATGATAATATTACTGACTCTGACGGGCCACTTGTCTTGCCTCACCCATAACACAACCATACTTTCGTGGTAACTAGTAGTCTGATGCAAATGCTCACCGCTAGAGGTTCGTTTATGGGGCTACCTTCTGAGTATCCACATGCTCACATCGCCAAGGTGAGGTCGGTGTGTAAGAGTTGTTTAGGGACGCCTGATTTGAATATGGACGTAATTGGGTTGAGAATGTTTCCTCTTTCACTGACGAGAGAGGCCGGTATCTGGTTTACCGAGATCCCCTATAACTCAATCTACTCTTGGAATTAATTGAGGGATGTGTTCTTAGCACGTTACTACCCGGTCTCTAAGAAGCTAAACCACAAAGGGTAAACAACTTGGTGGCACTACCGCGAGAATCAATCTGTAGCTATTTGGACAAGTTCACTTTGTTCTTGAGAAGTGTCCCAAATCACCGCATCGATTATGAGTCACTGAAAGAGTACTTCTATCAAGGATAAGATGATAATAATAAAGCAGTACTGGATACGATAGCGGATGCTTCTTATGAGGAGTGTTCTTATGCTGAGATTGCTGAGAAGTTGGAGAAAATCTCCCAAAATAATAAAGCTTGGAGCACTAGGAAGTCAGATACTGGGAGAAACACTTGTGCAGTGCAATCCTCACATAACCCAGCCATCGATGAGATTCGTGAAGAAATGACAAATGAAAACTGAGCTTGGTATGGTGTTGAAACACGTCATTAGGGGTGCAGAAAAGGTAAATGCGATGAACTACTTGTCTAAACTACCACCGCCGACTGATGAGTGTAACTATGAGGAGGACTCTTATGCGGTAAATGAACAGACGGGGGGTACCGACCAAACACCCAAGGCTCCAATCAGGAGAATTCGCGCCAAGGTCAAGGAAATCAAGATCGAAACTATAGTAACTACAACCAAGAGGGTCATTATGTCGGATATGGGAATTACAACAGCGACAACAACTTCAACCAGGGTAAGTATGGTAACAGAAGAGCTAGGAGTGGGCCCTATATTCCACCTCAAAATTGTGAAGTTGCTCCTTGGGATGATGGAGGTAGTATGGCGCGAGTTGAGGATATGTTGTAGAAAATGATGAGGAGGTTTAATGCGAGTGATGAGCACACTAAAGAGTTGAGGAGTTACTTAGCGAGTATTGGGCAAAAAGTTGATGCACATGCAATCTCGATCAAGCATCTTGAGTTGCAAATGGCCCAATTGTCTTCGACTCTGAACCAACGCCAACCGGGCACTCTTCCTAATAATATTGTCCAAAATCCAAAAAATGATGGAAATTGTATAGCAGTCACAACTCGAGGTGGTAAGCAAACCATTGACCCACCGATGTCGTCTGGTGTAGAAAATGTGATAAGAGGCGATGATGAGGTAGTGGAGGTTAGTGGTGAGTTAGAAGACAAAATGAGGAAAGAAGTTGAGGTACCCCAAAAGGTGACCCCCATGCCCAGACCACCACCTCCATTCCCACAGAGGTTTGTGAAAAAGACCGAGGATAGTAAATACCAGTGTTTTATCACTATGCTCAAACAACTTTCCATCAATGTCCCTTTGATAGATGCTCTTGAACAAATGCCCGGTTATGCCAAGTTCATGAAAGATATGGTCACTAAGAAAAGATAAGTCTGTTTTGAGGATGATGATAGAATGCAGCATTGTAGTGATATTGCTACAAGGTCTCTAGTGCAAAAGAAATAAGATCCAGGTGCCTTCACTATTCCATGTACAATCGGGTTATTACACTTTGCAAAAGCATTATGTGATCTTGGCGCAAGCATAAATCTCATGCCTCTCTCTATTTACAAGAAGTTGGGTTTAGGTAAACCAAAGCCCATTAATGTGCGGCTACTGATGGCCAATGGAACGGTGAATAAGCGTATTAGAATACTCCATGATATGTTAGTAAAGGTGGAGTCCTTCATATTTCTGGCCGATTTTGTGATTCTAGATTGTGAGGTTGATTTTGAGGTACCTATTAATCTTGGGAGGCCATTCCTTGCTATGGACAGAGCCTTGGTTGATATGGAGAAAGGGAACATGAAATTTCGGTTGAACAATAAAGAAGTGACTTTCAACATTTGTAGGTCCATGAGGCAGAGTGGTAAGATACAATCGGTATCTGCCATATTTTACAGGGTTGAAAAGTCATCTGAGGTACAAATAGAAGAGCGTCTGGGTGTAAAAGCACTAGCGGCAGTGATCATGAATTTTGATAGTGATTGCATTGAATACCACTTGATCGAGGTGATATTAGGTTTAAACAAAAGAAGTTGGAGTTAGAAATGAAGCATTGCGAGTCTCCACCCGCGAAACCATCTATAGAGGAGGCTTCAAAAGTAGAACTTAAGGATCTACCACCTGAGGTATGTATTCTTGGGAAAAAGTGACACTTTGCCGGTAATTATTGCATCAGATTTGAATGTGCATCAATTTGGGAGTTTGGTAAAGGTGTTAAAAAGGTTCAAAAAAGCTATTGGGTGGACTATTGCGGACATTATTTGGATCGCTCCAGGGATTTATTCACATAAATTCCAACTCATGCCCGATCATAAGCAAAGTATTGAGCACCAGATACGTTTAAATCCTCCTATGCAAGAGGTGGTGAAGAGGGAAATCATTAAGTGGTTGGATGCTGGAGTGATATATCCAATCGCCGATAGTAGTTGGGTATGCCCTGTTCAGTGTGTACCTAAGAAAGGGGGAATGATTGTGGTCCCCAATGAAAAAAATGAGCTTGTTCCGATGAAGTCGGTGACTGGATGGAGGGTATGTATGGATTACCAGAAATTAAATACATGGACAGAGAAGGACCATTTTCCTATGCCCTTCATTGATCAAATGTTAGATAGACTTGCAGGAAAGGGGTGGTACTGTTTTCTTGATGGCTATTCGGGTTATAATCAGATTTCTATTGCACCGGAAGATCAGAAGATCAAGAGAAAATCACCTTTACTTGTACTTATGGGACCTTCGCGTTCAAGAGAATGTCGTTTGGGTTATGCAATGCACCAGCTACATTTCAGAGATGTATGATGTCAATATTCTCCGATATAGAGGAGGACACTATTGAGGTGTTTATGGATGATTTTTCAGTGGTTGGTGACTCCTTTGAGCGGTGTTTGAGTCATTTGTCCGAGGTTCTTAAGAGGTGTGAAGATTGAAACTTTATGATAAATTGGGAAAAATATCACTTCATGGTTAAAGAAGGTATTGTATTGGGTCATCGCATTTCAGATAAGGGCATAGAGGTTGATCGAGCTAAAGTTGAGGTGATAGAGCGATATCATCCACCTATCTCTGTAAAAGGTGTGAGAAGTTTTCTTGGGAATGCAGGTTTTTACCAGAGCTTCATCAAGGATTGTTCAAAGATTGCACATCCTTTGTGAAAGTTGTTTGAGAAAGAGTGTAAGTTTCATTTTGATGAATCTAGTCGTAAGTCATTTGGTGAGTTGAAGTAAAAGTTGGTGTCTGCATCTATCATCATTTCTCCGGATTGGAGCAAGCCTTTTGATGTATGTGTGATACGAGTGGGGTTGCTCTTGGTGTGGTATTGGGACAAAGTTGGGAAAAAATCCTTCATCCCATTTACTATGCTAGTAAAGCCCTTAATTAATCCCAAAATAACTACACCGTGACTGAACAAGAGCTCCTTGCAGTAGTCTTTGCTTTCGAGAAATTTTGATCCTATTGTCTTGGCACGGGGATTATAGTGTATACTGATCATTCTACTTTGATATATTTGATGGAAAAGAAGGATCCAAAACCGATGTTGATTCGTTGGGCATTACTATTTCAAGAGTTTGACTTTGAGGTGAAACATAAAAAAGGAACCAAAAATCAAGTTGCTGATCACTTGTCCCGATTAGAAGATGAAGCAATGAGGGAGTTAGGTGAAAAGGCTGAAATTGATGATACTTTCCTTGATGAGCATGTACTAGATGCCTCCCAAGACTTGATTCCATGGTTCGCAGATTTTGCAAATTATCTGGCTAGTGATATCGTCCCACCGGACTTGTCCTTTCATCAAAGGAAAAAGTTCATGCATGATATAAAAAAGTTCTTTTGGTATGAGCCATACTTATATAGGAGTTGTGCCAATGGGCTTATTTGGCGATGTGTGCCAGAAGTTGAGATGTTGAGTGGTTTGGAGGCATGTCATTCTTCCCCTGTAGGTAGGCATCATAGTTGTATCCGGACTGCTCACAAGATATTGCAATGTGGCTACTATTGGTCAACCATCCACCAAGATGCTCATGAGTTCGCCAAGGCATGTGATAGATTCCAAAGAGATGGTGGAATTTCGAGAAAGCAAGAGATCCTTTTAATCCCATTCTTGTGATTGGATTGTTTGATGTGTGGGGCATTGACTTCATGGGCCCTTCTTTGCGTTCTCATGGGATGAAGTACATCCTTGTGGCAGTTGATTATGTGTCAAAATGGGTAGAAGGTATCGCACTTGCGAATAATGAAGGGAAGAGTGTCACTGCGTTCTTGAAAAAGAACATATTTTCTAGATTTGGCACCCCAAGGGCTATTATCAGTGATGGGGGGATCCCACTTTCGCAACAAGTTTTTTAATGATTATTGGAAAAATATGGGGTACGCCATAATGTGGCCACTCCTTACCATCCTCAAACTAGTGGGCAAGTTGAGGTGTCAAACTAGGAGATTAAGCAGATTTTGGCAAAAACGGTGAATGCTAGTAGAACGGATTGGTCGAGGAGGCTTGATGATGCTCTTTGGGCCTACCGAACAGCATACAAAAGGGGTAGTTTTGCATTTAAATAATTAATATCTGCATTGCTAATTTAGTAATTGAGGATATACAAAATTGGAGCTAGAAAAAGAATAAGTTGAATTTGGAAAAGTACTCTCTAAAGGCTAAAGTATTGACTAAAATTTATTTTGTATAATACACGAAAGGAACTTTATTTTTATACGTGCACGTGATAAAAATAAATAAGGTACTCTATTTTAATATATACATGTATCTGGTTGAATAAGACCCAATTTCTCTTGAAATCTAGAATATGCCAATAGAGGCAATGAATATTAGATACATTCATTTACATAGATTTTACCATCTCACGGGAGCTAGACTAGATGTAAAATGTAAACATACTAACCTTGCTGAAGATGAAAACATAAAATAAAATCAATGAGTGTATGGGGATTTTCGTTGATTTATCACATTGACAATGTTCATTTGTTCAAAAAAACTTTTGTTGATTTATCAATCTAGTCAACACAAAGCATCATTAAATACTAAGGATGACATACAACTGATGTAATAACATAATAACTCAATCTTTTATATTTTATAATCTAAAACCACATATAAATGAATAACCAAAGACTAACAACAAGTGACTTAATTAAAAAAGCAAGAATTGGCCATTATAGAAGACTCGACCGCTAGTAAAGTCTTCTTCAAACATGACTTAAATTTCAAGGACTCCAACTATCAATTCCATGAAAACTCTAAGTTTAATATTCCTCATCCTTTTCTGGCTCAGGATGAACATTTAAATCAAACTTCTGATGCTCAACCAAAATAGCACTTTGTATTTGTTTTTAAATTTTCTCTACTCGCAACTTCAATGCCAGCTTCTGCTCCTTCATGTGTTGATTTGGAGGTACTTCCGAGCTAGGGTGCATAATCTTATGCATTAGTATACGTTTTTTTCTTTCTCGTTACATGCTTGTAATTCTTTATGGAGATTTTCCAATGCCTCAAAGTCATTTGATTTGCCCTCAGCATAATCACATTGGTGAGATTCTAGTTTCACTTTGAAAAACTTATCAATTATTTCATATATGCTTGTGGAACCATGGGAACATGGTTTTGCACCAGGTGAAAAGAGCATAACACCGACATCTTCTCCAATTCGAGTTGCAAATTTTGTTGCATCTTGGAAAAAAGTCTTTTTCCTTTTTGAAAAACTCACAGCACGTGCTCTCTCAAACTCTATCAACTTCATTTGAATCTTTTGCTTACCTTTGTTGGTCTTGTTTTCCATTGAAAAAGGAAATAATATAAAGAATAAAGTAAAATGTTTTTGTTGAATAAGGATGGACAAGTTTAAGAAGAAAACTTGTATGATATATAGTAGGTGCATGAGTGGATTTATCACGAGTACTGTAATGTTCTCTTTTTGTGAGATTAGTTATCACGCGTATTGTCATGTTCACTTGTTATAAGTCTAGACATCACGCATATTGTCATGTCCATTTATTGTTTTAATAGCATGAGTCTACTATCACATGTATTGTCAGTTTTGTTTGATGCATTAATATTATAAGTCTATTATTACTTTTGTTTAATATTTTCATATTATGTTTTTCTATTACATGATTACCTTGTAACTCAACAAAACTTATGAAGTCTCAAGGTAATAATGTCGAATTCAATTTAAAAATAAATAAAAATAAACAATGATTAAGTGTATAATGATAATTCGAAAGGACAGACAATTAAAGCAATGATAGAGCTATTTCTTTGTGATCTGGAGGTCACAAGTTGAAGTCGTGAAATCAACAACTAATAATAGTGTCAATTGTGCATCACAAATAAAATCATTACCAAGACCCTACTAATGCATGATGTTTTACGCAATGGACTAATGTAACACCTCAAAAATCATAATGAAGTTTGGGTCGAAAAGTTAAACAATGTTGCAGGAATCTAGTGCTACGGGTTGTAGGAAAAGTCTCCTAGATACTGTGTCAAATTTCTAGAAAATGTCAAGTCTTTGATGTATGACTTGCGTATTGATAGGATAATATGTAGAGTGAATGATGGGTCATAGATGATATTCGTAGCAGTTTCTACACTTAGTGAATGGGATGGATTTTTTTTTATCTACGAATTGGATCTATGGGTCGTGATATGCTATATAGGGCGTAGATTGTATTCGTGAATGATGTTTGGACTTTGGAAATTTTTTGGTAACTTGATGACAACGGGTAAGGTCCACGGTTTGTAGATCAGGTGATGAGTCATAGAGTTGACTCATAGGATTTTATCAGATATTTAAGCTCCACTTGTTGATCCATGGTTTGACAAGATAAATTGTGGTCCTCCCTATGGATAGTAGACACCCAACTGTAGGTTTGTTCGGTAGTTATTTCTTAAGGGTATTTGGGTCTTTTCCTATGCATTTATGTCTATACTATATTGTTGACCCTAATTTTAAGACCTATTACTACCTTTCAACTCCTAAAACTAACCAAATCCTATCATTCTCTCAAATCCCTATCTCTTATCCAAGTTTATTCTCCAATTCTCTCTCAAGCTAAAGGAAGAAGTTAGGGTTCTAAGCTTGAAGTCTCTCCTTCTCTCTTACTTTGCTAAGATTTATTATCAAGGTGTGTGGGAATTCACTATTCTATTTCATTCATACATTGAGTCGCAAAATAATCTCAAGTCTTTTGTTAAATTTCACCTGATTAGGGTTTCATAAAATCTCCATGAATCTTATTTTATGTAGGTTTTCATATAGATCCATGCTTTTTACTTGATTATGATGATGTATTTATGAAGGAAACTTCTGAATTTATGTAGTATGAATTATGAAAGTTATGGTTGTTTTATGAAAATGATAGTTATGAACTAAGGAAGCTTATGAGGTTGGTATCAATAAATTGTGAAATTTTTTCTCACATATTATAAAATCGTGGGTGTGAAAGGTTTTCTCACACATGAATGAATCATATGATTATTAGGAGCTAGTCTATGATGACTTATCATTGGATTGATAGTTTAATTGTGTCTTTCCAAGTATGATAATATGAATATGATTATGACTAACTTTGTTGGAATTTTACTTAGCACCAAGCGGACTTTGAGATGGAGGCTCTCCTTTTAGTAGAGGTCGTGTCTTTAGAAGCAGTCTTCTTGTCTCAAACTATGTGACCCGTAAGATTGTCCTAAGTGACTTAACTAGTGGACCCATAAATAACATATGAATGAATTTTATGGATCCTACCTTGTCAAGTAGAATCCTCTTTTTGATGTCAGTGTTCCATCGAATTCCATGTTATATGGTTTTAGTGTTGGTTAATGATAAATATCCCAAGAAATGAACTATGTTGTCTTCAAAGGGTTTATGACAGTTTCATTATGCTTTAAGAATGTGCTGACCTTGTTTATGCCTTATAGCTTATGAATTTTAAAGGTTTTTACTCATGTTTTAGATTGATCATGGATGTCATGTTTGAATCCTCATATGATCATGTTTATGTCTTCTTATGTATTTCCCATACCTAGTACATTCCATGTACTAATGCATACATGTGTCAATTATTAATTTATTATATAGGTTCTAAAGTATCTCTTTCCGCTTGTGGCTAGCTCGGATTGTTACTCCATTGCTTAGGATTGAATAATCCTCATACTTCAAGGGAAAGATCTTGAAGACTTTTGTTGATTTTATTTCTTTTCATTGAGATTTTGATGCGGTGTATGAGTTACTTCCCAACCACTCCTATGTTGGTTTAGTTTGGCTTGTCAATAAAATTTTGGTATTTTGCACTTATGTTTAGACCTCTTTTTGTGATATGAGACTTTCTAATTAATTGTTCTCTTTTTATTTTCTATTGTATTGAATGTATGTCAAATGAAATGTGTAGGGACTCTCGAAATCCTATCCACCATGTCATGTCAAGGTATACTTTGGGTTGTGACTAACTAGGTATTCAGAGCACAAGATTTAGATAATTTCTTAGGATGTATGAAAAAGCGTGTGAAGTAAAGTCTTGGTATAAAGTGTGAAGCGCTCCACTATTATGAATTGTAGGCTACAAGGCATTTAGGAAAATCCACTTCTCTTACTACTCAGTCTTGTCGTAGAGTTCATTGTAGATAAAAGTGCTTCTCCCAACTCTTATGATGCTTTTCAGGATATGACTCCCCGAAGAGCTTATATGAGAAGGAATGTGGGTGAGAATAAGGAGCCCGAGGTTCCTCAAGTTCTGTTCATCTTTCAGTCATACAAGTGACTCATGTTGAGTTCCGAGATGTTTTTCATGTTTTGACTCAATCTATGTCGACCAAAGCTATTCGAGAAATCACTTTCCCATGAACCTAATTGTGGGTATGGAGACAATAAGGATAAGGGACTTCACTAGGATGAATCCTTCTGAAGTTTCATGGGTCAAAAGTTGATGAGGATTCTCAAGAGTTTATTGATGGTATGTATAAGATATTGGAAATTATAGGAGTTTCACCAATGGAAAAGACGGAATTGGCCTCCTATCAACTTAAGGTTTTGTTATTCAAGTTTGGTTTAACCAATGGAAGGGAGAGAGGGCTATTGACATGGGTCCTCTTGATTGGGAGAAATTCAAATGGGTGCTTCTTGATCATTTCTTTCCCCTTGAGATGAGGCAAGCAAAGGTTCTATTGTTTATCCACTTTCGTCAAGGAAATATGAGTGTGAAGGAATATGCATTGAAGTTCACTCGGTTGGCTATGTATGATCCAATTATGGTTACAAGCTTTAGGGAAAACATGAGTAAGTTTGTGTCGGCTGTGTCCACATGTTGGTCAATGAGTGTCACACCGCCATGTTTATTAAGGAAATGGATATATCCTATTTGATGACACACACCCAAAAAATCAAAGCGGAAAATCTAAAGGAGTTTATCAACCTTCATCATGATAGCGGAGTCATCGTCCTTGCCGCCGACGATGACAACTCTATATGCGTTATAACTTCGTTCATGTCGGGTGAATTCTGGAGGTTCGAAAAAAAAAAGAGAAACAATGATTCAGAAAGACTTAGGGCTTAGGATATATTTCTCCTTCGAGTATAAATTGAGAACTATCACATGGCATTTTAGTTTTAATGGAGATATGATATAAAAATGATAGGAGGCAGCAGAAGTAGGAAGATGAGAGAGAAGACGAAGAAAGTTGTTTTTTTAAGATAGTTAGATTAGGACCAAAATGATCACTTATAACATACATTAAGGACTATTTTAATTAAGAACATATATGAAGGATCAAATACTTCATACCCTATACATGAGAAGCATTTTGATCATTTTCTAAAGATTTTTCTATTAGACTAAATCTAGTTTTTTCTCTATTATACATTTCTATTGGTCCTATAATGGACTTTTTTTTTGTTTTGGAGTCTCACAATGTTTTATTTCATTTTATTATTATTCACCAAAAAAATTGCAGACCTACAATTATAAAATTTATGTAGATGTTTGTTCTTAAATTAAATACTTCTGTCGTCTCATTTTATGTGGCATTTTTTGAATTTCAAGATTCAAACAAGTATATTTATGACTTATAGTAATTTTATGTATTTTAAAAATATGTAAGATCATTTCAAAAAAATTAAGAATTTTATGCGCAATTTCTCGGCCGAATTTAAATTGTTTCACTCTCAAAAAGCAAAAAGTGCCACATAAATTGGGACAGAGAGAATATTCTTCATCTTATTTGAAAATTTTTAAAATTTTAAAATTGAAATAGTGTTTAATGTTTAATCATATGTTCTTTTTGGGGAAAATATACAAGTACCCCTTCAACCTATGCTCGAATTATCAGAGACACACTTATACTATACTCAGGTCTTATTACCCTTCCCCCCCCCCCCCCCTCCCCCTCTCCCCGAACTTATTTTATACATAATTTTCTATCCTTTTCATCCTTTTCAAGTTAGTGCCACGTATGCCAAAAAGGGGTACAAAATTATTTATAAAATAAGTTCAAGGGAGGTAATAAGACAATAGTATAGTATAAGTCTGTCTATGGGATTTCGGGCATAGGTTGAGGAGGTACTTATACATTTTCCCTTTCTTTTTGCAAATATACTTAGTAGGTGTTTGGACACATTTCATATTACGATATAAATTTATGAGATGAAATATGCATTTGGATTTGCGATCTAATTTTGTTTTCATCATGATCTCATGATATGAGATTTTAAATTCTCCAAAAAGCATGATTTGAAAATTTAAAATCATGATCTAATTATTTTCATATACAACTATTAACCAACAAGTTTATATTTTGAAGGAATAATGCACAAGTACCCCCCTCAACATTATGCCCGAAATATCAGAGACAAACTTATACTATACTAAGGTCCTATTACCCTCCTGAACTAATTTTATTAAAAAAAATTTACCCATTTTTGGCTTACGTGGCACTATCTTGTGGGCCCAACGCTGGTTAATTTTTTTTCAAGCTAGTGTCACGTAGGCCGAAAGGGGTAGAAAATTATTTATAAAGTAAGTTTAAGGGGGTAATAGGACCTTAGTATAGTATAAGTATGTCTGAGATTTCGGTCATAGGTAGGGGGTACTTGTGCATTTCCCTATTTTGAACCAAAAGCACTCACATTTACATCTATTAACCATTCATATGAAAGTAAAATTTATAATTTCATATCATTACTTTTAAAAATATTTATATCTAATATAGCGATTATTTTCACCAACAAAATTTATTATTATATATATTTCAGATCGATTCATACTTTTTCGTTTATATTCACTAATTTTATTATTTTTATCAAATTTATTTGCCAACTAAATTGATCAACAAATGACTAAAAGTAACAATATTGCTTGATCTTTTCGGTCATATGTTAGAAATGCAAGTTCAAGGTGAGCATGTTATATTGTACTATATGAGTTGATTATTTAAAGACTAGTTCACTAAAACTTATGTTTAATTTTATTGTTTATTGAATTAAAATTTGATTAATAAATGTTGGATGTTTTAAGAATATATTGTTTTGCAATAGTGTAAGATTTTGTGAACTTTTGTTTATTTGATATGTGTCACGACCCAAAAATGGACGTGATGGCACTCGTCTTATCCCACCAAGACAAGTAAGCCTAAAACTCAACTATTACAATAAAAATGCGGAAAATTTACTATCAACTTACATTATACCCAAAACCTGGTTGTCACGCGTACAAGCCTCTAAAGTAGTACAATCGGATCAAAAGAAAATATAAGTCTCATATGATATTGTTTCTAGAGTAGAACAAAATCATAAACAAGAGTAAGGAGGGATGCTGAGATGACCAACAACTACCTCACAAAATCTCCAGGAAGCCTCGGAAAAGAAGAGAATATATCATAAAAGTTCGGGCTAGTAACCTACAAAAATTTGTAGAAGCAAGGGGTGAGTACCAAACCACACGGTACTCAGCAAGTAAACCTCTAAACACAAGCTAAAGGGATGAAATACGGGTACTCCTACCACCCCCAACCGAACCTCCACAACTACAACCTGCATAAACAACAGCCCAACCTAACAACTCACAGTTTACTTAGAACGTAACTCAACAAAAACATTTAGACAAATTACATATCCTCCACAACAACACTTTAACAAATTACATATCCTCCACAACAACACTTTAACAAATTATATATCATCAACATCAACACTTAAACAAATTAGATATCCTCAATAGCAACACTTCCACAAATTTACATATCCTCAGTAACACACTTCAACAAATTACATATCCTCAACAACAACACTTCAACAAATTTTATATCCTCAATAACAAGCTCAGTATTAATCAATCACAAGTTCCGCAGAAAGGCAATCAGAAGATCAGCAAAACACAATATCAAGTTCACCAATGATAAGTATGTGTAATGCCATGAGATGCAATGTCAAGTATAATGATGCATGTCTGACCTAGTGATACACACCCGCTGTCTCTCAGTCCGGGACCCATGGGGGACATATCTGTCCATGCATCTGTCGCGGCGCACGACACGACCCTCGATAATAGTAACCATCGCGGCGCGCGATACGTCCCTCGAAATATAGTATCCATCGCGGCGCGCGATACGTCCCTCGAAATATAGTATCCATCGCGGCGCGCGATACGTCCCTCGAAATGGTACATCCTCTTTAGTACCCATTCTTTCTCAATGCACATAACACTTGTCACAACCAATGCCTCAGAATAATGCAGATGACAAGTTCACACAAATAATGAGGAGATGACCATTTTCATAACATTGCACAGTTCACAACCAGACAAACATGAAGTTACATCAACAAAGATTCAACAAGACTTCAACCCTTTCTCAACACAACACACATAAACAATTAATCACATTGCCTTTTGTTATCCCCATTCTTTTCATCATTAGAATTAGTCAATGTGGGCAAGTCAACCCATCACCAATCCCGTTACTTCCAAACATATACCACAAGGACATACACGCATTTCATACACTTAACAAGAGTTTAGAAATCCACTTGCCTCAAATAGTCGAACAATGACTCCAAAACTTGAGCCTTCCTCTTTTGGTTGACTTCCAAACCAATAAAATCTATTCAAATAAATAACCACGATATGATTTCGAAACTAACAACATTCATATTGCTATATCTCTAGCTTACACCCAAAACTCATCCAAATTTATAATAAAATTTCTAAATCTTTATTCCAACCAATTGATCAAATCTCATATTTTCTGAATTTCAAGTTTAGGGTTAAATCTTAATTCTCCGAATAACATAATTATAATGATTTTTATATATCATAATGCACCCACTATTTAACACATATCTCAATATATCAAAACTTGAATCCTAATATGATAATCAAATGAAAATAATTAAAGTCGAAACTAACTGCCCAACACATCAATGGTGGACTACAAAACTATCTGCTGAAACCACTTATTTTCAATGTTCCAATTCATATTTATCGTTCCACTATTTATAATCCTAATCTTGGAGTAATCATTGTCCAATGATTAGGACTAATCATTGTCCAATGATTAGGACTAATCATTGTCCAATGATTGAACCATAATACTTATACATATTTATAATCTCAAGTTCACATATTAGTATAAATTATACACGTTTTAACCTAAAAATCTATTCCTAGTTACACAAAAATTTAATAGAAAGGATTAGAATAATTACCTTGATATCTCGAGATAAAAATATCGTTGTTTCTCTTCCTTTTTCCTTTTCTTTTCTCCCTTTTTTTTCTTTTCTTTATCTGCGTTTTTTTTTTTGTTTTTTTCTGTTTCTTTAGGCCATGCGGCTTTTAATAGCCTAGGGCACTTTGCCCCCCTTTTTTTTTAATTATTTTATTAATTTATTTAATTAATTCCTTTTCCATTTTTTTTTAAAGTATATATGTATTAAAAGTAACACTTTCTAATAACCTATTTAAATATTTCAAACTTGGCCTATTATTATTAAAAATAAATAAATTACCCGACATTAATTAATTTAGTTAAATGACAATTAAAAATTATCAAAAATGATCTTTTCGGATCCGGGTCATTACATTATCCACCACTAAAAATCATGTTCGTCCCCGAACATAAGGAAGAAGAAGAAAGAATAATTGACATTATCAGAAGCTTGAATTATGATCTACTAGTTGGTGTTCATATCTCCAAGTGAGCTCCTCCTTAAGACCATTCCATCAAGATAGAGTACTTAGAACTGAGCCTTTGAATCAAACTTTGGAAAATCTATAAATCAAGAGAGACTATCAAGCCACAATTAACTCATGAATCCAATTAAAACTTTAACCCGTTGGACCTTAACACAACCACCATGATGAATTTTTTTTTCTGACATACTAAGATAACCTTCTAAATCTATACTGAATACGAACAAAAAGTGAACATGAACCCACTACCACACACTCTCAATGCACAAATTGTTACCGGTCTTATTATGATTCTCTTCTCACAACACAACCTCTCTACAACTTAAGTTATAATAAAAATTTGATCTTTAGACATCGGGTAGTCATCATGGAAAATCAAACTTATGCAACCCGAAGAAAAATAAGATTAAGTAAACACCCAACAAGCGATACACTTCAAATGTACAACCTCTAATATACTTCAACTATTCTAAACAACTCCGAATATTCCATAATTGAAATTATTAAGTCCGCCAAAGGATCCTACTCTGTCGAGAGGACATAAGAGGATCGGTACATCCGATCCACCACTTGGGGTTCACCCGTAGTTGTAGAAATACACATGAGTATATATATTGAGTCATACTCTAAACCATGTTTAAAATGAAGAAGGTAATCACATAAAGATGTATAGAACCAAGGTCGAATAAAACTAAATACTTCTTCCATAATATCCATATTGAATATTTCCATTCATCTTACTACATCCCTTAATTTTTAGCCATCCAAAACCAACCAGTCTGATATCTATTATAATCTTACACATATTCGACTTATCAAACTTCACATACTCTCACAAGGCTCCACTAAAGCCAACACTCTTAATGCTAACAAACATCATAACAACACCATCCATTTACCTTACTCTCAAACCGCCACTAGTATCAGGTCTTCTTAGCGCACACATTATCGCCTCTAAAAAAAATTTCAAATTATGGCGCTTTCTCTTTCCATTTAAGCATAGCATGATAGATATAAGTCACACCCAAAACCGATAACACTAATTTCAAATCTATATTTCTCCATCAGGGTAAAATAATTAAGTCACACTTAATGTCAACTTCACCTAAACTTTCACATACCATTTTCAACCACCATCATTTACCTCATGCAATAACTCCAAGAAACCCTTGATCACTCCAATATTTATGTATACTATAATCTCATAACCTCTACTCACCATTAACACATTATAACAATCTATTTTGTCTCATCAACAAAGTACTTTTAATCCCCTCCGATCCTCATTAACCATGTAAAATTGTAGGTCCACACTATTTAACATCCATTTGTCACCTATCACATTCTGAACAATCTACCTCGACATAACCACATATAATCTTTCACACGTCATTTATTGTAATCCAATTCTCCAAATTCCTCTAAAGATACATCTTTGACCCTTACAATCTGAGTAAATATCCTTATTCTTGCCTCCTCCTGAAGGTTATATAGCCTATCATTGATTCATTCTGTTAAGGCTATAGCTCATTTCAATTCAATTTGAGTGGTGCCCCAACACCTCATACAACTTTCCAAGAATCAAACTACTAATCAATAAAAAAAATCATAAACTTAGATAGTCATAAGTCATCATTGTAATACAATACTTATTTAACAAACCATTCTTATCATACAATTGCATCTTATTCACAATCCATCACGAACTCTTACTACCATTATGCCCAATTAACTCGTTTCATCACCACGAAGTCAACCATTTCACCAATATGACACCTTAAATCTAGTTATACCAATCAAAATTAAACTAACTCAATCTCATGTGCACTTCCGTACAAAAATCTTCAATTACCTTCACAGAAGTATATCTTGAGACTTCTTTTACCTATAAGCTTGTCAATCTGATATATATTTATTTCCTTGGACATTAAAATGAAATCATCGGTCCATATTTAGAAATTTTGAAATACACTTCTCAACTCAACACATTAATATCGTATCAACGATCCACCACTAAAGCTTTCTTATAAAAATGCTTAACTCAAGTATCCATAGTAACTAGTTGGTTTCCCAAATATGAATTTAACATCGAATCTCATTATATGAGCATGTGATACAACTTATAACTCCTTATGTAGTTAGTATTCATGTTTAACAATTAACATATCTGTTTTTCATATACCACTAGTACCACATCGTGAAAGTCCGTTACATCCACCACTAGAACATATCATACCTACCGAGGATCATATCCAAATAGGTTACACATTTCTACCTATCTAATAGCTTTAAAATAATATCAAATTCGTTCCATATCTAGCCAAGCTATATATATTCTTTCGTAGGACATGTCGATAACAAAAGTAACACATTCCATATATCTAGCCATGTACCTATCAGTACCATTGTAATAGTCATATCATGACTTTCTTTGGTATACACTCAATCTATGGAACCACAAAAGAGATTCTGACTTCAATTGATGCAACATCATTCGCTAAGCAACCCATTAATGTTATGACAAATATATCAACGGTATTTTTCAAGTTACACTATTCATTATCTAGCCAACTCTTTGAACATTTAACTTCTGATTGTCGAACCACTCCAGATATTGTTTATACCACATAAGTACTATTTCTTTTACTATGGTAACTAACCTTACTCAACCCCTTCAAATATGATCACATATTCCTTTCATAAATATATCATTTCCACCTTAATACCAGATCTAACATCGAACCATTACACGACATGCCAATGATTCACAAAAGGAACTAAGCACGAGTTATCATATAAATGAGAGCGAATGGAGTGAAGCGATAAGAATCAAAATGGGACCAAGTACGCACAATAGAGATCCAAGAAGTGAAGATATTTCCTAAAAGTCATTATAGCCTCTCAAAGATAAGTACAGACGTCTCCGTACCGATCCTCGAGACTCTATTTAAACTCGGCTTGTATACACGTGAGACCTATGAACCTGGGGCTCTGATACCATTTTGTCACGACCCAAAAATGGACGTGATGGCACTCGTCTTATCCCACCAAGACAAGTAAGCCTAAAACTCAACTATTACAATAAAAATGCGGAAAATTTACTATCAACTTACATTATACCCCAAAACCTGGTTGTCACGCGTACAAGCCTCTAAAGTAGTACAATCGGATCAAAAGAAAATATAAGTCTCATATGATATTGTTTCTAGAGTAGAACAAAATCATAAACAAGAGTAAGGAGGGATGCTGAGATGACCAACAACTACCTCACAAAATCTCCAGGAAGCCTCGGAAAAGAAGAGAATATATCATAAAAGTCCGGGCTAGTAACCTACAAAAATTTGTAGAAGCAAGGGGTGAGTACCAAACCACACGGTACTCAGCAAGTAAACCTCTAAACACAAGCTAAGGGGATGAAATACGGGTACTCCTACCACCCCCTACCGAACCTCCACAACTACAACCTGCATAAACAACAGCCCAACCTAACAACTCACAGTTTACATAGAACGTAACTCAACAAAAACATTTAGACAAATTACATATCCTCCACAACAACACTTTAACAAATTACATATCCTCCACAACAACACTTTAACAAATTATATATCATCAACATCAACACTTAAACAAATTAGATATCCTCAATAGCAACACTTCCACAAATTTACATATCCTCAATAACACACTTCAACAAATTACATATCCTCAACAACAACACTTCAACAAATTTTATATCCTCAATAACAAGCTCAGTATTAATCAATCACAAGTTCCGCAGAAAGGCAATCAGAAGATCAGCAAAACACAATATCAAGTTCACCAATGATAAGTATGTGTAATGCCATGAGATGCAATGTCAAGTATAATGATGCATGTCTGACCTAGTGATACACACCCGCTGTCTCTCAGTCCGGGACCCATGGGGGACATATCTGTCCATGCATCTGTCGCGGCGCACGACACGACCCTCGATAATAGTAACCATCGCGGCGCGCGATACGTCCCTCGAAATATAGTATCCATCGCGGCGCGCGATACGTCCCTCGAAATATAGTATCCATCGCGGCGCGCGATACGTCCCTCGAAATGGTACATCCTCTTTAGTACCCATTCTTTCTCAATGCACATAACACTT
Organism: Solanum peruvianum; assembly: GCA_027705065.1. Taxonomy (NCBI): domain Eukaryota; kingdom Viridiplantae; phylum Streptophyta; class Magnoliopsida; order Solanales; family Solanaceae; genus Solanum; species Solanum peruvianum. Next base: position 11,468,554 of record JAKWJD010001757.1, on the reverse strand, counting down.
GTCACAACCAATGCCTCAGAATAATGCAGATGACAAGTTCACACAAATAATGAGGAGATGACCATTTTCATAACATTGCACAGTTCACAACCAGACAAACATGAAGTTACATCAACAAAGATTCAACAAGACTTCAACCCTTTCTCAACACAACACACATAAACAATTAATCACATTGCCTTTTGTTATCCCCATTCTTTTCATCATTAGAATTAGTCAATGTGGGCAAGTCAACCCATCACCAATCCCGTTACTTCCAAACATATACCACAAGGACATACACGCATTTCATACACTTAACAAGAGTTTAGAAATCCACTTGCCTCAAATAGTCGAACAATGACTCCAAAACTTGAGCCTTCCTCTTTTGGTTGACTTCCAAACCAATAAAATCTATTCAAATAAATAACCACGATATGATTTCGAAACTAACAACATTCATATTGCTATATCTCTAGCTTACACCCAAAACTCATCCAAATTTATAATAAAATTTCTAAATCTTTATTCAAACCAATTGATCAAATCTCATATTTTCTGAATTTCAAGTTTAGGGTTAAATCTTAATTCTCCGAATAACATAATTATAATGATTTTTATATATCATAATGCACCCACTATTTAACACATATCTCAATATATCAAAACTTGAATCCTAATATGATAATCAAATGAAAATAATTAAAGTCGAAACTAACTGCCCAACACATCAATGGTGGACTACAAAACTATCTGCTGAAACCACTTATTTTCAATGTTCCAATTCATATTTATCGTTCCACTATTTATAATCCTAATCTTGGAGTAATCATTGTCCAATGATTGAACCATAATACTTATACATATTTATAATCTCAAGTTCACATATTAGTATAAATTATACACGTTTTAACCTAAAAATCTATTCCTAGTTACACAAAAATTTAATAGAAGGATTAGAATAATTACCTTGATATCTCGAGATAAAAATATCGTTGTTTCTCCTCCTTTTTCCTTTTCTTTTCTCCCTTTTTTTTCTTTTCTTTATCTGCGTTTTTTTTTTTGTTTGTTTCTGTTTCTTTAGGCCATGCGGCTTTTAATAGCCTAGGGCACTTTGCCCCCCTTTTTTTTTTAATTATTTTATTAATTTATTTAATTAATTCCTTTTCCATTTTTTTTTAAATTATATATGTATTAAAAGTAACACTTTCTAATAACCTATTTAAATATTTCAAACTTAGCCTATTATTATTAAAAATAAATAAATTACCCGACATTAATTAATTTAGTTAAATGACAATTAAAAATTATCAAAAATGATCTTTTCGGATCCGGGTCATTACAATATGATTGCATAAAGAAATGAGACAATTTCAATTGTCTTACAAATTATATTTTTTGTTTGTTTGTGTAAGAGAAAACATACGACATGAACAAATCAAATTGCATCTGCAAATAAAACTTCAATTTTTATCTCATGATTTTATATTGTTATTACGCATTATAATTACAAATTATAATTTTATATCGCATTACCAAACGGGAATGTACTTTTTTAACATGATTCTTTTTTAAAAAATATCTAAGTATGTTTTATCCTCTCCAATTTTAAAAACTAGCAAAATAATCTAATTTGATTAATTTATTGAGAAAAGTCATAAAGTGACACATGGAGTTATCCCGAATTTTTAAAAAGACACCTTAACTATGCAGATGTTCTATTACCCCTTAAGCTATTCCAAACATATATTATTATATCATTTTTGGATCAATTCCAGATTTTAAATGGCAAGTGTAATCACATACAAATCATTGTGTGACACGTGTTAATTCAATTTGAAATATATTTTTTTTCATTTTAAGTTTTTCTTTATTTCTTTCTCTTACTTTTTGGCTTATTTTAGTTTTATTATTTTTATTTTATTTCATTTCAATTTTTAATTTATCTTCCACCCCAACTTTCAAGTTTCCTCTATTTTCTTTCTTTATTCTTCTTCTTCACCTGTTATCCTCACCTAACCCCACACCCATATAAAGTTGAGCCCCTCCATTTTCTTTCTCTTTTCTTCTTCTTATTTGGTCAAATTTCTTACTTTCCAAAATTATACTGTTTCTAGACTTTGTTGAGCCATTGATAACAAAACTAATTATTTTTCTAAGAAAGATCAAAATTTTGAAGGTATCATCATTTAATTTATCTCATTTTCATATAAATTCAAAACTAGAAATGATAATTTCGAAAGCATAAGAATTCTCCAAAAATTGAAAAAGTTTAATTAGAATTTGGATAAAAAACTAAATAATGTCTACTAATCATCTTGAAATCTAATGAGTTTAACACCTTTATCGAAATGTATTAAAATGTCTAGATATAATTATAAAATTGAAGAGAGTTTAATTAATAGTAGAATAAAAAAAGAGATAGAGTTGTGGTAAAAAGTGACATTGAAAGTGATAAGTTAATAAAGATGACAATCAATTTTTGAAGAAGAAAAAAGAAAGAAAAAGAAAAAAATAATAAGGAGAAAAAGTTAAAATAATAAGAAAAATAAAAATATATAATTTATAGTAAATTCTTGTAAAAATAAAATTATATTCGTTTTTTTTGTTTGTTCACGCTCTTTAAGAGAGTGTATACACTCTCCATGTCAGGTGAATAAAAAATGATGTAATAATATCAGTTCAGGTTGTTTAGGAGAGTAATAGGACACTTGCATAGTTTAGATGTCTTTCTGAAAATTCGAGACAATTTCAGGAATCACTTTATGTCTTTTATCTAATTTATTGATACAATTAATTCTTCTGTGAAAGAATAATATCTAAAAGTAGATAGTTACATAATGTCAGATATTAAGGCAGTGTTTGGATGAGTTTTTTAAAGTGATTTAAAAGTTAAAAAAAAATAATCTAAAAGTTATGTATAATTTTGGGGCACCAAACTTTTGACTTTTTTTTTTATTTCACTTTTTTGAATTACCAAAACAAAAATAACAAATAGCTTAAAAGGTCACAAAAATAAAACACTCTAAACCTCCACTAAATCTTCTCATATACAAGTACATGTTATTATAAATACTTTGTCACTTTATTTAAGAGTTTTAAAATCAAAGATAAAGTTATGTTTAGTTATAATATTTATAAATAACTAGTGAACTTATACGCGCTTTGCATGATTATAAAAAATGATAAGTTATGAGTAATTTTATTAAGTATCATATAAATAAAGATGTGTTTATAATATAATTGTTAGACCTTGATTTTTTATAGCAAAGAATAATATATAAATTTAATGCATAATTAATCTTTCGAGTTTTTGCTGACATCCACTCCATATGTTGATCATAATTTAATAATTTGCATCTTATTTTTTGAGTCAAACTAAAATATGCAAATAATAAACATAAAGAATATAAAAAACAACAAAACAATAAATAAATCAATGTTATGATTTCTACATAATCTAACAATATCTCTCAAAAACATAACAACAAAAAAACAAAACAAAGTGATGATTTCTATAAAATTTTAACTATCTTTATTTATACGACTATAATATCTAATATCAATATGATTATTAATTACTTTAGAAAATAGAAAAATAAAAAGTTGTTAATGTAATGAAAATAAATATCATTAAAACTTATATCAAAGAAATAACTTTTTAGTTTCTTAACATTTTATTTAATACTCCCTTACAAAGGTAATTAGATCACATTAATTCGATATTTTAAACAGAAAAATCAGATATTCTAAAACTACATGAAAAGTACTATAAATTACATTTTTTTGCATATTAATATGATGAAAAATACATCTTAAAATGTTAGTCAAAGTTTTTATAGTTTAACTCTTAAAATAAAAATCATGACAAACAATTCCAGACGGAGGGAGTATAATAATTAAAGAATTGAGTTGTAAATGAAGGGAAAAAAAAAGAAAATCAAAAAAACAAAAAATCAATTATTAATTAATAATCAGTTATACTTTTCCAAAAATAAGAAATTCAAAAGCTACCGTTTTGCTTACATATAAAAATATATTTCTTAAATGTTTCTCTTCCTTATATTTCGCTTATTATCTTTTATTTTTGTAGTTTATATATATATATATATATACAAAAAAAAAATCTAAACTCCTGCTACTTAAAAAAAAAGATGAAGTTTAAAATTTAAAAGAATAAGTTATAAATAAATTTCTGATAAATTACAAAAAAAAAATAAAAATCTTTCAAAATGAGCGTGATAGAAATTTATCAGTATTTAAGAAGTGTTTTATTTTTTAATAAATGAAAGAAATTTAGGAGAATGAAATAAAATTTTTAGAAAAATTAACTAATTGTATTTTATTAATGATAAAAAAATAAGATATTTTAATTTTTTTCAACATTTTACAACAAATTAAATGAAATTAATTGAGAAATAATGGGCAGAACATATTCATGGTAATAAAAGGAGACATAAATAAAACATACATATTTATAAAAAATAATAGTAATAGAAGGTACAATGTTAAATTATGGAAATAAGGATCAGAGTTAAATACATTTCTTTTTAGAAAATTATAAAAAAAGAAGGTAGAAAAAAGAATTTCTATAAAAATAATAAATTATAGTAATGATAAAGAAAAATGAAAATTAATGAATTGTAATAATGATGAGAAATTTGAATTTTTTTTTTCAGATTTCATAGATTAGAGAAAATAAAAAATTAAAATATGTAACAAAATAAATGACTGCAAATTAAACTTAAATTTTACTTATATTACATGAAATATTTTCTTTTTTAATGAAAAAACACAAATGTTCTATCAAGGTTTATTAATCAATAAAAATTAAAAAATAGTACAACTATCAATTCCAAAAGTGGATCGATTCTCAATAATCAAAAAGGAAAATAAATTATACCACTAACTAAATTTAAAAAAAGAAAAGTAAATAAACAAATGCAAAAGAATGGCAAAAGCTTAAGAGGTTTTCAAACTCCATATTCAGTCGTCTTCTTCGATCAGCAGCGCAGAAATCCATGGCTATCTCGACACCATCATATTCATCCGACTTTCATCTTTTACAAACAATCTCATGTCCAACATGTAGCAATCTAATGGTATGGTTTATATAGTATCCAAAAGTTAATGTTAAAAAACTTTTCAAATTCTCTAATTAAGTGTAAAGAATAAATTTTCTTAAATTTTACAATTAAGAAAAATGTTTTTAAGGTAAGAATTTGATAACTGAAGCTTTTATGTATGATTTAATGAGGGAGTGATTAAATACTATGCTTTAATATATTATAAAAATGTTTAATAATATTTTATATATTAAAATGAAAAAAGAAACTTTACACAAAAAATCTACAATAAATAAATAAAAAATCCAGCCCTTAGAGGCATGCAAATCAGCAATTTTTGATTCAGATTTATATATACAGATATAAATTTTTTCAAAGATACGTTTTTCTAAAAGTTGTCTGTAGCCGGCGATATGCAGGCGCCCATCTAGGACCCTTTCAAAGTTTTAAACATTGTTCCCACTACCACTTTTTTTTTTCTCTTTTATTTTTTTATTTTTTTTATATATAGTATCTATTATCTGACTAGAACACTAATGATCCAATCTTTACATTTCAAATAAGGTGATCATTAGGACATGTTTGATTTAAAAATATTTTTAGAATTTGTGCGTTCACTATCAGGATTTCAAACCATTTCAGTAATCATCACAAGCAAAAGTAAACTGGTTACAAAAGAGTGAGAAAAAATTGTTAATCTCACAATCAAGCAATAACTCTATTGCTTCAGGAACCTAAGCAAATATGACTGTGCCTACTAAGCTATCACCACTAGACAACTTAGGATTTTACTAAGCAATACACAGGTTGTCCACTAAATCACCAATCTAATGAAGATTTGAACTTTTTAAAGCAACATACAGGCTGTCCACTAAATTAGTCGAACTTAACTAATTTAGATTTCTCTGACAGAAACAAACTGAATCCTTTATAGATTAGGACCAGATTACAATTTCATATCGAAAGAAATACTTCTAAAATACCTACACTATGACATCTTTACGTGAGTTGCTCTTTGAATTATTTCTTTTCTTCAATTTTTTCACTATTTGCAAGAGTTTTTGAGGTGCACTTTTCAAAATGCGAAAAATGATTGTGAATATGGGGATGCTTTGTTTATATAGAAAGGTCATAGTATGTTAAACAATTCCATTGACTGAGGTTTCTGACGCGTCTGTGACTTCTACCACAATTGGAGACTGTGCACCAATTTTTTGTACTTTTGCCAGCTGGGGCAACAAAAAGTATATTGAGCCAAGAACTAGGTTCCTTCGTAAGGTCCCTTTCTTTGTAAAATCATCAAAACTACAAATAACAAATATATATCACATTATTTGAAAATTGTGATTTGATTATGAAAAATTCAAAATACGATTTAAAGTTGTATTCTCAATTTGAACATTATCTTATAATCTATTTTTCAAACTCAATTTTCATTTACAGTCAAATACATTTAAAGCATGAAAAATTTAAAATTTTATTTAATGATAATTTGTGAAGTGTAAAATGCAAAAATGTATTTTGTAAATAATTTGAAATTTTTCAGAGGAAATTTCATTTAGTCAAGATTGAAAAAAAAAGATCTAATCAAGTAAGTTAAACTCATGTAATAAATAAATTTTCTATAAATAGTATATATGAACGAATATACACATCTAGTATATAACTATAAGTAATTATATAATATTTGTAAAATATCAATACATTACCTATAAGCTATAAAAAAAATCACTTGCATATATACTTACGATTATTAGTTGTTTTTTTCATTTTTTATTATTCATTTTTTTAAAAGAAGTCCATTTTATTGTTAATTGTTGCGTTGTTAGAAATCTAATGCTATGGTCCTTTTAGTCCATAATTTTTTCTTTTTTATTTTAAAAAAATGGAACAGAGGGATCATTATGCAAATGTTAATCAAATACTTTTAAATCGATGAATATAGGTTAAGACAGTGACATTAAAAAAGTAATATTTGCGCACTTACACATAAAAACAATATTAGCTCGAAGGAATAAGTGAAGGAATTTGCTGTCCATGTTACACCTATTAATTATTATTGTTTATTTAACAATCCAAATGAGGCATTCTAGAACATCAGTAAAGACGTGTCCACCCATTAGAAAATATAGATATTATGAGATACTAAGCTTTTTTTTATTTTCAAAAAAAAAAAAAAAAAGATCTTATGCAAAACATTATGCGGTGTAAAGAAATATTTGTCAATCTGTCGTATATATTTGAAAAAAACTAAATTCTTTGTGCTAGCACGAAATTAATATTTATTATATTTTTATTTAATTTATGTGATATAAATAAAATTTAAAGAATTAATTAAAATTTTAATATAATTTTTAAATATTTTAAATTATTAATTATTATGATTTATACTAATTTTTAATCAAATCCATTACAAATTTACCTAAGCAATAATGACATCCCAAGTATTAATGACATTCAAAATAATAAGTTGTAACAAAAGGATATGACTTTTGACTTTAAAACTAAAACATAATTAAACTGGGTCTCATAATTATTATTTTTATGGGTCAGTGATTTTCAGAAAATTATACACAAACTAATAAATTTGAATATTTTTCTAAAAAAGAAAGCATGTTTATTGAAGCAGATTCGTTTATAACAACCTACCTACTTCAACGTCAACTATATCTTTTATATACAAGGAAATTATATATACAAAAATAGAATATTTATACGTGTATAACTTAAATTCATATAAAAAAATATAATTGGGTGATTGGACATGGTATATCTTTTGTTATCCGTTAATCATTCCTGACTCATGTTAAATTTGTTTAGACTTCCTTTTTGTTTCCTCCACAGACTCGGTTCTCCTAATTTTTAAATCTATTATCTTAGACTTAAGATTTGTCTGGTATGAGCCATAACACAGTAACACAGTAAAATGAGGATATATATAATCCATTGATTTTTTATTTCAAAATTTTTATTTTTCGTTCCTAGTAACAAACCATCCCTAGTTTATGCGTAGTGTCCTACTCAGTTTATTTTTTTACTTGATATTTATTTTGTAATAGATTTTTATTTATCACTTTTCAAGAAAAGATAATTTATTTTATATTTTACTCTAAATACTATTTTTCAAAACTTAATACTAGACATCTATTAATAAAAAATAAAAATAATATAATAAAATACTATATTAATAATTATATTTTAATAATGTGTGAAATTAAACTGTGACAAATAGAAGTAATAGCTAAAGAGTTTGTCACCTTCGTAGTTTCTAGGTAACTTGCCTTGTTAATCGTCTTCTAGAAAGAGCTGAAGATTTATTCATTTCCTCTACTCTTTTAAAATTTTTATAATATATATGTATATTCAAGTTAAAAAATATAATACTTCTTTATTAAACTTTTTATTTTTATTATTACAATTATTTTCTTGGTCAAACGTCTATCTTAATCAGACCAAGGAATATATATATTCGTTTACATCACGCATGACGAAGAAATCAATGACCAATCGGGACCTCTGAAAATCACCAATTTTTTTAAATTAAGTTTTTACCCTTACATGCTTTTATATAACCGCCTATTGACGTATTCTTCTTAAAATAAAGAGCAAGATTCAAATTGACTTCATTTTTAAAATAACAAACTTAAACTTTTCATTTTTCCTTTCGTCTTTAACAAGCATATCATATTATATTAATAATATTATTACAAGCCTTTTGTCTATTAATACCAACTCATCAATTCCACAAATTACACACAACTTTATCTGTTTCTATGGATACTTCTACTAGATTGAGAGTTTTGATGTTTCCATGGTTGGCTCATGGACACATCTCTCCTTACTTAACTGTCTCTAAAAAACTTGCTGATCGCGGATTTGATATCTTACTTTGTTCTACTCTGGTTAATCTCAATCTTATCAAGAAAAGGATTCCGAAAAAGTATTCTGTTTCGATTCAGCTTGTTGAACTCCGTCTACCGGAATTGCCTAATCTTCCTCCGGAATATCATACAACAAATGGACTTCCACCTCATCTCAACTCGACACTCAAAAAAGCTGTTAGAATGTCAAAACCTGGATTTTCAAAAATCTTGCAAGATTTGAAACCTGATTTGGTAATCCATGATGTATTGCAAGTATGGGCTAAGAAAATTGCAAATTCATATAATATTCCAGCAATAACACTTGTAACTTTAGGTGGAGCTGTTCTTTCTTACTTTATGCATCCAATGAGAAAGCCAGGGACTGAGTTCCCTTTCCCAGCTATTTATCTGACGAAAATTGAGCAAAAAAGAATGCGAGAAATGATGGAACAAGTTTATAAAGATAAGGATCCTGATGATGGGGATCCTTTTGCTGAAGATCCTACACAAGTTATATTGTTGATGAGTACTTCATTGTCAATTGAGTCGAAATACATTGATTACCTTAATGAATTGACCCAAGCAAACTACGTTCCAATTGGTCCTCCAATCCAAGAACCTATGAATGAGGATGATGGGGATATCGAACTCATCGATTGGCTAGGAAAGAAAGAAGAACATTCAACTGTATTTGTCTCCTTTGGAAGTGAGTATTTCTTGACTAAGGAAGACATGGAAGAGATAGCCTATGGATTGGAACATAGCAATGTTAATTTCATATGGGTTGTAAGGTTTCCAAAGGGGGAAGAAGTCGATCTTGAAGAAGCACTACCAACAGGTTTTCTTGAAAGCATTGAAAACAGGGGAAGGGTAGTTGATGGATGGGCACCACAACCAAGAATTTTAAGCCATCCAAGTACGGGAGGATTTGTAAGTCATTGTGGTTGGAATTCAGTAATGGAAAGCATAGATTTTGGTGTGCCAATAATAGCCATGCCTATGCACATTGATCAGCCAATAAATGCAAGATGGATGGTGGAAATCGGAGTAGCTGTAGAGATTGTTAGAGATGATGAAGGGAAGGTTCACAGAGAAGATGTGGCACAAGTAATCACAAGTGTTATTTGTGAGAAAACAGGGAGATATTTAAGGGAAAAAGTCAAGGAAATAAGTGAAAAGTTGAAGTCCCGAAGAGAGCAAGAAATGGATGCAGCCGTTGAAGTGCTATTACAACAATGCAAAAACAGAAAGTTCATTAATTCTTCTAGCTAGTATCAAAAATTGGATTACTAAATTACTCTGCCCATTCCTTCTTATTTGTCATAATTTTCTTTTACAGAATCAAATAATATAAACTTTAATTAACATCTTTTTTGGTAACCAATGTAAATTACTTTCAAATAACATTTTAAGATATATGTCGTAAGGAGGAAAATTTCAAGAGTTTGAAACAAAATTTAGAACTAACTAGATGCGAGTGATTTGACATAAATTATGTATAATCTGTTGGGAATTAAACACACAACACACACAAATAATCTAGAGAAAAGAGAAACGGAACACAGACGGGACACACAAGAATTTAACGTGGTTCGGTTTCCCTACTCCACGACTGTAACAGGAGGATTTTATTTCACTTGTGCTGCTTCAGAATTACAAATACAAGGATCATATTTATAGGAAAACCAAATGGTTAACCTAGGGTTTCAGTAATGGGTCGGGCCGGCTCACAAGCCTCCACAAAGCCCAACAATCTCCCACTTGGAGGCTTGAAGAATTTCAACTGTCATCCACTTAGAACACTTGTATGTCTAGTAATCTTTTTCAACTCTCTCCTGCTACAACGGCCTTCTCATCAGTCAACTGAAAGGCCCGTTGAAGCTCCCCAAAGCTTCAACACATCAGTCACGGCTGAAACTGCCCTTGACTCGTCCTCGGTCCCTACCGGCTCCCACTTGAGACACGAACTGCCGGATCCTAGAACTCCCTGAGAACAAACACTCTCCATACTCAGCAAGAAATTTTCTGGAGACGTATCAACAGCTAGAATACTGGTTCTCTTGACCCACTGTCTTCTAGGAGCCTTGGCTGAAGCACGGCCGGTGCTCCCACTGCCACAAACGCCTCTGACTGGTCTTCCTGAACCTTTCCTTGCTCGTTCATCCTGAATCTGACCTGTGGCTCTGGGTTTCTTTCTTGCAAAGACAACCTTCTTCTGCCCACGAGATTCTGTGAACCGGACTTTGTTTTTCTTCTGAACTGGGACGGTCACTCCCTCAGACGGTAATCCGACAATATACAACGATCCTCTTTTTGTTCCACGAGCCATGACAAGATTGCCCCTCACGACCTTCCACTGCCCATTTCCGAACTTCACATGATGTCCCTGTTCATCCAACTGCCTAACAGAAATCAAACTTTTCGTCAAGCTTGGACCAACTCTGACATCCTTCAAGGTCCAGAAACCGACTGGCGTCTTCAGCACCATGTCACCCATGCCCGTAACATCAAGAGCTCTATCGTCTGCAAGCCTTACCTTTCCAAAGTCTCCAATAACCAGATTCTGCAATGCTTCACTGCTGTGGGTAGCGTGAAAAGAAGCACCAGAATCCATGACCCAGGAATCCACATTGCTCTCCGCGCAACAGATAAACAAATCCTCGTTGGCGCTGTCTTCTGCAATGTTGACTTGTTTGTCTTTCTGGCATTGATTCCTGAAATGCCCCACCTCCTTGCAGTTCCAACATGTTACACCTGAGCCATCCCGAGCCTTCGACTGACTCCTTCTTCGGTTCCTGCTCCCACTACCTCTGTTATTTCCTCTGCCTCTGACGACGTTTAGCATATCACCTGATGATTCTCCAGAACTCCTTCTTCTGACATCCTCGCCAAGAACGAGATCACGAATCTTCTCAAAGGTGAATCCATTAGGTCCCACTGAACTGGCAACTGCTGTAACCGTTCCGGACCAACTGTCAGGCAATGATGATAACAGTAGTAAAGCTTGAACTTCATCATCGAACTTAATGCCAACTGACAAAAGTCTGGCTAAGATCGAATTCAATGAGTTGATGTGCTCGGTAACTGAACTGCCTTCCTTCATCTTTGTGTTCACCAACTCTCTAATCAGAAAAATTTTGTTTGCTGCAGATGGCTTCTCGTACATGTTAGACAAGGCTTCCAAGATGCCTTTCGTTGTCTTCTCCTTAAGAATGTTGAACGCAACATTCTTGGTCAACGAGAGTCGGATAACTGACATAGCTTTCCGATCCAAAACTGCCCACTCTGCATCAGACAATTTTCCTTGCTTGTCACCCAACACTACGTCCAAATCTTTCTGAACCAGCAAATTTTCAATCTGCATCTTCCACCAACTGAAATTTGTACCATCGAACTTCTCAATTCGGAACTTCCCATCTTCTGCCATCTCAAAGGACTTCGTCAATTCCCTTAACGGCGTCTACAGACAGCGGGCGGCGATTTGGACGATGCTCACGATCTGGACGCTCGCGGCTGGATCTGAGGCTCCTCGACGCGGCGGCCACTGGACGGCAGCGGCGTTCTCTGCCTCGCTACTGCTGCGCGGCTTTCTCCCTCGCTGGGCTACGATCTGTGGCAGATCTCCTTCGATCTGGACTGCCTGGTTCGCGGCGGCTGCTGCTCGCGAATGGCGGTTCCAGATCCTCGGCGTCTTGCACGGCTGTAGCTTGCGAACGGCGGCGGGACACTCCTTCCCGACGCGGCGGCCAACGGAACGGCGCGACGGACAGCACACGGACGACGGCTGTTCGCACCCTGCGCAGTTCTCCTAGCCGGCTACTGCTTGAGGTTACCCACACGGTAACGGCGGCTACTCCTCCCTGCACACAGTTCTTCACACAAGAACCCTAGGTGACAATTTCTCACAGTTTGTGTTACAATGTTGTTGAAACCTCGCTCTGATACCAATTGTTGGGAATTAAACACACAACACACACAAATAATCTAGAGAAAAGAGAAACGGAACACAAACGGGACACACAAGAATTTAACGTGGTTCGGTTTCCCTACTCCACGACTGTAACAGGAGGATTTTATTTCACTTGTGCTGCTTCAGAATTACAAATACAAGGATCATATTTATAGGAAAACCAAATGGTTAACCTAGGGTTTCAGTAATGGGTCGGGCCGGCTCACAAGCCTCCACAAAGCCCAACATAATCATGCTGTAAGGTGTGATTTCCATACACAATGATAAGAAATCAAATTTGGTTTCTAATATATCGAACCATTTGTCAATCGGAGTATGGTACAAAAGGTTATGAATGATTTACGAAATTACCGTGGAAAAGTTGAAAGTCCATCTAAGTATAAAAATAGAGGTGACCCTGAAGAGTGAGAATGAGAGATGGACAAGTCCTCACCTTAGACTTCGTAGTGTGAGGCTAAGAGAAAGGCAAAACCTCGTTGTGGTAATGACTTGGTTGGTCATTTTTGGGAAGTTTCGTGAATTTACTGTTTTTCCCTCTCAATATCGACCTCCGGTCATTTAGAAGTTGAGTTTTGAAAATCGGTTTCGAACTTTGAGTATAAAATTGAGAATTTGGTAAACTTTGAGTTTGAAAGTCTAATGTTGTTAAAAGAGGGGGTTTTGGTATCTTTTGGAGTTTCAAGTGTCGAATTGTAATTTCATCGATTCCATCATTCTCGAAATGTGGAATTTCGTCTAAGAGAGTTGCCAATTTCAGATTTGGAGTCCTTTTGAGAATTTGAAGTCCTAAGTAATGCATTTGTGATACTGTTCATTAAAAATATCTTGATGTACTCCAAGACCAGGGGGATCACGATCAACATCTGAGGATTTTACTCCAGAGATTGAGAGTATAGAAACATTATGCCAAGTTCTCAAAGTGCGGGTTTTAGCTTAATACATTGGCATTTTTGGGACACATGACATGTGTCCCAAGAGGGAATTCGGGTAGATCCACCCAAAATTGAGTAGTGAGGGGTTGGACCAGAGCTACGTTAGTTACTGAGATCAGGAGTTGTGTGGGACTTGCTGGCTATTATAGACGATCCGTGCAAAGCTTCTCCACTATTGCATCTCCTTTGACTAGATTGACTCGGTAGAGTGTGAGTTTTCACTTTTGTTTTTTTTAAGTTTCCACTGGTCTAATGAGTGTGAGGAAGGCTTCCAAAATCTCAAGACCTTATTGACTTCGATTCATGTTTTGACTTAACCCAGGGAGGATTTGGACTTCACTGTTTATTGTGATGCTTTTTCAGGATTAAGTGGTGTGCTTATGCAGAAAGTAAGGTGATTGCTTATGCTTCTATATAATTGAATACCTATCAGAGGAATTTCCCTACTCATGATTTAGAGTTGGCAGCCATGGTGTTTGTGTTTAAGCTATGGCGACATATATGTATGGAGTTCATTGTGAGGGCTTCACAGATCACTGTGTTACACCTCCAATGACTTAAGCTAAAGCTTTGAATGGAGTCTAACAACTTAAAAAGGGTTAAAATGGTGTTTCTATACCTAACCTATTAAAATTAAGTTGGTTAAGATGTATTAGAGTCTTAGTGTCAAGGAACGACCAAGACGTCCGGAGACTAGTGAAAATGATTTAGTGTGCCTTTAGGTATTGCAAGGGGTTTGAAGAGTCATATGAGGTCTAAATCTTGTAAAAATTCGTAGAATACATATTAGTTCGTGTTTAGGGTCAAAACGTTTGGGTACGACTCCCCAAGGACCACTCTAAGGGTCCTTGAGGAGGACCCAACCATTTGACCCAAAAAGTTGTCAAATGACAGCATGACTTACAGTGGGCAGTGACGAGCCGTCACTGGGTTTACGCCCCGTAAGTGAGGATAATGGGAGACTTAGTCTCCCAACCAAGCCTGCTCCTTTCCCCTTCTATGACCAAACCTTTAACCTGCAGGACAGGACGTAACACCATCTACTATCCGTAGGTCGTGGCCGTAGGTCACTGCCAGGTAAGTGAGTTTCACTATTAAGTCAAGGGTCTTATTAAGAGTTAGTTATTTAACTAGGGGCTAGGAGGGGTGGTTAGTGAGTTAATTACCTAACTATAAGACCCCAACCCCAATACCCCAACTCATACTAACTAAACTCACAAAAGACAACTCAAAACTCAACTTCTCTCAACTAAGACTCCAATGAAGAAGATCAAGCTTTAAGACTCCATCGAACAAGATCAATCTTGCTCTAGGAATTCAAGAAAAAAAAATCTTATCCATTAATCCTTAAAGATGGATAAGGTATAAAAAATCTTCACTCTTGTGACTT
The DNA here is from genome assembly GCA_027705065.1 of Solanum peruvianum. NCBI lineage: Eukaryota > Viridiplantae > Streptophyta > Magnoliopsida > Solanales > Solanaceae > Solanum > Solanum peruvianum. The sequence continues at coordinate 11,453,354 of JAKWJD010001757.1, read as the reverse complement.
CTTTCCCCAAGGTTCCTTCAAATTGAATTTCAATATTCTTCCAAATTTCTAGATTTCACTCAATTTCGTTGGTCACCTTTAAACTTGACTTACTTGGTCTAGAATTGATTAATAATGATTTCTTCTGAATGATTAAGAATTAATTGATGTATTACAATAGGTTTTTGACCTAATTCCTTAAAGACCCATGAATGTCCCTCTTCTCTTAACCCTAACTCCTGAATTTATGTTGATCAAGGATTAGAGGTGATGTAATTGAGTATGTTCTTGCATAATTGAATATAGTATGATGATGTTAATTTATTTTATAGGTAATTATCATTGATTTGGGGATGAAGTCTTGAAAGGGTTTCTTGGAGGCCATAGGTAAGATCTTCAAGGTCATGAATATTTTATTGTATTATTGTTGGCTTATCTTGGATAATGTTGATCAATTGAAGTATGGATGATGAAGTTATGAATGTATAATCATGCTATGAATATGATGTTGTGAGATGATTTTAGGTAAGCTAATGTGAGGGATTAAAAAGTTATTGTACACCTTATAACTATGTTATGAAGTAATGTTCTCACTTGATGTTGGGTTGTGATGAAAAGACTTTCTCATCCAAAACCTATGAGCTTTGTATACGTTATATGAGGGGTTGAACTCCTATGAACTATGTTATGAATTGATGTTTGAGAAATACTCAAAGACACACCAAAAAGGGAATTTAGCTTAGCACCGAGAGGATATGCATGAGAGGGGTCTCTTCACAAGGAAGCTTACCCCGATGTCTTCATGAGATGGAAACTAAAATGCTATATAGAATAAACAAAGTTTCTAGTAACAATCTACATATCCCTTAACTATGAAACCCACATAGGATGTAGCTACTGGATCCACCTAGATGTTATACGAATGTTTATGTCTTACCTTGGCAAGTAGGATACCCTTCTTTCGGTGTGAGGGGATGATACCGGATTCCATGTAGCTCACATGGTCTATGTCGGTTATGGAAAAGTTTCCAAAGTATTAAAATGAATGAACTAAAGTAAGAAGATGAACACTAACTCGGACTACTTAGGAGGTGTTACTTAGTGTAGGTAAGGGTATGTGACTTTACCTATTCATTGCACAAGTGGGCCTTGAGGGGAATTATAGGGTGTGTTCTTTATGTATACATGTTATGAATTAAATGCATGTTGTTGGTCCCATACGATATGTATGATATTGATTTCACTTGTTATACATGATGTTGGTATATATTGGTATGCATGGTCTTGACTACTCATGATATGATGATGGATGAGGTAAAAACAATGCTTGTGATCTTTTTGTTAGTTTACTTGGTTTATGTGGGGTTATTGGGCTTCACATACACATTGCACTAGTAGACTTGGATTGGGATTATGAGTAAACGTATTGTGACATATTGATAAATTGGACTCTAAGTATGAAATGCTGACTATGATTCTATTATGATGTTACTCTTTAAATATGAATATGCCTTGTTGTTGTGATATGGACTTGTATATTGTTCTTGGAATGTGTATGAAGACTTTTAAAAGTGATCTTAGCATGCTTATAACAAAATATCCCATTGTGCATGCTTTCAAATATTTTAACTTGTATATGTTTCCATACTTATTACATGTGGTTTGTACTAACCCACATTTCTCCTATTATCTACACAAAGTGTAGGTTCAGGCCATTGAGGTGATTCTACTCCTTTCTTGAAGAAACTTGGATTTCTATTCCCAAGTTGGTGATTCCTGAAGTACGAGAATGGATATGCTTGATTCTAATTCTAGTTCCACTTTTCTTATTGAAAAACTATATTGTAATTCGTACTATAAGGCTTGTTGTTGATGTAAGGGCGAAGTCTCAGTTCTCATACTCTTATGTTTAGATGGCTATGTGAGACAAGTTAGTTCTATTTTTGATATATGAAGCGAAACTGAATTTCAAATGAAAAGTTCTTAAATTTTTTGCTTTTATTCTATCCATGATGCAATGATGAATATTAAGGGCTTGTTAAAGCCTCTTCGAGGACGAATACGTAGGTTACCACTAGGGGGTGCTATTCGGTCGTGACAATTGGAGTCTTCATTACATCTTCATGTTATCTCCTGCATTCAGGTTAATCAAAAAATATATAAAAATAAAATAGATTAAATAGATAGAATACTGTAAATTTGAAGCCACAAAAACCACTATTTTCCTTAAGAAATTTGATTCCTTCACTGTACCCGAGGTTGCAGATCAATTTCTCCTTAAGATAAAATGGATTAATATGTTAAAGAAGTAGCGGTACCTCAAACTTTGATAACTTCAGCGAACACATGAAAAATAGTAGTTTTCTGGAAGGAACATGTCCCTTCAAGAAAAATATTATCGTTACACGTGAATTAAGATAAATCTTGTTACATTAAATTAATTCTGTTAATTAATTAATTAAATAACATCTTGAATTAATTTATAAGAGAAAGGAAATTAGAGAAAAGAATTTAATTAATGAAATTGATGAAATAAATTTTGTCCAAAATAATTATCAATCAATCACATCATTGTCAAATCCAAATCCGAAGCTGAAGCTGAGGCCAAGCGTGCAACGACGACAGCGCGAGGGGGCACCTTCTTCTTAACCCTTTAATAAGTAAAGGAAGTGTTTCCTAATATAAGGAAAACAATTTCTTTTCTTCTATCAATATGAGAGAAATGACTTTTCATTTGCACTTTGCAAATGACTTTTTATTTTCCCTCCAAAATTGGTTCCTTGACTTTTCCATTTTGTCTTCTCTTTTCCCATTCACATTTTGCTAATACCCGACAACCATAAGTGACCACCGAGATGCAGACACGGGAACTAGGATCACAAGTGACCCAAGCTAACCCTGCTGGCATGATCATGAGCATACTAATGAAAATAAACTGATGCTGAAGCTAAAACATAATTAAAATGAAAAGATGGGGAATACCCATATGCTATATTTGAGATATATGAAAATTGATGATGTTAATATTGAGAAATTACTGACTCAACACTAAGCTGAAACTAACTGTCTGAAAATAACCTCTAACTGACTAGAAATGCTGGGATAGGCCCTAGATAAGTCTAGCAAAAACTGAAACTAAAGGACTAAATACTGAAAAGAAACGCATGACTATTTTCCTCGGAAAATGAGGGCTCACCACTGATTCTGCTGAACTGGAGATCAAGAATCGATCCAAGCATGATATGGATGTTGAGAACCTAAACCTGCATCACGAGAAGATGTAGCGCACGTATGCGTTAGTACTTGAAAGGTACTGAGCATGTAGGATAGAGTAAATCTAAAGTAATACATAATTGAACAAGCATAAAACTAAGTATAATATTATGAACATGATATACTAAATTCTGAGCTGACTGAATGCAATGACCAAATCTATAACATGCTGAGACAGGATGATACGTGAACTATAAATATGGTCAATGCAATATAGTCTGACTGAACTGTGGGAGCTAATAATAATTGATAATAAAACCACATGAGCTATATGTGGAGTCCAATGTATACGCCTCATCGAGAGGACCCAATATACCCTACAAGAGGTATAAAGGCATGCTGGTATGATCACTGAACTTATGCCCACTGAGGGGACTTACAACCTACTTGGCTAATAGTTCTGGGACTATTTGGGTACACTGAACCCTAGTCCAACTTGGTATTATGATACTCCAATGAATTAAGTAGTTAACTGATTATGAATGAATTTTTGTAAATACTGGATAGCTCAAAACTGAACATGCATACTGAGAATGCAACAATAATTTTGATTAATGATGCATTAGTAACTGAGGCATGTATAACTGGATAATTGAAATATCTGACCTAGCATGTTTAATTCAAGAACTAAAGAAATAAATATCTAGGGTTCTGAAATCCATGCAATAATCTAAGTAATAACATGGTAATTTGATTTGGAACATATAACTAAATAATTCATGACGTTCTGTTGAAGTTCTAGAAACCCTAGCTCTAATCATGATATGGGAATCAAGAATCTGACTGAAAACTAGGGACCCAATGAGTGAAAGAAATCCACTAGTGAAATCCCACATACCTGGTGATGAAATTCACAGAGTAATCTTTAGATTTTGGGGATGGAATTGATGAAAACTTGTTGCATTCTTGAACTAGGGTTTTTGACCTTTTTATCATTTCTTGCCTCTAATTTTCTAAGTTTTGATTAATGATTTGACTTAGGTAAGTTTTAGTTATGTTTCTAGGCTTAAAATAACTAAAATCTCATGATTTTGGATCAAAATGACGTATCTTAAGGGTACAACAAAGTAGAAAAAGACCAAAAGACCCTGAGTTAATTGCTGTTGGAGCAATCAACGACCTGGACTGATGGGCCATCGTTCAATCAACAATCTGTCGTTAAGGTCCGTCGTTTTGGTCTGCTCAATAGGCCTTCACTAAAATGGGCATAACATTTCACTCGGAGGTCACAATTAGCAAACGCAGTGGCCCTGGAAAGCTAATTAAATTATCTATCATATCATAGGTCATGGGACACCTAATTAATTTTGTGCTAAAATTAAATATCATTGGAAGTTTACCCAACAACATTTTCCCCCTAACTGAATGCTAACCTTCACCTACGGCCAGACTTACAGACCATAGATCGAACGACGGTCTATGCTAGTCATTCATAGTTTGTGTGAGAGGCTGGATAATGGGGTCTTCATCCACGGACACAGACTACAGACCGTAGTCTAACTTACATACCGTAGGTCTGTCCGTGGGTCGAGACTTAGCTGATGTTTCTGAGCTGTGTTTGGGAGGGGTTGTAGTGTCAATCTACGGAACTGTTGTATGAGCTGTAAATCAGACTACGATCCGTCAATGGTGATCGTCAATTGGACCTGCAGTTTCTGAAAAGCTAATTTTTTGGTCTGTTTTAGATACGGGGTGTTACAGATATACCATGTATCAAACTTAGAAACCATTAAAAAGTCCTTTATGCTTTTATCATGGTTACTGAACATTGTCTCATCGTGAGAATAGACCACAAAATAATTTGAACCATCATCTATGACTTTTTTTTATCTCCTTGAACCAAGATCTTAGGATCTCCAGTCTTATAGGTAGAGTTACCACCACGATGAATTGTTCTCGGCCGTAGGCCAATTCCATCAATGATTTCTTAACTCCCTCTTTAGTTATACCTTTTATAAGTGAATCTGACACATTATCCTTTGACTTTACATATTCAATTGTGATAATTCCACTGGAGAGTAGTTGTCTAACAGATTTATGTCTTCATCTTATGTGACGAGACTTTCTGTTATAAATAACGCTTTTAACCCTTCCTATTGCAACTTGACTATCACAGTGCATGCATATAGGGTCCATTGGTTTGGGCCAAAATAAAATATCTTTTCAGAAATTCCAGAGCCATCTTCTTCATCTGCCTTATCTAAGGCGATGTATTAAGACTCCATTGTAGAGCGAGTTGTACATGTTTGTTTGGATGATTTCAAAGATATTGCTCTTCCACCAATAGTGAAAACATATCAACATGTGGATTTCGTTTTAGTAGACCTAGTAATCTGATTTGCATCACTGTATCCTTCAAGAACTGCTGGATATTTGTTGTAATGCAAAACATACTTTTCAGTGTCATATAAAAACCCCAAAACTCCCTTCATTTCCAACAAATAATTTTGATTGGGATTAGTTGTGTATCGACTAAGTTTACTTACAACGCAAGCTATGTCTAATCGTGTACAATTCATGACATACATCAAACTTCCAACACTCTGTCATAGTCCCATTGAGACTTACTTTCACCTTTATTCTTTGTAAGATGAATGTTCACATCAATTGGGGTATTTTCCCCTTTGAAATTCAAATGCTTGAACTTTTCAAGTACCTTTTGAATATAATGATATTGAGACAATGCTAGACCGTTAGAAGTTTTTCGAATCTTAATTCCCAATATCGAATCGGCAAATCGTAAATCTTTCATATCAAACTTACTAGTGAGCATAAACTTAGTAGCTTTTACATTGGCAATGTCTTTTCTCATTATCAGCATTTTATCCACATATAGGCATACAATGACTTCCTGATTTAGAGTATTTTTAATATAAACATATTTATCAAATTCATTGATCTTTAATCCATTTTTATCAAACTTTGCATGCCATTGTTTCGGTGCTTGTTATAGTCCATAAAGTGAGTTAAAAAGTTTTCATACTTTCTTTTCTTTACTAGGAACTACGAAGCCCTCATGTTGTTCCATGTAAATATCTTCCTCCAGCTCTCCATTTAAGAAGGTGGTTTTCACATCTATTTGATGGATTTCAAGACCGTATATTGTAGCTAGGGAAATTAACATCCGAATTGATGTAATTCTAGTCACCGTAGAATATGTGTCAAACTAATCAAGACATTCTTTTTGTTTAAAGCCTTTGACAACAAGTCTTGCCTTATATTTGTCAATAGTTCCATCATCCACTATAACAAAAAATGCTTTTAGTGGCATTTAATTTTCCTTTTAGTGGCAATGTTTATTGCCACAAAATGTTTCAGCGGCGCTTAATCTATTTTCATTGCATCCAATGTTTCTAAAACCTTTAGCGACATTTATTTAGAGTGCCGGTAAAGACCTACAATATTGCCACTAAAGGCCTTTACTTTTAGCGGCATTTATTTGGCGGCAATAACTATTGCCAGTAAATCTTCTATATTTAAAAATTATAATTGTCGATAACTGAGACTTATTTTAGTTGAAATTGTTATGAAGATTATAATTAACCAGCAATTCACCTTAATTCATATATATAACCAGAGAAATCAATACAAACTAAAAATATCTTTTGTGGTAGTGATCTTTCATCTTTCTTTTAAAGATCCATTTTGAACCCATGGGTTTGTTCCCCTATGGAAGATCAACCAATTCCTGGGTATGGTTGCTTAGGATTGATTCAATCTCACTATTGACAGCCTCATTCCAAAAGGTTGAGTCTCTAGATAATATTGCTTCCTTGAATGTTTGAGGCTCACTTTCAAGAAGGAACGTTACAAAATCAAATCCAAATGAAGTAGTTGTCCTTTGATGTTTACTGTGCCTTAGTCTCTCTTCATTGGTTTCATTCTCTTTTGGTTCTTCTCAGGGTTGTTTAAAACCTCCACTAGATGACTCAAGTCTAATTTTATATGGATAAATATGTTCAAAAAATTCAGTATTATCTGATTCCAATATCCTATTATCATGAATATCCGAACTAAAAATCAACATGCCTTATTGTTTGTGGCATATCCAATGAATACACAATTCACAGTCTTAGGCCTTATTTTCACCCTCTTAAGTATAGGAACCTGTACTTTTTCTAGACATCCCCACACTTTGAAATATTTCAAGTTGGGTTTGGTACCTTTCTATTTCTCATATGGAATAGCATGTGTCTTCGTGTGAGGCTTTCTATTGAATATTTGATTTGCTGTAAGGATAGATTCCCTCCTCCCCCACAAGTTTTGTGGTAAACCTAAACTTATAAGTAAGACATTCATCATTTCCTTTAAAAAGTAGTTTTTCCTTTTGCGCAATCCCATTAGATTGAGGAGTTTAAGGAGCAGTAGTTTGATGGATTATTTCATTTTTCAAACATAATTCTACAGATGGAGATTCAGATTCTCGCCTTTGTCACTTCTGATAACTTTAATCTTTCTATCCAACTGATTTTCCACTTCAATTTTATATTTCCTAAATGCATCTATTGCTTCATCCTTACCATTTAGCAAATAGACACAACAAGATCTAGTGCAATCTTCAATAAAAGTTATGAAATACATTTCCCCTTCACGTGATGGTATTCACTTCATGTCACAAATATTAGTGTGAATAAGTTCTAAGGGATTTGAATTCCTTTCAACGGATTTACAAGGATGCTTAGCATACTTAGATTCAATGCAAATTTGACATTTTGATTTATTGGAGTCAAATTTAGGGAAAACATTTAAGTTAATAAATTTTCGCAAGGTTTTCTTATTAACGTATCCCAAAAGTTCATCCCATAAACATCTAGACTCAAAAAAGTAAGAAGAAGCAGAATCTTTATTCATATCAACTACAATTACATTGAGTTTGAAAAGGCACTCAGTGAGGTAACCTTTTCCTACATATATGTCATTCTTACTCGCTACAACTTTATCATAAATAAATACATATTTGAATCCATTCTTAGTCAAAACTGGAATAGAAACTAAGTTCTTTTGCAATTACAAAACATACAAGATCATGTTCAAAGTCACCACCTTGCCTGATGTCATCTTTAATAGGACATTGTCAGTTCATTCACCTTTGAAACAACGGAGTTCGCCATAAAAAACTTCTCGTCTGTAGGTGCTGGAGTATATGATGAAAATAATTCTTTATTGGTACAAACATGGAATGAGGCACCATAATATATCCACCATTCTCTTGGATTTCCAACCAAGTTACATTCTGAAAGCATTGTACAGAGATCGTCCATTTCCCATTTAGATGCAACCAAATTTTCTTGATTTTTCTTCTTCTTATCCTTTTTGGGACCCCGACATTCAGTAGCCTTATGACCGCGTTTGCCACAATTTAAGCAGCTTCCATTGAATTTACTCTTAGGACCAAACTAATAAGTCATACTCTAGCTCCGTTAGAGGCACATACATACACATTCATTTATCGAAAATTTATATTGTATATATAATTAAATAAGAGACTATTTATTTTTTGTATGTATATTGTACCTATACTTTTTTTTACAAGTGGTGTTCAGATGAACCCTCTTTATCCCTACCTCCGCCCCTGCTTAGTGAGTTATTATATAACGAGGGACGGGTTATAATAAACATGTCATGCAAGTAAAGTATACAATTGAATCAACTTCCATTGAATTTCTTCTTAGGAGGATTGCTTTTTGGACCAAATACTTTTTTTTTATTTTTTTATTTTGTGGGATCTTCTTTAACAATATTTACTCCAGATATTGCTGAATTACCACGTGACCTCTTTTCTACAGTCTAGTTATCCTCTTCTATTCTCAACCTTACTATGAGATCTTCAACAGTCATCTCCTTACGTTTAGTTTTTAGTAGTTTTTAAAGTCCTCCCACAATTGAGGTAACTATTCAATAATGGCAGCCACTTGAAAAACATCATTCACAACCAATCCTACATTAAAGATTATGGTCTTATTAAGAATAAACTTAATATTTCCAACATAGGCAATAAATTAATTTATACCTTCAACAAGGAGTTCATGAATTATGGCCTGCAGTTCTTGAACTTGGGTGACGACGGTATTACTATCTATCATCTTGTAGTCTAGAAACTTTGTCATAATGAACTTCTTCATTTCAGTATCCTCTGTTTTGTATTTATTTTCTAAAGCATTCCACAGTTCTGTTGAGGTTTTGACATTACTGTACACATTGTACAGATCATCTTGCAGACCCCTCAGAATATAATTTTTACACAAAAAATCTGAATGTGTCCATGGTTCTGTTACCAAGAATTATTCTTCAGGCAAAATTTCATCCGATATAACAAGAACATTCTCATTAATGAACCTCGATAGGCTCAACATAGTGATATAGAAGAACATTTTTTGCTTCCATCTCTTGAAGTCGACTCCAGAAAAAGTAGCAGGTTTCTCAACCGGGTTAGGGAAGCAGTTGAACGATTGTGTACATGCAATCGATGTTTTTGCAACACTTAATGTTTGTTATGACCCGCAAGTACACCTTAGAAGTTAGGGCAAACCTTAGCTCGAAACAAGGTGTGCAAGGAGGTCTTGCACAAGCCTCTTAGCTATCATCCATTACATAAAGTATGAAAAGTAGTGCAAAACTAAAACTTTTCACAAGAATATAATAATAAGAAACATATTTTATAAAAGTGAGAAATAAGTCTCGTCGTCACAATTCAATCTTAAAGACACACATTAAACATCTTAGGGATACGACCCTTTACATTGAAAGAAATACATAAATAGTCTAATATGAGGCTTAAAGAAGAATTAAAAAAACATAGACTATACCCTCGAATATATGAGGACATACTTAGTCTTGAGAGAGTCGATTCCCAAGCTTGCCTTCTAACCTTTAACTTGTCTCCAACCTATACTTATAGAGTATAGAAAAGTATGGAATTAGTACAAACATTGTACTAAGTATGACATTATGCAAAATCATGCAAAAAGGGACAATTTAGTTGAAAGATATAAGTCATGCTATTTTGATAAAAACCTTCATGAATTAAGTTATAAAACATCAACTAGTATCATCACTTAGCACATAAGGTAAAACTTCATTTTTTCTTAAATAGGAGGATACTTAGAGTAAACCCAAAATTACACATGAACTACTCCTATCCTAATTTATCCTAAGGCTCCCCTAAGTAAGACATAAGGAGATTGCCCATACAATCTTTTCAATACCTACCTAAGAGATCCTTAAGGCTACTAAGGATAAGCATACTTTATTTCATTTATACAAGTCACCATTCGATACCAAAGACACTATGGAAATATATGTATATATACATATATATATATATGCTTAGGAACTTCACATTAGAACCATTTTCCAAGAAAACTCCACAAGTCACACTTAGTGCAATGTGAAAGTAGTTTCACATACTACTACGTCCACTTAGTGTTCCTTAGCAATTACCTTAGACTAGGCACTTCACATTGATCACATAAATAGCTTTCATCATGCAAACAATAATATCAACCTACTTTCTTAACATTAGACATAAAGTCGCATTACTTTCAATTGCATCATATAATGACCCATTCATACATTTCACATAAGGACAGACCAAGACTCCCTCCAAATGACTACTTGTGCAATGGATAGGTAGCGTCCCATTCATCAATCTACCCTAAGTAGTACACCCTTAATAACACTTATTTCATTTACATACATTTATGAGGTATAAATTTAACTGACATAGACCATGAGAGCTAGACATGAAATTCCCGTACTACCCTTACCGGATGAGGGATCCCTACTTGCCTAAGGTAGGGTCATAATCTTTAGCCTTTACATGATTCTCCAATAGCTACACCTACGCGGGCTCATAACTAAAGGATAAGGAAATTGCTATTAAGTAACTCATTCTCTACTAACGATGAGCACCCATCTCAAGAGAAACATTGGATACAACATCTTTACTCACGAAATGTACCCACCTATTCTTCAAATCCTCTCGGTGCTAAGCATAACTCCGCACGAAGTATCAAACATTCATTGATCATAGGGTAAGAGATTACTATTGAACACCCCATCTCAACTCAAAAAGGGTATCCAACCTCCAACCTATCTTTGGAAAGCTTATCGGGAATAGTGAGGTTGCTACTAAACACCTCATTTCAACTCACGATAAGTGTTCACCCCAAAATCCCCCTTTTCATACTTAGGAAAAGTAGGGATAGTTTAGATACTTCATCTCTACTCACGAAGAGTGTCTACCCTACGATCCCCCATTTCCATTCATTTACTTCGTTCATGCATTCAATTGTGTGTGAGAGTATATGTGAGCACACTTTTCACATAATAGCCATCATTCATAACATTGATTTCTAGACATGCTCATACCCACATTTATCACAATTTACATATTATCATACTCCACATATCAAATACATACTTCATTTAGACATAAACCCTTCAAGATACTCATTTCTACCTCCTAAAACATATCATACATACACATATCAAAATCATCACTTACCATTTATCAAAGCTTTCACCACCTATCCACAATTTATTTAACAATTCATCATAAAATTGACCTTAGGGCAGTAGCTAATTCTCAATGAAACTACCAAGAAACAATAACTTTAACATTATCTAATCATGCTCAATGAACCCATTTCATAAGCTAAAAATTGATAAAAGAATAGACATGATTCCATTGGGGTTTTGACATTAAAATCATCATTTAGAACTAAGAGCAACTCATTTTAATCATTAAAACATTTTTATGCAAAGACTTATACTTAGAGTCAAGGAATAAAGAAGTTTGAAGTTGAAATCCTTTTTGAAATCTCTTTGAAATATCTCCTTGAATGAAATAAGGTTCAAGGATGACTACCATACCTCAATGAGAAGGAACCCAAGAGATTTTTGATGAAGAAAACGTGAAGAACTTGGTCCTCTTCCTTGGAGCTTGAAGCTTCTTAAAAATGGAGGTTTTTGGAGAGATTTTTTATTTGAGCTTTAGGATTTGAAATGGTGGGTGAAATTGAGGTTTAAAATGACCTAAATCAGTCCACAAATGATTCTTAAAGTTTCCAAAAGACCCCTACATTATTTGGACCCTTTTCCAAGTTATAATTTGACTTAAGAATGATGCGGCCAAATCTGGGACTTGGCTGCGCGTCGTGAGGTCACCTCCTGATCTTGGTTCTGGAAATTATTTTGGGACAGTAAGTTTCGTGTTGGCCCGGGTCACAGGGCCAAATTTTCTCATCAAGTGTTGGCTGCGCGACGCGCAACAGCCTTCAAATCTAGGCTGCCTGGCACTTTGATGGCCCATGTTTGGGTCCTCCTTGGGGACCATTAGGCTGGTCCCCTAGACGTTGTTATCGGACCTTTCGACCCTTTACATGCCATTTTATGCATCGGAACCATTTATACTCAGTTTCATCTTCAAACCATCCCACAAAACTTCACTACATAACACCATAACACACTAGTTCAACTTCGACTAGTTTCCGGACGTTTGACTTCCAAACACTCCCAAACTTTACAAACTTACTTCTGATGCTAAAATGCAGTATTTTAATAAATTATAACTCATGTAACACATGTGAAGCTCTACTTCAACCTAGTTTATTTTGAGTGTATAACTTTGTTGCAGCACTAATTGTTCCAACATTTACTTGACTTGAATTAGTAATTTTTCTGTCACAAATGACAGCCAATTTTAGTATTTGAAATACTAAAATTAAAGAATAAAACATTACACCGCCTGTTTCTGATTTAACGATAAAGTTTTTATGTTTTTTAATCGTTAATCGAATGAATTTTAAAAATTCAAACCGAGTAGAAAACCATAAATTTTAATCTAAACCTCAAATACAGAAACTATTAAATTTCTTAAGATTGTTATCTCCTGTATTTAGGTTAGTGAAAAAATACAGAAACAGAAAATAGATGAAATAGACAGAATACTGTAAATCTGAGTCCACATAAACCACTGTGTTTCCTTAGGAAATTTAATCCACTTACTGTTCCTGAGGTTGCAGATTAATTTCTCCCAAGATAAAATAGATTAACCTATTAAATATGTAACGGTACCTCAAACTTCAATAACTTCAGCGAATGCAAGAATAGTAACAAAAGCACATACAGACTCACTCGATCGACAATTTTGTTTATGAGAGAAAATATATGCAGAGAGAGAAAAATTTCCACTATTTTGGAAAAATGAAAATAACCTCTTATTTATTGTCATTTGCAGCAAAGGAACGCGTCTGTTGGACAATGGTTTGTTCAATCATGTCGTTTTAGACCGTTTTGTGTTATTGGGAAAAATAACAGTTTTCTTGAAGGAAAATGTCCTTCACGAAGAATAATACTGTTACACGCTAATTTAAATGAATCCTTTTACATTAAATTAATTCTCATAATTAACTAACATCCTCAATTAATTTATAAGAGAAAGAAAACTAGAGAAAAGAATTTACTTAATGAGATTGATAAAATAAATTTTGTCCAAAAATATTATCAATCAATCACATCAAACTCCAAATCCAAATCCAAATCCGAAGCCGAAATTAACGAATTAACTAACATCCTGAATTAATTTATAAGAGAAAAGAATTTAATTAATTAGATTGATGAAGTAAATTTTCTCCAAAAATATTATGAATCACATTGTTTGTCATATTCAAAGCCGAAACCGAGCGACGACGGTACGAGGGGCACCTTCTTCTTAATCCTTTAAGAAGTAAATGAAGTGCTTCTTAATATAAGGACAACAATTTCCTTTCTTCTACCAATATGGGAGAAATGACTTTTCATTGGCATTTTGCAAATGACTTTTCATTTTCCCTCCAAAATTGGTTCCCCCCCCCACTTTTCCATTTTCTCTTCGCTTTTCCTATTCACATTTTTCTAAAACTCAACACTTCATTCAAAGGGATGTGAACTTGAGGCAGCGCAGATCGCTTGAACTACTGAAGGATTACGATATCACCATCTTGTATCATCTTGGAAAGGCGAACATGGAGGCTGGGGCTTTGTGTATGAATACTTGTAGCATGGGAAGTCTTACTGATATTAGTGTGGAGGAGAGACATATATTGGCTAGGGATGTTCAGAGGTTATCCAATAGTCTCGTCCGGCTATAGACATGTTTAGCCAAGTAGTCAAACTGACTATTTTTCTTATGGTACTTCCCGTTGCAATCAAATCTGATTGGCCTCAAAGTTAATAATGCATTTCTTCAAGGACGTGTGGGTGAAAAGGCTTATAAGGAGCAACCTCAAGATTTGGATACAAGACTTATCCAACATATATTTTTGGCATAATACATAAATGGGCCATTTAACTTGACCTCATTTTACGTTTATGTCCTCCAACTATGGATATGCACAAGTAGACACTTAAACTTGTATAAAGTAGAACAAGCAAACATACGAGTCCTGCATGGCACAATACATGTAGGACACCGCGTATGATAAAAAATGACATGTAGGACATGTGTGTCTATTTGTTCAACTTTTATACAAGTTTAAGTATTTATTTGTGCACATCCAAAATTGAAGGCAATAAATTTGATTTGAAGCCAAGTTAAAGAGCATATTTACGTGTCATGCCTATATTTTTCATCTTCATAAAGCTATTTACGGACTCAAAACAAGCTCCTCGAGCGTTGTACAATGAACTCAAGAATCATTTTCTTTTGGAGGGATTCATATAATCTGAGTCTGACAGCTCACAATTTATTTGTCATATTCTCATGCCACAGTATACCTACTGGTATATGTGGATGACATTATTGTTAATGACATCAATACTTCAGTAGTTAATCAGGTTACTTCTTCCCTTACAGCTAGATTTTCTGTAAAAGATCTTGAATGCCTCACCTACTTTCTAGGTGTTGAAGTCATTAGAAGCGCGGATGGTATTATCATATCATGAATTAACTATTCGAGTGATATATTGTGTGAGGAGAATATGACTGATTGCGAACCTCCAATATTTTTCTTTCACTCGTTCAGACATTTGTATTGTAGTAAAAAACTTGTCACAGCTTATGCATACTCCTCCAAAGATCCACTGGAAAGCTGTCAAACAGGTACAAAGGTATCTTCAAGGGACTGCAATCATTTTATTTTATGGTTGATAAGCCATTGTGGTTTCACTTTACATATGTAATCTGATGTGGATTGGGAGTGGCCGAGTGGAGATGTCAATGATCGAGTTTTCACTACTGGATATCTTTTGTTTCTTGGCCAAAATCCTGTGAGTTGGTCGTCCAAAAAGTAAAGAACAATTGCACGTTCTTCCACAGATACTGAATATCAAGCAGTTGCAAGTGCCATTGTGGAAATAAACTTCTAGCAGAGCTTCAACTTAAACATGCAAAAGTCCCAACTGTCTACCGTGACAATGTTGGAGTGACATATTTATGTGTGAATCCTATTTTTCACAGTCGCATGAAACACATTGCGGTGGATTCCATTTTGTGCGCATGCAAATAGGTTCAGGTCAAGTAAGTTTTAGTTGTCCATATACAATCTGCAGACGAACTAGCAAATCCTTGGACAGACTCATTTTCAAGATAGGCGTTGTTACACACTGCCTACCTTGAGGGTGGGGTGGGGTGGGGGGGGCTATTTCTGTTGTATGATTGTTAGATAGAATTAGTTAATTACAATTTTTATTAGACATAAGTTACTTTTAATACATATAATTAGTTTACTTCTTCTCTTTTATTTACTTTTGATTACAGTTCTCTAGCAGTATTCAGGCTTAGCATTATCTCCCCAGTTTGTGGAGTTATCTTAGGAAATTGTTTGACTACCTGTATATTTATTTCAATTTCAGCAATAAAAATAATAAAGTTCTACAACTTGCTTGTTTCTTATTTTGGACAAGTAAAAATTCAACTAAAATATGTTAAATCATAATCTAAAATTGTGAATTTTAAATGATAATCGTCTATATTTTATTTTTAAGATTAAACAATATAATAGCAAAAAATTTATGTTGTCCGAAATGAAAATTTTCAAGTACATTTACACGTACTTACAAAATCTAAATAATTACCTATAAAGACCATATGCGTAAACTAGCTGACTCAAAATCAAAATATTTAATTGATTCATGTTTAGTCAATATATCCTTTTAAGGATAGTCAATACATCCTTTCAGAATTGTTGCTATATTTTGATTTCTCCTTCACTCAAACATGTCAAAAAGACAATAATATTATATATTATGATTCCAGTAACTCACCAAAAGGTAAAAAAAGAAGTTGAAAATTAACAATTGAGAAACACCTAGCAGATAGGAAGAGGAGAACCATTCCAACTCTTGAGACACTCCAACAATGGATCAATGATCTGTCCATTGCACATTGCTGTGAACACCTTTTCAATCTCATCGCCTGGCGATCGAACTTTTCACCTGTCAACAGTTCTATTCCAAGTTGTTGTCTCACCAACCTATACAATGGATATGATCTGCATTCTGTGATTCTGTTAGGAATCGAAGGGTTGCCACTTTCAAGAACAGCTCTTGCAGTCTCAACTTCTTTAGGCAACACAACATTTAATTCGTCCTCAAAAGCTCCAATCTTTTGGAAGATTGAGATGTTGACATTCTTCTCACTTTCACCATTCTTCATTGCATGATCAACGAGGACTTATCTCAGCTTCTGCATCAAAGGGTAGGTGGAGCTGCAGGGGTCATCAACATAGGTAAACAGGTATTCCCTGTCTACGACTCGAAGCAATTCCTTCTCGCAGAATCTTGCTGGATGAAGTTCACCAATAGCACCTATTGTCAAAGTTCTCTTAGATACCTGGCTAACTGTGGTCTTGACAACACTCTTCAATTTCTCCTCCAAATGCCTCAAGTCTATATCTTGGCAAAGTGCCACGAGATAGGTTGATGACATAAGCTTTAAGATGTCGACAACCTCAGTTGTTTTCCTTGCTGATATTAAGCCTAAGGAGTTCACATCTTGGCTGTGTTGGTTGGCACTCTGAACATGGTTAGTCACTGGATTTGCCAAGAATTGAAGTTCCGAGCAATAAGAAGCCATGGCAATTTCAGCTCCATTGAAACCATTGTCCAAGCTTGGATTCCTTCCTGCTGTAAGGTTAGATGGCAACCCATTGTTGTAATAGTTGTTGACAATCTCTGAGAATTGGGCAAACATCAATTTCCCGATTGATGCAAGGGCCAATCTCGTATTATCCATGGAGACACCAATAGGGGTACCTTGGAAGTTGCCCCCATGTATGGCCTTGTTTCTTGAAACATCGATCAATGGATTGTCGTTCACTGAGTTGATCTCCCTCTCGATCATCTTTGTTGCAACACGAATGAATTAAATATGAGGGCCAAGCCATTGTGGAGATGTTCGGAGAGCATAACGATCTTGCTTTGGTTTTTGAAGAGGATCCATTTCATGGAGCTTCTGAGCTGCCTTGACATAAGAGCTGCCATCCAAAATGTGTTCCATAATAGCAACAACCTCAATTTGACCAGGATGATGCTTCAACTTGTGTCAAATAGTCAATGAATTCGGGTCAACCGTTCATCACTTCAGCGAAAATAACCGATAAAACTTCAGACAAAACAACAAGAATGTTGGAGTCATAGAGGACAATTGATGCCATAGCAGAACCAACTGTTGTACCATTCACAAGTGCAAGTCCTTCCTTAGGCTGCAACTGGAAAAATCCACCCCTAAGACCAGCCACACGGAATGCTTCATGAGCGTCAAGTTTCTCACCGTTGGGTCCAACAGCCTTGGAATTAGGCCTACCAGTGAGTAAACAATCAATGTATGAGAGAGGGACAAGATCACCCAAGGCAGTGACGGTTCCACGAAGGGGAAAACACGGGGTAATGTTGGTATTGATCAACTTAGTAATTGCTTCCAAGATTTCAAATCTAATGCCAGAGTAACCTTGAAGCAGAGTGTTGATTCTAACAAGCATAGCCGCCCTTGTTGCTGAATGTGGCAAAGTGTGAGATGATGATTCTGTTCCATTGCCAAAAACTCCAGCATTCAAGAACCTAATAAGTTCCTTTTGAAGAGCACCACCATTTTTGGTTCTTCTATGAGATGTTGCACCAAATTTAGTAGTAACACCATAACTATCTGTACCTTTACTCATACTATCCATAAAACAATCACTACTAGCTTTCACGCCAGCCCTTGCAGTTTCAGAATGTTGCACTTTGACCCCACTAGTATTTGCAATGGATGCAACTTGTGCAACAGTTAAAGTTCCACCCCCAAGTTTCACAATTGGCTTTCTAAATTCATCCACCATCTTTTTTACTTCATTTAAATGACTCCCTCTTAAAGATTCAGCAGCCATTTCCCAATTCAATGGATCATGAATTGATTTCTTGCACAAAACATCTCCAATAACATGTCCATTTTGTGCAATTGCTGGTGCCATTATATATATATATATATATATATATATATATATATATATATATATATATATATATATATATATATATATATATATATATATATGTATATATATATATTGGATCAAGAAAATTGTTAAATTTGTAATGAAGAGAGTATATAAAAGATGTTGTGAACTTATAAAACTTTTTTTTGTTGTTGTGACAGATGTGGTGAGTATAAATAGAGAGGAACAAATGATGGCAGGTAAACAAAATATGTGAGAGGGGGTTGCTAGGAAAAATCTGATCATGGAGGTTGTTGGAAGAACAATATTAGTATTATTCTAAGTTCCTAGGAAAACACGTACAAAGTCAAATTTTCAGAATAATCGGTCCAATCAGTATGAGTCAAATTTAACAACTAATATATATATACTCTTCTACCCCAACTTACATTTTACATTTCAGATTCTAAGATTTAAAGCAAGTCTATCTTTTATATCAAATCTTATAAATATATTATTATCGTGACTTATACTAGTTTTTATGCAATTTACAAATACATAAATTTCATTTTAATTTTTTCTTTTTCAAAATTTCATGTGTAAATGTCCTATCAAACTTTAACTGTTTCACTTTCAAAAACCAAAATATGTCACATAAATTGAGACAAATAAAGTAGTTAAAAAAAACAAAGTGATTTCCATGTTAGTCCTATTTGTTTTTGTTTTTGTTTTTTTCTTTTTCTTTTTCTTTTTTTTTTGTAAAATAATATTTTAATTTTTTTAAAATAAAAAATTGATGTCTTTATCTGGGAAACACACTAAAAAGAAAATAAAATGAGAAAAATTGAAGAAATTTTCTTTATGAACCAAGTGGGTGCACTTTTGTTAGGTTTTGTCCCATGTATATCCATTAATTAATTTTAAACTATGCTTCAAATTGCCTCCATACTTGAGTGTTTACCTATGACCGCGTTTTGACTTTATAGGATTGATGGAGAAGACAAAACTACATTTTGTAGGTGATGAAACAAATTTTGCTTTTTCGAAGTTGATGAAACAGATAAACTTGTATTTTAAAATTTGAATTTTTGATTTAAAAAAAAACATACTTTCAACAACTTTAAATCTTTCAAGACTCAAAACATTAAATTTCAAAATCAATAGCATAAACTAATTAGAAATGGTTCAGGGTAATTATTTGGAGGAGTAAAATGATATTTTCTAACAAATCGAAAATGACCTTTTGGGGTCATTACAACACTGCTTTTATATTTTGTGAACCTTTAACAAACACCTTTCACTCTCTAATTGTATGACTTCTTGTAACATCTCTTTAGTAATTTATCATGTTTTAATTTCCTTTACAACTTATGACCTATTCAAATCATAATTCAAATCTCTCTTTTGATCAGAAAATTGACAATTCTTTTGAGAAATGTTGAATTGCGATTTCAAATTGTGTAAATAAATGTGAATACGAAACGACAATCTAATATTTTATTTTTAAAATTAATCAATTTAGGAGAAATCATTAGACTTGAATATAATATATTTTTCCGAAAAAACTTTTCTAGAAATATATTTACACATACTTAGAAAACCTAAATGATTAGTCAATATATTCTTTAGATTAGTCAATGTCTCATTTATGAATTGTTTCTACACATATTTTCCTTCATTTCAACGTGCCTAATTAGTATATGTTTATTTATTTGATAAAGACTTTTTAATCTTCTTTTTTAAAAAAATGAAAAAAGAAAAGAAGATTAACTTTATCATAATACCATCTTGTCCAATTTATTGATGATGTTGTCAACTAGATATTAAATAAACATGGAGTGGGCAAATTTATTATTGGTAATCAGAGGCGGATCTAGGATTTGGAGGTCGGGGTGCCACAACATTCAAGTAAGATAAAAGATCGGTTGCTTTAATTTTGGGTTACAATTCAATTTTTTATTTTCTTTTTTATAAACAAATCGATCAAATATGCATGTTAGTAAATTTTTTTAGAGATTTTGTGATTAGATATAACTAAAAAATTCTATTTTTTTCCTTTTTGGAATTAGTTGTCTTATTCGCTGAAACTTTGAGGGGGAAAAAAGATTTTTCACATTAAAATTTGAGTTTGTATAAACCATCTAATAGTATTAACAAAATATATTAATCTTTCATTGAATTTATATGTTGTTGGAGATACATAGTAGGAAAAGAAAAAAATTGTGGTTCTAGCGTAGTCATCTTACTTAGCAAGAACGTCGGTGAAAATCGAAAGAACCTTTAAATTAAAATAAATCTAACTATAATATGAGTAACTCTTGGGTAAACTATTAAACTAATAAGAGTTGTATCGTCTAACTTCATTCAAAAATGAAACAGGAATTCTTATAGAATCAAATTGAAAATCATTTCTATTTTGATCATTTCTTAGATTCTGTTGAATTGTATCGAATCCATTTTCTAAACTTATGTTTTTTAAAACTACCATTTAAATCTATTCTTAATAATATTTATTTGACGCTCATAATTCAGTACTCACTAATTAATAAAACAAAATAATCGCGTTACACACATATCATGAGATTGATAATTAGTGCAAGAGGAGGTAAAACTAAAAACTAATTATAGAAAGGGGTCAATTTGAGTTAATAAAGAATAGTAAATAGATAATAATAAATGGAGAAAAAGAAAAGAAAAGAAAAAAAAGGAACAAGCAAAAATGTAGATGTTGTTAGTGAGGTTTGAACCATGGTTGGCTAGGTGGCAAACCATCTCGTTCGCCAATTGAGCTATTCGCATTATGCATATTGGGTGGCAAAGGTGATATTTATTCAACTATTATACATATATACATATATATACAACGTTTTTTTTATATCACTGGGCTCCATGGCACCCCCACCTGTCCACGTAGATCCGCCCTCGTTGGTAATGAAGTTCTTGATAATTAGCAAGGGGAAAGGTAAAAAAAAGTTATCAAATTTTTTCATGCACTATTTAAATTTAAGAGAATTATTGAAAACACTCTTAAATTTAACATGAAGTATTTCTTTCATTTCCAAACTATTGAAAGCCTTAAGAATACTCTTTTACTTGACCTAGTGAACTTAAATACATCTCTGATCTTGCAACACTATTGAAATACACCAGTAAATTTTTGTCAAGTTTAGGGGCGTCTTCAACAGTTGTATCGATTTTGTATGTTTTGGACCATGGATCACCTATGTGGATCGACCCGACCCTGTCTAAAATATTATATGTAAAAAAGATATAAGTCTTATTTTAAAAATAGGGGTGGTAACAGTTACTATGTATTTAACATCTAGAAAACTAGTAGGTAAAACTAGAGACTTACGTGAGTCTTAGAGTTTGATGTTTGGTTTAGAAGTGTAAAATGACTTCCCAAACTTGGGATGAGTGGTTTTAGGGGTTAAATATCAAGGTACGACCCCCCAAGGACCAACCAAGGGTCCTTGAGGAGGACCGTAAAGCCTAACCCCCAAGACTCCCAAATCTGCCAAAACTGTCCAAAAGAGGGCCACCTATGGATGGCACCTACGACCAGTAGGTGGACCCACGCTTCGTAAATGAGGGTAGTGGTTAAGCCCCTCAAATTTAGAATACAGGTCATGACCTACGGACCTTCAATATGTCTAGTGAACCAACCTACGGATAGTAGCTCCCAGGCGTAGGTGATGCCTGCACAATCTGCCTAGACTCGACCAAGCGAGTGATATTTTAGGTAATTCCTTTTGGGGTTAGTTTGAAGTGAGGTCATTTTATATTTTTTTTATACCTATATAAGGTATTTTAAGCTATTAATTAAGCCTCACACTTCATAAATCTCAACTACCCAAATCATAACCACCTTTACCCCCAAAGTCTTCTCATTAAAACTCCATTGAAGAAGATGATCAAGATAAGGCTTGAAGTAGGGGGCTTTCTCACACAAATTTGATTGTATTTCTTCATCTAAGGTACTTTCAATTTCAAAGTTGGAAATATTCCAAAACCTAGGGTTTTTTTACTCCATGTTACAGATTCTTCCTTAAAATAATTTTGTGATTTAATTATCATATATTGTGGATGAATTGTTGTTTATGGTGGTTTTGTGATTAAATCTCCCATTGATTCATGAATTCCCATAACCCTAATTTACGACTTTGTGATGTGGGTAAATTGTAGTAAGATGAATATTATAAAACTGTTATTGCAGTAGTTTAATTACTTAAATAATGTTTTTATGCATGAATAATTGTAGTAGTTCTAAGTGTGTTGGTGAATTATGATTCATGGTCCTTTAAGGGCAAAATGTGAGATTTTATATAATCATGATGCTTATGTACATGCTTTGTGAATACATTGAAAGTAATGTGCTGGTGATTATAATGAAATTGTGATTATAGTATTATTTAAAGGTTATTCTTATCGATGAACTTGTGAATTATGATGACATGTTTTTATTGGGTATGTAGAGAGAATTAGTGGGAAATGAAGGGAAGATGAAAAGAGAAGAATTTGAAAAGTTGGGAACTTGAAGAGTTGAAAACTTGAAATCCTCTTATACTTTAATGAAAAAGACATTTGTCCTTCATCGGTGGTTGAAAGTAAAATAGGAGAGTTTAAATATAGAAACACTCCTATTAATTATTAAAAGGGTTGGAAAGAATGACTCCCCTCGCGCCGTTATCGTCGCTCGCTTGGCTATGGCTTCAACTTTGGATTGATCGAGAGTTTTTTCTTTGGACAAAGTTTGTTTTGGTTATTTTTTTAATTTAAATGGACAAACATTTTCAATTAATTAGTTGATAACAAAAACATTTTCAATTATTTAGTTGAGATTAACCAAAACATTTCAACTTTTCAGTTGATTAACCCGACCCGACTCGGATTCGCGTCACCCGTTTTATTTAAAATATTTTTTGGTTTTATTTATATTTCCCACCGTTTGAAAATGACTATTCCGAAACGTTGCAACTTTCAGGAACAACAAGGACCATTTTAAAGATTGCAAACTTTCATTAATGGTCGTCTTGATTCTGAATGGGTTGCAATCTTTCGAAACCTGTTCCTTTTCCCTATAAATATCATTCATCAAAATTCAAAATGAGTCAAATTTAACAACTAATATATATATACTCTTCGTATCCCAATAGATTTAAACAAGTCTATCTTTAATCGAAAACTTTGTATATATATTATAAATATTACTATTGTGACTTTTTCATTAATTAGTTTTAAATTATGCTTCAAATTGCCTCCATACTTGAGTGTTCACCTATGACTCCATTTCCATTCTATTTGGTAATCAAATATTATTATTTTAAAATCTTTTATCTAATCAATCCGAGTGTCTAAACTTTAAATATTGACCAAAGTCAACTCTTTATCTAATTTTAATTAAACTTTTAATTCAAGTGCTCAAATCCATGTGACAAATATAAGACATGAAACTACAACTCTTTTAGATTAAATTCTGCATTCCGAGCTGATGGAATAAACAGAAATGCATTTCGAGACACAAAACTCTATTGTTGTTTTTTTACAAAAAATACTTTCGACAACTATAAACCTTCTAAAAGTCACAACTTTTCAATCAAATTTCAAAATCAACTTCATAGACTGATTAGAAATGGATCGGAGCAATCATTGGGAGGGGTAGAATGATAATTTCTTTACAAAAAATTAAAATGACTCGTTACAACAATATTTTTATTTTGCGAACACTTTTAGGAAAATACAATAACGGTCAATCCAAACACTTTTTCGAGCATATCTTTAGTAAATAATCATGTTTTTTTTATTTCTGTTACGACTTATGAACTATTCAAATCATAATTTAAATATCTCTTTTGAGAAAATCCACAATTCTTTATAGAAACATTGGATCACAATTTAAAATTGTGTAAATTATTATTAGGAATACTAAACACCAGTATAGTATTTTATTTTTAAAATCGAACAATTTAGGAGAAAACATTAGACTTGAATCTAACATTGTTCCAAAAAAAACTTTTCTAGATATATATTTACACATACTTATAAAACATATATGATTAGCCAATATATCCTTTAAGAATTGTTTGTACACATATTCTCCTTCATTTCAGCGCCCCTAATTAGTACATGCTAATTTATTTGACAAAGACTTTTTAATCTTCTTTTTTAAAAAAAAATTAACAAAAAAAAAAAAAGATTAACAAAATCCTAATACCATCTTTTCGAATTTATTGATGATGTTCTCGATTAGATATATAAATAAACATGGAATGGGCAAATTTACTATTGATAATGATTTTCTTTATAATTAGAAAGTAGAGCTGTCAATATGGGCTAGCCATCCCATCCGGGCTAACCCTTAGAGGTTTCGACATTTTACGGGTCAGGCCGGGCTAGCCCATTTTTGGCGTGGTCCAAAAAATGGCCAGCTCAACCCAAAAATACATGGACTACAGGCTTGCCGGGTCAGCCACTTTATTTAAAAATTATATTATATTTAGAATTGTTAAATTAAATTATAAATTATAATTTAAATCATTATCATAAATATCGACAAAAAAAAATTACATGATGTTAATGTCACTATTTTTTAATCAAATCCACAAATAAAATTATCTTTATAATATTTATTAAGTTTTTTTTTTCAAGTAAAATTACAAATATCTAATAGAAATATTAACCTAATTGTTTTGAATTTGTACTCTCCTTAATTTTAAATTTTAATATTATATTATATTTTTTAACAAATTTTTATTGACCCACGGGTCGTCCCTAAAGATATATCTCAAGCCCCACAAATCAACAGACTTATGGAGGCAGGGCTAAAAAATTCTTTTCTCAAATGAGCTCTAAAAATTGTAGCCCAACCCTATTAATCCCGGGCTCGGCCAGGCCGGCCTAACATGCCTAGCCTATACTCTATTAGCATGGGTAAAGGTTAAAAAAGGAAAAAAAGTCATCAAATTTGTTCATGCACTATTTAAAATTAAGAGAAGTACTGAAACACTCTTAAAATTGGCATGAAGTATTTGCTTGATTTCCAAACTATTGAAAGCCTTAAGAACACTCCTTTACTTGACTTAGTGAGCTTAAATACATCTCTGATCTTGCAACATTACTGAAATACACGGTAAATTTTTGCCAAGTTTAGGGGAGTTTTCAACCACTTGTCGAAATCTCAAAGATACACCTAAACTGAGGTCCTGTTACCCGCCTGAACTCATTTTTTTCGTATTTGTGCATCTTTTGTGCTAACATTGCTTATTTCACCACCCAAGCTGCTAATGTTTGTACATACTCGTCTGTCACGTGTGTAAATAATGTTATTTATTTTTCTAATTAAAATATTTTTTAAAAAAATTCAAAATATTTTTTGAATTTTTTTAAAAAAATATATTCTTGTTCTCTTCATCATGTATTTAAATTAAGTTAATACACATTTTTTACCTAGTAACGAAACAGTTTTCACCTACATTTATGGTTTTTCTCTTTTATTTTCTATTGATTTTTATTTTCTTTGTCTTTCGTTTTGATTTGATTTCAAATCTAATTCCAAATGTCTTGAATTAAAATAATTTAGTTTGGAAAACGGATATCAAAATAACTGAGGAAAATTAAATAAACCATCAATAAATTAAAACATTAAAATTAAACGACACTTTTAAAATATTTTTTTAAAAATACACATAACTTCTTTAAAATAATTAAATGTGAAAATATAATAAATTATTTTTTTATAAAATAAAGTGAAAGAAATAAAAATAAATATGTTACAAAGTAACAATAAAAATAATTATTGTCTTCAAGTGAGTGTGCACACTGTCTAGTTTTATTCAATAAAAAAAACTAATATGTGTCCAATTTGTACACTAATCACTTGTCTTCAAGTGAGTGTGCACACTCTCTAGTCCATGTTAGTGTTTGCGGGGTATTTATTACATTTAAATTAGTATAGGGGGATGAGGAGAGGGGTAATAGTACCTACTAAAGTTTAGATGTGTCTCTAGAATTTTGGAGTCTTGGTTTACGTGGGTATTTCTACCTTATCCCTTTAATATTCTTGATATGTGAAATACACCAGTAAATTTTGATCTTGCAACATTTCTGAAATACACCAGTAAATTTTTGCCAAGTTTAAGGGCGTCTTCAATATTTGTATCGGTTTTATTAAAAGTCATATGCTCGTACAATAATTTAAGACAACTTGCTTTGTCATATGACATACTGAGGCTGAATCGGGGGTATATGTAGGCTTAGTTAGTCAAGTAGCGGAGTGTTTCAAAGGCTTTCAATATTTCAAGACTAAACTAATTATTTGAGCAGAATTCATAAGTATTTTTAATACTTCTTTCATTAAATTTATGCGAATTTTGCTTTTCGTAGACTTAGGATTTAGTTTGATTTCAATATTATGCAAAAGTTTTGTTTTTATATTTGACTTCTAATTGAGCTCCAAGTTGGAAGTATAGTAACAAATATATTACAACATAAAATAATCAAATATAACAAAACTAAATTTGAATAATGATGGCAATTTATATAAAATTGAGAAAATTTATTGTGACAAAATTTTAGTCATATATATTGCATTTGATGTTGTTAAAAATTGGGATAAGATATAATGAACCACCTAGACTATGATCGAAATCAAACTTAACTGAGGTCCTATTACTCACCCGAACTCATTTTTTCTTTTTTTTTTGCGCATTTTTTGTAATGACATGGCATATTCAACCACCGAAGCTGCTTATGTTTGTACACACTCGTTCCTCACGTGTGTAAATATTATTTTTATTTATTTTTTTAATCAAAAAAATTTTCTTAAAAAAAAAAACAAAAAATTATATTGAATTTTTATTTTAAAAAATATTCTTATTGTCTTCATCATGTATTTAAATTAAGTTAACACACAATTTTTAAACCTTGTAACGAAACTTTTTTTTAACCTACATTTATGGTTTTTCTCTTTTATTTTCTTTGTCTTTCGTTTTTATTTGATTTCAAATTTAATTCCAAATGTCTTGAATTGAAAATAAATTAATTTTGAACGGAGTGAAGAAAATTAATAAAACATAATAAATTAAAAATTAAAATTAAAGGACACTTAAATTGTTTCAATAAAAATTACACAGAACTTCTTTAAAATAATTAAAATTAAAACATAATAGATTAAATTTTTTTAAGATAAAAGTGAAAAGAAATATAAATAATATAAGAAATAAACAAAATTAAATAGTCAGTCATGTATCTTGTGGTAAAACACAAACACTGATATTTCACAAATCAATATTTTATAAAACGACTATATTTTCTCTCTCTTCTGCTTCGTTTCTTCTTTAATTATCTTTAAAAGTTCAGCCCTAATTTTTTTTTGTGAAAACTTCGATCGACGAATTTTTCGGGGAAACATTGAAATGGCTTTAGCTAGTAAAATGAGATAAAGTCAATGGGAAATGACATCGGTTAGTGAACTGATATAAAGCCGATGGAAAATGGTTCCGACTAGTAAAATGATATAAAGCCGATGAAAAATGGTTGCGACTTTTGATTTGATATAAAGCCGATGAGAAATAGTTTGGTCTAGTTAAATAATATAAGATAAATGAGAAATGGTTCCAGCAAGTGATATGATAGAAAAACGATTGGAAATGGTTCAGCTAGTGATATTGTGCCGATTGAAAAATGTTCAGGCAAGAAATTGATAATTGTAAGTTGATGCATTTTGATACTTATGTTTGACTTACTTGTGAACTATGATTGATGAACTTGTATGCATGATTGATCGATTTGGCATTAAGATTGACTTACATGATACGTGTAGGTGTGTGACTATTGTATGGTGATTATTAGGCCTTGTGAGTTGTATATTGTAGAACTGATAAGTTGGGTTGATTTATGTGCATGTTTTATTTTGAAGATGTTCGGTTGGGATCAAAAGAGTTTTCTTTTTCTAGCTACATTGCTTTGTTATTAGATTGCTTTCGAGATACCATGTTGTTGGAACTCAGTACTTATTTCTACACTTGTGTAGGTTCTAAGCACGGTAGAGTGTGATTGCTCTTCTTCCTCCTTTCCAAGGCTAAGTGAAGGACTTGAGAAGTAGTTGTTTCTTATCATGGTATGCTAGACGGGGATATGGGTGTAGACCGCATGTCAACAACATGTTCCTGATATTTATGATGTCGTAGCCACATGTGGTTCTTGCAACGGTTGTTGGTGCACAGATTGCTCGTAAGGTTATTTTGATAGTAGTTGGTCAGCACTGTTACGAGAGGTTTCAAAAGATGAAACCGCTCCAGTGTCATTGTGGTAAGAGTGAGGATATTGCTTATGAAATCCTGACTTTGTGCCACAAGATGCTTGAGGCAGTGGGTATGAAAGATGCTCGTGGAGTTTTTTTGTTGCACTTCAACTTCGTTAGAGTGCCAGAAAGCAGTAGATGACTTTTGTGAGTTCTAGACTAGTTTGATCTCCTTGAAGGAGTGGTATGTGTTCTATAGTTCTTTTCAAGGCGCTTCATTTCTTGGAGCGTGAGAGAGTAGAGTCCACTGAAGTTTGAGACCTTGATTCAAGGTAGTTTGTTTGTGGTGGAGTATGAGGCTTGTTTGTGTGATCTTTCTAGGCATGCTATGAATATTTTCCCGAACGAGGCAGAGAGAGTCCAGAGGTTGGTAAGAGGGTTTAATTTCTCTATCAAATTGTATCTGTTTAGAGCATCCAGAGAGGTGGCTTTCCTCCACTCCGTTGTGAGAACCACCAAAGATACGATGTTGAAGGTTTTAGAGGATTTTATGGACTCCAAGAGAGTCCATTTGTCTTGTCAATTTTCAGGTGCCGTATCTAGGAATAGAGGTTCACATAGAGGTAGTAGCTCCTTTAAGCGTTATGTGCAAGTTCATGAATCTATGCCAACAATTGAGAATAGGCAGTCAACCCAAGGATCTTATGGTTTTGGTTGAGGTGGCCATGGTAATTCATCTGGTTCGCAACAGTAGTTATTGGTATTGAGGTATAATAGAGGAATTAAGGTCCAAAGTTGTGAAATAATGAAAAATTAGCATTTCAGGTTCAGAAGATCATATCAAAATTCAAGAGTATTGTTGGATTCATGGGATGATTTTAGGCCTAGGTGAGGCCTTGATTGATTTTTGAGAAGTCTCAAGCTTGTTTTAGCTTTTTTAGGCGTTGATGAAGTCATAGAGACCTCAAATTTATGTTTCAATAGTTCCATCTAGTCCAAAACGTCGAGTATAATTGATTTGAATATATGGTCTGTGTGTATAAGGTTTTGAACTGATCCTGAGGGTACCTACGATGTTTGGAGTGTTGGCTATATTTTCTTATGTTGCAGGTCTTGCAAATGAGAACAGATATTCACAATTGTGATGGTCGCATTAGCAAAGACCTTATTGTAATCGTGAAAGTTGCACGTGGCTATACCTTCGCTTTTTCCAAATTGACCCATTTTTCAAGTATATGAGTTGGTATTGTTGTTTCCATAAATTTGTTGTGAATACTTGATTGATATAAATTGTGTAGCATTGGACATTTGTCAAAAGGGAAGACCTTAGTGTTGGGTGACTAGTTGATTGAATTTAAGGCAAGTTATCTCTTAAACCTTGCAATTTAGTAAATTTGTATACTCAATTCATTGTGTGTGTGAGAAGTAATGAGAATAAGGTGAAGGGTTAATTGTCCACCGGATAAATGAATAAAAAGGTTATGTTTTGATCGTAATGCTTGTGAATTTCTTGTAATGGCCCCTATTTGATTGATTGATGAAATGCCTAATAGCATTTATGCGGACTTGAATTGCTTGAATTGTTGTCTATTTATTATGGTGTTAACTTTTGTATGTGCATTGATTGTTCTGTACCGTCATGAGACTTGTGATATAAATTCGATGACAATGGTTTTGGCTAGTGAAAGCCGATGGGAAATAGTTCTGGCTATTAAAGTGATATAAAGTCGATAAAACTGATTCCAACCAGTGAAATAATAAGAAGTTGATGAGAAATGGCTATGGCTAGTAAAACGTATAAGCCGATGAGAAATGGTTCTGGCTAGTGAAATGATAAAAAATCGATGGAAAATGATTTTGACTTGTGATTTGATATTAAGTTGATGAGGAATGGTTATATATTTAGTGATTTGTTATAAATACAATGGAAAATGGTTTCAGCTAGTTGAATGATAGAAATCCAATGAAAATTTGTTTCTACTAGTGATATTGTGCCGATGTAAATTGTTATGGCACGAAACTGATTATTGTGAGTTGATGTATGTTGATGCTTATGTTTGGCTTGGTTGTTAAATATGACTGATCCACTTGTTATATGTGATTGATATACTTGACAATGATATTGACTTACTTGATATGTTTTTAACTGTGACTATTGCACAATGATTATTGAGCCTCGCGAGTTGTATATTGTTGAATTATTAGGTTGGGCTGATTTTTTTTTTACAGGTTGTAGTTTGAGGAGATTTGGATTAGAGGAGCATTTGTTTTCAAGATAATATTCTTTGTTTAGTAGTAACTGAATATAGAAAGACTATCAAAAACTATCTATCTATGAAGCCTTTACTGTATTAAGATAGGTATTGATACAAGATCCCCCAACACCTTAAAACTCTACTTCTGACAAAATCTGAAAATTAGAGTCCTCCGAAAGCAAGGAGGTCTCACTAAAAGTTGATGAGAAGATGATGTGATCTCAATGAAATTCCTATTTATGATCCAAAGTACCATAATTTGCATCAAAACAGATGTAGATCGAATGACATCCCTACATTGAATGTACGAGTATGTTATAGGGCTAAATTAAACAAATAATTGAATTGAAAGGTATAAGTAGCTCAACTAAAAGATAACCTAAGTCACGATAAAAATATTTAATTTTCTTAATGTAAAAATACAAAAAAATTAAATATTGAACTGAAATATATAGATATACTTACTTTACTGGGGAGTTTCTCTAACTGACAACCATCACTATGAGCCTAGTGATGAATTGATACAATGTCTTATCAACGTTGCTAAAACGACCCAATACCTTTCCAGAGTATAGGAAGCAACCGAACTGTTGGATCACTGATAAACCTTCTTGAGGAAGGTGAGGAATCGCCCGTCTTGTTGTAGGATTCTATCTACGTTGGCGGTGTAGGTTATGCAGTTTGAGTTATCTAAATTCTTACACCAAGTCGAAGCTCAATACTTCTCTGAAAATATAACTGAAGGCTCATATAAAAGTACTCTCTAGGTTGAGATTATTTCTCAAAGGCCTCCTCAAGATAACTTAAGTTGTATTAAATATGTCTGAAATACTTTGAAAACTCTTTCTAATTTTTTGAAAAAAATCATACTTCTTTCAGGTTTAATTGAACATCTCTTTATCTAGATTAAATGATTTTCAAAAAATTTTATGCTCTTCTTCAAATAATACAGTTTTCCTCAATATGAAAATAGTACTTTTGACCTATTTGTGTTCCCTTAAATTCTGTACTTTAAAATACTCTTGAAGTAACTTTAAAATTCCAAAATGAATGCCTGGAAATATATGGAAAAATCTTTTAACAAAAATCTCATCAAGTAGGGTTCATGCGAAATATAATCATGAACAACTGAAGGTATCACTGCATATATTGCAATCTCATAATATAAGAATTAAGAATTCAGAGAAAAAAATAAACTCATAAAGAATTTCATAAAACTGAGGGACAAATCCTAGATTGAACTTTTCTCTAACTTAATTTAGATGTAGTGCGTGAGAACAAACTAACCCAACATTACGAATAACTGTAACATCTCGTAACTTGCATATTTAAGAATAAGCTAAGAAACCAAGAATAATCATTTATTTGAAATAAGTAGGGAAATCTGAAAAATTTCCAGCTTTCAAAGGTGAGTTTTATTCATTTTCAAACAGTCACAACTTCCAGCTGAGGAGGAGTTTGGATGATTTCTTTACATGGTTGAAAATCCCTTGGAAGATCTTTTCAATGCTACCGAGTTTGCACAAATCCGATGTCGTATGAGAGAGATATGCCTTTCGAAAGTTGGGCCATTGGACTGAGAAAAATCCATTCCGAATTTTAGTAAGGGCAAAGTTGTCTTTTCACCCTAGTATTGCCTAATTCATTTTGAAGGTTATTTAAGGGTAAAGAAAAAGTCTCAAATCAGTTTTACGAAAACTAAAAACGCTTTGGGATTGGGAGAAAAGAGAAAGAAGAGGAAGATCAACAATTGTCTAAGAAATGCCAAGATCATTGCGTGTATTTTTTTGGGGGTAATCCCTATCAAGGTATGTGAGATAAATCGGTGTTGGGTCCTTTAACCCACACCCCAACTTTATTCAATACAACAAATAAAAGTTTATTTGAATGAAAATCTTGATGTTTTTGATGAAAAGTGGAGAAGTTCTTGATGGTTGAATTGTAGTTGATCTCTAGTAGATTTGATTCTTATTTTATTACTGTTTTAAGGTCTAATCTATTGGTAATGATGTATTTAGGGATCCTAAGTGTTTAGGGTGGGATCCATGGAAGTTTAGGAGGTTTAGAGATGAAAACGGGTGAAGATATGGGTGCCGCGCCTACCAGAGCCCCTCAAGGAAGGCTGTATCTGTCAGGTCCTAGTACGCCGCGCCTCTCAAAGTATCCTAGACCAGGGTCTGTCCGACATGCCCCGGCTCCCCGCGCCTGTCATAGCGTTAAGACCCCCTAGAGACCCCATTCTTTTCCTATCTTTTCGTACTAGTGCCTAAATGATGTACCTTTTATTCCTAGTTTATTCCAACACTCTAGAGTACATCTAAACGTCATGAAATCATCCATAAACATGAGATCATGAACCTTGAATCCATAATCTAATTCAAGGGAAGTTAAATTTAAAGTCGAAGAAGTTAAGAGTCAAGTTTTAAAAGTTAAGAAGCAAGTCAAAGTGAGTTCTTAAAGTTCTCAAAGAGTCTTAAACAATCATTTTAACTTTGATTTAAGGCTGAAGTTACAAGTTGAGAAAAGAGAAAATAGTTGAGTTAAATTCTCAAAAGCTATAAGGGAACTAAGTATTGTTAAAGAGTTAAAGTTTCAAGTTAAGTAAAGAGCAAGAGTTAAGTTCATTTCTCAAAAGTTATAAAGGGGAATAAGTATTCCAAAAAAAATTGATAAATGTTTCACAATTAAGTTTAAAGGAAAGTAAGAAGTTCCGAAAGACTTTTTAACTAAAGAGGGGAACATTTATTCCAAAAGGAGATTTTAAAGCTAATGGTTCAGTAAAATATCTGAACCCAAAGGAATGAAGTTTTATTAAGTATAGCTAAAGAATGTTTTGGAAGTAGTATTGAGCACCAATGTGGGAATGAAAGTTTAGATAACTCAAGTCCCTATGTAAACCATGTAGTCATCATGGGTATTAACGTGGCATACTTTTTAGATGATCACCTAAGTTTAGCTAGTGCATCCACTAGGTAGAGGATTCTCTATGCAACGACAAAGTATAGGACAGTTTTGGCAGCGTGGACGAGACGATGTATCATCACTTTGACTCATATAAGTAGTTGTCGGTTCTAGAAAGTCCCACAAAATTATTCATATATAAGTAAGGTTGAGTTTATTATTGTTTAATCATTAATGAACTAAGAGTTTACACTGTTTTTATCAGTTTTATAGATATATTACATATATTCTTATTGACATATATTGAATTGTCATCTTATGAGTTGAGCAAAGCCAAGGTAAGTTCTTCCTCACTCCATTTAAAGATTTATAGTTGTGTTTAGCACTCCAACTCATATGCTCGTACATTCAATGTACTGATGCTAGTAGGTCTGCAACCTTTAATGATACAGACGCAGGTAACCAGGATTAGCACACAACACTCTGTTGATCCAGATTAAGCTCCAGAGTTAGTGGTCAGCCTCCTTGCATTCCAAAGGACATTTTTTTCATTTGATATATTAGTTTAGTTTCTAGGATGTTATGGGATCTGTCTCAACATCCTTGTCAGTCAGTTAGAGGTTTTATAGACAATGGAGTAGTTTAGTTTTGGAGTCTCCTTTATCTTATACTTTGTATGTTACAGTATTGAGACTTAAGTACCAGTTTTGCCAAGACAAGTTATTAAGTTATCTTATGAGAATGCCTTTGATTCTTTATTTGAGTTTAGCATAGTTTTTTGTTGAGTTATGTAAACCAGGCCAAGGGCTTACGTACGGCCAATAATTTTTGTTGGATGCCAGCCACGTCCAGAGTGTAGGCTCCGGGCGTGACAAACTTGGTATAAGAGCATTGAGTTCAAGAGTCATAGGGAGTCTCTGAAGCCCGCGTAGAGGCTTAGTCATCGGTGTGAAAAACACCACATCTATGATTAGGAGGCTATGTAATTTAGGAAAAATCTCACTTCTTACATATTCCTTTTCATGAATTAGAGTTTATATCTAAAAAGTCTCTCTCTTTAATTCGTGCTTACACATATTTTTAGATTCATCATGCCTCCACAAAAAGTAGTTAGAGGTCGACTAGCCTAAAGAAATCTTGAGGAACAAGAGGTCCCAAACGCACCGAATGTACAACCGCAAGGAG
The DNA here is from genome assembly GCA_027705065.1 of Solanum peruvianum. Lineage (NCBI taxonomy): Eukaryota > Viridiplantae > Streptophyta > Magnoliopsida > Solanales > Solanaceae > Solanum > Solanum peruvianum. Next base: position 11,418,126 of record JAKWJD010001757.1, on the reverse strand, counting down.
ATTTTACAAATGCCGAATTTCGGGAAGCTATCTGGATGTTAATTCAAGTAGTAACCAACCAAGTCGGCCAACAGAGATAAGTTCTACAGGAAGGGGCTGACACCTCGAGGGTTCATGAGTTTCTGAGGATGAATCTTCCTAGTTTCAGTAGATCAAGCACTACTGAGGAGCCGAAAATCTTTGTGGAAGAGTTGACGAAATTGTTTGAGGCAATGCATGTGGTTGATGTTGCGAGGGTCGAATTGGCTACATACCAGCTAAAGAGTGTGGCTAGAACTTGGTTAGACCAATGGAAGGAAGGCAAAGCTGAGGATAAACCACATCCAAGTTGGGATTGCTTCAAAAAAGCCTTTTTTTAAGGTTCTTTCCTCGAGAACTGAAGGAAGAGAAGGTATGGGAGTTCCTCACATTGAAAAAGGACTCCATGTGGGTTGAAGTTCACTCAACTGGCTCATTATGCTTCGGAAAGCGAAGGATATGAGGAGCAGAATGAGCTTGTTTTTTTTTCTTATCTGGGTCGTGCTTCAATCAAAGAATGTATGGATGTAATGTTTATTGGCGAAATGGACATATCTAGGCTTATGATCTATGTTCAACAAGTTTAAGAGGAAAAGCTAAGGAACATACAGGAATATCGAAACAAGAAAACAAAGATTGGGAATGAGTATGGTCAACATAAGGATGGTTCAAGTCGACCACAATTTCAGAAATTAAAAGGGCATGCACCATCATCTTATAGTGCACCTGCGCCCAAAAACCGAGGTGAGTATGGTGGCTAGAATTTGCAGCATTTCAAGGCGAGGCCATCTCTATTTCAAGTTAGTGTGGCACAACGAGGAAGTAAGGCTCTCACATGTACTAAGTATGGTAGAAACCTCCCAGGAGATTTTCGTAATGGCCAGACAGGCTGCTTCAAGTGTGTTCAATAGGGTCTATTCATGAGAGAGAGCCCCAAGAACAAACAATGAGGTTTAATCCGAGAAATAGGGCTCAATCTTCATCAATTTCTCCACTAGACAGGGCTGCACCTAGGAGTAGCCACTTCTGTTACCAGCGGAGGGACAAACGGTCTTTATGCAGTCACTAGCCACCAAGAGCAAGAAAACTCACAAGATGTTGTTACGGGTATGATCAGATTATTTACTTTTGATTTTTATGCTTTGTTAGACCTAGAAGCAAATTTATCCTTTATAACTCCTTATGTTCCAAATCATTTTGAAATTCTTCTTGAAAACCTTTGTGAACCCTTCTGTGTTTTTACACCTGTTTGGGAGTTTATTCTAGCGGAAAGAGTCTATCGTGATTGTCTTGTTTCTATCAATCACAAGAACACCGTGGTTGATTTAGTATAATTGGACAAAGTAGATTTTGATGTAATTATAGGTTTCAACTGGATCCATTCCTGTTATGCATTAATAGATTGCAAAGCGCGAGTTGTCAAGTTTCAAATTCCAAATGAGTTTGTCATAGAGTGGGATAGTAGTTCAGCAATGCCTAAGAGTCATTTCATTTTGTATCTTAAGGCGAGGAAGTTAGTTTAAAAGGGGTATATCTATCGCTTAGTCCTAGTTAATGACTCAAGTGTTGAGGTACCTTCCCTTTAGTCAATTCCTATAGTCAGTAAGTTTGCAGAATTCTTTCCTGATGATCTACTTAGAGTCCCTCCTGAAAGACTTTGGCATAAACATCATCCCAGATACTCATCCTATATTTATTCCACCATAAATACTGGAACCTGCAGAGTTAAAATAGTTAAAAGAGCAATTGAAAGATTTCTTAGGTAAAGGCTTCATTCAACCAAGTGTCACACCTTTGGGTGCTCCTGTGTTGTTTGTACGGAAGAAGGATGGCTCCCTAATGATGTGTATAGACTACCGTCAACTAAATAAGGTGACCATTAAGAATAACTATCCTCTTAAAAGGATAGATGATATTTTTTATCAAGTTCAGGGTGCTTTTGACTTTCCAAAATTGACCTCGGTTCAGGATATCATCAGTTGAAAGTAAGGAAATGTGATATTCCAAAGATAACTTTTAGAACAAGGTATGGGCATTATGAATTTTGGGTTATGTCCTTTTGAAAATGCGCCTGCAGCATTCATGGATCTTATTAACAAAGTCTTCAAACCTTATTTACATCTATTTTTAATTGTTTTTATTGATGACATACTAATTTATTCAAGGAGTGAAGAAGATCATGCTAGTCACCTTAGGATTGTTCTTCAGAATTTGAGAGATAAAAAATTATATGTCAAGTTCTCCAAGTGTGAGTTTTGGATTAGGTCTGTGGCATTCATAGGCCACATTATTTCTTGTGAAGGGATTAGAGTTGAAGATTGAAGCAGTTCAGAGTTGTCCTAGACCCACATCTTTAACATATATAAGGAGTTTCTTGGGTTTGGTTGGCTATTATAGGAGATCTGTTGAAGGATTCTCATCTATGTCTTCTTTTTTGACCAAGCTAACTCAGAAGACAGTAAAGTTTCAATAGTCTGAGGCTTGTGAGAAAGTTTTCCGAAGTTGAAAAAGAAATTGACTACCGCTTCGGTTTTGACCTTACTAGAGGGTACTCAAGGTTTTGTGGTGTACTGTGATGCATCAAGAATTTTTTTGGGTTGTGTTTTAATGCAGAATGGAAATGTTATATCTTATGCCTCTAGACAGTTGAAGGCTCATCAGTATATTTATCCAACTCATGACTTTTGTTGCAGTAGTGTTTAGTTTGAAGATATTGCGACATTACTTGTATAGTGTTCATGTTGACATATTCACTGATCAAAAGAGCCTCCAATATGTGTTCACTCAGAAGGAACTAAATCTCAGACAGAGAAGGTGGTAAGAATTACTCAAGAATTATGACATGAGTATTCTTTACCACTCAAGTAAGGCTAATGTAGTTCCTGATGCCTTAAGAAGGTTGTCCATAGGAAGTACTTCCCATGTCTAAGAAGGGAAGAGAAAGTTAGCTAAAGATGTGCAAGACTTTCACATATTGGAGTCAGACTTATGGATTCCACAGAAGGAGGTATAGTGGTGACCTATTGGGCTGAATCATCATTAGTGTCAGAGGTGAAAGAGAAGCAAGACCAAGACCCTATTTTTCTTGATTTGAAAGCAAGTGTCAATAAGCAAAGAGTATTGCTTTTTGAACAAGGGGGAGATCATGTGCTCAAGTACCAAGGCATATTATGTGTACCTAAGGTCGATGGAATCAAAGAGAGGATCTTGGAAAAAGCTCATAGCTCCTGATATTCCATTCATCCGGTTTCGGCCAGGATTTACCGTGATTTGAGAGAGGTATATCGGTGGGAAGGTATGAAAAAGGATATTGTTGAGTTTGTTGCCAAGAGTTCAAATTGTCAACAAGTGAAAGTGGAGAACCAAAGGCCTGGAGGTTTAGCTCAGAATATAGAACTTCAAGAATGGAAGTGGGAGATGATTAATATGGTCTTTATCACAGGCTTGCCCAGATCTCAAAGGCAACATGATTCTATTTAGGTGATTGTCGACAAAATGATAAAGTCAACCCATTTCTTGCCGGTAAAGACTACCTTTTCAACTGAGGATTATGCTAAGTACCTTCAAGAGGTTGTGAGACTTGATGGAGTTCCTGTCTCCATTATCTCAGATAGATGTGCACAATTTACTGCTCAATTCTGGAAATTTTTTCAGAAAGGTTTGGGTTCAACAGTTATTTTGAGCACTATTTTTTTCCTCATACAAACTACCTGCTCATTGTGACACTTTGTAAAAATTGACTATTTCATTATTTGGTTTAAAATTGTTGTAATTTGGTTAGAACTGATGTATATGAGTATGATATTGAATATAAAATGAGTTTTCGTTATTTTGAATGAAGCATGTGAGTTTTGTAGCATGATGAGTTATGTTGTGAATCTCTTGATTTTGTGAAAATTTGATGTTTTCTTCTTGATTATGTGCTATATGATATGGTCATGATTTTCTAATTGAATCTCTATTCTTGGAAGTATTCGGAGAGTGGCAAGTGTCATACGAGGACAAATGTGGTCCAAGTGGGGGAGATTGTAAGACCCCAAAAATGACTTAGGTGAAGATAGATCCTAATACGATTGTAATGATGTTCTAAGGTATTAAAATTGTTTATAATGTGTGTTTGAGAAAGTGTATTAGATCTTAGGTGCATTGGATGTCAAACCTCAAGGGACGACCATGATGTTCGACGACTAAGTGACCTATGTGCCTCACATGTGGTTTTATGTGTTTATATGTGATTCATGAGTTTATAAGGTTCTTAAATGATTTATTATAGTGTATATAGGAAGTGTGTCAAGTTTAGTTAAGATTGGAGGTCAAACGTCCAAGAACGTCCATGATGTTTGAAAGGTTTGCCTTAAAACGACCTTGTGTGTCTATGCATGTGTCGTCGAGTTTTATGTATTTATTTTTGACGAAACTCATGTGGTAGATCCTAAAATCATATACGAATATATTTGGGTAGGAAACGTCGAGGTACAGATCCAAGTAGGACTCACAAGGGGCCCTATAGGAGGACCCAACTAGGAGATCAACCCTGCCAGGCAGTAACAGTTGACCGACCATAATGATGGCCAGACGACGGCCCGTCAATCGGTCTCGTCAATGGATCCACTTGTCCTGCAGTTTAAGGTGTTTCAGGCGCAACCCACGAGACCCCAATCACCCACGCCCCGTCGATGTGGGCGTCAATGGTGTTGCATGTGTCCTGCTAGTTTTCTGTTAAGTTGAGGGGTGAAGTTGTAAATTCACCCCAAGTATTATAAACTGTAAGGGCGGTTGATTTTAGTGTTTATGGGTATTTTAAGAGTATATAACTCATTAAAATCTCATATAACTCTAACACCTAAATCAAAACACATTCCCTCCAAAACTTCCTCCAAAAACCTCCATGACAGTTAAAGGTGAAGATGGAGCTTGAAAATGGTTCTTCCATGGAGTTTCTTATTCAATTATCATTGGGTTCTTCTAATAAGGTATGAGAGTTCTTAATCTAAGGCTTGCTATCACCTTAGATCCAATTTTAAAGATGATTTTCAAAGCTTTCAAAAAGATGAAAAGTCCAATTTCTACTCTAAGTCTTGGGTCTGGCATAAATGGTATTCAAATGTTAAGATATGACGCAGTTGATGTTTAGTTGATGTTTTCCAATGAAATTCTCCATGAACCTTTGACATTCATAAATCTTTCAGATTGATGAATTCATGTGTAGATCGTTATGGGCTTTTGGTTCATGTATAGATTATGGTTAATTGGTTTATAGGTTATTTCAATTTGATCAATTAAATATTTTACTTTATTAGATCTATTGAATTTGAAGCTTATTGATTTGATATTGACTTAAGTTTTATGAATTCTAATGTAGTTTCATATAGGCTTTTGATTGATGTAATGATTATAGTAAATTGATATCTAGGTTGAATTAGATTGATGATTGTGTAGTAATTTGACCTACTTTATAAATATTGTTATAATTATGTTGAATTGTTGGTTATGTGTCATGGGTAAGGGCCAGTTAATGTGGAATTGGATTATTTAGCTTTGAAATCAAAGTGGTAAGATGAAGTGGGGGTATTCTTCCCTAATTCATTTTATTTTATGATTATTAGACTTAAATTATGTTGTTATTGGTATGGTGTACTTATGGTGGGGGTGCTATGTGAATTGATGTGGCCTTGTCAGCGTTACTTTATGCAATATGATCATCATGGACTTGTGGGCACTACTTGAAGTATTATGATGATTTGTATAGTTGATATTATGTGAAATATGATACTATCTATCTATATGTGAAGGAATATGAAATTATGTGTTCTTTTGATGTATGTTAGGAGATCATGTAAACTATGACTATGTGCTTCTATGTGTAGTCTTAGGGTTGATGCATGTTTGTTCCTACTTGAATATATGAGTCTATAATTATTTTATTCATGATGATATTGTAGTATATAATATGACTTAAAGATGATAATAGTTATTCCTAAGAAACTTAAGAATGGCATGTAATACGTGTTAAAGTGAAGTATGTGGTGTCTTGTCTTGGTTGACTTTTGTATCCCTTGCTTGATGTGTGTATGAAAGTGAATAAGTGATGTCTTGACTTAGGATTCTAAAGACTCTTATTCTTGAAAGTATGAATGATATGTGACCTTGAATGATGTTAAGAGGGTCTCTTATGTGAAACCTTGAACCTAGTGGTAAGGTTATGAATGTTGAAGTCGAAAGTCATAATGCTATCCTTAAAGTAAAGGAATGATGGGCCTAAGTTTAATTGGCTGGATTGACAACATATTAATACTTAGTAAAGTCATCATGAGTTTCTTGTTGCCACTGAAAGGTCACCTTAGAGGACATTTTTGGTATGGTAAATGTGGTTGGGTTATGAACTAGATATGGAACCCAATTGTATAAACCTTTAATGTGAACTAATTTATGATAACAAAGGCTAGCAGTGAGTGAGTATGGTAAGGGAAGTAATTCTAGTTAAGAATTAGATTAGATTACAAAGCATTCCCTTCATATTTGCTTAACCATGTTCCTACATAAGATGTGTCCAAGTTCTACCATTAGCAAGTAGAACACCCTCATCGAAGTAGGTTAGAACTTCGATTTCCATATTTTGCTACCATGGCCTGTGTCGGTTATTGCCTATTCTCATCATATGGGATACCTACTAGAATTAGAGAAGTTTTACGAAGTTTAGGTGGTAGTGTGGGAGGCTATCTAGACATTGCAAAATAGGCTTTGAAGGTGTTAGTTGGAGTCCCTAGGTCTTGTCCAAGACCATTACTTGAATATCCTTTATGTAATGAATGAGTCTTAAATGAACTAATGAATGTAATGACTTAAATTAAGAAATTTTTTAAATGTATAAGTACTTACCTAGAGTAGTCAAGGGTTATCTAGTTAAGGCTTGAATGGGGCATAGGAATGGTCACTTTGTATCTTACCTAGATAAGTCTTAAGAATGACTCTGTTAGGGAAGATGATTTTTTATGTGGACATGATCCAAACTTAGGTTGTCTTAAGGATTATTTAGGTAGTTTTGAAGAGGTCAATCATGAACATTATCTTCTTGATCTACTTAAGTAAGTCTTTGATAGCCTTTGATGAGGAAATGTCATATTATTTATATGTTGATATGTTGATGTCTTGTAAGTGTGTATATGACTTATCATAAGTAGTCTTTAAGATCATTTAGACATGCCTAGATAGGTTGTATGGGCATTCTCTATTTGTGTGACTTAAGTGAGTCTTAGGATAGGCTTAAATGGGATAATCACATGCTAGAGGATGTCTAAAGTGAAGCGAAGGGACTTCACTGTAACAGTCAATTGAGTTCATTGTACAGTGAAGTGAATTCATTGTAGTGTTTTCTAAAATTTTGAATTTTTGGTTAATTGATTTCTAACGTGTTTCTAATTTTTCTTATGCTTATAATATGATGTTTAATCGAAATTCATGAAAAGCATGTTATTTACTAAATATCATTTTTTCATGGTTTTTGCATTACTTCCATACTTCGTACATCTAATGTGATAACCACTTCTTTTACCTTTTTGACTAAAGTGTAGGGAATTGGAAGTCTTTATGTTCCATGGAGGATGAATAGCTTTCTAAGGCTTGAAGATAAGTATCGGTGAGTCCTGATCAATTCGAGGACAATATCCGCATGTCCCTTATGTCATAGTCTTTATTTGATTGACTTGTATGGGATTAGTCCCAAGTGTTCTATACTCTAAAGTTAGATGGTTCAAGTATATGTTTTAAATGTATAATGTTTTAAGTAAAAGTCTTCCACTTGTGTAATGTTTATTAAAGAGTTCCTCGTGTGTGAAGAAACTTTTAAATTCTTACCTATTTTAGGATGTTTATTGTGCAGTGAATGATACGAGAGGCTTATATGAGACTTTTTCAAGTCTCATTTGCCGTGTGATGACACAAGGAAGCTCTAACTTCTTGGGTGTACTTACGGGTCGTGACACAAGGCATGATCCAATACAACATCATGACTTAATCACAATTAACCATAATTTGAAGTAAAGGATAGGGATCACATGACTTACCAAGTCTCCTTCATAATTCATCATCAATATCTTACCATCAACCCTTAATTTAACCCAATTAGGTCATAACATCATCATAATTCAATGACCAACATGATAACAAGGCTAAAAGAATCACTACATCACAACTCAATACTAGTTCATAGCTCAAGACAAGATACTTAGGTGAAAGTCACAATATACTTCATAACCTAGATCAATTCTAAAGAACTAGAATGAAAGGACTATAAATCACCCTAATTCATTCATGATTAGTATAATAATATCATCTAGTAGTACTTCAACCAATAACCAAGTCAATTGAACCAATACAAGATAATTCATATCAAGATCATCACCTAGGGTTAAGGGGTAAGGTTCATCTTCTACGAACTAGAAAAACCCATCAAGATATATCATAATTATGTTAGAATACATGCTAATATGTTCATAATATCTAAAATAAATCATAAACAAATCAATTCATAACATAATTTTCGAGATTGGATGAAACCCACCTGAAAACCCAACTTTGGAAATCAATTTGATGGAACCCTTTGAGGAAAGAGGTCTCAAAGTTGAAAGTGATACCATATCTTTCTAACTTATACAGATTGATGGTGAAACTTGACTCTTTTAAGCCCTTAAACCCTCTCATATCTTGGTCTTCAATGGTGTTCTTCAATAGAGAGAGAAGGAAGAGAGTTTGGGTTAGTGAGTTATGAGAGTTTTCGTTAGTCTTAATTAGGTTAGGATTTTATATCGGTGTTTAATTAACTTAATTGGATATGTTATGCCTAGTCTAGGGTGACTGTCATTCCTAAGAGCACCCCCTAGAAGTAACATGGAGTACTTGACCTCTCAGAGGTCTTATACAAGCCCATAGTTATCATTCATCGCATTTGTCAAAGTAAATTTAGCGGAAAATTTAAAACTTTTCATAGCAATTCATATGCTAGAAAATTCACTTCATATATACTCAAAATATCATATTACATACTTAGACTCTAAGTCTATTTTTCATCTTAGACTCAACAACATTAGAGTACATTAGGGACACGACCCTTACAACATAATACATAAGTATACAATATTATAAAACTTTACAGTAAACATAAGTAGGGAATTCTTTAAACTTAAGGACCCCTTTCTTTGAGCTTGGGAATCACATGTCAAGCTCCTCAATCGTATAGACATCCTTTAAGCATCGATAACCTACACTTGTGTAAAAAGTAGAGAAGAATGGGATTAGTACAAAAATGCACTAAGTATGGCAACCATGCAAAAACATGCATTTAAAAGGGACATTTTCTTGAAATCATACTCATGCCTTTTTGAGTAAACCTTTATAAAACCTTTAGACAATTGCATTTATATCATTCACATACTTCATATAGACACATTCAAAGGCCAAACATCGTAGAAAATCACGTATAGAATTTAAGTCATTTTTTAGGTCACTTTACAGTGAGCTCTTTTATGTTACAGTGAGTTATCCTTTCTTTTTTTCACTAACTTTCCAAGTAACCCTCTAGAGATACATGGTGCAATGTATCACCCTGGGCCACAAAGAAAACATACATAAACCTACACAAGTCATCACATATCATCATATAAGCATAATATATCAAGGACACAATTAAGCCAAGACTACATTGGCTTTACAGTAAGCTACATCAATTTGCACAGATAATGACTTCACTTCACATAAATCATTATAATACCTTGTTCATGACCTTCATATTAGTCTACTAGTGCAATGTACATGTGAATCACCATAAACCCACACATACTTAGTAAACCCTTCATGAGACCACAAACCTTATCATATAATTTATACATCAACATATTAATTCACCAATTCATGTGAACAACCTCATTCATGTCAACAACCTTCATCATATAGTCATTAAGACTCACATAGTGCATATAAGAATAAGACCAAATCACATAGACTTATACCATGCACATCTTCATGACAAATAGACAAATACTATCATGCCATGCATAAAGACATAATTGTAATCATACACATTGCAACACATTCCTAGAACTTTCTATGGAGATACTTGTGCAATGTCTAGATGGGTTCATTACTTCCACCTATCCTAAGTAACCTCCCTTAAGTAATCCTAGTTAGGGTACTAATCATTTACTTCCATTATTCATTTTAATTTTAAGAAAACTATAGCCTTAACCAACACTAAGACCATGGCGCCAAACATGGAATTTGGTGTTGTAGAGCCTTACACCAATGGAAGGTGTTCTTACCTAGCAAATGTAGAACATTAACACATGATAGAATTTTAGTTGATATCACATTGCTAGATCCTATGTGGCAAGCATAGTTTATGGAACTTGGGGGCATCATGGAAACATCACTCTAACACAGTTTTGGGTCATGAGGCTATCCACCACATGAGGACTATGGTGACCTACCTTCCTACGATAGGAAGGGATACCCCTCATCTTCAAGTTCATTCGGTGCTAAGCTAAGTTCTCTTTTGTTAAAAGCCTTCATTAACATTACTTTATAAAATATAGGCTTAGGATATTGACTCCCTATATTCTTAGCTCATAGGTCATAGATGAGAGTTCATCAACCTAAATCATGTGAGAAACCCTTTCACATGGACATCGCATATATCATTAGCACTATCTAGTTTAGGATACACTTTAGCATACCTTTCCAAGTTCCTCTATTTACTAAATCATCATTCATGTATGTGCGCGTATATTTATATGTGATTAAACCTTTAACATAACACGTTAAGGTCAAATATGTTCATACATTCATATTCATGCACATAGAAACCAAAACTAGAAACTATCCTATCAAGGCACACATATGCAATGTATATGTAAAGTCTCATACCCTTTCCCATACTAGTACACCTATCAAGTCATCATAGTTAAGGAAACATATATCATACTTCCATAGACATCATCTTAACATGTATAGCAGCATAGACTAGTGAATATGAGAACTACCTTTCATTTAGACACCATGACCTATACTACTTGTAAGTATGCATAATGTGTGAGGGTGTGTGCACATTGGTAAAAATCACCACATAATGGCTATCTATAACATCTTGACGCAACCACCCTCTTAAGACCATAATGCACAACAAAGAATAGACCACACAACACCATTTAGCGTAGGAGGCAAGACAATCTTCACATTACATTGACGACTCCTAACCTTATATATTCACACATTCACATAGGGGTACATGTTTAGGGGTCATCGATCCTTAATACTTCATTATGGCAGAACCTACACATGATCTTTCATACCCATTTACATTCTCATAACCATAGTAACATAACCTTTATTCACAAATAAAGTAGAACACTAGAAACAAGTTACACATGACCATCATAACCACTCATTCATATATTCATTAATTTCCTTCAAGGCCATGGTCAACAGATATATAATGACAATAAAGTAAATAGTGCCACTGTGACGCCCTAAAACAAACTAAGGTGAATAGAGCTTCGTGATTGTTTATTGAGTTAATTTTAAGTTAAAATGAGTTAAATTAGTGTTATTAGGAAGCGTGTGAAGTTTTGTTAAGTTTGGAGGTCAAACGTCCTAGTTCATCCATGACGTTCGCAAAATGTGCCTTAGAGAGTGCTTGTGTATCTTGGTGTGTTTGACTGAGTTTTACGTGTTCGTTTTAATCAAAATTGATGTGTTATGTTCCTAAGACATAGAATAATATGTTTAGGGGTTTAACGTCCAGTTAAGACCCCACCTAGGACCCACAAGGGGCCCTAGAAAAGAACCCAAACTGCCTTGGCAATGTCCATCCAATGAGGGCAAACGACAGCCAGTGGTCCAACCAACGACCCGTTGACTTGCCCTGTAGATTGGAACTGAAAGTTAGGTTGTAAATTATCAAAATTTATCTAATTATCAAACCACAATACCCCACCAACGGACCGTTGATGGACACATGGTCCGTTGGATTGCAACCGTCGATGGTGCTGTCCAAAAGCTGCATTTTTCTGCCAAGGCTTGGGGTGTTTGGTAAATTCACCCAAGTATTTTATGAAACATGTAAGTTTATTTTAGGTTTATTTAGGTATATTAAAGAGTTCCAAAACATAATACCAAATTTTAGACCTCATTTTCTAAAACCCAAAACCCCTCCCTCTTAGAAGACTATCTCAAGTCACCATGGAAACTAGAAGTCATGAAGGAACTAGGAGGGATGTTGGTGGGAGTTTATTAATAAAATATAATTTTTGTTTCTTATATGAGAGGTATGTTATACATACTTGAACCCTCTTCTATTCAAGGATTCCCTTCTAATGAATTTTTAGAAAGGGTTTTCAACCCTAGTTTCTTCTATCTTTAACTCTAACTTTGGGTCTTGCATGAAAACGTTTCTAATGATTCAAATATTATTTTTCTATGGTTATTTGGTGATTTCAAATATAAAACTTCAATGAAATCATGATAAAGATTTTTATCAAATTTGGCTTAAGAAATGGGTTAAATGAGGATGCATTGGTAGTCTTTGAGTTTTTATTTCTTATGGTTGATATTGTTGTTTAGCTACTGCCCAAAGGGATATATTATAATGAAATATTTAGTAAAATGTTATAGGTGATGGAAGTTTGGATAAAAGGGTAATTTGGTTATGTTGTTTAGCCTTAAATTTGAAATGCTCTTAAGTGGTATGGTTCACCTTGTTGGTGGCGGTGTTTATTTGACTTATATGAATGTGAAGTTATTTATTTATTTTGAATGAGGTCATGAAGGCTTATTATTTGAAGTAAGGACAAAAATGATGTTATTTTTGTTCAATGTGCTTATTGAAGCTATTATGTGAGTAGGCTAGAGGGTATGCTTAAATGGAGTACATGATTATGTGAAGCATGTAAAGTGTGTGATTTGATGCATAAAAGTCTAAAGCATGTATAGAAGTTAATGTAAATGAAATGATGCTTATGTGCAAGGTGTGCTCACATGTACAAACATACTCACACTTGAATGAATGAATGAATCTAAGTTAAGTCAAAAGGGGGAGTTTTGGGGTGAACACTCTTCTGAGTTGAGATAAAGTGTCTAGTAGCAACCCCACTACATCCTAAGATTACATCCTAAAAGCTTTCTAGGATAGGTCGGAGGATGAATGCCCTTTGTAAGTTGAGATATGGTATTCACTATTTATCCTTAACCTATAATTTATAATGTTTAGAATCCAAGGGGTTTATGTCTAGCACCGAGAGGATATGAAGAAGAGGTGGTTACACTTCGTGAGTTGAGATGTTGTATTCCAATGTACTTTTTGAGATGAGCACTCCTCCTCAGTAGAGAATGAGTTACTTAGTAGCAATTTCCTTATCCCTTAACTATGTGTCCTCATAGGTGTAGCTATTTGGAAAGCCATGTAAAAGCTATAAAGAATGACCTTACTCTAGGCAAGTAAGGATACCATATCCGATAGGGGTTAATATTGGAATTCCATGTCTAGCTCTCATGGTCTATGTCGGTTAAGCTAACTTCCACAATAGTAATGAATGTGCTAAGTCTTCTAAAAGAGTGTTGTACATAGGGTAGGTAGTGGAACGGGACGCTATATATCCATTGCACTAAGTAGGCATTCCGAAAGAGGAGTCTTGGTGAGTCTTGTATGAATTGAATGAATTAAGTCTCCTAAAAGAACGTACTACTTAGGGTAGGTGGTGGTATGGGACGCTATCTATCCATTGCACTAGGTAGGACCTTCCGAAAGGGGAGTCTTGGTGCCAAGCCTTCTAAAAGAGTGTACTACTTAGGGTAGGTGGTGGTATGGGACTCCATATACTCATTGCACTAAGTAGGAATTCCGAAAGGGAAGTCTTGGTGTGTTGTTTTGGTGTCTGTTACGGCCCGATTTAAAAAACTAAAGTTTTCGAAGCCGGCTTCGCACCTTTGGCCACTTTTTGTTAAAGTTTTTGAAAAAATTTATAATTTTAGGGAGTCGCCACTTTATTTTTAAGAAAAATCAGGAAACTAAAAATGAGTTTTTGAAAGAAAACATTTAAATAAACCAGAGTCAAGTAAGGTTCAAATAATTCTCTAAAGAAGGGTTTAGGAATCTTAGAGAATCCGCTAACACGCGGTTGACCAACAAATTTTAAAGTAGGCTAAAAAAAATTTTAAGATAAAAAACTTAGGAATATTTGTGAAAAAATTTGTTTTAATATAACTAAAGTCTTTTGACACTTATACACTCATCTTATTTCAAGTATTAAATAAGTCAATTCTTAAAGTGTCAAATTGATTATTTTATATTAACATTTTATCCGACGTCAAGTTTTAGAGTTGAAAAATTAACACAATAACTTAAACGTGGATTTGAAAGCTAAATACTAACTACGAAAGAATATTTAATAATTCTCAAGTTAGTCTTGAAGCTCAAATTGCCTAACTTAAAACTTTTATCCATATTCATGTTTTGAACCAATATAAGTAATTCAAAACTCCTAAACATGGATTAAGGAACTTTGTTTAACAACTATGAAAGGATATAGAAACCTTAGGTCATTCATACTAAGTCTTAATTTAAATTGAAAAACAAATAATTTATTTTAAGATTTTTAGCAATTGTATCATATTCAAAAAATTGAACTAAATAGTTAGTTCAAACTCATAAACAAGAATTCGAAGCTTTTTCAATAACTATGAAAGAACATAAAAGGTTCTCAAGTTATTTTATAAGTTTAAATTACATAAATTAAAAAGAGTTTCTAATTTAAAAACTTGAAATGAAAAATCTCCTCAAGGATTCACCTAAATTAATAAAGGGTAGTAAATAAATAATATAATAGATATAACTCGTCCAACCCAATAAGAATGACAAAATTTAAGGAATTTTGGACTTTGGTCCAAGAACAAATAGTCACTGTTGCTACTTCTTTATTCAAATTGGCTTTTTTCTAAGTCCAATTTTCCAGCCCTTTTAGGCTATTGATGTTGCTATCTTCTTGGGTTTTAACCCAATAATAATAACTTCCCGCTTCATTCGACTTAAGATAGATTGACTCAGAGAGAGTCAAATGCAAACCGATGGAGAGTCCAAATGGACTCGATCAAGAAGTTCATGCAAAGAAAACAAAGAAAATAAAGATTAGCAAGATTGATCAAGTTATGAAATAATGACTAACAAGTGATATAATTCAATTCGACATTAAGAATTGTATCCAGATAATAAAAGCAACACAAAATAATACTAAAAAACTTGACCAAGAAAGATGTATGACTTAATCATATGACTTTAGCATGAATTGGTTAACTATGTTTGCAAACTTAACACCTCTACAATGCAGAACAGACAAGAAGATGCAACATTTTATCCACCAACTTTGATCTATGAGATTCAACAAAGAGAAAATAATTAAGACTCCAAACCAATCAGCCATTTCAAAATAAGAATATGAAAGAGAAACAAAGGGTTTTTTTCTTTTTAAAAGAACAGCTAGACAAAGATAAAACACAAGAGCATTGGTAAATACAAAAAAACAGTAGCCTAATAGAGAAAATTCATGAAATTTCAATTAGATGAGATCCAAAATATGCAGGTATGGAGTGACTATTCTAAAATCTATCAATCAACATGCTAATTTTTTAATTCACGAGATTTTCAATTAACTTGGAACTAACGACTTTTAAAAATTAATAATAATAGAAACTCTTCGACTAAAGACACCAAAATTTATTAATAAGCAAATAATAAACTGGTGCCAAGTAGAGAAATATACTGGAGTATTTGCCTTATTAGAACTAATAACTTGTGCAAAATAAATCACTAATTAGAGGTAATAGATGACTGCACAAACTTAAACCAAATAATGTCAATCTATCAATCTAGATAGCTAAAGCTTAACATGAGATCACAAATAGAACATTTAAACTAATAATTAAATAGTAAGAAATCCAAAGCCGAGCCAATGTACCCAATTTAGAGAGGAGTGACATGATGATCTAAGGAATTTTGGAGCAACTAAAGAGAAGTCGAATTAAAATTCAACTTCATCAAGAGCTAAACTAAACCTAAGATCAACTCATGATTTTCGAACAAAAAAAAAAACCTTCTCATAAGAAGCAAGCAATATTCCCACATTATGAAAAGGGGATTGGATGTAATGTAAACAAGGGAAGAAATGCATAATGCTTACTGATGTGAAAAATCCAAACGTATCTACAGCCCAAACATGTAAATGAATGTTTAAAGGTTAGATAAAAAGGAAGAGGATTTCACTGATTTTGCACAACTTCATATTTCAATTTTGCTACCACTTAGATAGCTGAATTAATCAAGAGAAACAAGGTACTTCAAAAGCTCTTCCAAATCAAAATGAATAGAAGATATAGACTCCAACCAACAGATAGGAATGTTTGAACACAAAAAATCACAACTCTACCCCATTCCTAAGATAATGGTGAATGCTGAAATTAAGACATGACCATCTTACGTATACATTAACCGAGTTCAAAGATGAGCAAATTACTATTTTTAAGCTACTGGAAAAATACTTAAAAAACTAATGAAAAGCAACATTTCAATGAAAAAATAATAATAATTAAGAGCTAACCATAAATGCTGAAATAAAGAGGAGATTACCTGGAATGGGGGCGCGAACTAGGGGTGACGCAAAGCTGACTTCCACCACCACAATATGAATTCTGAAAGCTCTGGCAAGCTCCAACAACACGTGAAGAAGGAAACAGAGCTAAAAGAAATCCAAAGCCCTTTTTGATATTATCTTTCTCAAGCAAAGAATTATTCGAATTTCTTTAAAGTAAAATTTTATCCACTCCCTCAACTCACTGTAACTATCTCCAATCCTCAACACTAAGGAGTAGTGTTTTGGACGGCGAGAGGCGACAAAAGGCGACAAGGGCCTACCTCGCCACGCGGCCGCTCGCCTTTTTGAATCGAGTGGCCAATTAATACCAAAATTAAAAACATTTAATTGCACATATAATATTCAAAATTTCAATAGCAATTACATATATTACAAATTCTATAACAATTACTATAGAAGAATTATTTTTTTTCAAAAAAATAATGGACATCAGTCACAACACAGTGAAAGCAGAAAGCATTTTACAGTGATCCGGGACAAAACAGAGAGTGAAGAAAACATAGGAAAAAAAAAAGAGTAGTGAAGGCAGGGAGTAGTGAATACTGAAGAGTAAAAGAGAAAGAGACGAATGGAGCAGCAACTCGAGGGAAAGATACGAAGAAGAGAGAAGCGACTGAGGAAGAGAAGAAGAGAGTAGAGACTGAGGAAGAGAAGAAGCAACAACGACTCAAGAAAGAGAAGAAGAGGAATACACGAAAGTCTGATAAAAGTTTGAAAATAGAAAAAAAATCCCTAATACTATTACGTTAAAACTTTTTTTAAAAAAATCAAAATGGCGACGCCATTTACGTCGCCATTGGGTCATCTCGGGTCGCCTATTTAAGGTCTCCTCGCCTCAATGGATAATGGCGACACAACCTCACCTCGCCTCACCATTCGCCAGAGGCGCTATGGCGAGCGCCTTTCACAACACTGCTAAGGAGGAAGAGGGTTATAGGGAAATTCTAGGGTAGGTTTAGGGGAGGAAACGGAAGCAGAGGGGTGAATTCGAAATTTGAAATTCGAATTTCCTCTTGGATAAGGCTGCCAGCTTTACTTTTGTAAAAATTTGTACAATTTCTCAATGGAATGGAGAGGATAGGCGTTGATTCTAGGTGAGGCAAGGAAGAACAAGCGTAGAGATTGCTCCATATGGCATATCAACAAACAGTCTTGTATGAGAGGACAAGGGAGAAGGAGAGGAAAATGCAACGATGGGCTCGATTTGTTGGGCTTCGCGGTTCGGGTATTACCATTTCTGGTTTTCAAATCCTCGCTAGGAAGAAGAAACGGGATCGGTCGAGTACATTTATTGCTGGTATATTGCATTGAATAGGGTTTTTTCTTTTGAGAAGGAAACTCGGTTGGGTCAGGTAATTTAGGAGTTGGACTGAGATTGGGAAAAAATGGGCTAGGTCATTTTTGTTTCTGTTGTATATAATGTTGCTTGCTATTGTGGGGGCTGGGTTTGAAGGGTATTGGAGTAGTTTGGAAGTGGGTTGTTGAAATTGCAAGTAAGGCCAAATCTTGGTCTTTTAAATGGATGAAAGAAATTAGTTAGATTTAGAATGAGGATTTAGCCAATTGATTAAGGTTATAGAAAATTAAACTTGAGAATATAACAAAATTTATCTTAATTAGTTAAATTCGGCTAAATCTTAATCAAGACGAATTCAAACAAAATTAATTGACGAGCTTCTTAAACTTAACGAAATGAAATAATTAACCTAATCAATAACTAACTAATTTAAAAACTTATAAACATAATTTAAAATAAACTAATTCAAAGAAATACTTACTAAAAATTATATTCTCTTTATGAGATGATTTTCGAAATATTAATAAAAAATGCTAACTATATACAAATTATATATATAGAACATATATATTACTTAAAAATTATTTATATGTAAAAAACTATTTAAAATATCTTTAAAATATTTTGAATTTTATTAAGGTAGTTATTTCAAGTCATTTGGAAATTAAGAAACTCAAAATTTAATACCAATCATGGGAGGTCAAAATTGGGTGTCAACAAGTGCTCCTCGTTTGACGTGGATTGATGAAAGTAATCCGAGGCAGATGAAATTGACAAATCCAATTTTGACTAACTACATCTTCATCTTTCATAAAAGAGCTTTTGGTGCGGAGTTTAGGAATTGTTCCCAAGCCCCGGAAGTGGGTTTCCTACATATCTCAGGCTATATGAGAATTCAGGTCACTTGTAGTTCGATACTCTTTATTTAATGCACGATTTTGAAAGAGGTGCAAAAGCTATTTCGGTGTCGAAGTCTGGAGAGACCGTAAATCTCGAGAATGGGGTGATGACAGAATTGTTGGAGTACAATCGAGTTTTCAATATTGAGCTCGCCTACATATCCCTGAACATAGGGAATCATATTGCTTGTAGTTTGACTCAATCAGTTGAAAAGGAAATCTCGTATGAGAAAATAAACTTTAGCTTAAGGACGAGTGACAAAATAATTGAGCGCGGAAAAGATGCTTGCAACCATCTCAACTATGAATACGGGGCCCTTTTCACCCATAGGTAAGAACTTACATGGACATAACTTCCAAAGCTCTACGTATATTGTCACTCGAATTTGAAAATTTGCCTTCATTGAGAGTTGAAATATTCATTGAAGGCGAAACTGAAACTAATAAACCCAAGAAAATACCCACATGCCTTAGGATAGCGGTGTGGTTTGATTGTGGTGGAAGTTGTTCCTCAACTCGTGTCCTAAGAGTTTGATAGTCCTCTCTGGACTATGCCCCAGTTCACTGCTATGAAAAAGTTCCATATTGTGTAGCATCTTGTTTGACGTAGACCACTTTGTGCATTGGATTGTCTGGAAAAATTTGTCAGTGGAAAATGTAACATAAATTCAAATATAATTTGTGCAGACCTGGTATAACATGTCATACTGAAGGAGATAACGATTCAATTCAAGTGTAATTCTCTTGAAAGAAGTGGTGATTCAAAAGTGTGCCAATTTGAACTATTTGATGATTTAATAATTTCATATAAAATGTCAAGTTGAAGGAAGTGACTCTCCAATAGAAAATTTAACTTGTCACATTGAAGGAAGTGATGCTCCGATAATATGATGTGTCATGTTGAAGTATATGATGCTCCGATAATAATTTTAACGTGTCACATTGAAGGAAGTGACGCTCCAATTATAATTTTAACGTTTCACGTTGAAGAAAGTGACGCTCCAATAATAAATTGGCATGTCACATTGTAGGAAGTGACGCTCCAATAATAATTTTAACGTGTCACGTTGAAGGAAGTGACACTCCAATAATAAATTAACATGTCCCGTTGAAGGAACTGACTCTCCAACAATAACTTAACATATCACATTGAAGGAAGTGACTCGCCAATAATAATTTAACATGTCACGTTAACGGAAGTGACGCTCCAATAATGATTTAGTGTGTCACTTTGAAGGAAGTGATGCTGCAATTTAACGTGTCATGTTGAAGGAAGTGACTCTCAAATAATAATTAAGCGTGTCACGTTGAAGGAAGTTACTCTCCAATAATAAATTTAATGTATCACGTTGAAGGAACTAACGCTCCAATAATAATTTTAACGTGTCACATTGAAGGAAGTGACACTCTAATGATAATTTAACATGTCATGTTGAAGGAAGTGACGCTCCGATAATAATGTGTCACGTTGAAGGAAGTGGATGTCCAATAATAATTTAACGTGTCACGTTGAAGGAGGTGACACTCTAATATAATATCTCCTGATAGAGAACAAATATCAAAAGTAGAGAATAATGTTATAACAGAGTAACCTGATTAGCTTCTTGTAGTTTGTGAGGACAGTAACATCTCTATTCGTCATTTAAACTTCTTTGTCCCTGTGCTCATAGAGAATTTATTAGATAAGAACAAATAAATTTACAAGTGTCAATCCTTTTAAATGTGTCGAAAAGATCTGGTAGCAGTAGAGAATGCATGATTTTTAAAGAACACTCTGAGAATTTTTAACGTTGAAAGGACGCACTAATGACCTATTAGGGATTTCACATGAGATGTGTCTTTACTTGAAAGACTGGTTTGATAAAGGAAAGGTTTGAAACTTGAAATTGAACGGAAGATTTTGAGAACTTTGAACCATTTTCAAAAAGTGGCCCCTGTTTCCGGTCCTAAGGTGCTTAAATGAAATAATTTGCAGAAAATGAGGGATGACTGATTCAAAACCATTCGCCAGTTTCCTTTAAGGTTTGTAATTTGAAACACTAGGAAGACTGAATCCTTATATAGGATTGCCTTCGTATCTTGCTGGAATAAGAAATCAGGTCTAACATAGTTCGGACCTAAATCTTAACGAAATTTAAAGAGAATGAAAGATTTGTTAGAGAAATGGCAAAGGGTTAGAAATAATGGAGGTTAAAACTCGTAAACATCTTTGGATAAGGACTAGTGTGTGTCCTTTGTCTGGTGAATGTATAACCTGATCTTTCAAAAATCGAAAAGATCTCTTGATATTTCGACTCCAATTGTGACGACATCTGCAAAGCTCAGATGTTATTAGTAGCAAAAAATTATCAATGTAAAAGATAAGTTTTCAAATGAAGTTTTTCAGCTTATATTGGTTTGAATAAAGTGTAATGGTCTACGCCATTGTGCAAATCTATCCCATCTGTAAATTTGAGAAATGTAAGTCATGATAAATTGAAAGGGAAATTTTTAAAAGATGAGTTGAAGTAGGAATAATTTGAGTTATGAAGGGGTCATTGTGAATTCAATGATGCATTATAATTTTGTGCTACCTGCATCCAAAGAAAAATTCTTAGTTTTGAGAGACTGATTCGTGTTGGATTTTCCTTGCCATCCTAATGCTCTTTTGCCTTCTAAATTACAAGCTTGTCTGGTCTTGAAATACCGCTTGATGGAATTTTTGAGGATCTCCTCAGAATTTTTGCCCCAGTTTAAAAGATAACATAAACTTTGAACTTTTACAGTTTTTTAGTTGAATTTTTTAGTGAATCTAAAATATTTTGCCCCAGTTGCAACTCTGAAGTGATCTTTGATTCTGGCTTGTCGAATAAAGCTCCTTTTAAGGGAATTTTGATATCCTCTAGAAATTCTTCCACAATTTTCATTATTAAGAGAAGTTAATAACTTATGGGGATTATGACCGAGCCGGTGTGGTCCCTACGTATCCCGTTGATCAAGAATCAGGTCAAACATAGTTACAATTACATGGAAACATTAAAAAGTGATAAGGCAATGACGGAAGCCGACATAGGCCCTCTATGTATCTCATTCTTGAGAATTCAGGTCAAAAGTAGTTCATGTACAAGAAAACATTAAAAGGGATAAAGGGCGTTACCGACACCGACATAGGCCGCCTAGCATCTCATTCTTTAGAATTCAGTTCAAACATAGTTCAAAGATAAAAGATGCTTACAAATAAAAACCCAAACAAAAAATTACAAAGGAAACAAAGCGATAAAAGCCGATTACTAGAAAATGAAACAAATAACCAAATGCAAGACTTAACTATGCCACAAGTGCAACTTTCAGGAAACCTGCTTCTTCTTTGCAACTGGTCATGCCAACAACTACTCCTTATGCTTGGTTAGCGGATTGGTGTTAACATTTGGTGAAGCTTGAGCAACCTTTACCACCTCATTGTCAATTAGATCTTGAATTTTGTGTTCGAGAGTGATACACATCTCGGTATCATGCCCAACTACTGAATGATAAGCACAACACTTATTTGGATCATACCACTCGGCTGAAGTATTCACTGTCTTGGCGCACACTCGATGAAATATACCTGCCTCTTTCAATCTCTCGAAAAGTTGAGTCCGTGTCTCACACAATTGAGTGAAAACTCTGGTAGGCTTTTTATCAAAATTAGGACGAGGTGCATTGTTTTGAGGATTTTGCATTGGTCGTGGAGGACGAAATATTGTTTAATTATTGCAGACATAATATTGTTAAATAAGACATTGTGGAGGTGGTTGACGGTTATATGAGGTAGCTCCTCAATTCGTTATCATCATAACTTCTTTCTCCTTTTTTTTCCCAAAGGTTTCAGCTTGATACCCCCTATTAGCAAACTTAGATGAGGTGTAACTCATTATTCTGCCAGTTTTGAGACCGTCTTCTATCATTTTTCCGGCCTTAATAACTTCTGCAAATGTCTTTCCACCCATAGTCACCATTCGCTCATAGTATTCTAACTCTTGAGCTTGAGTGAAGTAGGTGATCATTTTTTATTCCTCCATAGGTGGGTGCAACCAAGAAGATTCTTCTCTCCAACGAATGGCATATTCTTGAAAGTATTCAGTTGACTTGGGTTTAAGCTTGGTAATAGAAATTCTATCGGGAGAAATTTCAACATAAAACTTGTAGTGATCCACAAAAGCATTCGCCAGATCATCCCAACTATGCCATTTGGTCACATCTTGCTTAGAGTACCACTGTAATGCTTTTCCAGTCAGACTTTTATCAAATAACTTGATTCTTATCCCTTCGTTGTTTCCAACGCCTATCAACTTTTCACAGTAAATTTTCAAGTGAATGAACAGATTTCCTGATTCACTAAATTTCTCAAATTTTTGAATCTTGTAACCGGGTGGCAACTCAACCTCAGGAAATGTGCACAATTCTTTGTATCTAACACTCTAACTACTATCAAACCTACGAAGACCTCTAATAGAATCCTCTAAACTTTTGATCTTCTTATTCATCATTTCAGCATCAATAGATTTTTCGTCCGCCTCAATTTCAATATAGTGATTAACATATGGGCGGTGAAAATCTGGAGTCTTGGTAACAGGTGGAATAGTGACATAAGTTTACACTGTCGGAGTGTGATGTGTTACCGTTGGAGCTTTTAGAAATAGACCTGGTCACCAAGATCAAACTCTAAGGGCTGTTTTCTGTTGTCTGCATAAGACTTCTGCCGACTGTAAGCAATAGACAACCTGTCCCTAATCAATCTAACCTTGTATAAGGCCTCATGAATGATCTCTGGACCCAAGATTGGATGACTCTCCAACCTCAAACCACCCAACTGAAGACCTACATCTCCTACCATACAGTACCACAAACGGTGTCATCCCATGCTGGAGTGATACTTGTTATTATACGAGAACTCTATCAAAGGCAGATGGTCATTCCAACTACCCCTAAATTCAATCAAACACGCCCTCAACATGTCCTCCAATGTCTGAATAGTGCACTCTTCCTGCCCATTAGTCTAAGAAGGCAGTACTAAGCTTCACCTGCGTGCCCAAGATCTTCTGGAAGGATCTCCATAAATGTGAAGTGAATTGAGCTCCTCTATCTTAAATGATAGATAAAGGAATCCCATGCCATCTCACAATCTCATCAATGTAGAGTCTCAAATAATCCTCGGCTCTGTAAGTAGACTTCACAAGGATAAAGTGGGCACACTTAGTCATCCTGTCCACAATAACAAATATGGAGTCATGATGTCTCCTAGTCTTCGGAACACCAACCACAAAGTCCATATTAATGGCCTCCCACTTGCACTTCGGAACCTCTATCATCTGAGTAAGAGCACCAAGCTTAAGATATTCTGCATTAACCTGTTGACAATCAGGACATTTTAACACATATTCTGCAATGTCCTTCTTCATGTCATCCAACTAATAGATCTGCTTAAGATCATGATACATCTTGGTGGAACCTGGATGTATGGAATATCTGGAACCATGGGCCTCTACAATGATCCAGGTCCGCAAATCATCCACATATGGTACACATAGCCTATCCTGGGTACCTAAGTATGACGTTATCTCCAAAAGCAAAAGACTCATTCATCTTAACCAACACTGAGTCCTTCAGCTTCATTAACACATGATCAAGATGCTGACTCTTCTTGACTTCAACTACTAAGGATGATTCAGAACTAGGATGAACAAAAACACCCCCACTAGTAAAGTCAACCAACCGCACACCCAGTTGGACTATCTGTGTACATCTTTCACCAACTCCTTCTTCTCATCCTCAACGTGGGTTGTACTTCCCATGCTCATCCTGCTCAAAGTATCAACTACTACATTAGCCTTACCTGGATGGTAGTGGACATTCATTTCATAGTCCTTCAAAATCTCCAACCACCTCCGATGACGTAGATTCAACTGCCTCTGTGTGAACACATAGTGGAGACTTTTGTGGTCTGTGAACACATCCACATTCACTCCATACAAGTAGTGCCTCCAGAGTTCCAGTGCAAACAACAAAGATGCCAACTCCAGGTCATGAGTGGGATAATTCTTTTCATGAACCTTGAGCTGTCTGGACGCATAAGCTATCACCTTACCATTCTGCATAAGAACACCACCCAAACGAACCGTAGATGCATCACAATAAACAGTGTAATTCTCACCACACTTAGGCAAAGTAAGAACCGGGGCTGAAGTGAGTCTGTCCTTGAGCTCCTGGAAACTATCCTCACAAGTTTTCGCCTATTCAAACTTGACTTTCTACTTTGTCAGAGTTGTGAGTGGGACAGCAATGGAAGAAAAAAATTTCATGAACCTGCAATTATAACCAGTCAATCTCAAAAAGCTACGGATATCTGTGGGAGTAAGTGGTTTTAGCCAGTTCTTAATAGCCTCAGTGTTCCTGGGGTCTACCTCCACACCTTTGTCGGACACAACATGACCCAGGATGGTTAATGATCTAAGCCAAAATTCACACTTGCTGAATTTTGCATACAACTGATGTTGTCTAAGTTGCAAGGTTAGTCTCAAATGTTATTCATGATCTTCCTTGGTCTTAGAGTATATGAGAACGTCATTAATGAATACTGTGACGAAAGAGTCAAGGTATTCACGGAAGAATCTGTTCATGATATCCATAATTAGTGAGACCAAATGACATAACCAAAAATTTGTAATGACCATACCGGGTACGAAAGGTTGTCTTTGGAATATCTTCATCCCTAACCCTAAGCTGATGGTACCCTTAACAAAGATCAATTTTCAAAAAGAAACTATACCCTTGGATGAACTTGAATCCCCTTGGTGGGAAAGTCCCTTCTTAAACATAGGCCTATTCCTGATTTGAGTACTACTCTTCCTTGAAAAATTCTTCTCAGCTTGCCTTGACATGTTCCCTGCCCTAGTATGCTTCCTCTTCCTACTTTAATCCACTTGTTGGACATCGGCCATAAGCCTAGAAAGGTCCATGCTATCATGAAGCATAGATTCCCTTCACTCTTCGTCGAGATCCTCGGCAATCTTAGATTCAGTGTGAACGGGAGGATTCACGCTCATGAAGTCCCTTAACCTGCTAGCCATGATACTGGCAGGTGGATTCTCCTTGGGATGTCATAGACTGAGCTTGTCGATGGTTTGGGCCATCTGTACCAAAGTTGTCCTCACTTCTCCATCTTTCAACCCAGACTGGTTAACAGGCATCTTCATTACAGCTCGTTGGAGCCTAGGGAGGAACTTGATTTACCCCTGCAGCTGCTCCTCCAATCTCTCCGCCTGTATTTTTCCTCGTATTCATTTTTATAAATCTTAAGAATTGATGTTAAATACGCTTTTAACACCAAGAAATAAAACATTAGAGAAGATACGATAAGATCAGAAGAAGGGAATTCTCCTACGCATCATGTAGTCTCTAAGCCAGGATAGTGGTGCACTTCACTATGATGACTTAGAAACTACTCAATGTGGTTGATATGAACTCATTATTCTCGAAATTTGACCTAGGGCTCTATCACCAACTTTGTCACGACCAAAATCTAGACCCTAGACGAGACCAGTATCATTGACCTCTCAGAGGTCGCAGATAATCCTACATACGTCATCATTACTTCATCTAGGTTAATTTTAGCGGAAAATTTGAACTTTTTTGTTACTTAACATTCATATAAGGCATTCTATTTAAACTCATAAACGTTCACAATAAACCATCTAATATTAAGATCATCAAATGAAAGAAATAGTTCAATACTGCATTAAGTGTATACTTGCAAAAATGGCACTTATACAATGTCTGAAACAAAATAGGAAAGAAACGCTAGTGGAACATACTCCACTAACTCAAACTTATATCTAAGCTAGAATATAATGGGAAAGAATCCTCGAAAGCGTGAGGGCCTACCAAATATGTTTGAATGGTCCACGTCCAGATAGCTTCAGCGCCGTATCATAAACACTCGCGTCCGCCTATGCCTGCACCTAAAAGTATAGAGTTGTATGGGATTAGTACACACTTGTACTAAGTATGGGTCTAAGACCCCAAAAATGACCTAGGTTAACTAAAGCCTATCATGTTGTTATTGATGTTATAATGTCATAAATATGTCTAATATGTGGTGTATAGGAAGTAGCTAAAATATTAGAGGTGTTGGAAGTCAAACGTCAAGGGACGACCAAGACGTTCGACAACTAAGTCACCAAAATGTCTAAAATGTGGTTCTATGTGTTTATGTGTGTTTAATAGTTTTTTAAGGTTCTTAATTGATTTAACATATCATGTATAGGCAGTGGTTATAGTTTCGTGAAGTTTGGTGGCCAAACGACCAAGAACGTCCATGATGTTCGAAAGATATGCCTTAAGTCGACCTTGTACGTCTAGGCGAGTTTCATTGAGTTTTACATTTTTTTTTTGATTAAATTCATGTGAGAGGTGTTAAACTTATATAAGATAATATTTGGGTTGGAAACGTCTGGGAAATTATCCCCAAGGACCATCTAAGGGTCCTTGAGGAAGGACCCAAAACTGTTGGCATGGCAGTCCCAGGCAGACCCCAAATGACGGACAGTTGAAGGCCAATCGTGGTTGTGATGCCCCGTCAAAGGGTTTCGTCGATAGGTACTTAACCATGGGAGGGAAAGGAAGATTTTCCAGCCATCGTAGCCAAATACGGAGCGCTGTGACGCCCCCTCGTGGCTGTGGCGGCCCGTCAAGGGCAGGCGTCGCACACCACTGCTGTCTTGCGCTTGATGCTGCCAAGTAAAGGGTGAATCGGTAAATTCACCCCACTTCTAAATTAATTCATGGACGGTTTATTAAGGGTATTTTGTATATTTTAATTAAATATATAAAGGGTAATCACATGGAAGACCTCATTCTTCAAAATCATAAACTCGAAACTCTTAGAAAATATTCCAAAACCTCCAGCTTGGTAAGGGGGTTTTGTGTCGAAATTCTTCATAAAATTAAATAATTATAATCCTTGAGGTATTGATTTTGATCCTTGAAACTTGTTTTATCAAGGAGAACAATCCTCAACATGGCCTTGTGATTTTGAATTGCACAATTTAGCATTGAATTGAAGTGTGAATAAGGCAATGAAGGTATTCTGCCCAAATTTATTTAACTTGATATTAATCATACTTTGATTCTATTGTGATTGGTATGTTCCACATATGGTGGCGGTGTTATGTGTTTTATTTGCAATTGATGTGGCCTTGTCGGCGTTACTTTATGCAACATTATGAGCATGGACTTATGGCAACTACTTGAAGTTATGTGGCTATCTGTGTAATTTGATTATGTGAATCATGATTTTATCTATCTACATGTAAAGTTATGTAGTCATAAATGTATTCTTCTACTTATGTTGCCGTAAATGATCATGTTAGACTATGAGTTTGACATTATGATTATAGTATTAGGTTAAGTCTTGGTTATTACTATTTGAATTTATGAGTCTATGTGGATTGTATTAATGATGTTAAGATGACATATAGCATGACTTGAAGATGTTAGGTTGTTTTAGAGGTGTTTCTAGAATGACTTATATTATGTGTTAAAAGTGAAGTATGTGTGTCTTTCTTGATTGACTTGTATATTTTTCTTTATGTATATATGATTATGAATATGTGATGTCTTGATTTAGAGTATTAGATATCTTAGTATTGAATGTATGAATGACATGTGACTTCAAATATTGATATGAGAGTCTATTATGTGCAAACCTTGACTTAAGGGTAAGGTTGAGAATGATTGAAGTGTAAGCTTAATGGTATCCTTCAAAGGAAAGAAATGATGCACTTAAGGTTAGTTGGATGGAACGGCATCATATTAATCCTTAGGAAAGTCATCATGAGCTTGCTGTCGCCATTGTGAGGTAGCCCTATTGGACCTTAATTAGAAAGTTAAATGTGATTAGGTTATGAACTAGTTATGGAACCCTTTTATGTGAACCTAATGTACGAATTACTCTGTGAGAACGTAAGCTAGCACCGAGTGAGTATGGTAAGTGAAGTATTTCTTGTTAAGTATGAGACTAGAATACAAAGAAGCCCTTCATATTCCTTAACCATGTGCCTACATGGGATGTGTTCAAGTTCTACCATTGGCAAGTAGAACAACCTCATCGGAGTAGAATAGAACTCCCGATTTCATGTCTTGATATCATGGTCTATGTCAGTTATTGCTTATTCTAATCATATGGAACACCTATTAGCATTTGTGGAGTTTATGGAGACTAGGTGATGGTATGGGACGCTAAACATGGCACAATAGACTTTGAAGGTGTTATGTGGAGTTCCTAGGTCTTGTTCAAGACCATTATTTGAATGTCCTTTATGTGATGTATGAGTCTTAATGAACTAATGAATTATCTTAAGGAGTATGCAAATAAATGAGCAACTAATCTAAAGTGAATTAGCTAAAGAGCGAAGAGGGCATAAGGGATGATCTCTTTATGTCTTATCTTTGGAAGTCTTGAGTATGACTCTACTTAGGGAAGTTGGTTGATTTTTTAGACATGATCTAAGCCTTAGGTAGTCATAAGGACTATTTAGGTAATCTTGAAGAGGTCACTATGGACGTTATCTTCTTGATTTACTTAAGTAGGTCTTTCGATAGCCTTTGGGAAAAGAATGTCATATCATCTATGTGTTGGTGATTTATGTGAGCATTAGTCTATCTTAGGGATTCTATTGGATCTCTTAAGTGTGTGTGTAAGGGATTGAATGGGTGGTCGCTTCACAACTCACTCAAGTGAGACTTAGAGTTCATCTTTGGAAGAAAATCTTACCATGATGTTTATGATTGCTTTGTAAGTATGTATGTGAATCATTAAAGGTAATCTTAAGGGTCGTTTAGGCATATGTAGAGAGGGTGTATGGGAGGTCTCCCTTTGTGTGACTTGAGTGAATCTTAGGATGACTTTAGTGAGGAAATTACATGCTAGAAGTATCTTATGTGTTTCTAAGTTGATTTATGATGTTATTATGATTACAATATGATTTTAAATGAAAAGATGCATATTTCCAATAAAGTACGTTTGCATGATTTTATGCAAAAGCCATACTTTGTACATGTGGTTGTACTAATTACATGCTTTTATCTATATAGTTCTTGGTAGGTGAGGAGCTTTGAGAAGTGAAGATTTGGACTTAGACGATCGTTTAAGAGAATTTGAAGTGTATCCTCACTTGACTCGAGGGTATACCTATGTCTTTTATGTTTTCATTCAAAGTATTGTAATAGGCTAAGTATTTCTATATTCGTATTTTGAAGTATGGGTCGTGTCCCAAGTATTTTTGTGTCTTAAGATGATGAGATTGAGACTTATTATTTCCTATTACTTTTATATGAAAGAGATTTTGAAGACTATATTATGTTTTCTGAAAAGTTTTGATGTATATGCAATGAATGATTTGGAAGGGCTTGTCTAAGAACTCCGAGAGTTCCACGATGTCGTGCCATAATCCGAGATTGTGCGCTAACTTCTAGGGTGTGGTTTTGTGTTATGACAAAGCTTGGTATCAGAGCATAGGATGGTGAAAGTAGCATTAGGAATCAAGAAGTCTAATTAAGTCTTGTCTAGTAGAGTCTTGACCATCGGTGTGAGTCGCGACACACCTATGGGCGAGAGGCTATAGGACGATAGAGTTTCCCTTCTTTTCTACTCCTATGTCGTTTAGTAGAGTAAATGTTATGATTATCCTTCTTATGAGTTTCCTTGTGTTTTCTAGGATATGAATACTAGAAGGATGGCCGCTATAAGGTTGGCAGAGGAGAGGGTGAATGAGGAGGTCCCCCCTCAAGTTGAGCAAGTTCCTCAAGGTGGTAAAGGAGTTCAAGGTGCTCAAGATGCCAGAGTGCCTCCCCAAGGTGATCCTATTTCTAATGTGGAAGGAGGTATTGAGGTTTCGGAGATGTCTAATAGGGTATTAGAGCTTTGATTCCTATTGCCCGAGCGGTGACTATGCAAGCTAATTTGAATATGATGCCTAGGGTTTTGTAGAGCACTATGACATCTAGGTTGAGAGTTTTTGTGAGGATGAATCCTCCTGTCTTTGTTGGCTCCAAGGTAAATGAGGATCCCCAAGAGTTTCTTGATGGAGTGTACAAAGTTTTGAGTCCTATACGGGTTACATCTAGGGAGATGGCAATGTTGGATTCCTACCAATAGAGGGATGTTTCTCAAATTTGGTACACTCAATAGAAGGATAATAGGCCGGAAGGATCGGGTCCTGTTGAATGGGAAGAATTTAAGGAATCTTTTCCTGGTATGTACTTTCCCCGAGAGACGAGAGAAATTAAGGTGGAGGAGTTTATCATCTCAAGAAAGGCAATATGAGTGTTGCGGAGTACTCTTTTAATTCTCAACTTTGTCTAGGTATATCCCTTCTCTTGTGTCCAATCCAATAGATGAAATGAGTCATTTTATGGCGGGGGTAACCAATTTAATGATTGAAGAGTGTCTTACCGCTATGTTGCATAATGATATGACCCTAGCTAGACTCATGGTGTATGCACAATCAATTGAAGAGTGTAAACTTAAGAGGATGGCTAGAAGAATGAAAAGGAGTGGTGCTAGTGATCAAGAGCAAACTAGGTTTAGGAAGAAAGTTCAATCTAAAGGAGAATCTAGGAGTGCAAAGTTCAAGGTTGAGAAAGGAGGTGGTTCCAAGGATGGAAATCCTACTTGTGAAAATTGTGGCAAGAAACATTATGGTGAGAGTCTATTGGGTACCGGGATTTGCTTTAGCTGTGGTAAAGATGGGCACAAAATGAGAGATTGTCCTATGATTGCTTGTAGAGTAAGAGAAGGTAAGCAAGTTGCTCCTAGTGTTCTATAGGATGATGCTTCGACTTAAGTGTTTCCATGCACTCCCTTCTAGAGTGGAAAATTCGGGTGACAGTGATGATGATGTTGGTAAGTTCTCTTTCTTTTGTTAAGATATGAGTTCCTTCTAAGTGGGTGAGTATGGTTTGTAGATAGGATAGAAGTCCTTGAAATTGTTAATTGTGCGTGATGTTTAGGAGTTTGGTTAAAATTGAATTGCATTAACTTCTCGCACTGTGTGTTCTATGAAGCCATGATTATGTTGTAAGATGTGTATATATGATATTACTTTGCATATTAGCATGTTTATATCATGAGTTGCTTTAAAATGTGAATTTTTGAAAATTTGCTTTAAAAAAAGTCAATGTTTCTCTCAAAACTGCATGCTGCCATATTTTTGAGAAAATGACTAATTGATTCGTTTGCCTAAAAATATTGTAATATTGTTAGAACTGATGTATATGAGTATGATATTGAATATAAAATGAGTTTTTACTATTTGGAATGAAGAATGTGAGTTTTGTAACGTAGTGAGTTACAGAATTGTTTTCTAGTTTCTTGTTGTGTTGTGAAGTTGATGTTTTCTTCTTTGAAAGGTTTTTTATGGTTCGGTTACGTTCTGCTAGTTGAGTCTCTAATCTTGTAAGGGTTCGGAGAGTTTCAAGTGTCATTCGAGGATGAATGTTGTCCAAATGGGGGAGATTGTAAGACCCCGAAAATGACCTAAGTTAACTAGAGTCTAACATGTTGGTATTGATGTTATAATGTCCTAAATTTGTCTAATATGTTGTGTATAAGCATTAGCTAAAATATTAGAGGTTTTGGAAGTCAAACGTCAAGGGACGACCAAGACGTTTGACGACTAAGTCACCTAAATGTCTAAAATATGGTTCTATGTGTTTATGTGTATTTCATGGTGTTTTAAGGTTCTTAATTGAGTTAATATATCATGTATAGGCAGTGGTTAAAATTTTGTGTAGTTTGGAGGTCAAACGACCAAGAACGTCCAAGGTGTTCGAAACATATGACTTGAGTTGACCTTGTACGTCTAGGCGAGTTTCATTGAGTTTTACGTGTTCATTTTGGATGAAATTCATGTAAGATATGTTAAACATATAGATGATCGTATTTGGGTTGAAAAAGTTTGGGAAATTATCCCCAAGGACCATCGAAGGGTCCTTTAGGAAGGATCCAAAACAGTTGGCATGGCAGTCCCAGCCAGACCCCAAACGACAGAGCAGTCGACGGCCAGTCGTGGCTGTGACGCCCCTTCAAAGGGTTTCGTTGATAGGGACTTAACCATGGGGGGTAAAGGAATCTTGTCCAGCCACTGTAGCCAACGACGGATGGTTGTGACGCCCCATTGTGGCTGTGACGGCCCGTCAAGTGCAGGCGTCGCATGCCACGGCTGTCTTGCGCATGCTGCTGCCAAGTCAAGGGGTGAATTGGTAAATTCATACCACTTCCAAATTAAGTCCTGTACGGTTTATTAAGGGTCTTATGGGTATTTTAATTAAATATATAAATGGTAATCACATGGAAGACCTCATTCTTCAAGATCATGAACCCAAAACTCTTATAAAGTATTCCAAAATTCCATTGAAGTCCAACTTGAAGAGGCATCTTGGTGAGGGGTTTTGGAGTCGAAATTCATCATCAAAGTGAATATTTATCATCCTTGGCGTATGGATTTTGATCCTTGAAACTCGTTTCATCAAGGATCCCAATCCTCAACATGTTTTTCAAAGTTTTCTAAAGTGAATTGTCCAATTTTATTACTCTATCATGGATTCTTGCATAAATGATTTCTAAACACTGAATTATGATATAATTGATATTTTGATGATAAATTTAAACTAAATTACCTATTAACCCATGTAAATTGATGAACCCTAGTTTTTTACAATAATATGGGTTACTTTATATTAAGTTAATATTGTTGAATTGTTATGTTGTATTTTATGGGCTTTCTAACGATATAAGAATTGTATTCAATTGTTATCTAATTGATCCTAGATTGTTAAACCTAGATTGAATTGATAGAGATTTCATTGGATTTTATGATTATTACTTGAATTATTGGTTATGGCCATGGGTAATGGCCTTGTGATGTTAAATTGGACAATTTAGCATTGAATTGAAGTGTAAATAAGGGAATGAAGGTATGCTGCCCGGATTTCTTTAATTTTGATATTAATTATACTTTGATTCTATTGATATTTGTATATTCCGCTTATGGTAGCGATATTATGTGTTTTATTTGCAATTGACGTGGCCTTGTCGGCATTACTTTATGTAATATTATGAGCATGGCCTTATTGGAAACTACTTGAAGTTATGTGGCTATTTGTGTAGTTTGATTATGTGAAGCATGATGTTATCTATCTACATGTAAAGTTAAATAGTCATATATGTATTCTTCTAGTTATGTTGTCGTAAGTGATCATGTTAGACTATGACTTTGACATTATGATTATAGTGTTAGGTTAAGTCTTGGTTATTCCTTTTTGACTTTATAATTCTATGTGGAGTATATTAATGATGTTAAGATGATATATAGGATGACTTGAAGATGTTAGGTTGTTTTAGAGGTGTTTCTAGAATGATTTGTATTATGTGTTAAAAGTGAAGTATGTGATGTCTTGTCTTGTAGGATAAGTTGAAGATGTTAGGTTGTTTTAGAGGTTTTCTAGAATGACTTGTATTATGTGTTAAAAGTGAAGTATGTGATGTCTTGTCTTGATTGACTTGTATATTTTGCTTGATGTATATATGATTCTGAATATGTGATGTCTGGATTTAGAGTATTAGATCTCTTAATCTTGAATGTATGAATGACATGTGACTTCAAATGATTCTATGAGAGTCTATTATGTGCAAACCTTGACTTAAGGGTAAGGTTAAGAATGATTGAAGTGTAAGTCGTAATGGTGCCCTTCAAAGTAAAGGAATGATGGACTTAAGGTTAGTTGGATGGGAAGGCATCATATTAATCCTTAGGAAAGTCATCATGAGCTTCTTGTCGCCATTGTGAGGTAGTCCTAGTGGACATTCATTGGTAGGTTAAATGTGATTGGGTAATGAACTAGTTATGGAACCCTTTTATGTGAACCTAATGTATGAATTACTCCATGAGAACGAATTCTAGCACAGAGTGAGTATGGTAAATGAAGTTGATCTAGTTAAGTATGAGACTAGAATACAAAGAAGCCCTTCATATTCCTTAACCATGTGCCTACATGGGATGTGTCCAAGTTCTACCATTGACAAGTAGAACAACCTCATCAGAGTAGGATATAACTCTAGATTCCATGTCTTGCTATCATGGTCTATGTCGGTTATTGCCTATTCTCATCATATGTACTAACTATTATCATTTGAGGAGTTTATGGAGATCAGGTGGTGGTATGGGACGCTATCTAGACATTGCACAATAGACTTTGAGTGTGTTATATGGAGTTCCTAGGTCTTGTTCAAGACCATTATTTGAATGTCCTTTATGTGATGTATTATTCTTAAAGAACTAATGAACTAATGAATTATGTTAAGGAGTATTCAAATAAATGAGTACCTAATCTAAAGTGATTTAAGGATTTCTTAGCTAAAGTGTGAAGAGGGCATAAGGGATGATCTCTTTATGTCTTATCTTTGGAAGTCTTGAGTATGACTCTACTTAGGGAAGTTGGTTGATTTTTCGGACATGATCTAAGCCTCAGGTAGTCTTAAGGACTATTTATGTAATCTTGAAGAGGTCACTATGGACGTTATCTTCTTAATTTACTTAAGTAGGTCTTTTGATAGCCTTTGGGAAGAGAATGTCATATCATCTATGTGTTGGTGATTTATGTGAGCATGATTTCATTTTAGGGAGTCTATTGGATATCTTAAGTGTGTGTGTGAGGGATTGTATAGGCGGTCGATTCACAACTCACTCAAGTGATACATAGAGTTTACATTTGAGAGAAGGATCTTACCTTGATGTTTATGATTGCTTTGTAAGTATGTATGTGAATCATTAACGGCAATCTAAAGGGTCATTTATGTGAATCATTAACGGCAATCTAAAGGGTCATTTAGGGACATCTACAGAGGGTGTATGGGCGGTCTCTCTTTGTGTGACTTAAGTGAATCTTAGGATGACTTTAAGTGAGGAAACTACATGCTAGAAGTATCTTATGTGTTTGTAAGTTGATTTATGATGTTATTATTATTATAATATGATTTTAAATGAAAATATGCATATTTCCAATAAAGTCCGTTTTCATATTTTTATGCATAAGTCATACTTAGTACATGTGATTGTACTAATCCCATGTTTTTATCTATATAGTTCTTGGTAGGTGAGGATCTTTGAGAAGTGAAGGCTTGACTTAGATTATCGTTCAAGAGAAGTAGAAGTATATCCTCACTTGACTTGAGGGCATATACATGTCTTTAATGTTTTCATTCAAAGTATTGTAATAGACTAAGTATTTCTATATTCGTATTTTGAAGTATGGGTCGTGTCCCAAGTATTTTTGTTTCATACGATGTTTAGATTGAGACTTAGTATTTCCTATTACTTTTATATGAAAGAGATTTTGAAGACTATATTATGTTGTCTGAAAAGTTTTGATTCCGCACTCCTTTTCACTATGTATATTCAATGAATGATATGGAAATGATTGTCTAAGAACTCTGAGAGTTCGACGACGCCGTGCCACAATCCGAGATTGTGCCCTTACTTCTAAGGTGTGGTTTTGTGTTGTGAGAAAGCTTGGTATCAGCATAGGATGGTGAAAGTAGTATTAGGAATCAATAAGTCTCATCAATTCACGTCTAGTAGAGTCTTGACCATCGGTGTGAGTCGCGACACACCTATGGGAGAGAGGCTATAGGACGATAGAGTTTCCCTTCTTTTCTAATCCTATGTCGTGCAGTAGAATAAATGTTATGATTATCCTTCTTAGGAGTTTCCTTGTGTTTTCTAGTAGATAAATACTACAAGTATGGATGCTAGAAAGTTGGAAGAGGAGAGGGTGAATGAGGAGGTCCCCCCTCAAGTTGAGCAAGTTGAGCAAGTTCCGTAAGGTGGGAAAGGAGTTCAAGGTGCTCAAGATGCCCAAGTTCCTCCCCAAGGTGATCCTATTTCTAATGTGGAAGGAGGTATTGAGGTTCCGGAGATGTCTAATAGGGAAATTAGAGAGGCTTTGATTGCTATAGCCCGAGCCGTGACTTTTGAATATGATGCCTAGGGTTGTGTAGAGCACTATGACATCTAGGTTGAGAGATTTTGTGAGGATGAATCCTCCTGTATTTCTTGTCTCCAAGGTAAATGAGTATCCCCAAGAGTTTCTTGATGGAGTGTACAATGTTTTGAGTGCTATGGGGGTTACATCTAGGGAGACGGCGGAGTTGGCTTCGTACCAATTGAGGGATGTTTCTCGAATTTGGTACACTCAATGGAAGGATAATAGGCCGGAAGGATCGGGTCCTATTGAATGGGAAGAATTTAAGGAATCTTTTCTTAGTATGTACTTTTCCCGAGAGAGTAGAATTTAGGAGTCCTAAGTTTAAAGTTGAGAAAAGATGTGGTTCCAAGGATTGGAAGCCTACTTGTGCAAATTGTGGCAAGAAACATTATGGTGAGTTTCTATTGGGTACCGAGAGTTGATTTAGTTGTGGTAAAGATAGGAACAAAATCAGAGATTGTCCTATGATTGCTTCTAAAGGAAGAGAGGGTAAGCAAGTTGCTCCTAGTGTTCCAAAGGATGATGCTTCGACTAAGAGGTGTTTCCATGCACTCCGTTCTAGAGTGGAGAAGCCTGGTGAGAGTGATGATGATGTTGCTAAGTTCTCTTTATTTTGTTAAGATATGAGTTCCTTCTAAGTGGGGGAGTATAGTTTGTAGATGGGATAGAAGTCCTTGAAATTGTTGCTTGTGCATGATGTTTAGGAGTTTGGTTGAAATTGAATTCCATTGACTTCTCGCACTGTGTGTTCTATCAAGCCATGATTATGTTGTAAGATGTGTATATATGATGTTTTTTTGCATATTAGCATGTTTATATCATGAATTGCTTTAAGAAGTGAATTTTTTAAAAATTGCTTTAAAAAAATCATTGTTTCTCTAGAAACTGCATGTCTAATATGTGGTGTATAGGCAGTAGCTAAAATATTAGAGGAGTTGGAAGTCAAACGTCAAGGAACGACCAAGACGTTTGATGACTAAGTCACCTAAATGTCTTAAATGTGGTTCTATGTGTTTATGTGTGTTTAATGGTGTTTTAAGGTTCTCAATTGAGTTAATATAGCATGTATAGGCAGTGGTTAAAATTTTGTGAAGTTTGGAGGTCAAACGACCAAGAACGTCCAAGGTGTTCGAAATAATGCCTTGAGTCGACCTTGTACATCTAGCGAGTTTCATTGAGTATTACGTGTTCGTTTTAGATGAAATTCATGTGAGAGGTTTTAAAATTATAGAATATCATATTTGGGTTGGAAATATTTGGGAAAGTATCCCCAAGGACCATCTAAGGGTCCTTGAGGAAGGATCTAAAACTATTGGCATGGTAGTCCCAGCAAGACCACAAACGACGGAGCAGGCGACGGCCAATCGTGGCTGTGACGCCCCGTCAAAGGGTTTATTTGATAGGTACTTAACCATGGGAGGGAAAGTAATCATGTCCATCCACTGTAGCCAAGCACGGAGGGCTGTGATGCCCTATCGTGGCTGTGAGGGCCCGTCAAGGGCAGGCTTCCCACGCCACTGTTATCCTACGCAGGCTGCTGCCAAGTTAAGCGGTGAAATGGTAAATTCATCCCACTTCTAAATTAAGTCATGGACGGTTTATTAAGGGTATTTTGGGTATTTTAACTAAATATATAAAGGGTAATCACATGGAAGACCTCATTCTTCAAGATCATAAACCCAAAACTCTTATAAAATATTCCAAAATCTTGATTGAAGTCCAACTGGAAGAGGCAGCTTGGGGAGGGTTTTTGTGTCGAAATTATTCATCAAACTGAATAATTATCATCCTTGAGGTATGGCTTTTGATCCTTGAAACTCGTTTCATCAAGGATCCCAATCCTCAACATGTAATTCAAAGTTTTCTGAAGTGAATCGTCCAATTTCATGATTCTATCATGGGTTCTTGCATAAATGATTTTATGATATAATTGATATTTTATTGATGATTTCAATTACCTATGAACCCATGTAAATTGATGAACCATAGACTATAATGTGGGTTACTTTATATTAAGTTAATATTGTTGAATTGTTATGTAGTTTTTTATGGGCTTTCTAATGATATAAGAATAGTATTCAATTGTAATCTAATTGATCCTAGATTGTTAAATCTAGATTGAATTGATAGAGATATCATTGGATTTTATGATTATTGCTTGAATTGTTGGTTATGGCCATGGGTAATTTTCCTGTGTGTTGAATTGGACAATTTAGCATTGAATAAAAGTGTGAATAAGGTAATGAAGGTATGCTGCCCGGATTTCTTTAATTTGATATTAATTATACTTTGATTCTATTTTTATTGGTATGTTCTGCTTATGGTGGCGGTGTTATGTGTTTTATTTGCAATTGACGTGGCATTGTCGTCATTACTTTATGCAATATTATGAGCATGGCCTTATTGCAACTACTTGAAGTTATGTGGCTATTTGTGTAGTTTGATTATTTAAAGCATGATGTTATCTATCTACATGTACAGTTATATAGTCATATATGTATTTTTCTACTTATGTTGCCTTAAGTGATCATGTTAGACTATGACATTGACATTATGATTATAGTGTTAGGTTAAGTCTTGGTTATTCCTATTTGACTTTATGAGTCTATGTGAAGTATATTAATGATATCAAGATGATATATAGGATGACTCGAAGATGTTAGGTTGTTTTAGAGGTGTTTCTAGAATGACTTGCATTATGTGTTAAAAGTAAAGTATGTGATGTCTTGTCTTGATTGACTTGTATATTTTACTTGATATATATATGATACTGAATATGTGATGTCTTGATTTAGAGTATTAGATATCTTAATCTTGAATGTATGAATGACATGTGACTTCAAATGATTATATGAGAGTCTATTATGTGCAAACCTTGACTTAAGGGTAAGGTTAAGAATAATTGAAGTGTAAGTCGTAATGGTATCCTTCAAAGTAAAGGAATGATGGACTTAAGGTTAGTTGGCTGGAACGACATCATATTAATCCTTAGGAAAGTCATCAAGAGCTTCTTGTCGCCATTGTGAGGTAGTCCTAGTGGACCTTCATTGGTAGGTTAAATGTGATTGGGTTATGAACTAGTTATGGAACCCTTTTATGTGAACCTAATGTATGAATTACTCCATGAGAACGAAGGCTAGCACGGAGTGAGTATGGTAAGTGAAGTAGCTCTAGTTAAGTATGAGACTAGAATACAAAGAAGCCCTTCATATTCCTTAACCATGTGCCTACATGGGATGTGTCCAAGTTCTACCATTGAGTAGAACAACCTCATCGGAGTAGGATAGAACTCTGGATTCCATGTCTTGCTATCATAGTCTATGTCGGTTATTGCCTATTCTCATCAAATGGAATAACTATTAGTATTTGAGGAGTTTATGGAGATCAGGTGGTGGTATGGGACGTTATCCAGACATTGCACAATAGACTTTGAAGGTGTTATGTGGAATTTCTAGGTCTTGTTCAAGACCATTATTTGAATGTCATTTATGCGATGTATTAGTATTAATGAACTATTGAATTGTTTTAAGGAGTATGCAAATAAATGAGTACCTAATCTAAAGTGATTTAAAGATTTCTTAGCTAAAGTGTGAAGAGGGCATAAGGGATGATCTCTTTATGTCTTATCTTTGGAAGTCTTGAGTATGACTCTACTTAGGGAAGTTGGTTGATTTTTTGGACATGATCTAAGCCATAGATAGTCTTAAGGACTATTTAGGTAATCTTGAAGAGGTCACTATGGACGTTATCTTCTTGATTTACTTAAGTAGGTCTTTTGATAGCCTTTGGGAAGATAATGTCATATCATCTATGTGTTGGTTATTTATGTGAGCATGATTCTATCTTAGGGAGTCTATTGGATCTCTTAAGTGTGTGTGTGTAAGGTATTGTATGGGCGGTCACTTCACAACTCACTCAAGTGAGACTTAGAGTTCATCTTTGGAAGAAGAATCTTACCTTGATGTTTATGATTGATTTGTAAGCATGTATGTGAATCATTAAAGGTAATCTTAAGGGTTGTTTAGGCATATCTAGAGAGGGTGTATGGGCGGTCTCTCTTTGTGTGACTTATGTGAATCTTAAGATGACTTTAGTGAGGAAATTACATGCTAGAAGTATCTTATGTGTTTCTAAGTTGATTTATGATGTTATTATGATTACAATATGATTTTAAGTGAAAAGGTGCATATTTCCAATAAAGTATGTTTGCATGATTTTATGCAAAAGTCATACTTTGTACATGTGGTTGTACTAATTACATGCTTTTATCTATATAGTTCTTGGTAGGTGAGGAGCTTTGAGAAGTGAAGACTTGAACTTAGAAGATCGTTCAAGAGAAGTTGAAGTATGTCCTCCATGACTCGAGGGCATATATATGTATTTTATGTTTTCATTCAAAGTATTGTAATAACTATGCATTTCTATATTCGTATTTTTAAGTATGGGTCGTGTTCCAAGTATTCTTGTGTCTTATGATGATGAGATTGAGACTTAGTATTTCCTATTACTTTTATATGAAAGAGATTTTGAAGCCTATATTATGTTTTGTGAAAAATTTTAAATCTGCACTACTTTTCACTATGTACATGCAATGAATGATATGAAAGGGCTTGTCTAAGAACTTCGAGAGTTCGACGACGCCGTGCCACAATCTGAGATTGTGCTCTAACTTCTATGGTGTGGTTTCGGGTTGTGACAATGGGTATATTCAAGAACACAACAAGGAAATGCATGAGTAAGAATAGTCTTTTCCTAACAACATGATTTATGGAAAGTCAAGTCAGTAGACTTGCCAAATTTGGATTAGGAAAGTTAGTGGACTTGCCAAATTTGGACTAGGAAAGTTAGTGGACTTTCCAATTTGGATAGGAAAGTCATGCCTTGATAGTAATATGCATCATCATACGTATCATATTGCACACGGCACATAACGTCTTACACATAGCACATAACATATTGCATATAGCATATAACATATTGCATATCATTCGTTCATATGCCATGAAACTTTGGAATCATGGACTTGACATCAAGACTTCCCAAAAATGAGGGCTCAACATACAGGACCTCAAATAGGGAGCTTTCTTTATCAAGCACAATGTCTACTTCATTCATTCATACGTACTTCACTTCATACATTCATAAACTAGTGTAGACACCAGGTATACCTAAGATGTAGTTTAAGACTTTCATCGGTTTCGCTGTTCAATGATCAAGAATGACCTAGTGTCATTACTTAAGTCTAGCTCACCTCTTGATTATCCTATTCTAACACCTTTGGTATCATTCATTTCTTTATGTGCATCATTTGAGGCTGGCCTCATTCATTCATGGGGAACTTTAACTTTAACCGACATAGATCATGTGAGAATCATGAAATCTAGTGTCTGCCCCACACCAAAAAGAGGTGGAATCACCGACCAAAGTGACCCAAAACATTGCTAGCGTATGTAGGGATCGAACCCTGCTAGATCCCTATATTGGCAGTATCATATCTAAATGTTTGAAAACATTTCATGCAAGAACCCATGACTTAGAGTAGAAATTGGACTTTTCATCTTTTTGAAATCTTTGAAAATCATCTTTGAAATTGAGTCTAAGGTGATAGAAAACGTTAGATGAAGAACTCTCGCACCTTATTATAAGAATACAAAGAGATTGAAGAAGAAACTCCATTGAACATCCATCATCAAGCTCCATATTCACCTTGAGCTCTTATAGAGGTTTTTAGAGAAACTTCGGGAGGGAAAGGGTTTTGATCTAGGTGCTAGGGTCTAAATGAGAGTTTAATGACTTAAGTACTCTTAAATATCAAAACACACCTAAATAAACCGTCCTATTTTATACAACTTGGGGTGAATTTCCTAAAAACTCCCCAAGCCTTAAAGTCAAGCAGGCAGACTTGCAGGCACAAACGATGCCCATCACCAATGAATCGTCGACTGGCCTACGCCCCATCGATGGTGGTCTGTTGTTTGGGTCTGCAACTCCACAACTTCATGCTACATAGACCCCATCGACGAACTATCGCCTATTCGACTGGCTGTCATTTGGGGTTCGTCGTTTGGTCACTGCCAGGCAGTGTTGAGCTCCAAGTTGGGGTCCTCTTCTAGGGCCCCTTGTGGGTCCTATGTGGAGTCATTCCCTGACGTTAAAGCCATAAACATGCACGTCTAGGTCTTAGAAACATCTCTAATAAAATTCAACACAAACGAACACGTAAAACATGCTAAGGCACACACCAACACACAAGGACGACCAAATACTAACTTTCGAACATCTTGGACGTTCTTGGACGTTTCACATCCAAACCTTATCAAACTCAACATGATTCCTTTAAACACTAATATTAACCATATAAGGACCTCATAAAATCATGATACACACATAATCACATGCAAGCACATAAGCGCTAGTCGTCAAATGTCATGGCCGTCCCTTGACGTTTGACTTCAAACTTAACCGGATTGACTTCAAAACTTACCAATACATTAACTAAGATATTTATAAGCCTTTAGAACAGTGATGAAGCTCTAAATAACCCTAAATTCATTTTTGGGTTATTACAGAAATTGATCGGAGAGAAGAAGAAAAAGAAAAGGAAAATGGGAGTGAGGTTCAACTTGACGTGGGGGTGGGGTGAGAGTGGGAGGTGAAGAAAAAAAATGGAGGCATGGATCACTTGAAAGTGGGAGGTGGAAGATAACGTAAAATTTAAGATAAAATCAAAAAAATTGAAATAAGTTATAAGTTAAAAAGTAAGATAGATAGATAGATAGATAGATAGATAGATAGATAGATAGATAGATAGATAGATAGATAGATAGATAGATAGGCAGGGGGGAGAGAGAGAGAGAGAGAGATAAAGAAAAAAATAAAGAAATAGAAAGATAAAGAAAAAAAATTTAGAATGAAAAAAAATATTTTAATTAAAT
This sequence comes from Solanum peruvianum, assembly GCA_027705065.1. Lineage (NCBI taxonomy): Eukaryota > Viridiplantae > Streptophyta > Magnoliopsida > Solanales > Solanaceae > Solanum > Solanum peruvianum. The sequence continues at coordinate 11,374,223 of JAKWJD010001757.1, read as the reverse complement.
TAACACGTGTCATGTAATGACTGTTGTGTAGATACACTTGCTCTTAAAATTTGAGGTTGATCAAAAAATAATATAATAGTATCTGTTTAAAATTGCTTAGTGGGTAATAGAACGATTGCAAAGTTAAAATATGTTTTTGTGAATCTGAGACAGTTTCAATGGTGACTTTATGTCTTTTCTCAATTACTATAGAAGTCATTCATAAAAGCTTCTGCACATTCCTGGTATGAATACAAAAGGAAAATAGTTACTATACAAGTGATTCTTATTAAGTAAATGCACATTCATGGTATGGATACAAAAAGACAATCACATTTATATTTAATAACTCTTCCATTTTCCCCTAATGAATGAGATAACCATAGAAGCTAAATAAATTAATATTCCTCCAATATTCATAATACACATCCTATTTCACATAGTTGTGGCTGAGGTGGATTCTTTTTATCTAGCGATTGAAAGAAAGGTAAATTTAATTATCATGTTAAGTGTGATTGAGACATGAAAAAGTACAAATACAACATGAAAAGATGTTGTTATCATCAAGGCTCATTATTGCAAGAATTTTTTAAATTACATGGAGATGATTAAAAGATTTTATCACAAGATGATGTTGAAGCAGCAAACAAGGAGTGGTCCAAACTTCTTTCTCCAATGTAAGCTTGAACTACTTTTGTTAGTCTTATCTATTTGATTTAAGAGTTTTATTCTACTCTAATATTAATAATGATACTCTTTTCTTTAGATTTTTGGAATCCTTATGATCTTAATATTATACACAATTTGTATTATTTTTATCTAAATGACATGGTTGTCGTATTTTTGTAAAGGCATGTGTTTGGTGTTTGATCCTTCAACTTCTATGGCTTGTGTCACTTGAAAGTATGACTTTACATGAATAATCAAAATCATCTGGTTTCATGTTTTTTTTGTGATTTCTTCTAAACTATCCTTAGGAAGTTTATTTTTTTTCCTCTCAAAAATTGAGGGTGGGGAAGGGAAAATGGGGGAGTGGATTACAATGTCTAGACTCAAATCCTCTCCGACAAGCTAAGGTAGGAGTTTAGATAACTTACCAACTAAACTACTAAGATTTTGCTTAGCATTTATTTTTGTATACTCAAACATACTCTAAAAATAATATAAACAACGTATTTTAAAAATTACTTATTACAATAGAGTATCCAAATACCTAATTGGTTTTTCATATTTTATGTGTCTAGTTATATGCTAGAAGTAGGAAATAACAAAGTAACAAGTTGAATTTCTAAAGTTTTTGATAGATATTAATGCCTTTAAAAGGGCTAAGTTTTACTCAACATGCACTATTCCCTTGGCACTAATGTACATAAACATCAAGTGAAAATTAAAGAGAGTTAACCTATAGAGTTTTTGTCTAAAATCATCCCTGAACTATGACTCAAATTTAATGCATATCCTTGTATTATCTAACTGAGCAAAAAACATTCTTATACTATCTAAAAAATAACAAGAATCATCCTTCAGTTTATTTTTATTAAGAAATGGACCGAACCAATGAAAACTACAGTATTTTTTAATTTGGTCATGTCTTAGTCACGACGAAAAAATTAAAGTTATCTAAATTGAATAAGGATATGGATAGGAAATGAATTTTTCATTCTAAGAATATTAATTTTGTGTTGTTAGTTTATATGTTTTTTTGCATCATCAAGTAAATTTACTAGCAACAATATAAATTTTGAAATACTTATACAGTAGGTTCCGATAATTAGAAATATCATGTAAAAAAAATATTTTAAAAATATTACGTCCACACACACATACACAGACAATGAAATTCACATTTTAAACAATGTACACAAATCCTGGAAATTTAGTGAAATCAAATAGGCGTTTTATTATGAAAAATATAATTACTTTATTTGAAAATTTTGAAGTTAGAGTTATTTTTTGCCAAACTTTTTACAAAGAATATTTAAAATTTGAATATATTTTGTGAGAATATGATTTTAACCCTCAATTTCTAATTTTTAGTAAAAATTAGCCGACTTGACTAGCTTAACCATGTGTACATATATTCATTCGACTTGATACATTTTTTGTTGGTGGTGCGAGTTTCTTAAAATAAATAGACATAAGGATGAATCTTGCAACTTTTTAGATAGTGCAAGGATGTTTTTCATTCACTTATATATCACAAGGATGTACTTTAGGTTTAAGTCAAACTTTGGGGATGATTATAGTCAAAAACTCGTTAACCTATATTTATAGGAAACCAATACCAAATTTATTTTCAATACGAAGACTTTTAAATAAACCCTAACGTGTAGAAATTAATAGAATGGCCAAAAATGCCCCTTAAAGTTTTTAGGCAAAAGTTAGATTACTATTTTGCCCCTATACTAAATCATAATTCAATTGATTAAATATTAGTAAATAAAATTTCTAATTTATTATATAGTCTTAATTACCTTAATTTAAAAGTTGAAAAGTTTAAAAAGATAATTATATTTAATAATTTAATAATTTATTTTAAATTTTTCAACTTTAGAGTGATTAAGACTAAATAATAATTAAAAATTTATTTACTAATATTTAGTTAATTAGATTATGATTTAGTGTAGGGGTAAAATTTTAATCTAACTTTTACCATATACATATAGTCGTACTCATCAAAAGTTGAAAAAAATATATATTTTTCATTAACTTTTAAAATTAAATGAATAGACTTCTAAATAATATACACTGAATTTGATTGTAGAAAGTGTTCCATATTCCCTATTGAAAGTTTCAATTTCTTAAGTTATTATCCGTAATTAGTTTAATAAAAAAGTTTAATTAATCCTCTCACCATTTAATATTCTTTGTATAAGACTCTATAAATTTGGACAAAATTTTGTATACTATTCAATCACATAATTAAATGATCTATCAAACTCAAAGTAAAAAACATCTTATTAGTTCTATATTCATAGCTTCTACAAGCTTTTCATCATCATAGATTCATCAGTCATTTCCTACTTTTGTGGTTCAGTTACAAAACAATATTGAATTTCGAGTTTAAGAATTATGTTGCTTCAATGTGGAAATATTGGAGGCAAAACGCATTATGATCCTTCTTTTGATTTTGATAATGTCTTTATTTTAGTATCAAGAACAGATCGAAAACAATTTCATAATTTATGTGTAAATATTCTTAATTATTTTTCATTTTATGTGATGAAACTTCTTTTAAGATGGGTTATATCACTATTTGTGTTCTATTTTATTAATGTTCCCTAGTTATCTTGCTCAAAAGATCCTTCTTTTGTGTGTATATATTTGCAGTTTGTTTACTGATTTTGTATTTAATGACAAGTTTCTTGTGTTGCAATTATTTTAGTCTTTTAATAGATTTGGTGATGATCTCTTGTGAACAGAAAATATTAGTCCACTTTACTTTTGTTAATCATCTTATAGTCCTTATAAATGTATGTAAAATCAAATTGTTGGTCATCTTTTCCTCATTAACATGGTTCGTTATCATAAATTTTAATTAATAGGTTGAGCCCCTCATTGATTTTGAGTAAATATCAGGTTGGTTTAGCCAATATTTTTATATACAGTCGATGGTTGATAAAGAGGGTTATTGATTTTGAGTAAATAGTAATACGTTTTTCGTTTATATTTCCATGAATATGAGCATATTTATTTATTTATAAGAAGAAGAAGCGCTGATAAGCAGCTTTTAGTACTCAAACTCCATTTCTGATGAAGTAAGATATTTGGTGGTGGAATAATATTATTAGTCCATTTGCCATCATCTGTAAATCTCATATAAAAAAGGAGAATGGAGTGTTAGCAGGTGCAATTGATCTATATTTGTTCATTATTTGATTCTTCACTCATGTATATACCCCAATAATTCTATACTTGTTTATTGTAAAGTTATCATATATTCTGCCTTGATTTGCACACGCTATATATGCATATGGTTAGTAATGTCACACTTACTTAAGCCCTGATCATACCTTTATGCATTGCTAGAATTACACTACAATTTGTTTTTATCTTCTGGCTATTTGGAGCATGCATTTCTTGAAGACAGAAGTATATACTTACTGATTTCACTAATCCTCTGAAAGACAATTAGCAATCAGCTGAGTCTTGCTACTCCAACTAATTATAAAGTGGATATCATTTTCCCTTTATGTTAATTAGCAGCATCAGAGGCTCTCTAGTGAAGACATCAATCCATGCATTAACTCTTCATTTCCTTCTTATCCTAACACGGGGTGGAATAATGTCATTCCGCTCAAGATATATAGTTATACTACTTACATTCTTGTCTTCCCTCTCTTCAATTATGTGTAGTTAAAGTATCATGTGTTTTTTCGGGGGCAGATAGTTGTATCATTGTAAATTAGGAGTTTATTTGTGGTTAACGAAAAACTCATAACTATTTCAGACGAAGTAAAATGACTTTATGAGATAGTCTCATATATTTATCTATGCAAATGGAAATGACAAGCCACCAACTGCCATTGATCTGAACAAATCACTCATCGAAAACTTATTATTCAACCATAGTCCTGCTAAGGTACGTTATGCTGTATATATTTGTTTAAATTTGATGTTGTATATTCTTACTTCTATAAATGTATCTTATTTTCAGGATGTCGTGTTAGCTTCTATTTCAATGAGGCCAATTCCATTCTCTCAAGTCCTTGAGAAGTTCTCTTTGTCTGACATTAAGTATGGAATGCTATACCAATAGCTTTACAACAGAACACGATTACCCAAAATTCACTAGAATGGGTTTTTCATCTCAGGGGTGCTGATCACTCGCCTTTTTTGGAGAGCCTGTTAATCTTTTCTGTAGTGTACGCGTTTATTTTGAGTTAGGCTGATGACTTTAAGGGTATTTGCTTGCTTTATTTTGTTAACAAAGTTTTTGCTGTTGGTAAAATGTAATTTCACTTTTTTCTTAACGGAACTATGGGCGTTAAATAAAATATGAAGCTGCAAATCTTATATACACTCATTAGAAACCATTCATTATGCAAAGAAAAAACATTTCATTATCAGAAAGGAAGTGTGAGAGAGGGTAAACTTACTACTTCATTTCAAATGGTTGTATGTCAAAACAAAAGAAGAAACTCATGTGTGTAACTTTTATCCTATATATAATACTATAGAATTTGCTTCCCACTAATTTTCTTTTTTTAAAATGCTTTAGAGCTAATCTATGTTAATTTGGTGTGAGATTGATCAAACATCTGAAAATAGTTCCTCTGTAAGTGATGGAGCAATCCATTGTATCTGAACATGTGTCATTTCCCATAAGTCTTCATCATCTCCAGGAACTAAAATCTCCTTTTGCTTCATTGTGATAACCATTTTTTTCAACAAGACTGGGATAGTATGTGGAAGTTTTGACTCACCACAATCTCCTAAATCAGCCTTCATGCATGTATCCATTCTTCTCAAGATCCCCATCCAAAAGGCCCTAAAACTAGGACTTTCTGATAATGGTTTCAAGAATTGTAAATAAACTTCTGTTAGAACCTCCATCGATAGCTTAAGAGTTCCTTCCATACTTCTTGCTTCCCTTTCTGCATTACCCCTTTTAGAGTATTCCAACATCTTCTCATGCAAATCATCAACCATTGCAAAGAGTATGAGGTTGAAACAGCTAAGAATGTTGGCTGGTGAAAAGTATAACTCTTCGCCAAGTGCAAAACTTTTCTGTAAAGACATGACTGCATGGTTTCGTATCTCTTCTCTTCTGGCTAAGCTAGTCTTTCTGAATGCTTCCCCTAGTTTAGCAAAATAGGTGACTGTTAAGTTAGAAGAGCATAGAGCTTTTGAACTTTCTTCAAGAGAACAACTGCTTGCACTACTATTTATACTCGTCGAGCTCCCTGGATCTGTATATCCACTTTTATACCACTGAACTAACAAATTCACAGTATCTGACATCAAATCCATGATCTTCATGTTCTTTTCTAAAGGGCTGTTTTTCAATGCGACAAAACCAAATGCACAATCTATACAATAAGGGTAGTTCAATCTTGAAATGTGGAAACCATCTGACATTAAATTAATAAGGGCCTCAACTCCTTGCTCATAGGTTTCTGGATGTCGCCCTGTGACGGATAGCAAATGCATGACTGTTTTCCATCCTAGTTGAGATTGGAGATTCGCAGGATACTCAGTGAGAATTGTGGTCACAGATTGTACTATGAAGTCACTACAAGTATCAAGAATTTCCTTTTCCAGCTTCCACATCAAATTTATTGATTTAAACATGAGTTCCTCTGGACTTTTGTCTGAGTGAAAGGAAGACAAGAGCTTGAGACAAATCTTCATAAGGGCGATGATACCCTTTTCTGCAAAGGGGATGGGAGAAAATAAGGGAAACTGTGCAACATCAAGTAGATATTCATTGTAATGAGGCCAAAAGACCAAGAGTCTGTTAGTATTGGATGAAGCAATGCTAACAATTAAATCCCAACAGAAGCCAACAGTTTCTTCCTCTTCAATTGGGGTGCTGAACTTTTGGCCTTTACCAGCTGCAGCAAATATCAGACAACGACCTAGATTCAGCAACGGTTCATCAGGTAAACTCGAGCTATTGCTAAAGATGCTCCCTATGCGGCACTGTTGTATAACTTTCAGGTTCTGTTCAAACTCACTTACCCCCAGGTTCAAGGATTCTTCTACAGTTTCCATGGACAAAAAATGTGAAAATCGTCCAATTATGCCGGAATTTTGCGCTTTGCTGCCAAATTTAACATCTTGAGTAGGAAAAACCACCCCTGATGCACATCTTTCATGTATTCCTGGAGGGTTGGATGATGAGTTTGAAGCATTTTCAGGTTCAACAACAGATTGTGGAAGCAGCTTTAACTTTCTTAGTTTCAGCAAACAGTCCACAATGGTTCTCCAAGCTCCCCTGATGGACTTTTTGAAGTCATTTGCAATGGTGAAAACTGCTAGAGTTGCCATTCTTGGCTTCATATCATTGCTGAACGCATACAACGTTTCTTCTGAAGATGCATAGGGATTTAGTAATGTAGTAAATTTGCAGAATGAACAGAGAAGCTCGTCGAGAGTATCCTCAAGCCCGTATTTTGTTATTCGAGCAATTGAAAACAAAGCCTCAACACATTCATGAAGGATCTCTTCTTCGTCAGACTGTTCGAAGATCGTTGCAAGTGTAGAAACAGTTGGACCAGCAATAGAGGCAAACATGTCTCGTCCTAGTCGTCGATCAAAATTGGTGAATATGAAAGGTTTCATCTTCCTTGATTTATTGATTAGCTGAATCCATCTGCTAGGATTCATCTCCACAGGAGCACCAGATGAACCAAACAATGTGATTGCATTGACTGAAATGGAATGGAAAAGCTCCGAGAGATATTCCCTGGGAAGATCTTGTCCTCCATTTATCGCTCTATTGTTTCTAATAAATTCATCTTCTGTCATTTTCTTCTTCACTTGTGGATTATGCTGATCAGTGTTAAGCATGATTACTGAATAACAAAGGATGAACACTGCATCTTTGCTCGCAAATATTTCCGAGGATTGCTGATCAAAAAACCTTTCAGCAAATGCTTCAAGTATTCTTTGGATTTTCTGCGACTCCCCAGGCAATCTAAAAGTCTCTAGATATGTTCTCAAAGCAGTATCCAGAACCATTCCCATAAACTCAAATGTTTCGGTGAATTCTTTAAGGACTTGGAGGTAGAAATCATCAGGATCACCAAGAAAATCACCAATTGCAACCTTGTTTAGACCTGGTGTATACCGAAAAAACATGGCATAGGCTTTTGGATCAGGAGGATCCGGAATCAACAGGGAAAGTTTCAAATACTCCAGTCCCTTCTTTTCATCTCTACTGAAGTGATTCCCAGCTATAAGTATCTTTCTTTTCTGTGCCATTCTCACTCTAATAAAGTCTATCCAATTCTCTAAGTCTTCTTCATCTTCTTTCGACTTCTCTTCCCAGAATTGTCTATACTCGGATATCTCAACAGGATACGGTCCAGAAGGTGTCAAATCATCTTCCTTGTCAACGTTATCAGCTATATTATGGATAATCACCGCTAGTCCTTCAAAGGCTTGAACTTGTAAACTTGTCAAACAGCCACCAGTAGGAAATGCATGCCTGCAAAGAGACTTTCCAATCTCCTCGAAAACATTTTTGAACATGGGATGACAATCATAATTTATATAGACTTCAACTATAAAACTTGGTTGTCTGCAAAAATTTATCATTCCTTCAATTGCTACTTCTTGAAGTTGAAGCGAATTCGCTAAGCTTGCCACTTTAAGCAACACAAATGAGAAAAAAGCTTCCAATTGAAGACGAACCGACCTGAATATGATCAGAAGAAGATAAAATGTAATCAATTTTGGCATTCAACATGTATTAGTTGACATTTTGGAAACATTCTTGGCCTCAACTATTTACCTGCGAAGAAAGTGATAAATATTTAACACAATGCTGCAAATCATGGAGGATACAATTGGATTTGAGGACGTTCCATAATGAACCAAATGATGGAAAAGGTCATCTTGAATCATCCTCAAGAGCTTTGGATGCTTACCAATGCTATCACCACTTAATTCGATAGCAGAATTGATCAAAACCAAAGCGAAAAGCTGAACATTTTCATCAGATGTTTGAGGTGTACTTCCATCAGTCTCCATGACTTCAACTACGTTGAGCAACGAGCACAAGAAATGAAATATATCAACAGCAGAAAGAATACCATACCCCGAATCCAAGATCCCATCCTCGGTATCTGACTCGGAATCTTCCCAATCTTTCACCTCTATTTCAGGCAAACGCTGATATACTACATGTATCAGCTCATGCATTGTATATCTTGCACTACGCTGAAGCAAATCACTCCGGTTAGCTGACTGCTGAACTACTTGAAAACATGTGTTCACAACGGTGCAAACAGATTGATCCGTTAGCAAAACAGAAGAAGGATGATTCATAATTGCTGTCAAAGCCTGCAAAATTTTCATCATAACAGCATCTTCAGAGACAGGATCAGTTTTTTCTAAACGACAACCGGTAACAGCAGTGACAGCTGAATTAATAGCTTCTCTTGCTCCTGGACTTTTGTGGTAAAAAATTTCAAGCTTGAGGATCTTAAGGATAGATGATAAAGCGACTGCTGTTGCTGCAGAAGGAACATCATCACTTTGTACGACATCAAGAAAAGGCGAAAGGTATATCATAGGATCTATTGTTAACCATTCTTGTTGTGGATTAAAGATGAGTGATCTTAGTGATTTCAATGAAAGTGATATTTGTGAATCATAGTTTTCTTCAGGGGGATGATAGAAATGCAAATTTCCTTCAGGGGAACGACGAATCACCGCTAAAACAGCTCCTACTTCTGTGTTCAATGTACAAGATATTCCAAGTTCTTTCCTTTTGATCTTTGTCATGTATTCATGACTGTTTTCATCTCCTTCTGTAGCACCCATTAATCAAAATGATAAGGGGAAAAAAATTAGGGATGTTGGTTGCCTAGTAAAATGTTAACGAAAAATTATTTGGTGAGATTTTGTTTAAAAGTTATTAAGAGGTAATAAATCAATTATTTGACTAATTCTTCTCCTAGTATTTCTTCTCTTGCTTCAATTGTGGATCAAACTTCTTAATTTGTAAGGAAGAAAACAAGACTTGAGTAGAGTTAAGTCCTGTGATTGTAGATCCTACTAATACACGTACTCGCGTGATGTGCAAAAAAAATAATTAAAAGCTATTATCTTATTTACTTGATTATATTAAAAAATTTATTGTTTAATCAATTAGTGAATTTAAACTATTTGATCCATGATTGTTTATTAGAAAGCCATTAGGGAAGAAAAGATATTATCTTATCTGCTTGATTATAAGATTTTTATTATTTTATCAATTGGAGACATTTAATTATTTGATCCATGATTGTTTATTAGAAAGCCATCAGGGAAGACACATAATTTCCTCAATCATAATTACCTAAAGATCTTATGGTAGGTGCAATAATATTCAAAGTTTGTTTATGAATCTATAAAATAACTTAACAGAATAAGAGAAAAGTTCTTCCCAATTATTGACTAGAAAGATGTTTACCACTAAATATTAACTAACTACACATTTTCTATTTAATTTATAACTCAACCATAGTAATTAGTAGTATGATTTTATAATAGGAAAATTTCTTAAAGAGCTAAGAGTTGAAACATATTGAGTTTCCTTAGCTATAATTCACCTAATGAAACATAATGAGTTTCCTTAGCTATAATTCACCTAATTACATAATATAGTTATAGTTTCAACTTTCAATAGCTAGCATATAACCCGCTAGGAATTTGTTTTTTCTACAAATTGAAATCTTAACTTAATTAATGAGGCGGTAATTTAGATTATTAAAAAAGAAAACAATTCCATAAATCATGGTTATTGTATTTGATTAGAATTTTTGTACGAACATATGACTTTTGTCAAACAAAGAAAGACAAATTTAACTTTGTAAATAAACATGTCAAAAAAATGACTTAATATATAGCTGAAATGTATATTTGTTGATAATAAACAAATACAAAAAAGTGATTATATACAATTGTGGAAAATGTACAAATAAAGTCTAACAAGGTAAGAAAACGCAATAACATTGATACGCTATATCATAGAATCGTATAAGACATAATGTGAAATTTTAACTCTTGTTCTTCTAGTTGTGGTCTTACCAACATGCACATTATACTTCTTCTTGATTAACTCTTGCAACTTGAACAATCTGATATTTGGTTGTTCAATAACTTTCTTTTTAAAAACACTAGCAATGAATTAAGAGTTGCACAAATAATTCCTAGTAGCCTTTAGACATGAATGGATAGGCATGTAAGTCTTAATAACAAAGTTATTACTCTTCTCGTCCAAACTTGCGTATAACAACCATTTGCAATTTACCTTGCAACATCTCACCATTATTCTAGTTGGCTCATTCAAACACTTTTCAATCTAAACCTCTCTCTGAATTGCATACTTAGTGACTGTCAATCTAAACTCTTTTACAGAAAAATCATACCCAATTGCCACAAAATTTTCTTAATGATGGGATCAAATCTGACACTCTCAGTTATATTTTTTCCTTTTTGTGTTAGGCAGTTTCAACTTCATTTTTTCACCTTCCTCAAGACAACTATCATCTGTGTCAGTTTCAAAACTACAAGGATCAAAATTTGCATAATATGGTTCATCACCTCCCAACATTCCTTCTAAAGTACCTGTATTGATAGTAGTCTCATCAAACCCAAGATCTGCTCCAGCATTACCACTTGGTACTTTTTCAGTATCTCTAGGAATTCTCTCCCTTCTTTTTCTCTTCCTCAGAAAGGATCTTTTCTCAGCCCTCAATTGAATCAACTCCTCATGAACATCACCTCCATATTGATCATCTTCAAGTAGTTCATTATCTTCAGAATCATCACTCTTCAATTGACTCATCAAATTCTTTTACAGAATATTCACTATCTTCAGAATCTGATGGATCAGTATTTGAAGTATTTGAAACTATTGGGTTAGATGTAGAAGGAATATTTGAGGTAGTATTTAGAGATACATCTACCCTATTAAAAGCAGTCTCACCTACTTCATTATATCCACTAGCTCTATTATTAGTGGTCCCAACTTTATTAAAAGTTGCACCAAATTCCTCTTCAGGCATGTGGACATATACTTCCAAAACAACCCACTTTGCAAATAATTACACATTGCTAAGAGAATATCATCATTGTCAATATCTCCTAAGATGCAACTGTTAGATGGCTGAATACTAAATTTGCAATTTGAGTTATACCCTAGTTCTTTAATGTAGTCTTTAATCTCAATATATGATATTGCACCCACATCAACATTATAATATTCACTCACTAACTGTTGAGACCATGTAAATAATTAGTTAGTTGTTTGTAGTTAGTTAAAAAATTAGTTACAAGTTAGTTAGATAAAAGAATCTTAGTTAGTTATTTTTTTTCATCACTTTATGTATATATATCAACACACAGATTGAATGAATAATAAGATTTCATTCTCCAAAATATTGTCTAAAACTTCTTCATTTCCATTAATGGAGATTCTCAACATGGTATCAGAGCATTAGCATTTTTGTTGTAATCCTCTGCTAAATCTCTCGTTTCTTCTTCTCTGTTTTCCCTCAAATTGAAGATCAGGTGCTCATCTTTAGTTACAGTGCTTCGTTATCATGGAAGTTGAGGAATAATCTGTTGTTGCTGTTGAGGTTAGAGTTTCTGCTTCAATCGATCACAATCATCCTCTGTATATTCATCCTTTCGATACTCAAGGTTCTTTGCTTACTTCAATTCAGCTTCTACGATCTGAAAATTACTCTTTATGGAGTAAATCCTTGAAGCTTGTATTACTTTGTAAACATAAGCTAGGTTTTCTATTAGGAACTTGTACTAAGAGCATGTATCCTTCCTCTATGCATGATCAATGGGAGAGATGCAATGCTATTGTTTTAGGGTGTATTATGAATACTGTCTCTAAAAGTATAGTTAGCACTGTGATTTATGGATCTGATGCAGACACTGTTTGGGAGGATCTTCGAGAAAGGTTTGATAAGGTTAATGCTTCTAGGGCATTCTATCTTCACAAAGAAATTGTTACACAGTCTCAGGGAAATGCATCTGTATCGAATTATTTTTCCACACTAAGAAAACTTTGGGATGAATTTGAAACACGTATACCACCCCCCCTTCCTGTGCATGTCCTGAATCCAAACACTATGCAGAAAATTTTCAGTTTCAGAAGTTATGGCAATTTTTGATGGGTCTAAATGAGTCTTATGATCATGTAAGAGTCAGGTGTTAATACAGATTCCTACACCAAATGTTAATGAAGCTTATGCTATGATCATTAATGTAGAAAGTCAAAGAGTGAATGGTGCTAGTAGTAGTTCATTTTCTATAGAAAATTCTTCAGAAACTGCTCTTATGAGTAATAGAATGTTTGATCATGGTAATGGATATCATAACAGTAGTGGTTCTAGTTCAGGTTCTGCTTACTATCATAGCAATGGTTCTAGTGGTTATAGATCTAGAAACAATGGTGATGTACGACAAGGAGGAAGATCAAATCTCTATTGTGATTACTGTCATTATAGAGGACATACTAAAGATTCTTGCTACAAGCTTCATGGATATCCTAAGAAGAAAGGAGGTTCTTCTTCTCATGCTAACAGTGTTGCTGCTGGAGGATGTCAGTCTCCTGAAAATGGACTTTATGATAATTCCTCTGTAAATACTAATGCTAAGTCCTATGGTACCTCTCCTAACAATTTCTCAGCAGGTACACAAGGCATGTCACTTTTTACACGTGAACAATACAATCAGATTATAAAAATGTTGAGCAAAAGAAAAGGCAAGGAAGTAGATTCCATGGCTAATGTTGAAACTGCAAGTTCCTCAGGTACTCTTACAGCTCTTATGTCTTATATGGCTCATACCAACTGGATTATAGATACAGGTGCTTCAAATCATACTGTTCACAGTCTGAGTCTTATGAAACAATGTACAAATCTTTGAAGTAGAAATGATATGAAAGTAAATTTGCCTACTGGTGCTCAGGTGGCTATTAGTCATGTTGGAGATTCACTAATTCTTAAGGATAAATTAGTGAATGATGTTCTCTATATCCCAGATTTTCAGTATAATCTATTATTTGTCTCTCAACTAACTAAACAATTGAAGTGTGCAGTACTATTTTTCCCTGAATTCTGTATCTTTCAGGAACTCTTCAGTGGGAGGGTCCTGGGGATTGGTAAGGAAGATCAAAGATTATATCTTCTCAATACAGAAATACAACCAAGTACTTTGCAAAACAGGATTACTAGGAACTCATGTATCAGTTTATGTATCAGTTCTCCTATCAGTTTTAAATCTGTTTGTTCACTACATAGTCTTTGGCATAAGAGACTGGGGCATGCTCCTTTCACAGTTCTCAGTAGAATACAATGCTTACAAAATGTACCTATGAAAGATCACAATTGTACTGTTTATCTTATTGCAAAGCAAACAAGATTACGATTTCCTACTAGTGTGTCTCTATCCAATGCTTGTTTTTACATAGTGCATGTTGATGTATTGGGGCCCTATAGAGTTTCTAACTATGATGGAAAAAGATATTTTTTAACATTGGTAGATGATAAATCCAAATATACTTGGATTTTCTTAATGCACACTAGGTCTGATACTATTGTCTTGTTGAAAGATTTTATCTGTATGATCAAGACACAATTTGACACCACTGTCAAATGTATAAGATCAGATAATGGAACAGAATTTTTTAATTCCCAGGTAGATGTTTTATTCATAGAGCATGGGATTCTGCATCAAAGTTCATGTGTTCATTCTCCTCAACAAAATGGTGTAGTTGAGAGGAAGCATAGATCTATTCTTGACATGGCTAGAGCCTTAAGATTTCAGGCATGTATTCCCATTAGATTATGGGGTATGTGTGTGTCTGTAGCAGTATACATTCTTAATAGGTTACCTACAAAATCACACAAAGTCAAATCTTCATATGAGGTGTTATATGGTCATACTCCCTCTCTTAGTCATGTGAGAGTTCTTGGTTCTTTATGTTATGCCACTGACCCCAAAAGACTTGATAAGTTTGCTCCTAGAGTTATCCCTGCTATTCATATGGGTTATTCTTCTACTCAGAAAGGGTATATCTTATATGATTTCAGCTCTAAAATCTTCTTTGTAAGTAGAGACACTGTGTTCAAAGAAGATATATTTCCTTTCAAAGATCTTAAATCTTATCCTGATTTTTTGTTTCCTATTATTTATCTTCATGTTGACCTTGATTCTGAATTAACTACTCCTAGTTCAACCTCTTCTTCTCAGATTCTTCCATCTGTTAGAGGTGTTGTTTCTTCTGAAACCAATGATTCTGCAAGAGTTGTTCCATCTGTTGCTTCTCCTAGGAGGTCCTCTAGGCAGTTAAAACCTCCTGTTTGTCTAGACTCTTATGTTACTCCAACAGCAAAAAAATGCATCCCTATATCCTATTTCCAACTATGTTTCATATTCAGCTTTATCTCCTACTTATAGAGCTTCTCTTGCTGCTTATTCTAATACATCAGAACTTCATGCATACTCAGAAGCGTTTCAAGATCCTCTTTGGGTGGCTGCTATGCAGGATGAAATTACTGCTCTTGAAAATAATGATACTTGGTGTATTGTTTCTCTTCCCACTGATAAAGTTGCTATTGGTTGTAAATGGGTGTTTGAGATTAAATACAAAGCTTCAGGGGAGGCTGAGAGATACAAAGCAAGGCTTGTTACTAAGGGATATAGTCAACAAGAAGGCCTAGACTTCACTGAAACTTTTTCCCCTGTTGCAAAAATGGTTACTGTCAGGTCTGTCATTGCTCTTGCTGCCTCTTGTGGTTGGTGTATATTTCAGATGGATGTTCATAATGCCTTTCTACAAGGTGATCTTCCTGAAGAGGTCTACATGCAGATTCTTGAGGGTTTTGCAAACCAGGGGGAGAAACACATGGTTTGCAAGCTTCATAAGTCTCTATATGGACTAAAGGAATCCCCTAGACAATGGAACCTAAAACTTACTGAAGCACTGATTGATATGGGGTTCTTCCAATCTCATTATGACTATTCATTGTTTACAAAGTGAGTAGGGAAAGAACTTCTTGTCATACTTGTATATGTAGATGATCTTTTGATCACTGGGAGCAACTTAAATTTGATACAACAAGTTAGAAAAGACTTACAATAAAAGTTCAAAAAGAAGGATCTTGGAGAGTTGAAATATATTCTTGGAATTGAGTTTTCCAGAAATGCAGATGGTATTCTTATGAATCAGAGAAAATATGCACTTGGACTTGTATCTGAACTTGGACTTGTAGGGTGTAAACTTGCATCCACTCCCTTAGAGTTCAATCACAAGTTGACATCCACTGTGTTTGATAAATGCACAAGAATGAATGTAGAAGATAAAGTTCTTGATGATTATGGAAAGTATCAAAGATTGATAGGTAGAATATTGTACTTGACTATGACTAGGCCTGATAATGCCTTTGTGGTTCAAGTACTTAGTCAATGTATGCACCCACCAAAAACCTCTCATATGGAAGCAGCACTTAGAGTGGTGAGATACATAAAAGGTACAACAGGTCTTGGTTTGTTCATGCCAAGCAACAACATGTCTGAGCTTGTAGCTTACTGTGACTCAGACTAGGGAGCATGTATAGAATCCAGGAAGTCAGTGACTGGCTACATAGTCAAGCTGGGAAGTTCTTTAGTGTTTTGGAAAACAAAGAAACAAAATACAGTTTCAAGAAGTTCTACAGAAGCAGAGTTCAGAAGTATGGCTACCACAGTAGCTGAGATAATTTGGCAGAAAGGGTTGTTCAATGAATTGGGAGTAGAAGTTAAGCTGCATGTTCAACTGTTTTGTGATAGTGAAGCTACTATTCAAATAGCAGCACATCCTATCTTTCATGAACGGACAAAACACTTTGATATAGACTGTCATTTTGTAAGGGAAAAGATCATAGATGGACTCATTCAAACTCAACACATAGGAACTAAGTAGCAGCAAGCAGACATACTTACTAAAGGACTGTGCAAGCCTCAACATGAATTACTAATTGACAAGCTTGGAATGAAAAATATATTTTTCAATTCTCAGCTTGAGGGGGAGTGTTGAGATCATGTAAATAAGTAATGTAAATAATTAGTTAGTTGTTTGTAGTTAGTTACAAAAATTAGTTACAAAATTAGTTACAAGTTAGTTAGATAAAAGAATCTTAGTTTAGTTATTTTTTTCATCACTTTATGTATATATATCAACACAGATTGAATGAATAATAAGATTTCATTCTCCCAAATATTCTCTAAAACTTCTTCACTTCCATTAATGGAGATTCTCAACACTAACCCACCCACATATCTTGCTTCCTCACCTTTAAAAGGATTCACCATGATACAACTTTAAAGTAATGAATGTTAATTCGCTCATACCTATAAGCATAAACATTAAAAATAATTAAGTACAAGCTACTAATATAATACAATAATTGACCTTAGAAATACACACATCCAAACAAATATAAAAACAACTCAAGTTAAAGTCATATTTTCTTAATGTAATACATACAAAACACAATACCCCACAGAAATAACACAATACTCGACACATCTTCGTCTTCTTAGAATTAGGTCTGTAACCCCACACAGACACAACACAACATTCAACATATCTTTTTCTTCTTAATATAACGTTATTTAACTGTAGCCCCACACACATAGACACAACACAACACCCAATATGAAATTATTTTACTATAACCCCAAAATACAACGCAACACCCAACATGAAGTTATTTTACTGTAACCCAAGCATACAACATAACACAACACCCAACTCGTCTTTGTCTTCTCGTATGTTCAAAAGTTGAATAGAACTCACACAAATATAATACCACCCAACCAACCCACACTCAAAAAATACTTTAGATTATACCATAACAACATATGTGACAATATGAATATACATACAAAATTTGATATCTAATAGTACCATAAAATAAACCCTAAAATTAAGCATGAAGTTACATTTCACTTAAAAATCGAGATCAATATTTAACAAAATATCATAACCCCTACGAAATCTAAGCATAACAATAACAAAAAAAACAAAATAAATCAAGAAAAAAACTAAACTTTAAACTCAACCACGATATATGATGACTTAGAAGAATGAAATCGACCCACAAATGTACAACTGAAATCGACCCACACATGCACACCTGAAAAAAACACTAAGTATTAAAATCCAACATAGAAAATCAACAATGAATTTGAAAATCAAATTTCTGAATTCAATTTTTTGAAGATGATTTTAAAATCAAGAAAAAACTAACCTTTCCCTGTTACTTTCTCTTCTTTTTGGTAAAGTTTACTTTGAAACGTAAAGTGACAACTTTTTGAAATTTTGGAAGTGTATAAGTCAATTTTGAGTTGATAGCTTACTTTTTAGAAAGTTGAAAAAGTGAGGCGCAGCGCGTGTTGAACAAAACTTTCGACCTTATCAAAGCTTAGGTGTGTCTATCACTATGATAGTTGTTTATGATTAATTGAAGTTGTAGATACACTTTCAAATTATGTGAAATTAAAGACAATTTTTAGAATTTATGATCAAAAAATTTGAGTTGAAATATATTTCACTGGGATAAGTCAAGTTGAATTTTTATATAATTTTTTTTTTTAGAATTTGATCCGCGGGATTTTCGAATGGTCTATGTATTGAATCAATGAGAATTTGGTTCTCTTTATTTTCACTTAAAATGCTAAAGATAATTATGTCAAGCAACTTAAGAAACTCCAAAAACAAACAAAAATTTATCGACATGTAATTCATGGTTATTAATGGGATCAAACTATGCTATACATATTTATATAAAAAAATTATTTATGTGTAAATATTTTTATTTTTCATATTAACTGTTTATGTTGTTAGATTTAATCCTGAAGCAATTCACTTAATTTTCTTGTTTTATTTTGGAAATATTAATCCATTTTTAAAGTACATCTACATTAATCGTTAAAATTGTACTATATATTCTTATTAAGTTCTTGGATCATAAAACATAATATAGTTAAAATATAATATTAGATGATGATCTAATTATTATTGAACATTTCGTATCTATTATCCATTTAATTCTATATAGGTAATTCAAGTAAAATTTGATGCTCCTTACTAGAGCTGTCAATATGGGCTAGCCCACCCCATTCGGGCTAACTCATACAGGCTTTGACATTTTACGGGTCAGGCCGGGCTAGCCCATTTTTGGTGTGGGCCAGAAAATGATCGGCCCAACCTACAAGTACGTGGGCTACAGGCTTGACAGGCCAGCCCACTTTTTTAAAAATATTATATATTTTTATAATTATTAAATTTTAAATTATAATTTAAAATATTATCATAAATATCGACAAAACAATATTACATGATGTTAATGTTAGTAATTGTTAATCAAATCAAAATAAAATTACTTTTATAATATTTATTAGGGATAATTTCAGAGACCTCCATGTTTCGCTCTATAACGCTCACCTCCCCTTTGGTTTACGATATTACGTCTACCTCCCTTATTTTCATTTACTTGTAACCATTCTTTAAACCTATTTAAAATAAATATAAATTCATATAGATTTGACCATTTTACTCTTTTTTTTATATAAATTTCTTCTTATTAATAAATATTATATAAAAATAACTCATTTAACAAATACTTTAAAAATAATTTATCACAAAGACTTGTTTTTAATCCAACCAATATCAAAGTCTTCAACTAAGTTAACCCATATTTTCACCACATATTAACTCTTTATCTCTATTTCACCTTTATCAATTCACGTAATTTTTTCCCCCACAATAACCCATCATTTTCGGCAATAATTTCTTCTAATAGAAGACAAAATTGAACTTCCCAAGAAAGAAATTCGTTAAGAACGATAAGATTTTGTTCTAGTTAAACATTTACACAAGCGAAGAAGAAACATGATCCAACGAATAAGATAAATCATTGAAAATTAGATCTAAACATTCATATATAAGGGCAAATTTGTGAAATCTAAATTAATTTATATTTATTTAAATATGTTTACAGAATGGTTACAAGAAAATGATAATAAGGGAGGTAGACGTTATATCGTAATCCACAGGGAAAGTGAGTGTTATAGGGCGAAGCCTGGAGGGAGGTCTCTGAAATTATCTCTATTTATTAAGGATTTTTTTTCAATAAGATGAAGTTGGGCGTGGCATGCAATCAGCGCCCATGGGATTCTCACACGGTCAGACGACGTCATCAATGTATGCCATCATTACCCTTGGAAAGCATACACGGTTGGACAACGTCGGGCGTGGCATGTTATCATCGCCCTTGGATAGAACAGGATCAAATGTTGTCGAGCGTGGCATGCCTGTATGGCCCTTAAGCAGCACACACAGTCGGATGACGACGAGCGTGTCATGCCATCAATGCCCCTGGGAAGCACACACGGTCGGACGACGTCGGGCGTGGCATGCCATCATCGCCCTTAGACAAGACGTATAGTTGGACAACGTTGCGCATGCATGCCATCATCGCCCTTGGATTGGACACATGGTCGGATGACGTCGGGCGTAGCATGCCCGCATGTCCCCTGGCAGCACACACGATCGAACGACGTTGGGCGTGGAAAGGCATCGTCTCCCTTGGACAACATATATGATCAGACAACGTTTGGCGTTGCATGTTTTCATCTCCCTTGGACAGAAAACTCGGCCGGATGACATAGAGTGTGGCATCCATCATCGACGATTTTCCAAAAAACATCTTTGAACTTATTCAATTTTTAATTTCCCCCAATTTCAAAAAAAAAGTAATTCTTTAATGCTACAAATCTGATAAAAGAAAATAGATTTTTGAGTTCCGAATACCTTGGCAACAAATCAGAGAATGTCAGTTTAAATGTTAGAAAATCAATATTCTGATAAAAAGTTTTTATCCCGTTCAATTTTACATTCCCTCTAGTTTTGCACACACAGTTGGACGATGTCGAGCATGGCATGACATCATCGCCCTTGGACAGAACACAGGATAGGACTGTGTTAAGCGTGGCATGCCATCATGGTCCTTGGGAAGCACACACGGTCGGAAAACGTTGGGTGTAGAATGCCAACGTCGCCCTTGGACAACACATAGAGACAAATGACGTCGGGTATAGCATGTTATCATCGCCCTTGGACAAAACGCACGGTTAGATGATGTTGGGCATGACATGATCGCATTTACCTTGGTCAACACAAACGATAAGACAAAGTCTTTCATCGTATGACATTATCGTTCTTCTAAACCACAAATGATAAAAGTACATCAGATGTGGCATGTCATCATCGCCCTCCAAAACCACACACGATCAAAAGGCGTCGGGTGTGGCATGCCTTCATCGTCATTGAACAATACACACGATCGGAAGACATCGGGCGTTGCATGCCATCATCGCCCTTAGATTGAACACACGGTCGGACGACATCGTGCGTGACATGCCATCATCTCCCTTGGGAAGCACATATGGTCGGATGATGTCGGGTGTGGCATGCCCGTATGGTCCTTGGGCAACACACACAGTCGGATAACGTAGAGCATCGCATGCCATCATCACCCTTGGGCAGCACACACAGTCGGACGACATCGGGCGTGGTATGCCATCATCGCCCTTGGGCAGCACACACGGTCGGACGACGTCGAGCGTGGCATGCAATTATCGCCCTTGGAAAGCATACACGATCGGACGACGTCGGGCGAGGTATGTTATCATCTCCCTTGGACAGAACACACGATCGAACGACGTTGCACGTGGCATGCCCGCAAGGCCCTTGGGCAACACACACGGTCGGATGACGTCGAGCGTGGCATTCCATCATCGCCCTAGGGAAGCACACACGGTCGAACGACGTCGGACATGACATGCCATCATCGCCCTTGGGCAGCACACACTGTTGGATGATGTCGGGCGTGGCATGCCATCATTGCCATTGGAAAACATACACGATCACACTACGTCGGTCTTAGCATGCCATCATCTCCCTTGGGCAGCACAGACGATTGAAAATCGTCGGGCGTGGTATGCCTTCATCGCCTTTGGATTGCACACACTATCAGACGACGTCGGGCGTGGCATGAACCCATGGGCCTTTGGCAGCATAAATGGCCAGAAGACGTCGGACTTGACATGCCATCATCACCCTTGGGTATCACACATAGTTGGATTATGTCGGGCGTGGCATGCCCATATCGCCCTTGAACAACACACGATGCGAAGGCATCGGGCGTGGCGTGCCATCATTGCCTTTGAACAACACACACGGTCGGACGACGTCGTATGTGGCATGCCATAATGGCCCTTGGAATGAACGCACGGTTAGATGATGTTGGGCGCGACATAATCGCAATAACCTTGGTCAACACAAATGGTCGGACAACGTCTTTCATCGCATGACATTACGGCCCTTGGAAACCACACACAATCAAAGTACGTCGGACGTGGCATGCCATCATCGCCCTTGGAAACCACACGCGGTCGGAAGGCGTCGGGCGTGGCATGCCTTCATCGCCTTTGAAAAACACACACTGTCGAACGACGTCGGGCTTTGCATGCCATCATCGCCCTAAGACTACACACACGGTCGGACGACGTCGTGCGTGACATGCCATCATCTCCCTTGGGCAGCACATACGGTCGGATGATGTCGGGCGTGGCATGCCCGCCTGGTCCTTGGGCAACACACACGGTCGGATAACGTAGAGCGTCGCATGCCATCATCACCCTTGGGCAGCACACATAGTCGGACGACATCGGGCGTGGTATGCCATCATCACCCTTGGGCAGCACACACGGTCGGACGACGTCGAGCGTGGCATGCCATTATCACCCTTGGAAAACATACACGATTGGACGACGTCGGGCGAGGTATGTTATCATCGCCCTTTGACAAAACACACGATCAAACGACGTCAGGCGTGGCATGCCCGCAAGTCCCTTGGGAAACACACTCGATCGGATGACGTCGGGAGTGGCATTCCATCATCACCCTAGTGAAGCACACACGGTCAGTCAACGTCGGGCATGACATGCCATCATCGCCCTTTGGTAGCACACATTGTTGGATGATGTCGGGCATGGCATGCCATCATTGCCATTGGAAAACATACACGATCATACTACGTCGGGCTTAGCATGCCATCATCTCCCTTGGGCAGCACACACGGTTGAAAAACGTCGGGCGTGGCATGACATCATCGCCCTAGGGAAGCACACACAGTCGGAAGGCGTCGAGCATGACATGCCATCATCGCCTTTGGATAACACACATGGTCGTACCATATTGGGTGTGGCATGCCTTCATCGCCTTTGGATTGCACACACTGTCAGACGACGTCAGGCGTTGCATGACCACATGGGCCTTGGGCAGCATAAATGGCCAGACGACGTCGGACTTGACATGCCATCATCACCCTTGGGCATCACACACGGTAAGATTACGTCGGGCGTGGCATGATCGTATCGCCCATAGGCAACACACATGGCCGGACGACATCGAGCGTTCCATGCCATCATCGCCCTTGGCAGCACACACAATCAGATATTATTGGGTGTGGCATGCAATCATCGCCTTTGGGCAGCATACACGGTCAGACAACGTCATGTGTGGCATGTTATCATCGCCTTTGGACAGATTACACGGTCAGATGACATCAGGCGTAACATGACATCATTGCCCTTGGGCTGCACATAGGTTTAGACACACGTCGGGCTTAGAATTGCCGAACGTTACTTGGGTAGCAACCAGGTTGGATGACATCGAACTTGGCATGCCATTATCGCCCTTGGACAATATACATGGTCAGACATAGTCGGGCGTGGCATGTTATGATTGACCTTTAACAGAATACATAGTCGAACAACGTTGAGTGTGGTATTCCATCATCGCCATTAGATAACACACACGATGAGACTACGTCGGGCGTGGCATGCCATCATGGTCCTTGGGCAGCACACACGCTCAGACGATGTCGGGCATCACATGCCAACATCGCACTTGGACAACAAACATAGAAAGACGACGTCGGGTATGGCATGTCATCATTGCCCTTGGACAGCATGCACGGTTAGATGACGTCGGGCGTGGCATGATTGCAATGTCCTTGAGAAACACACACGGTCAATCGATATCGATCGTCGCATGCCATCATTGCCATTGGACAACAACCACGATCGGACTACGTCAGGCGTCGCATGCCATCATCGCCCTAGGGCATCACACACGCTCGAACGGCGTCGAGCATGGCATGCCATCATCTACTTTCGACAACACACATTGTCATACAACATCAGGTGAGGCATGCCATCATCGCCCTTGGACTGCATACACGGTTAGACAACGTCGGGCGTGGCATGCCAACATGGGCCTTGGGTAGCATAAACGATCGGACGACGTCGGGCGTGACATGCCATCATCGCCCTTAGCCAGCACACACGGTCGGATTATGTCGGGCGTGGCATGCCTGCATGGTCCTTGGGCAACACACACAGTCAGACGACATTGATCGTTGCATGCCATCATCGCCCTTGGGCAGCACACACAATCGGATGACGTCGGGCGTGGCATGCCATCATCGCTCATGGGAAGCTCACACGGTCGGACGATGTCGTCAAGGTATGCCATCATTACCCTTGGAAAGCATACACGGTTGGACGACGTCGGGCGTGGCATGTTATCATCGCCCTTGGACAGAACACACGATCGAATGATTTCGGGCATGGCATGCCTACATGGACCTTAGGCAGCACACACGGTCGGATGACGACGGGCATGTCATGCCATCATCGCCCTTGGGCAGCACACACGGTCGGACGACGTCGGGCGTGGCATGCCATCATCGCCCTTAGACAACACGTATAGTTGAACAATGTTGGGCGTGCATGCCATCATCGCCCTTGGATTGCACACATGGTCGGATGACGTCGGTCGTGGCATGCCCGCATGTCCCTTGGGCAACACACATGGTCGGACGACGTTGGGCGTGGAAAGCCATCATCACCCTTTGACAGCATATACGATCAGACAACGTTTGGCGTTGCATGTTTTCATCGCCCTTGGACAGAAAACACGGCCGGACGACATCGAGCGTGGCATGCCATCATTGCCGATTTTCCAAAAAACGTCTTTTAACTTATTCAATTTTGAATTTCCCCCAATTTTTAAAAAAAATGTAATTCTTTAATGCTACAAATCTGATAAAAGAAAATAGATTTTTGAGTTCGGAATACCTTGGCAACACATCAGAGAATGTCATTTTAAATGTTAGATAATCAATTTTATGATAAAAAGTTTTTATCCCGTTCAATTTTACATTCCCTCTAGTTTTGCACACACAGTTGGACGATGTCGAGCATGGCATGACATCATCGCCCTTGGACAGAACACAGGATAGGACAGTGTTAAGCGTGGCATGCCATCATGGTCCTTGGGCAGCACGCACGGTCGGAAAACGTTGGGTGTAGAATGCCAACGTCGCCCTTGGACAACACACAGAGACAGATGACGTCGGGTATAGCATGTTATCATCGCCCTTGGACAGAACGCACGGTTAGATGATGTTGGGCGTGACATGATCGCATTGACCTTGGTCAACACAAATGGTAGGACAACGTCTTTCATCGCATGACATTATCGCCCTTCTAAACCACACACGATAAAAGTACGTCGGACGTGGCATGTCATCATCGCCCTTCAAAACCACACACGATCGGAAGGCGTCGGGCGTGGCATGCCATCATCGCCATTGAACAATACACACGGTCGGACGACGTCGGGCGTTGCATGCCATCATCGCCCTTAGATTGAACACACGGTCGGACGACATCGTGCGTGACATGCCATCATCTCCCTTGGGAAGCACATACGGTCAGATGATGTCGGGCGTGGCATGCCCGCATGGTCCTTGGGCAACACACACGGTCGGATAACATAGAGCATCGCATGCCATCATCATTCTTAGGAAGCACCCACAGTAGGACGACATCGGGCGTGGTATGTCATCATCGCCCTTGGGCAGCACACACGGTCGGACGACGTCGAGTATGGCATGCAATAATCGCTCGTAGAAAGCATACACGATAATACTACGTCGGGCTTAGCATGCCATCATCTCCCTTTGGCAGCACACACGGTCGAAAAACGTCAGGCGTGGCATGACATCATCGCCCTAGGGCAGCACACACAGTCGGAAGGCGTCGAACATGACATGCCATCATCGCCTTTAGACAACACACACGGTCGTACCATATTGAATGTGGCATGCCTTCATCGCCTTTGGATTGCACACACTGTCAGACGACGTCAGGCATGGCATGACTGCATGGGCCTTGGGCAGCATAAATGGCAGACGACGTCGGACTTGACATGCCATCATCGCCCTTGGGTATCACACACAGTTGGATTATGTCAGGCTTGGCATGCCCGTATCGCCCATAGGCAGCACACATGGTCGGACGACATCGAGCGTTGCAAGCCATCATCGCCCTTGGGCAGCACACACAATAAGATGACGTCGGGTGTGGCATGCCATCATCGCCCTTGGACTGCACATACGGTCAGACAACGTCGGTCTTGGCATGCCCGCATGTCCCTTGGGTAGAACACACGTTCGGACGACGTCGAACGTTGCATGCCATTATCGCCCTTGGACAACATACACGGTCAGACAACGTCGGGCGTGGCATGTTATCATCGCCCTTGAACAGATTACATGGTCGGATGACGTCGAGCGTGGAATTCCATCATCTCCATTGGATAACACACGATAGACTACATCGAGCGTGGCATGCCATCATGGTCCTCGGGCAGCACAAACGCTTGGAAGATGTCAGGCGTCGCATGCCAACATCGCCCTTGGACAGCAGACGTAGAAAGACGACGTCGGGAATTGCATGTCGTCATTGCCCTTGGACAACATCCACTGTTAGATGACGTCGGGCGTGGCATGATTGCATGGTCCTTGAGAAAAACACACGGTCGGACGACGTCGATCGTCGCATGCCATCATCGCCATTGGACAACAACCACGATCAGACTACGTCGGGCGTGGCATGCCATCATCACCCTAGGGCAGCACACACGGTCAAACAGCGTCGAGCATGGCATGCCATCATCTCCTTTGGACAACACACACGGTCGTACGACATCAGGTGAGGCATGCCATCTTCGCCCTTCGACTGCATGCACGGTCAGACGACGTCGGGCGTGGCATGCCCACATGGGCCTTGGGCAGCATAAATTGTCGAACGACGTCGAACGTGACATGCCATCATCACCCTTGGGCAACACATACAGTCGGATTATGTCGGTCATGGCATGCCCGCATGATCCTTGGGCAACACACACAGTCGAACGATATTGAGCGTTGCATGACATCACCGTCCTTGGGCAGCACACACAATCCGATGACGTCGGGCGTGGCTTGCCATCATCGCCCATGGGAAGAACACACGATCGAACGACATCGTGCGTGGTATGACATCATTGCCCTTGGAAAGCATACACGGTTGGACGACGTCGGGCGTGGCATGTTATCATCGCCCTTGGACAGAACACACGATCGAACAACGTCGGGCGTGGCATGCCCGCATAGTCCTTAGGCAGCACACACGGTCGGATGACGACCGGCGTGGCATGCCATCATCACCCATGCGCAGCACACACGGTCGAACGACGTCGGGCGTGACATGCCATCATCGCCCTTAGGAAGCACACACTGTTGGATGATGTCGGGCGTGGCATGCCATCATTTCCATTGAGTTCGGGCATCGCATACCAACATCGCCCTTGGACAACACACGTAGAAAGATGACCTCGGGTATGGCAGCATGCACGGTTGGATGACGTCGGGCGTGGCATGATGGAATGGTCCTTGAGAAACACACACAGTCGAACGACGTCAATCGTCGCATGCCATCATCGCCATTTGAAAACAACCATGATCAGACTATGTCAGGCGTGACATGCCATCAACGCCCTAGGGCAGCACACACGGTCGGACGGCGTCGAGCATGACATGCCATCATCTCCTTTGGACAACACACACGGTCGTACGACATCAGGCGAGGCATGCCGTCATCGCCCTTGGACTGCAGGAACAGTCAGACGTCGGGCGTGGCATGCCCACATGGGCCTTGGGTAGCATAAACAGTCGAACGACATCGTGCATGACATGCCATCAACGACTTTGGGCGGCACACACGGTCGGATTATGTCAAGCATGGCATGCCCGCATGGTACTAGGGCTGCACACAGAGTCGGCCGACATTGAACGTTACATGACATCATCTCCCTTGGGCAGCACACTCAATCGGATGACTTTAGGCGTGGCATGCCATCATCGCCCTAGGGAAGAACACACTATCGTACGACGTTATGCTTGGTATACCACCATCGCCCTTGGAAAGCATACACGGTTGGACGATGTCGGGCGTGGCATGTTATCATCGCCCTAGGAAAGAACACACGATCGATCGATGTCGGACGTGTAATGCTCGCATGGCCCTTGGGCATCACACATGGTAACAGGACGTTGGGCGTGGTAAGCCAACATCGGACATGGCATGTTATCGTCTCCCTTGAACAGAACACATAGTACGACGACGTCTTGCGTGGAATGCCATTATCACGTTTAGACAACACACACAATCGGACGACATTGGGCTTGACATGCCATCATCGCCGTTAGACAACACACACATTCGGATGACGTTGGGCATGGCAAGCCCGCATTGGCCTTGGGCCGGGTAAATGGTCGGATAACATTATGCCTGACATGCCATCATCACCCTTGGACAGCACATACGATAGAATGATGTCGGGCGTGGTATGCCCGCATGGTCCTTGGGCAATACACATGGTCGGATGACGTAGAGCGTTGCATGCCATTATCGCCTTTGGGCAGCACACACAGTCGGACGACATTGGGCGTGGTATGCCATCATCTCCCTTGGGCATTACACACGGTCGGACGACGTCGAGCGTGGCATGCCATTATTGCACTGGGTAGCCTACACGATCTGACGACGTGGGGTGAGGTAAGTTATCATCACCCTTGGACAGAACATACGATAGGACGACGTTGGGCGTTACATGAACGTGAGGCCCTTGGACAACACTCATAGTCGGATGACGTTGGTTGTGGCATTCCATTATCGCCCTGGGCAGCACAGACGGTCGAACGATGTCGGCCATGACATGCCATCATTGCCCTTGGGCAGCACACAAGGTTAGACGACGTCGGGCATGTTATGCTATCATCGCCCTTTGAAAGCATACACGATCAGACTACGTCGGGCGTGGCATGGCATCATCGCCTTTGGGCTGCACACACGGTCAGATAACGTCGGGCATGGCATGCCATCATCTCCCTTGGACAGCACATACAGTCGGACGACGTCGGGCATAACATGCCATCATCGCCCTTGGACTGCACATACGGTCGGACAACGTCGGTCTTGGCATGCCCGCATGTCCCTTGGGTAGCACACACGTTCGGACGACGTCGAGCGTGGCATGCCATTATTGCACTTGGAAAGCATACACGATCAGACGACGTGGGGCGAGGTACGTTATCATCGCCCTTGGAAAGAACACACAATAGGACGACGTCGGGCGTTGCATGCGCGCAAGGCCCTTGGACAACACTCATGGTCGGATCACGTCGGTTGTGGCATGCCATTATCGCCCTTGGGCAGCACAGACGGTTGAACGATGTCGGCCATGACATGCCATCATTGCCCTTGGGCAGCACACAAGGTTAGACGACGTCGGGCATGTTATGCTATCATCGCCCTTGGAAAGCATACACGATCAAACTACGTCGGGCGTGGCATGGCATCATCGCCTTTGGGCTGCACACACGGTCAGATAACGTCGTGCGAGGCATGCCATCATCTCGCTTGGACAACACATACAGTCGGGCGACGTAGGGCATAACATGCCATCATCATTCTTGGACTGCACATAAGGTCGGACAACGTCCGTCTTGGCATGCTCAGATGTCCCTTGGGTAGCACACACGTTCGAACGATGTCGAACGTTTCATGCCATTATCGCCCTTGGACAACATACACGGTCAGACAACATTGGGCGTGGCATGTTATCATCGCCCTTGAATAGATTACATGGTCGGACGACGTCGAGCGTGGCATTCCATCATCACCATTGGATAACACACGATCGGACTACATCGGGCGTGGCATGCCATCATGGTCCTCGGGCAGCACACACGCTCAGAAGACGTCAGGCGTCGCATGCCAACATTGCCCTTGGATAGCACAGATAGAAAGATGACGTCGGGAATGGCATGTCATCATTGCCCTTGGACAACATCCACGGTTAGATGACGTTGGGCGTGGCATGATCGCATGGTCCTTCAGAAATACACACGGTCGGACGACGTCGATCGTCGCATGCCATCATCGCCATTGGACAACAACCACGATCAGACTACATCGGGCGTAGCATGCCATCATCGCCCTAGGGCAGCACACACGGTCAAACGACGTCAAGCATGGCATGCAATCATCTCCTTTGGACAACACACATGGTCGGACGACATCGAGCATGGCATGCCATTATTGCACTTAAAAAGCATACACAATCAGACAACATGGGGTGAGGTATGTTATCATCGCCCTTGGACAGAACACACAATAGGACGACGTCGGGCGTGGCATGCGCACAAGGCCCTTGGACAGCAATCATGGTCGGATGATGTCGGGTGTGGTATTCCATCATCGCCCTTGGGTAGCACACGCGGTTAGACAACATCGGGCGTGTCTTGCTATCATTGCCCTCAGAAAACATACACGATCAAACTACGTCAGGCGTGGCATGGCATCATCGCCCTTGAGATGAACACACGGTCAAACAACGTCAGGCGTGGCATGCAATCTTGTCCCTTGGACAGCACATACAGTCGGACGACGTCGGGCATAACATGCCATCATCGCCCTTTGACTGCACATACAGTCGGAGAACGTCGGTCTTGGCATGCCTGCATGTCCCTTGGGTAGCACACACATTCGGACGACGTCGAACGTGGCATGCCATTTTTGCCCTTGGACAATATACACGGTCATACATAGTCGGGCGTGGCATGTTATCATTGCCCTTGAACAGAATACATGGTCGAACGACGTCGAGCGTGGCATTTCATCATCGCCATTAGATAACACACACGATCAGACTACATCGGGCGTGGCATGCCATCATGGTCCTTGGGCAGCACACACGCTCGCCCGACGTCGGGCGTCACATGCCAACATCGCACTTGGACAACAAACATAGAAAGACGACGTCGGGTATGGCATGTCATCATTTCCCTTGGACAGCATGCACGGTTAGATGACGTCGGGCGTGGCATGATTGCATGGTCCTTGAGAAACAAACACGGTCGATCGACATCGATCGTTGCATGCCTTCATTGCCATTGGACAACAACCACGATCGGACTACTTTAGCCTCGCATGCCATCATCGCCCTAGGGCAGCACACACGGTCGAACAACGTCGAGCATGGCATGCCATCATCTACTTTGGACAACACACATGGTCATACAACATCGGGAGAGGCAAGCCATCATCGCCCTTGGAATGCACACATTCAGACAACGTCAGGCTTGGCATGCCCACATTGGCCTTGGGTAGCATAAACTTTTGGACGACGTCAGGCGTGACATGACATCATCGCCCTTGGGAAGCATACACGGTCGGATTATGTAAGGCGTGGCAAGCCCGCATGGTCCTTGGGCAACACACATATTCAGACGACATTGATCATTGCATGCCATCATTACCCTTTGGTAGCATACACAATTGGATGACGTCGGGCGTGGCATGCCATCATCGCCTATGGGAATCTCACACGGTCAGGCGGCATCGTCAAGGTATGCCATCATTACCCTTGGAAAGCATACATGGTTGGACGACGTCGGACGTGGCATGTTATCATTGCCCTTGGACCGAACACATGATCAAATGTTGTCAAGCGTGGCATTCCTGCATTGCCCTTAGACAGCACACACGGTCGGATGACGACGGGCGTGTCATGCCATCAACGCCCCTGGGCAGCACACACGGTCAGACTACGTCGAGCGTGGCATGCCATCATCGCCCTAAGACAGCATGTATAGTTGGACAACGTTGGGTGTGCTAGCCAACATCGCCCTTGGATTGCACACATGGTCGGATGACGTCGGGCGTAGCATGTCCGCATGTCCCCTGGGCAGCACACACGGTCGAACGATGTTGGGCGTGGAAAGCAATCATCGCCCTTGGACAGCATACACGATCAGACAATGTTTGGCGTGGCATGTTTTCATTGCCCTTGGACAGAAAACACGGTCTGAAGACATCGAGCGTGGCATGCCATCATCGCCGATTTTCAAAAAAACGTCTTTTAACTCATTTAATTTTAAATTTCCCCCAACTTTTAAAAAAATATGTAATTCCTTAATGCTACAAATATGATTAAAGAAAAAAGATTATTGAGTTCGAAATACCTTGGCAACACATCAGAGAACGTCATTTTAAATTTTAGATAATCAATTTTATGATAAAAAGTTTTTATCCCGTTAAATTTTAAATTTCCCCTAGTTTTGCACACATAGTTGGTTGACGTCGAGCATGGCATGACATCATCGCCCTTGGACAACACACAGGATAGGACTTTGTTAAGCTTGGCATGACATCATGGTCCTTGGGAAGCACACACACTCGAACAAAGTTGGGTGTGGAATGCCAACGTCGCCCTTGGATAATACATAGAGACAAATGACGTCGGGTATAGCATGCTATCATTGCCTTTGGACCGAATGCACGGTTAGATGATGTTGGGCGTGACATGATCGCATTGACCTTGGGCAACAAAAACAGTCGGACAACGTCTATCGTCGGACGTGGCATGTCATCATCGCCCTTGGAAACCACACGTGGTCGTAAGGTGTCGGGCGTGTCACGCCTTCATCGCCTTTGAAAAACACACACTGTCGGACGACGTCGGGCTTTGCATGCCATCCTCGCCTTAAGACTACACACACGGTCGGACGACGTCGTGCGTGACATGCCATCATCTCCCTTGGGAAGCACATACGGTTGGATGATGTCGCGCGTGGCATGCCCGCCTAGTCCTTGGGCAACACACACGGTCGGATAACTTAGAGCGTCACATGCCATCATCACCCTTGGGCAGCACCCATAGTCGGACGACATCGGGCGTGGTATGCCATCATCACCCTTGGGCAGCACACACGGTCAGACGACGTCGAGCGTGGCATGCCGTTATCACCTTTGGAAAACATACACGGTTGGACGACGTCGGGCGAGGTATGTTATCATCGCCCTTTGACAAAACACACGATCAAACGACGTCAGGCGTGGCATGCCCGCAAGTCCCTTGGGAAACACACTCTATCGGATGACGTCGGGCGTGGCATTCCATCATCGACCTAGTGAAGCAAATACGGTCAGCCAACGTCGGGCATGACATGCCAGCATCGCCCTTTGGTAGCACACACTGATGGATGATGTCGGGCATGGCATGCCATCATTGCCATTAGAAAACATACACGATCAGAATACGTCGGGCTTAGCATGCCATCATCTCCCTTGTGCAGCACACACAGTTGAAAAACGTCAGGCGTGGCATGACATCATCGCCCTAGGGAAGCACACACAGTAGGAAGGCGTCGAGCATGACATGCCATCATCGCCTTTGGACAACACACACGATCGTAACATATTGGGTGTAGGATGCCTTTATCGCCTTTGGATTGCACATACTGTCAGACGACGTCTGGCGTGGCATGACCGCATGGGCCTTGGGCACCATAAATGGACATACGACGTCGGACATGACATGCCATCATCACCATTGGGTATCACACACGGTTGAATTATGTCGGGCGTGGCATGACGTATCGCCCATAGACAGCACACATGGTGGGACGACATCGAGCATTCCATGCCATCATCGCCCTTGGGCAGCACACACATTCAGATAACATTGGGTGTGGCATACCATCATCGCCCTTGGGCAGCATACACGGTCAGACAACATCATGTGTGGCATGTTATCATCGCCCTTGGACAGAACACACGGTCAGATGACATCAGGCGTAACATGACTTTATCGCCCTTGGACTGCACATATGGTTAGACACACGTCGGGCGTGGCATGCCTGTATCGGCCATAGGCAGCACACATGGTCGGACAACGTCGGTCTTGGCATGCTCGCATGTCCCTTGGGTAGCACACACGTTCGAACGACGTCGAACGTGGCATGCCATTATCGCCCTTGGACAACATACACGGTCAGACAACGTCGGGCGTGGCATGTTATCATCGCCCTTGAACAGATTACATGGTCGGACGACGTCGAGCGTCGCATTCCACCATCGCCATTGGATAACACACGATAGGACTACGTCGGGCGTGGCATGCCATCATGGTCCTCAGGAAACACACACGCTCGGAAGACGTCAGGCGTCGCATGCCAACATCGCCCTTGGACAACAGATGTAGAAAGACGACGTAGGGAATGGCATGTCTTCATTTCCTTGGACAACATCCACTGTTAGATGACGTCGGGCGTGGCATGATCACATGGTCCTTGAGAAACACACACGATCAGACGACGTCGATCGTCGTATGCCATTATCGCCATGGACAACACCCACGATCAGACTACGTCAGGCAAGGCATGCCATCATCGTCCATGCGCAGCACACACAGTCGAACAAAGGCGGGCGTGACATGCCATCGTCGCCTTTAGACAGCACACACGATCGGAGGACGTCGAGCGTGGCATGCCATCATCACCCTTGGGCAGCACAGTCGGTCGGATGATGTCGGGCATGACATGCCATCATTGCCCTTGGGCAGCACACATGGTTAGACGACGCCTGGCGTTTAATGTTATCATCTCCATTGGAAAACATACACGATCGGACTACGTCGGGCGTAGCATGCCATCATCGCCCAAGGGCAGCACACACGGTCGAACGACGTCGAGCATGGCATGCCATCATCTACTTGCAACAACACACACGGTCATACAACATCAGGTGAGGCATGCCATCATTGCCCTTGGACTGCACACACGGTCAGACAACGTCGAGCGTGGCATGCCAACATGGGCCTTGGTTAGCATAAACGGTTGAACGACGTCGGGCGTGACATGCCATCATCGCCCTTGGCCAGCACACACGGTCGGATTATGTCGGGCGTGGCATGCCCGCATGGTCCTTGGGCAACACACACAGTCGGACGACATTGATCGTTGCATGCCATAATCACCCTTGGGCAGCACACACAATCGGATGACGTCGGGCGTGGCATGCCATCATCGCCCATGGGAAGCTCACACGGTCGGACGACGTCGTCAAGGTATGCCATCATTACCCTTGGAAAGCATACACGATTGGACGACGTCGGGCGTGGCATGTTATCGTCGCCCTTGGACAGAAGACACGATCGAATGATGTCGGGCGTGGCATGCCTACATGGACCTTAGGCAGCACACACGGTCGGATGACGACGAGCGTGTCATGCCATCATCGCCCTTGGGCAGCACACACGGTCGGACGACGTCGGGCGTGGCATGCCATCATCGCCCTTAGGCAGCACGTATAGTTGAACAATGTTGGGCGTGCATGTCATCATCGCCCTTGGATTGCACACATGGTCGGATGACGTCGGGCGTGGCATGCCCGCATGTCCCTTGGGCAGCACACACGGTCGGACGACGTTGGGCGTGGAAAGCCATCATCGCCCTTGGACAGCATACACGATCAGACAACATTTGGCGTTGCATGTTTTATCGCCCTTGGAAAGAAAACACGGCCGAACGACATCGAGCGTGGCATGCCATCGTTGCCGATTTTCCAAAAAACATCTTTTAACTTATTCAATTTCGAATTTCCCCTAATTTTTCTTATGAAATGTAATTCATTAATGTTACAAATCTCATAAAAGAAAATAGATTTTTGAGTTCGGAATACCTTGGCAACACATCAGAGAATGTCATTTTGAATGTTAGATAATCAATTTTATGATAAAAAGTTTTTATCCCGTTCAATTTTACATTCCCTCTAGTTTTGAAGACACTGTTGGACGATGTCGAGCATGGCATGACATCGTCGCCCTTGGACACAACACAGTATCGGACTGTCTTAAGCGTGGCATGCAATCATGGTCCTTGGGCAGCACGCACGGTAGGAAAACGTTGGGTATAGAATTCCATTGTCGCCCTTGGACAACACACAGAGACAGATGACGTCGGGTATAGCATGTTATCATCTCCCTTGAACAGAACGCACAGTTAGATAATGTTGGGCGTGACATGATCGCATGGGCCTTGGGCACCATAAATGGACATACGACGTCGGACTTGACATGCCATCATCACCCTTGGGTATCACACACGGTTGAATTATGTCGGGCGTGGCATGACCGTATCGCCCATAGGCAGCACACATGGTCGGACGACATCGAGCATTCCATGCCATCATCGCCCTTGGGCAGCACACACAATCAGATAACGTTGGGTGTGGCATGCCATCATCGCCCTTGGGCAGCATACACGGTCCGACAACATCATGTGTGGCATGTTATCATCCCCCTTGGACAGAACACACGGTCGGATGACATCAGGCGTAACATGACTTTATCGCCCTTGGACTGCACATACGGTTAGACACACGTCAGGCTTGGTATTCCCGCACGTCACTTGGGTAGCACACACGTTGGATGACTTCGAACTTGGCATGCCATTATCTCCCTTGGAAAACATACATGCTCAGACATAGTCGGGCGTGGCATGTTATAATTGACCTTGAACAGAATACATAGTCTAACGACGTCGAGCGTGGCATTCCATCATCGCCATTAGATAACACACACGATGAGACTACATCGGGCGTGGCATGCCATCATGGTCCTTGGGCAGCACACACGCTCGGACGACGTCGGGCGTCACATCCAACATCGCACTTGGACAAAAATCATAGAAAGACAACGTCGGGTATTGCATGTCATCATTGCCCTTGGACAGCATGCACTGTTAGATGACATCGGGCTTGGCATGATTGCAATGTCCTTGAGAAACACACACGGTCAATGGATATCGATCGTCGCGTGCCATCATTGCCATTGGACAACAACCACGATCGGACTACGTCAGGTTTTGCATGCCATCATCGCCCTAAGGCATCTCACACGCTCGAACGGCGTGGAGCATGGCATTTCATCATCTACATTCGACAACAAAGATTGTCATACAACATCAGGTCAGGCATGCCATCATCACCCTTGGATTGCGTACACGGTCAGACAACGTCGGGCGTGGCATGCCAACATGGGCCTTGTGTGGCATAAACGGTCGGACGACGTCGGGCGTGACATGCCATCATCGCCCTTAGCCAGCACACACGGTCAGATTATGTAGGGCGTGGCATGACCGCATGGTCCTTGGGCAACACATACAGTCGGACGACATTGATCGTTGCATGCCATCATCGCCCTTGGGAAGCACACACAATCAGATGACGTCGGGCGAGGCATGCCATCATCGCTCATAAGAAGCTCACATAGTCGGACGATGTCTTCAAGATATGCCATTATTACCCTTGGAAAGAAAACACAGTTGGACGACGTCGGGCGTGGCATGTTATCATTGCCCTTGGACAGAACACACGATCGAATGATTTCGGGCATGGCATGCCTACATGGACCTTAGGCAGCACACACAGTCGGATGACGACGGGCATGTCATGCTATCATCGCCCTTGGGTAGCACACACGGTTGGACGACGTCGGGCGTGGCATACCATCATCCCCTTAGACAACACGTATAGTTGAACAATGTTGGGTGTGCATGCCATCATCGCCCTTAGATTGCACACATGGTCGGATGACGTCGGTCGTGGCATGCCCGCATGTTCCTTGGGCAGAACACATGGTCAGACAACGTTGGTCGTGGAAATCCATAATCACCCTTGGATACCATATACGATCAGACAACATTTGGCGTTGCATGTTTTCATCGCCCTTGGACAGAAAACACGGCCGGACGATATCGAGCGTGGCATGCTATCGTTGCCGAATTTTCCAAAAAACATCTTTTAACTTATTCATTTTCGATTTTTCCCTAATTTTTTTAAAAAATGTAATTTATTAATGTTACAAATCTGATAAAAGAAAATAGATTTTTGAGTTCGGAGTACCTTGGCAACACATCAGAGAATGTCA
The DNA here is from genome assembly GCA_027705065.1 of Solanum peruvianum. NCBI lineage: Eukaryota > Viridiplantae > Streptophyta > Magnoliopsida > Solanales > Solanaceae > Solanum > Solanum peruvianum. The sequence continues at coordinate 11,336,293 of JAKWJD010001757.1, read as the reverse complement.
TTTTGAATGTTAGATAATCAATTTTATGATAAAAAGTTTTTATCCCGTTCAATTTTACATTCCCTCTAGTTTTGCAGACACAGTTGGACGATGTCGAGCATGGCATGACATCGTCGCCCTTGGACACAACACAGTATCGGACTGTCTTAAGCGTGGCATGCAATCATGGTCCTTGGGCAGCACGCACTCTAGGAAAACGTTGGGTGTAGAATTCCATCGTCGCCCTTGGACAACACACAAAGACAGATGACGTCGGGTATAGCATGTTATCATCTCCCTTGGAAAGAACGCACAGTTAGATAATGTTGGGCATGACATGATCGCATTAACCTTGGTCAACACAAACGTTAGGACAACGTCTTTCAGCCCATGACATTATCACCCTTCTAAACCACACACGATAAAAGTACGTCGGACGTGGCATGTTATCATCGCCCTGAAAAACCACACACGATCGGAAGGCGTCGGGCGTGGCATGCCATCATCGCCATTGAACAATACACACTATCGGACGACGTCGGGCGTTGCATGCCATCATCGGTCTTAGATTGAACACAGTGTGGGACGACATCGTGTGTGACATGCCATCATCTCCCTTGGGAAGCACATACGGTCAGATGATGTCGAGCGTGGCATGCCCGCATGGTCCTTGGGCAACACACACGGTCAGTAACGTAGAGAATCGCATGCCATCATCATTCTTGGGAAGCACACACAGTAGGACGACATCGGGCGTGGTATGCCATCATCCCCCTTAGGCAGCACACATGGTCGGACGACGTCGAGCATGGCATGCAATTATCGCCCTTGGAAAGCATACACGATCGGACGACGTCGGGCGAGGTATGTTATCATCGCCCTTGGATAGAACACACGATCGAACATTATTGAACGTGGCATGCCCGCAAGGCCGTTGGGAACACACACAGTCGGATGACGTCGAGAGTGGCATTCCATCATCGCCCTATGGAAGCACACACGGTCGAATGACGTCGGACATGACATGCCATCATCGCCCTTGGGCAGCACACACTCTTGGATGATGTCGGGCGTGGCATGCCATCATTTCCATTGGAAAACATACACGATCAAACTACGTCGGTCTTAGCATGACATCATCTCCCTTGGGCAGCACACACGGTCACAAAACGTCGGGCATGTCATGACATCATCGCCCTAGGGCAGCACACATAGTCGGAAGGCGTCGAACATGACATGCCATCATCGCCTTTAGAAAACACACACGGTCGTACCATATTGAATGTGGCATGCCTTCATCGCCTTTGGATTGCACACACTGTCAGACGACGTCGGGCGTGGCATGACCGCATGGGCCTTGGGCAGCATAAATGGCAAGACGACGTCGGACTTGACATGCCATCATCACCCTTGGGTATCACACACGGTTGGATTATGTCGGGCGTGGCATGCCTGTATCGGCCATAGGCAGCACACATGGTCGGACAACGTCGGTCTTGGCATGCTCGCATGTCCCTTGGGTAGCACACACGTTCGGACGACGTCGAATGTGGCATGCCATTATCGCCTTGGACAACATACACGGTCAGACAACGTCGGGCGTGGCATGTTATCATCGCCCTTGAATATATTACATTGTAAGGCGACGTCGAGCATGGCATTCCATCATCGCCATTGGCTAACACACGATAGGACTACATCGGGCGTGGCATGCCATCATTGTCCTCGGGCAGCACACACGGTCGAACAAAGTCGGGCGTGACATGCCATCATCGCCCTTGGGCAGCACACACGGTCGGAGGACGTCGAGCGTGGAATGCCATCATCACCCTTGGGCAGCACAGACGGTCGGACGATGTCGGGCATGACATGCCATCATTGCCCTTGGGCAGCACACACGGTTAGACGACGTCTGGCGTTGAATGCTATCATCTCCATTGGAAAACATACACGATCGGACTACGTCGGGCGTCGCATGCCATCATCGCCCTAGGAAGCACACACGGTCGAACGGCGTCGAGCATGGCATGCCATCATCTACTTTCGACAACACACACGTTCATACAACATCGGGTGAGGCATGCCATCATCGCCCTTGGACTTCACACACGGTCAGACAACGTCAGGCGTGGTAATCCAACATGGGCCTTGGGTAGCATAAATAGTTGAACGACGTCGGGCGTGGCATTCCATCATCACCCTTGGCCAGCACACACGGTCCGATTATGTCGGGCGTGGCATGCCCGCATGGTCCTTGGGCAACACACTTAGTCGGACGACATTGATAGTTGAATGCCATTATCACCCTTGGGCAACACACATAATCTGATGACGTCGGGCGTGGCATGCCATCATTGCCCATGGGAAGCTCACACGGTCGGACGACGTCGTTAAGGTATGTCATCATTACCCTTGTAAAGCATACACCATAGGACGACGTCGGGCGTGGCATGTTATCGTCGCCCTTGGACCTAACACACGATCAAATGATGTCGGGTGTGGCATGCCTACATGGACCTTAGGCCGCACACACGGTCGGATGACGACGAGCGTTTCATTCCATCATTGCCCTTGGGAAGCACATATGGTCGAACGACGTCGGGCGTGGCATTCCATCATCGCCCTTAGATAGCACGTATAGTTGAACAATGTTAGGCGTGCATTTCATCATCGCCCTTGGATTGCGCACATTGTCGGATGACGTCGGGCGTGGCATGCCCGCGTGTCCCTTGGGCAGCACACACAGTCGGACGTCGTTGGGCGTGGAAAGCCATCATCGCCCTTGGACAACATACACGATTAGACAACATTTGGCGTGGCATGTTTTCATCGCCCTTGGACAGAAAACATGGCCGGACGACATTGACCATGGCATTCCATCATCGCCGATTTTCCAAAAAACATCTTTTAACTTATTCAATTTTGAATTTCCCCCAATTTTGAAAAAAAATGTAATTCTTTAATGATACAAATATGATAAAAGAAAATAGATTTTTCAGTTCGGAATACCTTGGCAACACATCAGAGAATGTCATTTTAATTGTTAGATAATCAATTTTATGATAAAAAGTTTTTATCCCGTTCAATTTTACATTCCCCCTAGTTTTGCACACATAGTTGGACGACGTCGATCATGGCATGACATCATCGCCCTTCGACAGAACACAGAATAGGACTGTGTTAAGAGTGTCATGCCATCATGGTCCTTGGGCAGCATACACAGTCGGAAAACGTTGGGTTTAGAATGCCAACATCGCCTTGGACAACACACTGAGACAGATGACGTCGGGTATAGCATGTTATCATCGCCCTAGGATAGAACGCACAGTTAGATGATGTTGGTTGTGACATGATCGCATTGACCTTGGTCAACACAAACAGTCATACAATGTCTTTCATCGCATGACATTACCGCCCTAGGAAGCCACACACAATCAAAGTACGTCGGACGTGGCATGTCATCATCGCCCTTCAAAACCACACACGATCAGAAGGCGTCAAGCGTGGCATGCCATCATCGCCTTTGAACAACACACACGGTCGGACGACGTCGTGTGTGGCATGCCATCATCGCCCTGAGTAGCACAGACGGTCGTACGATGTGGGGCATGACATGCCATCATTGCCCTTGGGCAGCACACACGGTTAGACGACGTCTGGCGTTGCATGCTATCATCTCCCTTGGAAAACATACATGATTTGACTACGTTGGGCGTGGCATGCCATCATTGCTCTTGGGATGCACACACGGTCAGATTTACGTTAAGCGTGGCATGCCATAATGTCCCTTGGGGAGTACATACAGTCGGACGATGTCGGGCTTAACTTGCCATCATTTCCCTTGCACTGCACATACGGTTAGACAATGTCATGCTTGGCATTCCCGCATGTCCCTTGGGTAGCACACATGTTCGGATGATGTCGAAAGTGGCATGACATTATCGCCATTGGATAACACACACGATGGGACTACGTCGGGTGTGGCATGTTATCATTTCCCTTGAACAGAATACATGGTCGGACGACGTCGGGCGTCACATGCCAACATCGCACTTTGACAACAAACATAGAAAGACGACGTCAGGTATGGCATGCCATCATTTCCCTTGGACAGCATGCACAGTTAGATGACGTCTGGCGTTGCATGATTGCATTGTCCTTGAGAAACACACACGGTGGATCCACATCAATCGTCGCATGCCATCATGTCCATTGGACAACAACCACGATCAGACTTCATCGGGCGTCACATGCCATCATCGCCCTACGGCAGCACACACGGTCAAACGGTGTCGAGCATGGCATGCCAACATCGCCCTTGGGAAACACACACGGTCAGACGACGTCAGGCGTGGCATGTCATCATCACCCTTGGAAAACATACACGATCAGGCTACATCGGGCGTGGCATGCCATCATCGCCCTTGGGCTACACACGCGGTTGTACGACATCGGGAGTGGCATGCCATCATCTCCCTTGGACTGCGCACTCGGTAGGATGACATCTGGCGTGGCTTGCCCGCATGTCCCTTGGGCAGCACACACGGTCGGACGATGTTGGGTGTGGCAAGCCAGCATATCCCTTGGGCAGCATACACAGTAAGACAATGTCAAGCGTGGCATGTAATCATCTCCCTTGTAAAGAATATATGGTCGCACGACATCCAGCGTTGCATGTCATCATCGCCGAGTTTCCAAAAAAACATCTTTTAACCCTGATAATTTTGATCTCAGGCGTGACATGACATCATCGCCCTTGGGAAGCGCACAAGGTCAGATTATGTTGGGTGTGGCATGCCCACATGGTCCTTGGGCAACACACACAGTCGGACGACATTGATCATTGCATGCCATCATTACCCTTGGGTAGCACACACAATCAAATAACGTCGGGCATGGAATGCCATTATCGCCCATGGGAATCTCACATGGTCAGACGACGTCGTCAAGGTATGCCATCATTACCCTTGGAAAGCATACACGGTTGGACGACGTCAGGCGTGGCATGTTATCATTGTCCTTGGACAGAACACACGATCAAATGCTGTCGAGCGTGGCATACCTGCATGGACCTTAGGCAGCACACACGGTCGGATGACGATGGGCGTGTCATGCCATCAACGCCCCTGGGCAGCACACACGGTCAGACGACGTCGGGCGTGGAATGCCATCATTGCCCTTAGACAGCACGTACAGTTGGACAACGTTAGGTGTGCATGCCATCATCTCCCTTAAATTGCACACATGGTTGGATGACGTCAGGCGTAGCATGCCCGCATGTCCCCTGGGCAGCACACACGGTCGAACGATGTTGGGCGTGGAAAGCAATCATCGGCCTTGGACAACATACACGATCAGACAATGTTTGGCGTGGTATGTTTTCATCTGCTCTTGTACAGAAAACACGGTCGGACAAAATCGAGCGTGGCATGCCATCATCGCCGATTTTCCAAAAAACGTCTTTTAACTCATTCAATTTTGAATTTTCCCCAATATTGAAAAAAATGTAATTCCTTAATGCTACAAATATGATAAAAAAAATAGATTTTTGAGTTCGGAATACCTTGGCAACACATCAGAGAATGTCATTTTAAACGTTAGATAATCAATTTTATGATAAAAAGTTTTTATCCCGTTCAATTTTACATTTCCCCTAGTTTTGCACACAGAGTTGGACGACGTCGAGCATGGCATGACATCATCGCCCTTGGACAGCACACAGGATAGGACTGTGTTAAGCGTGGCATGCCATCATGGTCCTTGGGAAGCACACACTGTGGGACAAAGTTGGGTGTAGAATGCCAAAGTCGCCCTTGGACAACACTCAGAGACAGATGACGTCGGGTATAGCATGTTATAATCGCCTTTGGAAAGAATGCACGGTTAGATGATGTTGGGCGTTACATGATCGCATTGACCTTGGTCAACACAAACGGTCAGACAACGTCTATCGTCGCAAGACATCATCGCCCTTGGAAACCACACACGATCAAAGAATGTCGGACGTGGCATGTCATCATCGCCCTTGGAAACCACACGCGGTCGGAAGGCGTCGGGCGTGGCATGCCTTCATCGCCTTTGAAAAACACACACTGTCGGACGACGTTGGGCTTTGCATGCCATCATCGCCCTAAGACTACACGCACGGTCCGACGACGTCGTGCGTGACATGCCATCATCTCCCTTGGGAAGCACATACGGTCGGATGACATCGGGCGTGGCATGCCCGCCAGGTCCTTGGGTACCACAAATAGTCGGATAACGTAGAGCCTCGCATGCCATCATCACCCTTGGGCAGCACACACAGTCGGACGACATCGGGCGTGGTATGCCATCATCACCTTTGGGCAGCACACACGGTCGGACGACGTAGAGCGTGGCATGCCATTATAACCCTTGGAAAGCATACACGATTGGACGACGTTGTGCGAGGTATGTTATCATCGCCCTTTGACAGAACACACGATCGAACGACGTCTGGCGTGGCATGCCCGCAAGTCCCTTGGGCAACACACACGGTCGGATGACGTCGGGCATGGCATTCCATCATCGCCCTAGGGAAGCACACACGGTCGGATGACGTCGGGCATGACATGCCATCATCGCCCTTTGGCAGCACACACTGTTGGATGATGTCGGGCGTGGCATGCCATCATTGCCATTGGAAAACATACACGATCATAATACGTCGAGCTTAGCATGCCATCATCTTCCTTGGGCAGCACACACGGTTGAACAACGTCGCGCGTGGCATGACATCATCGCCCTAGGAAAGCACACACAGTCCGAAGGCGTCGAGCATGACATGCCATCATCGCCTTTGGACAACACACACGGTCGTAGCATATTGGGTGTGGGATGCCTTTATCGCCTTTGGATTGCACACTATCAGACGACGTCAGGCGTGGCATGACCGCATGGGCCTTGGGCACCATAAATGGCAAGACGACGTCAGACTTGACATGCCATCATCACCCTTGGGTATAACACACGGTTGGATTATGTCGGGCGTGGCATGACCGTATCGCCCATAGGCAGCACACTTGGTTGGACGACATCGAGCGTTCTTTGCCATCATCGCCCTTGGGAAGCATACACGGTCAGACAACGTAATGTGTGACATGTTATCATCGCCCTTGGATAGAAGACACCGTAGGACGACATCAGGTGTAACATGCCATCATCGCCCTTGGACTGCACATACAGTTAGACAACGCTAGGCTGGCATTCCCGCATGTCACTTGGGTAGCACATACGTTCGGATGACGTCGAACTTAGCATGCCATTATCGCCCTTGGACAACATTCACGGTCAGACATAGGCGGGCGTGACATGTTATCATTGACCTTGAACAAAATACATGGTCGAACGACGTCGAGCGTGGCATTCCATCATCGCCATTAGATAACACACACGAAGAGACTACGTCGGGCGTGGCTTGCCATCATGGTCCTAGGGAATCACACACGCTCGAACGACATCGAGCATGGTATGCCATCATCTACTTTCTACAACACACATTGTCATACAACATCAGGTGAGGCATGCCATCATCGCCCATGCACTGCATACACGGTCAGACAATGTCGGCGTTGAATGCCAACATGGGCCTTGGGTAGAATAAACGGTCGAACGACGTTGACCCACGGGCCGGCCCTACCTATATTTCTCAAGCCCATCAAATCAACAGGCTTATTCAGGCCGGGCTAAAAAACTCTTTTCTTAAATGGGCTCCAAAAATCATTGCACAACCCTATTAAATCCCGGATTAGGCCAGGCCGGCCCAACGGGCTTAGCCCATATTGACGGCTCTACTCATTACAACATAAAATTTCATGATAAATTGGGTCATAGTTGATACAATATTCAGCTGACACAAGTGTATATATTCAAGTATAAGTATAACGTAATTATTTTCTTTAATATTCTTTAATATTATTTGCACCGCACATGTATATTAGTACAAATAAAAAAGAAAAAGATTGAAATTGCAATAAAATAAAATACATAATTTGAAACAACAAAAAGTTACCCTCAAAACTGCTACACAATTTGAGAGGGAAAAAATAAATTTTGAATTCTAATTATGCTTGAGTGAATTAAGGAGAAGAGTAAGTATAAAGATTATGGAGAGAGAAAGTATAATTTTGTACAAGTATGGAAACAAAATAATACAAAAATGAACATGACCTACATAAATACGGTTAAAGGTTAGATAAATTTATTCAACGTATAGTTATATTAAAATATTTAAGTAGTATATATTTATTTAATCACATAAGTTTTTATTAATATAACATAAATCTCGAATGTGGATGAACTCTTACCATCAAACTTTTTCTTAATAACACTCACTTGTACAAAAACAAACATTTACTTGACGACTATTTTATTTTTTATATCATAATTTATTTTTAATATTATTTTTAAGAAAGTAGAATAATTTTATCATACACTCATCCAATAAAATATATTTAAATTTAAAGAATACATATGTCTAATTATTTAATTTTGTACAAATTTAAGTTAAACATCTTCAAAATTAAAAAATAATATAGTCAGTCGTTAGATTAGCCAAGTTGAAGGGCATGTTTACATTATGGCTATAAAAAAGTTACATACCCTTAATATACAGAATTTGAAGTCAAATAGTTGTTGGGGAAATATTAGAAAAATCTCAAAATAATAATAATAAATAACTGTTATAAATAATTTATATTATAGTGAATGTCTAATTATGTGGAGTTCTTTTAGGATATGGTTAGGAATCCTACTTAGGAACCAAGTTAGGTTTCCCCTATAAATAAAGGTTTTCAATAAGATTTGTCAAAGATCCATAATCATGAATATACTTCAAGAGAAATAAAAAAAATTTCTACTTCTCGTTACTTTATTCTTCTCTAGTTTTATATTATTTCATAACACGTTATCAGCACGAGTCTCTAATCAATTGAATTTGAATTAATATGTTTGATTATTGTTAGCATGAATTTTATGAAGTTTAGCAAATTTCATTATTTTAAATCCACGACATGCTTCTAGATTATTGAAACTATTGGTCGTATGTCAAATTTTGTGTGAATAAAGTCATTGATTATACTATAACTAATTAATATAGCATGTTGCAATTTATTATAATATTGAAGTAATATGGGTGTCGTTACTGTACACTTGTTAGTGCGGGAATGACTGATTGTTTTATCTTAGTATAGTTACTAATGCTCATTCTTATAGTTGATAAAATTCTAAAATAGGAAGTTGTAGAATTTTTTACTTCTTATTTGTATTCAATATGATTATCAGTATGGCATAGATATATATATATATATATATAGAGATAGATATAGATATATAATATATATATATATAATATATATATATATATATATATATATATAGATCTATATTATATATATATATTATTATATATATAATATATATGTATATATATATAATACAGATTTTAGAAAACTTGCAAAGTGAAAGTAATTATAAAAGCTCAAGAGTGAGTCCTGTTTCCTTTTAGCATATTATGTCATTGGTTGAGAATAATAATGAAAGATGATGGATTCAAGTTCAGTCGCATTAAAAAGGGTAAGACATCATGTCAAGTCCTGATGCACCATGATAATAAGATATTGGGTTTGAGTCCCATCGATTTATGACCGAAAACGTCTTTATATGGAGAAGACATTGAATTTGAGTTTTAATGTATCATATTTGTCACGACCCAAATCGGGGAGCGACTGGCACCCACATTTACCCTCCGATGTGAGCGAACAACCCATCTAAACCTTAACATTTCAAGATATTTCCAACAGAAAAGAATGCGAAGACTTAACTCATTAATAAAGAAAAACACTCAAAACTATTATTAATATTCCCAAAATCTGGAAGTCATCACCACAAGAACATCTATCTCAAACTACTAATCTAAGAATGTCTAAAACTAAAAACAATTAAAAACTAGTCCATGCCGGAAGTTCAAGGCATCAAGACTTGAAGAAGGAGACCCAGTCCAAGCTAGACGCATTAGCTCCCGAATTTCCGATGGAGTGAAGACGGCTTGATCTTACTGCTGAGGTCGAAGTTGACGGAACGTTTGCTGCATAACACAATAAACAAAGGAAAAACATAAAAGTAGGGGGTCAGTACAACCACACGTACTGAGTAGATATCATCGGTTAACTCAAAATAGGGAACAATATATATCAAATAATATTATAAATCAACTATAAACTCAACATGTAACGACAACAAGTATCATAATCGTCAAAACAACACCATAAGTTCATTCATGAGGGCTCAAGCCTCATTACCATACTCATTGGGAATTAAGTTCATTATGTTGAAATATTATCATCTTTCGAGATTCATTATCTTTCTTCTCTTGTGTCGGTACGTGACACTCCGATCCCCTAAACTATGTGTCGGAACGTGACACTCCGATCCCCTATATGTGTCGGAACGTGACACTCCGATCCCCTATATGTGTCGGTACGTGACAATCCGATCCCCTATATGTGCGGTACGTGACACTCCGATCCCCCTCTACGTGTCGGTTCGTGACACCGTCCCACTAATACTATGTGTCGGAACGTGACACTCCGATCCACTAATTATGTGTCGGAACGTGACACTCCGATCCACTAATCTCATTATATCCGTTCATCAAGCCTTCTCTAACCAAGGCATCATCAATCCCAATCACTTTTAATTCATCAAGCCTTCCTTTATACCAAGGCATTATCATTAATATCATAGATTAAAGTTTCTTTCAAGATTTGGGATTCAATGGTTTTCATCATGCTTGTATATCAACAAATCACATAATCATATTCATACAAGCATACAATAAGCATATAGACAGGTTTACAATATCATCAACACATATTATTCACTATCAAGAGTTCACTACGAATATCGTAATACAAAACCATAACCTACCTCCACCGAAGAATTGGAATCAACAAGAAATCTCCAAGCTTGCTATTCTCCTCAACAATTCGATCGATCTGCTCTCTCTCTTTCCTGTTCTTTCCCTTTTGTTTTTAACTCAAACCCTCTTTCCTTTACCCTAATAATTCTAAATTAAGTGTGAAAAAGGACAAATAAACCCCTCTAATTCACTTAAGGTTACCCTTTTTAACCCTAAGTAATTAGACTTATTAATGTTTACCCCTCAATCTTGTAATTAAGGAAAGAATAATCAAAAACGACCCTTAAAACGTGTGGAGAAATCCCAAACTGCCTGGGATTGTGCGGCCTGTGACGGGCCGTCATGCCTGCGACGGTCCGTCACACCGGCCGTCGTGTCCTCCCCAGACTCCAGATGGCTGCGACGGCCCGTCACCCCTGTGACGGTCCGTCCTGGCCCTCCGTCATGACGGTCAGAAAACTCGTTTTCTTGCACCAATTTCTCAAAAGTTGAAGTGTTTTGCAACGGGACTCACGACGGTTCGTCGTGGATGTGACGCACGTCCTGCAGGTCCGTCACAATTTACAGAGAGTCGATTTTCAATACCGATTTTCAAATCTAAGTGTCATGGAACGGAACACCCACGACGGTCCGTCGAGCATGTGACGGTCCGTCGTTGGGTCCGTGGTGTCAGCCGTTTTTCCAGAATTTGTTCTGCTGCTCAAAACGACTAAACAGGTCGTTACAATAGATACCAATTTACCCATCGTTCGTCCCCGAAACGATCAAAAGAAGAAAGACATGGCGAGAAGGAGTACCTGAATCTGTGAACAGATGTGGGTATTTTTCTTGCATATCTGCCTCCTTCTCCCAAGTAGCTTCTTCAAACGGTCGATTCTTCCATTGAACTTTGATGGATGCAATCTCTCTCGACCTCAACTTGCGAACTTCTCTATCTAATATAGCAACCGGTTCCTCTTCATAAGTCAAGTTCTCATCCAACAAAACTGAATCCCAACGGATGATGTAGTTTCCATCTCCGTGGTATCTCTTCAACATGGATACATGAAACACCGATGCACTCCGGACAGCCCTGGGGGCAAGGCTAATTCATAAGCCACCTCCCCTATTCTTTAAGCACTTCAAATGGTCCAATGTACCTTGGACTTAACTTACCTCTTTGCCAAACCGCATCACCCCTTTCATGGGTGAAACCTTCAACAGACTTGTTCACCTTCCATGAACTCCAAGTCTCTACCTTTCGGTCTGCATACTCCTTTTGTCTACTTTGAGCCGCCAAAAGCTTTTCTTGAATAGCTTTCACCTTCTCCATAGAATCTCTCAACAGATCAGTCCCCCAAGGTCTAACCTCGAAGGCATCAAACCAACCAATGGAGATCTACACTCCTCTCCCATATAATGCTTCAAATGGGGCCATGTCGATACTAGAGTGATAACTATTATTATATGAAAACTCTGCCAAGGTAAGAAAACTATCCCAATGGCCACCAAACTCTATCACACATGCGCGCCGAAGCATATCCTCCAAAACTTGAATCGTTCGCTCAGACTGACCATCGGTCTGAGGATGAAATGCAGTACTAAGGTCCAACCTAGTACCTAATTCAGCATGCAATGTTCTCCAAACTTAGAAGTAAACTGCGTACCTCTATCTGATATGATGGAGAGTGGAACTCCATGCAACCGAACGATTTCTGAGATGTAGATCTTGGCTAACTTCTCTGCATTGTAGGTCACCCTGACAGGAATGAAGTGAGCAGACTTAGTTAACCTATCAACAATCACCCAATAGAGTCATACTTACCCAATGTCTTTGGAAGACCAACCACAAAGTCCATTGCGATTCTCTCCCACTTCATTCAGGATGGGCATTCTCTGAAGTGTTCCTCCGGGCCTTTGGTGTTCATACTTTACTTGTTGACAATTTGGACACTTGGCAACAAACTCAACAATATCTCGCTTCATTCTACTCCACCAGAAGTGTTGCTTTAGGTCGCGATACATCTTGGTTGCACCAGGATGTATAGAATATCCGGAACTATGAGCTTCTGTAAGAATAGTGGTGATCAAATCATCGATGCGGGGTACACATACTCTTCCCTTGATCCTCAAAACACCTTCCCCATCGATTATCGCTTCCTTAGCCTCTCCTTGCAACACTTTATCTCGAATTCGCCTTAGTTTCTCATCGTCAAATGTTCCCCTTAATCTGATCAAGGAAAGAGGATTTTGCCTCTACAAGGCTAACAATCCTCCCTTCTCATTTTATTTCTAACTCATAAGGTCATTAGCCAAAATCTGCACTTCTCTAGCCAATGGGCGTCTAGAAGCTTGCAAATGAGCTAGACTTCCCATACTTCCGGCCCTTCTACTCAAGGCATCTGCCACAACATTAGCTTCCCCGGATGATACAAAATAGTGATGTCGTAGTCCTTTAGTAGTTCCATCCATCTCCTCTGTCTCAAGTTCAAGTCTTTCTGAGTGAAGACATACTGTAGGCTACGATGGTCCGTATAGACCTCGCACTTAACCCCATAAGTAATGTCTCCATTGCTTTAGTGCAAACACTACCGCGGCCAATCCAAGTCATGAGTGGATAGTTACGTTCATGCACTTTTAATTGTCTTGAAGCATAAGCAATCACATTCTCTCTTGCATTAGCACTGCACCCAACCCAGAATAGGATGCATCACAGTAAACAATGAAAGTCTTTACCCTCTATGGGGCAAGGTAAGAATGGTGCGGTAGTCAACAAAGTCTTAAGCTTCTGAAAGCTTCCTCACACTCATCCGACCATACAAATGGGACGTTTTGCTTAGTCAAGTTCGTCAATTGGGAAGCAATGGAAGAGAATCCCTTGACGAATCGGCGGGGTAGTAGCTAGCTAACCCCAAAAATCCTTATTTCTGACACGTTTGTAGGTCTTACCCAATTCTTCACTGTCTCAATCTTAGATGGATCCACCATCACTCCATCCTTAGAAACCACGTGCCCCAAGAAGGACACTGAATCTAGCCAAAACTCACACTTGGAGAATTTCGCATAAAGCTTTTCTTCCTTAGCAACTCTAACACCATTCTCAAATGCTCTCATGTTCCTTCTTACTCTTGGAGTATATCAGTATGTCATCAATAAACACGATCACAAAGAGGTCCAAGTATGGGCTTGAAAATCCCGTTTCATCAAGCTCATGAAGGCAGCAGGGGGCATTAGTAAGACCAAAAGACATTACCACAAACTCATAATGCCCATACCTAGTTCGAAAAGCAGTCTTTGGAACATCCGTTGCTCGTATTTTCAATTGGTGATAAACCGGACCTCAAGTCAAATTTGAGAAGACACAAGCACCTTGTAACTGATCGAACAAGTCATCAATGCGAGGAATGGGGTACTTGTTCTTAATAGTTACCTTGTTCAACTGTCGGTAATCTATGCACATTCGGAAACTCCCATCTTTTCTTCTTCACAAACAAAACCGGAGCACCCCAAGGAGATGCACTTGGTCTAATGAAGCCTTTGCTCAACAACTCTTGAAGTTGAGCCTTTAATTCTCTTACTCCGCGGGAGCCATTCTATACGGGGGTATAGAAATGGGGCGAGTACCGGGTTCCAAATCAATGCAGAAGTCTATATCCCTATCTGGTGGCATACCGGAAGATCTGCAGGGAACACATCCAAAAACTCACAGACTACCGAAACTGACTCAATCGATGGTACTTGAGTAGTGTCATCCTTAAGATGTGCCAAGAAAGCTAGACAACCCTTACTAACCATCTTCTGAGCACGAATAAAGGAGATGATACGCACCGGATTGGGAGTGTAGTCACCCTCCCATACTAACTGATCTGCCCCAGGCTTGGCTAACGTCACTGTTTTAGCATTACAATCCAAAATCGCAAAGTTTGGAGGAGAAGCCAAGTCATACCCAGAATTACATCAAAGTCACCCATTTCTAAAATAACCAAATCTATAAGTGTTGCTCCCCACAAAATTCACCAAACAAGACCTATACACTTTTCGACTATCACAGACTCACCCACCGGAGTAGAGTAGAAACACGAATAGGCATGTCAAGTAATTCACAATGTAAATTTAGACATTAGCAAATGATGAAGATACATAAGAAAACGTGGAGCCAGGGTCAAAATACACAGATGCCATGCAATCACAAACCAAAAGATTACCTGTGATAACAGCATCAGACGCTTCCGCTTCAGATCTCCCAGGGAAAGCGTAGCAATGACCCATTATTTGTCTGTCCGTTGCCCCTACCATGTGTAGTAGTGGCTCCATTTTGACCCTCTCCTCTGCCGTTTTGGTGACCACCATTACCTCGGCCACCACGCCCTCCAGAATAACGACCTCTACCATTACCACCTCTTCCTCTAGCCATTGGGGCTCTGTAACTCTGTTTTGGACAATTCCTCCTAATATGTCCAATCTCCCCACATCCATAGCACTCTCTGGAGTCAGGCATGGGTCTCTCGGAGTAGTGTTGACCGTTCTGAGGTGGACCCCCAACTACAGTCTGTAGTGAAGACTGTATTGGTCGGTTTGAGTGAACCTCCGGAGTTCTGTCCTCTAGAATAAGAACCATTATACTCACCTCCCCTTCGAAACCTCTTTGATGTAGACGATTTGGGGTGAAGTCATCCGTTTCACTCCTTCCACCTCTATCACAAAGTCTACCACCTCTTGGAAGGATGTTGCCGTTGCCGCTATCTGTAAGGTGAAATCCGCAACTCTGACCTCAACCCCTTCACAAAACGGCGGATCCGTTCTTGTGGACTGAAACAAAGTTGCGTGGCATATCTGGATAGCGCGCGAAATTTAGCCTCATACGCGTTTACTGTCATCCTTCCCTGTTCAAGACTCAAGAACTCATCCCTCTTTCTATCTCTCAAAGTCCTTGGGATATACTTCCATAAATAGGGTAGAGAATGATTCCCAAGTCATAGGTGGTGCCTCTGTTGGTTGACACTCAACATGTGAACGCCACCACATTTTGGCGTTACCTTGGAACTGATAGCTCACGAACTCGACACCAAACCTCTCTACTATCCCCATCTTGTGTAGTAGCTCATGACAATCAACCAGAAAATCATAAGCATCCTCAGATTCTGCACCCTTGAAGACTGGGGGTTTCAATTTCAAGAACTTACTAAAAAGTTCATGTTGATCGTTGTCATAATAGGCCCAGTAGTCAGACGTGGAAATGTGCCTATTCCCAATGGTGCATCCATGCGGGGAGCCATAGTAGCCGCATGTCGTATCTCTGAAATCGGAGGTGTTGGTGCAGAAACCATTGGAGGTGCTTGACCCTGATCAGACAACCCGCTAAGATAAGCAAGTACTTGGTTGATCATCTCTGGGGTAGGTTGGGGTGGCATTTCCTCATTCTGCCCTTGTTCAGTTTCCCCTTCCTCACCCTCTCTAACTGCATCCTCAGTCGGTGGAGGAGTCACCGCCCTAGCATCAGATGGGCTAGGGGCTCGTCCTCTCCCTCTAGAGGACGTCCTCCCACGACCTCTTCCACGGCCTCTTGCCGCTGTTCCTCCTCGAGCCACAGCCCCAGTGGCTGGCTCAGTAGTTTCCTGTCTTTCGTTGTTGCTGCTGGTGCGGTCGTTGCTCTAGTTCTAACCATCTGCGAGATAGAATGAAGATGGTCAGATACCAATTTGTATCACCTAGATACCAATTGGACTCAAGTATAGCACGAAAGAAAGAATGAAAGAATGGAATTTTCCTAAAGTCTTATAGCCTCTCAAGGAAAAGTAAGGGGTCCCCCTACCGTTCTTAAGACTCTACTAGACCTGTTCTTGTGTGATGAGACCAATGAACCTAATGCTCTGATACCAAGTCTGTCACGACCCAAATCGGGGACGCGACTGGCACCCACATTTACCTCCGATGTGAGCGAACCAACCCATCTAAACCTTAACATTTCAAGATATTTCAACAGAAAATAATGCGGAAGACTTAACTCATTATAAAGAAAAACAACTCAAAACTATTATTAATATTCCCAAAATCTGGAAGTCATCACCACAAGAACATCTATCTCAAACTACTAATCTAAGAATGTCTAAAACTAAAAACAATTAAAAAACTAGTCCATGCCGGAAGTTCAAGGCATCAAGACTTGAAGAAGGAGACCCAGTCCAAGCTAGACGCATTAGCTCACCCTGAATTTCCGAGGAGTGAAGACGGCTTGATCTACTGCTGAGTCGAAGTTGACGGAACGTTTGCTGCATAACACAAATAACAAAAGGAAAAACATAAAAGTAGGGGGTCAGTACAAAACACGTACTGAGTAGATATCATCGGTTAACTCAAAATAGGGAACAATATATCAAATAATATATAAATCAACTATAAACTCAACATGTAACGACAACAAGTATCATAATCGTCAATAAACACCATCAAGTTCATTCATGAGGGCTCAAGCCTCATTACCATACTCATTTGGAATTAAGTTCATTATGTTGAATATATTATCATCTTTCGAGATTCATTATCTTTCTTCCTCTTGTGTCGGTACGTGACACTCCGATCCCCTACCACTATGTGTCGGAACGTGACACTCCGATCCCCTATATGTGTCGGAACGTGACACTCCGATCCCCTATATGTGTCGGTACGTGACACTCCGATCCCCTATATGTGTCGGTACGTGACACTCCGATCCCCTATATCTACGTGTCGGTTCGTGACACCCGTCCCACTAATACTATGTGTCGGAACGTGACACTCCGATCCACTAATTCTATGTGTCGGAACGTGACACTCCGATCCACTAATCTCATTATATCCGTTCATCAAGCCTTCTCTAACCAAGGCATCATCAATCCCAATCACTTTAATTCATCAAGCCTTCCTTATACCAAGGCATATCATTAATATCATAGATTAAAGTTTCTTTCAAGATTTGGGATTCAATGGTTTTTCATCATGCTTGTATTATCAACATCACATAATCATATTCATACAAGCATACAATAAGCATATAGACAGGTTTACAATATCATCAACACATATTATTCACTATCAGAGTTCACTACGAATATCGTAATACCAAAACCATAACCTACCTCCACCGAAGAATTGGAATCAACAAGAATCTCCCAAGCTTGCTATTCTCCTCAACCAATTCGATCGATCTGCTCTCTCTCTTTCTGTTCTTTCCCTTTGTTTTACTCAAACCCTCTTTCCTTTACCCTAATTAATCATATAATTAAGTGTGAAAAAGGACAATAAACCCCTCTAATTCACTTAAGGTTACCCCTTTTAACCCCTAAGTAATTAGACTTATTAATGTTACCCCTCAATCTTTGTAATTAAGGAAAGAATAATCAAAAACGACCCTTAAAACGTGTGGAGAAATCCCAAACTGCCTGGGATTGTGCAGCCTGTGACGGGCCGTCATGCCTGCGACGGTCCGTCACACCGGCCGTCGTGTCCTCCCCAGACTCCAGATGGCTGCGACGGCCCGTCACCCCTGTGACGGTCCGTCCTGGCCCCTCCGTCATGACGGTCAGAAACTCGTTTTCTTGCACCAATTTCTCAAAAGTTGAAGTGTTTTGCAACGGGACTCACGACGGTTCGTCGTGGATGTGACGGCACGTCCTGCAGGTCCGTCACAATTTACAGAGAGTCGATTTTCAATACCCGATTTTCAAACTCTAAGTGTCATGGAACGGAACACCCACGACGGTCCGTCGAGCATGTGACGGTCCGTCGTTGGGTCCGTGGTGTCAGCCAGTTTTTCCAGAATTTGTTCTGCTGCTCAAAACGACTAAACAGGTCGTTACAATATTGATGGTATAATAATGAATAAAGAAAAACTAATGTGTTTTTATGAGAAGTCATGAAATTTTCTAGATTTGCTCTATTATTAAGTAAATGTGGTGGTAGTGCATAATATGTCTGAAAGAAGACAAGTGATTGAATAATGTACATAAATATGGAATGAGGTACTAAAGCTATCATAATTTGATATGCTCACATGTTTGTGTTCCATTCATGAAGAATGCGAACTTTTGATAAATGCTAAAAATAGATTCATTCTCTAAAAGGAATGAAATGTAAACCACCATGCTAGGCATGAGAAAGATTGCGACCTTTGGTCAATGATGTGGTATCACCAAGAATGTCTCTAAGAAGATGTGTATTATAGAAAAGTTTCATGCTTTATCTTCAGGCTTGTATTGGACAAGAATTAGTGAAATTGAGGCACATTCTATTATAAATAAGAAGTTTACTAATTTCAATACTTTTTAAATTTGACATGATTGTCTGGGACATCATTAGTCTATAATGTTTAGACGAATTATACAAAAATTATAATGAACATCCATGGAAGAACCTAAAAATTCTTTTAAATGGTGAATATTCTTGTACTGCTTGTTAACAAGTCAGTTAATTGTGAGAGCATCATAAACAAAAGTTGAGATTGAGTCCCCTACGTTCTAGGAACGTACACAGATATTTGTGGACCTATTCATCCACCTACTGAAATGTTTAGATACTTAATGGTCCTAAAAGATGTTTCTACTAGATGGTCTCATGTGTGCCGATTGTTATCTAACAACTTGATATTTGCAAAAATTATTGGACTAAATAATAGGATTGCAGACACAGGTTTTTATAATCAGATTAGTCTATTCAGTGATAGGATTACGACTCACCTTTAGAAGAGGTAGAGTAATTGAGAAAAAAATAAATCTAAATTTACTCTCAGAGTATTAAAGTTGAAATTTTCTCATATAATAGTAATAAATAAGAAATTTACTAAAGCAAAAGGCACATGACATAGTAAATTTGAAGTTTACTAATACTAATAATTTTATTAGTTGACATGAATATCTCGGTCATCCTAAAGATGTGCATAATGAGTAATAGACATACATTGAAGAACTAGAAGATTCTTTGAGAATTCTTTTTGTTGCTCGTTCTCATGTAAGTTGATTGGATCAACTAAAGTTGAGACTAAATCTCTAAATTCTGAAAGAATAAAAGGTGAATATGGGTCCGCTCACCTATCATGTCATACGACAAAACAATGCATCTATAAGATAATCATATGTGTGTTTGTTGTCAACTTGCAGTTAGACATTCGCATAGTAATTGAGTTAAGAGCACAACTTTCAGAATATGTAATTAAGACAATTTATCTTGATATTATTGACAAATACTCAAGCTGATGTGACATTAAATGTCTCAGATGGTGAAATAATTGCTTGAGAAAATAAAGCTTCATGTAATGATCTGAAATATGATACTGCATACAAAAGTAATTGTACGCGTCAGACCAATAAATTATGATCAAATTTTCTTTCAATTGATTTATGGTCAGGAACCAAATATTTTTCATCTAATTATTTTGATAAGTGGTATATTATCAATGAATATATAGTGATGCTTTAAGATAGATTCTCCAAAAGATTGAGATATATGTTATTTTGTCTAACATAAGGGGGAGATTAGAAGCAACACAAGAGTTGTAAATACTCCTTTTGAATGTTCCTTAAGGATAAAGTCTATGAATTGCATTAAGCATGATAGACTAATCAATTCTAAATAAAATAATCCTTGAAAAAAGGGGAGGATCAAAGAATCCAAATGATCATAACAAGGAGACAATGTGCTCTTGGAGACTCTACGACATAACATTTTATGAAACCTCATATGAAGGTAGCTACCTCAAAATAATGAAGTGATAAGATCTCAATAAATTATGTCATATTGTGAATCAATACAAAGTGATAGTTCATCGATGATATGTTTGATACAATGGCGCGCGATATTGTAAAAATATTATTATGATATAAATTATATGACTAATAAAGCATGCTGGTGTAGAAATAATTATAAAGTGAAAAGTGGAATGATGCATCGTGGTAAGCTTAAAACTTATTTGAATTGCAATCTACGCACTAAAATATGTCATACATTTAATATTGGATGTTATCACTTGAAAAAATTGATATGAAAATATTTGATGAGTTCAAAATCTAAAGCATATACAAGTTTTTCGAAAACTTGTTTATAATCCTCATAAAGATTAAATAGATTCGAAATTTATAAAGCATATACAAGTATCTTTATGCAAGTAGATGACTAGAATTTAAACTCTTCGCTTAAAGAAGTTGAAGTAAGCACTTGCAGAAATCTTTGATCCTAAAGGGAAAATTCATATGAGGAGACAGAAGGAAGCATATTTCGTCAAAACTTTTCTACACACACGAGCTTCCACGAATGGTGATATCAACATGGAACAAGTTTGTTCAAGCAATAAAATCATTGATTTATTTATCAAGTCTCTACCAACTACAACTTTCAAGAATATGGTGTACA
Organism: Solanum peruvianum; assembly: GCA_027705065.1. Lineage (NCBI taxonomy): Eukaryota > Viridiplantae > Streptophyta > Magnoliopsida > Solanales > Solanaceae > Solanum > Solanum peruvianum. The sequence goes on along the minus strand of JAKWJD010001757.1, from coordinate 11,315,016 downwards.
ACCTTGAAAAACGAAGATTCATGTCCCTGAATTAATGTTCTCATAAGGGGGAGTTAATATGTGATGTACTCTTTTTTCCTCACGAGGTTTTGTCCCATTGGGTTTTCCTTGTAAGTTTTTTGATGAGGCATCCATAATGTGCATTATTAGATATGTGTACTCTTTTCCTTCACTAGATTATTTTTCCATTGAATTTTATCTAGTAAGGTTTTAACGTGCACATAATCTATCGACATTTATGGAGGAGTGTTATAAACAATTTATATTATAGTGAATGTCTAATTATGTGGAGTCCTTGCAGGATATGGTTAGGAATCCTAAGTGGGGACCAAATTAGGTTTCCCCTATAAATATAGGGTTTTCCTCCATTGTAAGTAAGATTTGTGAAAGATCCGTGAATCCTGAATATATTCAAAGAGAAACAAGAAGTCTTCTCTCTTCTCCCTACTTTATTCTTCTCTTGTTTTATATAATTTCGTAAAAATAACTTTATTATTTATTAAAAAGTAGTCCTGAGAATAAAATAGGGATAATGCCCAAGTACCCCCTCAACCTATGTCGAAATCTCAGAGACACACTTATAATATACTAAGGTCCTATTACCCCCCTGAACTTATTTTATTAATAATTTTTTACCCCTTTTTAGCCTACGTGGCACTATCTTGTGGGCCCAACGATGGTTGACTTTTTTTTCAAACTAGTATTACGTAGGCTAAAAAGGGGTAGAAAATTACATATAAAATAAGTTCGGGGGGGTAATAGGACCTTAGTATAGTATAAGTGTGTCTCTGAAATTTAGGGCATAGGTTGAGGGGAAACTTGTGCATTTTCCCTATAAGATAAATATTACTACGCTGATATATAAATATTAGTGGTAACATAGATAAATACTTGAGTCGTGTTGGACACTGTTCTAAGAAATTATTTCAACTGTGTGAAATGTTTCACCTAAATTAAACAAACACTTCTCTATCTTAAATAATAGAGGTGACAGAAATCATAAAATTAATCAACATCACCAAGTTATTAAGGATATATAAGATAACTTTTAATTAAAATAAACTAAACTAAAAGGGAGAGTTAAAATAGTGAATGAAACCAAAGAAAGAGTTAATTTTTTTCTTGTTAAAGTTGCAGGGAAATGAGGGACAATTTATAGTGAAAAATTTTTCACAAGCTTTTGACAAATGTCTTAAGTCTTGTCTTCCAACAACATGCACTAGACAAGTGTCTTAACACTTGTCTTCCAAAAATAACAATCAAATATCACTAATATTTAGAAATTATATGACAAGTGAAACATTTGGAAGATGATAAGTGTAAAATCTTTTAAATAATTTTACAATTTCTTACTATTTTAAAGATTTTATAAAAAAAAAATTGTATAACTTGTTGGATTTCAGGACAAAATGCAATAGGTTTGGTGTCTTTCGGACTATGAAAGAAACTTAGATCGACAAAACTTAATTTACAAAATTATTAGTGAAATATAATATTTCTATGAACCAAATAAGTCTAATTGTAAATCGGTGACTTAGCAATCACATTTTAACCATAGTAATTTTGATGTTCAACGTGGTTTTGAGCTTTTAGGCCCTTCGTGTGTCTGGTATTCATGAGAGCTCTAGAGACTTGGCCAAAGTCTCATAGGAGCGGCCACACTCCTACTCTCGTATAGGTGAATTCATCAAGTGTACACTATTTAAATACACCTTCCTTAATTAAGGACTATGAATTCATTAAGAGTTAATAATTCATCCCTCATTTTTACTAGCAGTTTCAAACACACTTAGTAAGTGCGCAGATTCAATATCGACTTGTTATTACCCATATGAACCTACTTCATGGATCTCCAACACATAGTTGTGTTCTCATATCTATTGGCTGCCAATTGGCCTTAAACTCATTTCTATTGAGGTTTAAAGATTTAATTTTCTTTCCACGGGCTTTGTTAGTGAAATGGCCGAATTCAAATCTGACTTCACATAATCAATCGCAATAATTCCATCTTTCAGCGGCGGCTTAACAACATCATTCCTGAATTTCATGTGTCTACTCTTACAACTGTAAGATTTATTCTTCGCAATAGCAATTGTGGCTTGACTATCACAGTGTATAAAAACAGGAGGCAATTCATCTTTTATTAAAGGAATATTTGCTAGGAAATTCCTTAGCTACTCAACCTCAGAACCAGGTAGTTCAAGAGCTATAAACTCTGATTCCGTAGTCGATCTAGTAATGATTGTCTATTTAGCTGATTTACAGGATACTACATCACCACCTAAGGTGAACACATATCCACTAGTGGATTTTATCTCATCTGAATCAGTGATCCAGGCTGCATCACAATACCCTTCTAAAGTAGAAGGAAATCCACTATATATGATACCAAAATTCATGGTTCCTCTCAAATATTTCATCAGTCTATTCAACACAAACTAATGCTCATTATTAGGATTATGAATATATCTGCTCAATCTGCAAACAACATAGGCAATATCAGACCTAGTAAAATTCATCAAATGCAATAGACTTCCAATAATTTGAACGTATTTAAACTGAGAACTGGGTATCCATAATTCTTTTCCAATTTAGAGTTAGCATCATAAGAAGTGGCTACAAGTGTCACTTCAAAACATTCAAACCTTTAAGAAGTCTTTCCACATAATGTTCTTGTGACAACATTATACCATCTTCATTCCTTATTATCTCAACTCCCAAAATCATATTTACTTCACCCAGATCCTCCCTATCAAAATTAGTAGACGTAAATAATTTGGTACAATTCACAACATTTAAACTTGTACCGAATATAAGCATGTCATCAACATATAAACATATTATCACATAATCATCATCTACCATTTTGGTATAAAAACATTTATCCACTTCAACAGAAAAAAAAAATTCTTTTGATAAGACTTGATCTAATTTTTCATGTCACTGCTTAGGAGCTTGTTTTAGGCCATAAAGAGATTTGATTAATTTACAAACCTTATTTTATTGTCCAGGAATAATACATCCCTCAGGTTGAACCATATAAATTTCTTCTTCTAAATCACCATTTAAAAATGATGTTTTTACATCCATTTGGTGAATAACCAGTTTGTGAATTGATGCTAAGACAATTAAAATTCGAATAAAAGAAATTCTAGTCATTGGTGCAAATGTATTAAAGTAATCCATATTTTATTTTTGAGAAAGTCCTTTTGCTACTAACCGAGTTTTATATGTTTCTATAGATCCATCAGGATTAAGTTTCCTTTTGAAAATTCATTTACAACCAATAGGTTTTGCACCAGGAGGTAAGTCAGTCAAAATCAATGTTTAATTTTTCATAATTGAATCAATTACCAGTTTTATTGCCTCTTTCCAAAATTTAGCATCAAAGGAAGATATAACTTCAAAATAGTTTAATGGTTCATTATCAACAAGAAAAGTTTGAAAATCATTTCCATAAGAAAAAAAAAGTTATTGGCCTTTTGTTCCTCCGCAGTTCCTCAATACTAGAGGAATTATCATTGTTTCTTTCAATAGGTGCATGAGAAGTTTTATCACATAGTGAAAAAATATTTTTAAAAAAATTAGCTTTCTTTGTCTCAATAATAGTATTGCAATCAACCACATCACTTTTTAACACAAGAAATCTATATGCAACACTATGTTCAACATATCCAATAAGCATGCAATCAGTAGTTTTAGAATCAATTTTTCTCTTCTTAGGTTCAGGAACATAACAATAGTAATAATAATACTCACAAGCAGTTTCTGTACAATCCAATACGACTCCACTAATTTTTCTAGCGTTTATTGAATATCCCTCTTTTCCAATTCAAATATTGTACTAAAAATAATTAACACAATCATGCTAGTACATTCAAAATCCAACTCTAAATTTGATTACCTGATGGAACAACCGCTTTGTGACTGCTGCAGATATGGTGTCTCTTGGCTAAACCCTTATTTCCCTTCTACAGAATATTTCCTCCTAAATATTATATAACTAATCATAAGAGTGGTGAAAGTCACCCATTATTAATTATAATATTATTTCTTAACCATTAACTAAATAAATTAGTAAAACTTCCCCACTAATTTCATAATTATAATTATGAATAGTGCAAAACACCCACTTAAATCTATCAGAAAGTATTTTCTAACATAAAAATTTCTAGTGCCCAAACCGACTACATGGGTTGTTACAATAGATACCAATTTACCAATCGTTCGTCCTCGAACGATCAAAAAGAAAGGCAAGGCAATAAAGTGTAGTTGTCTCAAAAGTTCATTCGAAATAGTAGTACACTTGGTCTTATATCAAAAGTGTTAAACCAATCAATTGAAGATCTACACCTCCTCACAACAATGCCTTTAATGGGTCCATCTCACTACTCTAGGAATAATTATTGATGTATGTAAACTCAACTAACAACAAAACTATTTCTAATAATGGACTTTTCAACTGATCTATTCTCCAACTAGACCTTGACACAACCATCTGAACAAATACTATCTAACATAACCACGATAAAATTTTAAAGCAAAAGTGGCTACAACCAGAAGTGGATTTTAACCAACTACCACACACTCATAATGCACAAACCATCATAGATCTTATCAGGATTTTCTTTTCACAACACAATCTCATCACAAGCTTAAGTGATGAAAATATTAGCTTTAGACGTCGATTACTCATCAAGGGAGAGTCAACATATCTAACCCAGGGAAGAATAATATCAAGTAAACACCAACAAGGGTCACACTTCAAAATGCAGAACCTCTAACATTACTATTAGGCAATTGTAACTCTTCATAGCAGCTCTTATATAGATTCTCATAAGCAAGTTTGTGCGTATAGAACTAATGATATACTTTAGCTATTCCAAACAACACCAATTCTATCAAAACTAAAATATCAAGTTTGCCCAAGGATCCTACCCTATCAAGAGGACACAAGAGGATCTTTACATCCGATTCACTACTAGAAATCAACCCATAGATGTGAAAACACGTGTGGACGTAAAAAAAATGAATCATACTCTAAATCACACCCGAAATGAAGTACTATCTCTTTGATTTCTAGCTATCCCGAATCACCAATTTAGTCCCTATTATAATTGCACACATACTTACTTTATCGAACCGTACATCCACTGAAGTCAACACTTTTAGTACTAACAAAACATCATAACCACATCGATCATCTACCTTACTCCCAAACCACCATCCTTATCTTCTATTTAAGCATTTCCTGACAATTACGAGTTCCAAACAAGGCTACTAACATTATAATTCGATAGTACCTTTTCATCATGATAAACTATTAAATCAAACCATAAGTCAACCTCACACCACTCCCACATATCATGCTTTAGATACCCTTCTAAACCATCACATACCTCATGCCAACACTTAGGAAGTTTCTTGGTCATTCAAATTATTATGTATCCTATTAGTTCATAACCTCTATTCACCATTAAATATCTATGTAACACATTATAATATTCTATGTAATCCCATCAATAGAGTAGTATTATTCCAACTCTAAATTCTTAATAACCATGTAGAATTATATTACACCTTATGCATCATTCTTAAGTCATCTATCCAAATTTGAGCAATCTAACCCCATGTAAAATACTAAATTCTTCATGCCTCATTGTTTGCAATCCAAATCAAAACTCAATCTTTATAAAAGTCGATGATAAATTCTAGTAAGTCTATATCGAACTACTTCACATCTCACATTCATATCTAAACTCATAGGCAAAAATCAATACAACCATCAACTACAACCCATGGGTTTATACGAGAGGTCTTATTCCTTCACTCTTCTCAAATTCTTTTCATGGTGCAAATTCTAAATATCTCGCTCCTTCAATATATCAAACTCTTGTTTATCTAGCTTGGTTACCGATCTCATGTTTTACCAATAATCCATGACATTTTACTTCACACTCTAAATCAAAACTCTGAGGGTAAACCCTTCCTTAGATCCTTTAACAATCAAAAGTAACAACTTTATGGTCCAAAGCATGTATAAATTCTTTCACGTGCTCAATAACGATGCAATCAATCGTTTCTCATCTTACTAATTCATACCTTGACAAAATATACCACCAGAAATTCAGACTTATAACAAAAAAAATAATAATTTGAATTATAAGTCCAATTGTGTAACACAATGACCTTAATTATCTACATTTGCTTATACTTTGAAGATTTTTACGAATCACCTTATCTTAGCTTATCATTGATTGCCTATCCACCAACCATACCATATGCTTCACTAAAAATTCAACCCTACTCATTTCTAAATTCAACAGTACAACAGAACCTATCATCTCACTCAAGTTGAACGTCTGTACACTCCTCTCTTAAGTTCTATTCAATAGCTTTTAACCAAGCTGATTAACCTGTTATGCTATTACCTTAACCAAAACAAAATAGATGAAATCACGCAATTTTGAACCCAATTCTCGATCTCTTCGAAGATACATTTTTAGTTCTTACAATCAGAGAAAATAATTCTGCTCTCACTTATTTTTCTTAAGGCCACAAGTTTTATCTTATTTTAGTTATGATTCCAGCTCCTTTAAATTATATTCGAGTGTGCCCTAAATCTCCTAAAATATATCATACAACCACATTACTCACTAAATAGTAGAAATATCAACCTTAGATACTCGCAAGTTTTTATCACCATACAAAATTTATTTGCCCAATAATTTGTATTCTATAATTTGCATCTCCGTCACCATCCATCACTTACTCCTATCACCATCATGTATTTGTAAGCCCTTTTCATCACCACAAAGTCAATTTTTTTTTAAAAAAAAATTTTTTTTCTCGACATGACACCTTAAACTCAGATATAGTAATCAAAATGAAGGGACAAACAAATTTTATATTCACTTTCTTACTAAAATCTTCATTTTACTTCACCCAAAGTGTACCCACTAGGATTTTATTTCCCTATAAGTATGTCATGCTAGTATCAATCTACCTTTTGAAGCTTAAGATAAAACCACCAGTCCTCACTCAAAACCCTCAAGATACATTGCACAGTTTAAGTTGTGTTGATATTTGTACCAAAGATCCACCACTAAAGATTTTCTTTAAAATAATGCTCAACCACTAAAACTTTCCTTCAAAATAATGCTCAATCTAAGTTTGTGTAGTAATAAACTAGTTGGTTTCTCAAATGTGAATGCAACACTAAATCTTATTATCTGACCATGTCGTACAACTTGTAACTCCTTTAGTAATTAGTATCCATACTTGACAATCGACGTACTTATTTCCACATAACCCCAGTACTGCCACACCGTGAAAGTCCGTTAGATACCTCACAAAAACACATCATACCTGTCCATATTATCGTACCCAAATAGCTCACATATTTCTACCCATTGAATAATTGCAAAACATTATCGAATATGTTCTCTCTCTAGACCAAACAATTTGTTTTACTTCTTAGATCAATTCAATAACAAAAATAACACACTTCCTAACTCTAACCAAGTAAGCATCGATGACTTTCTCTAATATACCCTCACTCGATGAAGTCATAGTAGTGTCTTTATTAACCGACACTCAACATGAGACTACCACCACATTTTCCGATTGAGAAAATATATCTATTTCTAAGGACATTTTTTTTGTGGTTGTTGCTATTTCAACTTCAAATACTGTAGTAGTACCCATATTTGAAATAGAGTGATGAAGTTTAGATACCAATTTGTATCACCTAGATACCAATTGGATTCAAGTAGTAGCACGAAAGAAAGAAAGAAATGAGCTTTCCTAAAGTCTTATAGCTTCTCGAAGAAAAGTAAAGACGTCCCCTTACCATTCCGCAAGACTCTACTAGACTTGTCCTTGTGTGATGAGATCAACGAACCTAACGCTCTGATACCAAGTTTGTCACCACCCAAAACGAGTCGTGAGTGGCACCACACTTACCTCCTTAGGTGGGCGAACCAACACATCTAAACCCCAACATATACCAATAGTTCAACTATAAATAATATAAATAATGCGGAATCTCCAAAAGATACTAAGAAACCAATTTAAATAAGTTTCTAAAGTTTAATACTTATCATCCCAAAATCTGATAGTCATCACATCAAGGACATCTAATCTCCAATACTAAGTCTAAGAATATCAAATACACTAAAATAAAGAATAAAATGGTATGTGTCCGAAAGTATAGGACATCATGTCGTGACCGAGAGAATCCAACACGAGCTTGAATCGATAGCTCACCCTGTAACTTGATATGCGGGAGGCTGGCTAGAGCTGAGGGAAATCAGAAGTCATAGGTACACTCGCTGCATTTCATAAAAGGAAAACAAAGAAGAAAACAAGTAGGACTCAGTACGAGGCAACATGTACTGAGTAAGTATCATCGGTCAACCCAAAATAGTAACTAATATACAAAGAATAATAGTATGAACTCAACTATAGCACTTAACATGTGATAAGCAACAAACAACATGAACAAGTGTCAATAACAATAAAGTAAGCACGTATTAAGTCAACGGTATCAAGATCACACATGAGGACTCATGCCTCCAAACCAAACCATTTTGGGAGTTGAGTTCTTTGAGATTGAATATCTTCCATTGATTCAACATATTTTTCCTTTAATATTATCGTGTCGGAACGTGACACTCCGATCCAAAAATACCGTGTCGAAACGTGACACTCCGATCCAAAAATACCGTGTCGGAACGTGACACTCCGATCCAAAAATACCGTGTCGGAACGTGACACTCTGATCCAAGAATACCGTGTCGGAACATGACACTCCGATCCAAAAATACCGTGTCGAAACGTGACACTCCGATCCAAGAATACCGTGTCGGAACGTGACACTCCGATCCAATTATACTATTAATTTATCCTTTATTATCACCGCTTTCAATTCATTGTTATATTATTTTCATCAAGCCTTCTTTATTCAAGGCATCACTTCGATAGATAGGATTAGAGAATATAAATTCTACGGTCTCAGGATTTCAGACCAATCACAAACCACACAACCAAATCACACAATCACACAGTCAAGTACATAGAGAACTTCATAATATCATTCAAGGCATATCAATCACTATTAGGAGTTTACTATCAAATAGCATAAACCATAACCTACCTCCACCGAAGAATCGAAGTCAAGCAACTACTTCTCCAATGCCTTTCCTTTCCTTATTGCCTCTGAACCCTTCCATATATATATATATATATATATATATATATATATATATATATATATATATATACATATATATATATATAAGGTGTAAGTTCACAAGGCCATAAACACTCCGATTATCTGTGTCTAGCCTATACCCATAAATTCACCTAATTCTATAATCAATCTCTTAAAGTTTAAGCCTAATGGTAAGTCTTAATTCCTCCAATTAGCATAACTTTAGTGGAATTTAAATAACTCGATACACCTAATATTTAATTACCTAACTCAATATTTTAAAACTTGGCTCATAACAAGATAACTATGGAAAGAATTGGAATTTAAGGTTACGTCTATGTCCAGTAACCTCTACCAGGGAAAATCAAAACAACATATTACATAATTTATAAAACCCATATGCAAAAATTCCCAATTTTATCATAGAAATATCAAAGTTTATTACCCCACCTTACTCTCTTATTGGTTATATATTTGGCCTCAATTTTATAATCAATAATTACATAAGAATTTAAAACCTTCCTAATGTTAATTGTTTGTTATTCTTCAATAGACCATTAGGCCATAATTACATGCAATTCAAAACAAAGGCATTTGCCATTCAATATAACAACTTGAATGGCAAAGAACGTGATAATACATAACATACGAAATTTATTTTAAAATAGTAAACATATGACTGTAACAATTTAATCCTCCATGAACTAATTAAATTTTCTATATATAACTTTCAATTGCCACTCATCCACCAACTTTAAGCCAATTCTACCAAACATTACAGTAAGACATATATTAAAAGGTACGCCCGATCCCTCTTCACAACAACATAGTACTAATTTATATATATATATATATATATATATATATATATATATACACACACACACACACACCTTTTCCTTCCAATCAAGAACATAACAATAGTAATAATAATACTCACAAGCAGTTTCTGTACAATCCAATACGACTCCACTAATTTTTCTAGCATTTATTGAATATCCCTCTTTTCCAATTCAAATATTGTACTAAAAATAATTAACACAATCATGCTAATACATTCAAAATCCAACTCTAAATTTGATTACCTGATGGAACAACCGCTTCGTGACTGCTGCAGATATGGTTTCTCTTGGCTAAACCCTTATTTCCCTTCTACAGAATATTTCCTCCTAAATATTATATAACTAATCATAAGAGTGGTGAAAGTCACCCATTATTAATTATAATATTATTTCTTAACCATTAACTAAATAAATTAGTAAAACTACCCCACTAATTTCATAATTATAATTATGAATAGTTCAAAACACTCACTTAAATCTATCAGAAAGTATTTTCTAATATAAAAATTTCTAGTGCCCAAACCGACTACACGGGTTGTTACATAATCATTCAACGATTAGGTAATTTTTCGATCAACACTCTAGCAGAAAAATTTCTGGTAGAGAAATTCCTTCGGCCTTTAAGTCTTCAAGCAATTTTTGATATTCTTTAATTTGAATTTTCATTTCTTTCATGTCATGCATCTGCCATTGATAATATTTATCAACTGCAAATTTTTATTTGGTAGCATCTTCAACAATGAATTTCTTAAATAAGGCTTCCCAAATAACTTATGTTTCCTTGCAACTACAATAAACATCAAACAATTTGTTAGAAATGATTTTGCAATATAGTATGGCGACATACCTTATTGGCGTATTGTCATAATTCTAAAATTTTGTTATCAGTTTCTGCCCTTGGTTGTGGATGTAACAAGTCATGTGCAACTCTATGAACATCAAGCAAAGAGAAAATACGCTCTTATCATCTTTTTAAATTTTCTTTAACAAAAATTTCAATATTTGACACATTTGAAAATGGTTTAGCATAATGTAATACAACTGAAACTGGGGTAGTGGGATTACTTCCAGTATTTGTAGAATGAACAGTAATTTCAGGAGTAGTATTATCTACTATAGTTTCTTAGATTGTTGGGGAAATATTAGAAAAATCTCACAATAATAGTGATAATAATAATGATGATAATATTAATAATAATAATAATAATAATAAATATCTTTATTATTTATTAAAAAGTAGTCCTGAAAATAAGATAAATATTACTACGCTGATATATAAATATAAGTGCATGACATAGATAAATACTTGAGTCGTGCTGGACACTGTCCTAAGAAACTATTTCAACGGTGTGAAATGTTTCCCCAAAATTAAACAAGCACTTCCCTATCTTAAATAATAGAGGTGACATGAATCAGAAAATTAATTAACATCACAAAGTTATTAAGGGGATATAAGATTACTTTTAATTAAAATAAATAAAACTATAAGGGAGAGTGGAAACAGTGAATGAAATCGAAGAAAGAGTTGATTTTTTTTCTTGTTAAAGTTGCAGAGAAGTGAGGGACAATTTATAGTGAAAAATATTCACAAGCTCCTGACGAGTGTCTTAAGTCTTGATTTCCAATAACATGTCTTAACACCTAGCTTCCAACAATAACAATCAAATGTCACTAATATTTAGAAAATAAGGCTTAAGTCATCGACCGCCCCTCAAAGTTAATCGCATAATTCACTTAGACACTTCAACTATGACTTGTACCCATTGAACACCTAAATTATTCAAAATGTGTACCTATTAGACACAAAATGTTGATATGACAAAAAATGTGTATTGCACTTCCCTGAAGCGCGTGAAAAGACTTAAAATAGTGTTTTTTTTTTTAATATTTTTTCTTCTTTTATTGACACTTGTCATTATAATTAACTTAAAAAATATTTTTCTTCTTTTATTTACACTTTTTTCAAAAAAGAAAATCACCCACTCCCTACCTATCATCTTCTTCATAATTTAGTTTACAAATTTTTCTTCATTTTAGCTCCAACATTGATTTTTTTTCTTTTTTTATATACAAAAAATTTATATTTTTCAAATATGAAGATAAATGAAAATCAACTATGAAGATTCAAATTTGAAAGAAATTCTTCGTATGATTTATTTTAAATCTCATAAAAATAAGGAAGAAATATGAAGAAGATGAAAGAAGATAAAGATTTTTACGTATAAAAAAAGTTAGCCGATATTTATTCATCACAATTTTCGAGCAAAGACTTTTACTCAAATTCATATGTGTTTGTTAAATTTATCAAAAATGATTTCAAAAAATTTGAAAGAAATAATTTTGAAGCTATCAATACATTTTGTATCGATGTAGAGTTGAATAACCACCAACAAAATTTTCTTTCTTCTTCACTCTTAGTATGAAATATATATATATATATATATATATATATATATATATATATATATATATATATATATATATATATATATATAGGCTGACATTTTCATTTTTTCTTTTCTTTTTTTTTTTAAAAAAAATTAGTTATTAAATGTGTGTTTTTTTATAATTTTTGGAGCCCAATGTCAAATGTTATTTTTTAATTAGTTATTTTGTCATGTCAATGCAAGTGTATCACATATTCTTCATATTTTTTGCTGATTATTAAAAATGTCTAATAGGAACAGTTTTTGTATAGTTAAAAGTGTTCAGTTGATACTAATCTTAATTAACATGTCTAAATAAATTATGCGGACAACTCTAACAAACCGATGATGACTTAAGCCTTTAAATAATCCTCCAATAGTTACATGGCATGTGATAATGGAATTAATCACTTGCCATCACCACCAATCCACGACTATGCACTTTAATTAATTTGTCTCCTGCTTCAGTAGCCTAATGAATTTGACTCTGGAAGTTAATTCAGCGGGAATAATGAAGTTCTTCAGATCTCCTTCAAAACTCTAAGGATGCGAGTTTGTGTCATTTTTCAAAGAAAATGGATAAGTGATTTTCTGGTGTTTGGTTACATGCATGAAATTTCCAAGGAAAATCCATCACATTATGACTCCCTTAATTTAATGTGTGGAAGTCATTTCTTTTACATATGTATAATTATTTTAACTTTTAATTTCATACTGCTTTCTTCTACTAACAGTTATACCTTATACATTATTGCTAATCTTTAGTACTAAAAGATTGTACTATATATCTAAAAACTCTCTTAGCATGCTGTCATTATTATTAATCTTTAACATATATAGTTTTTCAAAAAGAAAAAGTAGTTTCTATTTAACTGGAAAACATTTTCTAGAAAAATGACTTGGTGTTATACCAAACACAACTAGAGCAAAGAGTTTGACGTATGATTTTAAACATTGTATGTTTCTTATCAAGGAAGAAAAATCAAATTGACTACAACTTTGGCCTTCTATATAGAGAAATTTGAACCTCAAAAGTAGATCTTAATCTTTTTTAGATTGATTTTCCCCCTTTTTTTTCCAGAGGAAAAGTGCATGAAGGGGAAAATTACATATATTAGAGACAACGTGTGTAAGACTTTAGTAGCTAAAATGAGACTTTAGTCGCCAAAGGAAAGCTTACCAAATCCATAACAAACTAAGGTTTGTATTGATCCTAAAAGAACTTAAAGATGAAAGGAAAATAGAAAAGGGAGATTGTTCCAGACTGCTATTACATAATAGATAATCAAAAGAAAATAATATAACTTATAGCATAACCCTAATGAGATAGTTCTCCGCTACATATAGGCCTCTTTAATTAGTGCATATGCTCATTCGTTTAACCAGGTTCCCAAGTGTTATTTCATACTATATCAATTGGATTTTTTATTGTGGCTAGATTCGTAACAAAATCATTAAACTCATTCTTCCATTTGTTTTTGGAGTTAATAACTTTCATGGTCACTCAACTATCATCTGTTTTCATATAAAGTCACTCAACTATTAATTGTTTTTATAGAAAGTCACTCAACTTTCATTTTAAACTCAAAAGTCACTCCACTATGACTTCTTTGACAGAAAGTCATTCAACCTATTTAATTATTTTTTCAAATTAAAATTTAGTGATATAAAATTTAATTATTAACCAAAATCTTAAGAACCAAATATGCATCTAATTAAAATCGTTTAATGACCCACCCTATTTAACCCGACCCCCTAAAAATATAATATTTAACATTTTATTTTACCATTAATTTCCTAAGTCATTCTCCCTCGTCTTCTCATTCTTTCCGTTTATTGCAACTTCTATTACAAATCATATTGTTAAACTTGTCATCTGTATCATACATTAAAAAAGTTAGAATTTTTATTTTATTTTCAATTTGATGGTTTCTAGTAAACTCTTGGCACCAAAATGTAAAGCAGACAACTATTGAAGATTAAATATTATATTTTTAATGGATCGGGTTAAATGGGGTGGGTGATTAAATGGTTTAAATGGATATATATTTGGATAAGATTTTGGTTAATAATTAAAATTTCATGTCACTAAAATTTATTGAAAAAATAAATAAATAGATTGAGTGACTTTTTGTGCAATGAAGTGATAGTTAAGTGACTTTTGAGTTGTAAATGAAAGTTGATTGACTTTCTAAGAAAACAATTGATAGTTAAAAGATTATTGAGTTGAAAATTAAAGTTAATTGACTTTCTGTGAAAACAATTGCTAGTTTAGTGACCATTAAAGTTATTAACTCTTTGTTTTTGTTAAAGTTATGATCTACCACAACATGTATTAAGGTTTAGTTTAACTAGAAGATTTGTGTTTGTATTACCATCTTTTGCTATTTTATTTGCGTTTGATGCATTTGATCCCAATGGGAACATCACAATAAAATGGGATTTCATCAGCTGGACACCAGATGGATATGTCTTAAGGACTAATTTATTCCTTTACACTATCAGCGTGGGCATAACTCATTAGGATTTAGTGAAATGGACTTGTCATTAATCATTATGGTTATTTGGACAGGCTGTGGTGACTATAAACAACTACCAATAGTATAGGCATATTCAACCACCAGGCTGGAGTTTGAAATGGACATGGGCAAAGGATGAAATGATACGGAGCATGCTAGGAAGTCAGACTACGGAGCAAGGTGATTGCTCAAAATTCAAAGGAGATATTCCTCATTACTGTCGGAAGGATCAACAGTTATCGACTTTTTGCATGAAGCTCCTCACAACCAGCAGACTGCAAATTGTTGCAAGGGAGGAATTGTCAACTCATGGGGCCAGGATCCTGCAAATTCCATTATTTCATTCCAACTCACTGTTGGTTCTGCTGGAACAACCAACAATACAATTAGAATACCTAAGAACTTCACTTTAAATGCACCAGGACCTGGATATATATGTGGACCTGCTAAAATTGTTAAACCAACTAAATTTGTTACTCCAGATGGGAGAAGAGTGTCACAGGTGTTATGCGGAATTCGATATAATACGAGAAAATATAAATGCGAAAAACAAGACAACAGATTTACGTGGTTCACCAATAAATTGGCTACGTCCACGGGAAGAGGGGAAGCAGTTTTATTATGGAGAGGCAAGAACAGAAATTACAGAATAGGGTTTGCCCTAGCGTCTATATATAGTGCTAGGTTACGCCCTAACAGGCTTGGGCCCAACATACAGAATTGACAGATAATTAAGGGCCCAATACAACAACATTGTATACCGTCGGGCCGGGGGCGAGACCCCCGTCCTTTCTGTCGTAACGGGTCCTATTCAAGGCATTCAACAAATCTCCACCTTGACTTGAATTATCCAAACAGATTCTTCAGATGCACTATGACAGTGCCAAGCCTCCCCCTCTTCCTCAGAATTGCCCCGCAGGGCAATTAACAGCTTCTGATGTTGAGCAAGTCCAAACAGTGTTGAAACTTGCTCTGTGGAACCGGCTTTGTGAACATATCAGCAGAATTATCAACAGTTCCTACTTTCTTCACCTTGATTCTCTTCTCACTTCTCAGAAAATGATACCTCGCGTCAATATGCTTGGTTCTCTCATGATGGACTTGATCCTTGGCTAGACAAATTGCGCTCAAACTGTCACAATACACCGTAGCCTGATCATGATGCAGACCAAGATCACTAACCAGCCCTTTCAACCAAATCCCTTCTTTTGCAGCCTCTGTCAAGGCCATGTACTCCGCTTCCGTAGTAGACAAAGTCACTGTAGGTTGCAAAGTTGCCTTCCAACTGACGACAGATCCTCCAAGGGTAAACACATAGCCAGTCATTGATCTTCTTGTGTCAAATCTCCAGCATAGTCAGAATCAGAATAGCCAGTAACCAAGCACTGAGTATCACCTCCATAAATGAGACCAACGTCAGATGTACCTTTAAGGTATCGGAAAATCTCTTCACAGCCTGCCAATGTTCTCTTCCTGGTTGTCCCATGAATCTGCTCACTACACTGACTGCATGTGCTAAATCTGGCCTTGTACAGACCATAGCATACATCAAACTTCCTACAGCACTGGCATAAGGGACTCGTGACATATACTCCTTCTCTTCTTCTGACTGTGGAGCGAACATGGCAGTGAGATGGATATTGGAGGCACTGGGGGTATCAATAGGCTTAGATGAAGACATGCCAAACCTCGCCAAGACCTTCTGAATGTAGCTTCTCTGTGACAAGAAAAGTTTTCTTCTCTCTCTGTCTCTAATGATCTCCATCCCTAGAATTTTCCGAGCGGCTCCCAGATCCTTCATCTCAAACTCAGCACTAAGTAAACCCTTCAGCTTCTGAATGTCATACTTCTTCTTTGCAGCTATCAGCATATCATCTACATAAAGCACCAGATAGATGAATGAATCATCCTTGAGCCTATTATAGTAGACACAACAATCATATGAGCTCCGAGTATAGCCCAACTTCACCATATAGCTGTCAAACCTTTTGTACCACTGCCTTGGAGACTGCTTAAGTCCATATAAGGACTTCTTCAACTTGCAGACGTGATTTTCCTTCCCTGGAACTTGGAAACCATCCGGCTGAGTCATGTATATCTCTTCCTCCAACTCTCCATGTAGAAACGCTGTCTTCACATCAAGTTGTTCAAGCTCCAGATTCTGATGTGTAACTATCGCTAGTAACACTCGGATGGAAGTATGTCTGACCACTGGTGAGAAGATCTCATTGTAGTCCACTCCCTCTCTTTGGTGAAACCTCTGGCAACAACCCTGGCTTTATACTTGACTCCTTCTGCTGGTGATATCCCTTCCTTCTTCTTGAAAACCCATTTGCAAGTAATAATCTTTCTCCCCGAAGGCTGTATGACCAGATCCCATGTCTGATTCTTGTGTAGGGACTCCATCTCATCTCCCATAGCAGCAAACCATTTTCAGAATCAGGACTTAAAATGGCTTCTTTGTAAGTGGACGGCTCAGATGTATCTACCTCTTCAGCAACCTGCAGTCCATAACCCACCATGTCCTCAAAACCATACCTCGTAGGTGGCCGAACTCCAACCCTCTTTGGCCGATCTTGAGCTATACTCCGATGGATATCTGATGGCATAGATTCTGTCTGTGGCTCTTGATCCTCCTCTTCAGGTTCTTTCAAATCGCTCTCATTCTGAATGACTTGAAACTCCACCTGTTTATCAAAACCCCCAGTTTCTGACGTAGTTGTAGGCTTCACAATGGTTCTAAGCAGAGAACTTTCATCAAAGACAACGTTCCTGCTCATAATAACCCTCTTTTCTGCTGGAGACCAGATTCTGAAACCTTTCACTCCATCTCCGTAGCCCACAAATACTCCCTTTTTAGCTCTTGGTTCTAACTTACCTTCACTGACGTGATAGTAAGCCGTACAACCAAAAGCTTTCAGATTTGAATAATCAGCAGCTTTTCCTGACCACATCTCCATAGGTGTCTTGCACTGTATGCCTGTATGTGGTCCGCGGTTAATCAAGTAGCAAGCTGTACTAACCGCTTCTGCCCAGAATCTTCTATCTAGCCCAGCATTAGAGAGCATGCACCTTGCTCTCTCCAGAAGTGTTTGATTCATCCGCTCAGCTACACCGTTCTGCTGTGGTGTATTTCTGACTGTACGATGTCGAGCAATCCCTTCATCCTTACAGAATTGATCCAATTCAGACCAGCAGAATTCCAGCCCATTATCAGTTCGCAACCTCTTGATCTTCTTCCCTGTTTGATTTTCCATCAAAATTTTCCACTCCTTGAACTTCTGGAAAGCTTCACTTTTATGCTTCATCATGTACACCCAAGTCATCCTTGAGTAATCATCAATAATGGACACAAAAAATCTGCAGCCTCCCAAAGACTCAACACGGCATGGACCCCAGCAATCAGAATGGATATAATCAAGTGTGCCTTTTGTTCTATGAATGGCCTTTGGAAACTTGTTGCGATGTAGTTTTCCAAAGACACAATGTTCACAAAACTCTAGACTCTTAACCTTATGACCAGAAAGAAGATCCTCCTTTGACAGAATTTGCATCCCTCTTTCACCCATATGACCAAGTCTCATGTGCCATAACTTAGTCATATCCTCCTTGTGAACTTCTGACGATGCAACATGGGCTGAACCTGTAACCGTGGAACCTTGTAGAAAATACAAAGTACCACGCATGACACCCTTCAGAATCAGATTTGAACCCTTCCAGACCCGCAAGACTCCATCTTTTCCCGACCAGCTGAATCCCTTGCTGTCCAAAAGACTGAGAGATATCAGATTTTTCGTCATCAATGGAACGTGCCTGACCTCGTTCAATGTGCAAAAGCTACCGTCATGTGTCCTTATCTTGATCGAGCCTGTCCCAACCACCTTGCAGACAGAACTGTTGGCCATCGAGATGCTGCCTCCGTCTACCTGCTCATAAGTCGTGAACCACTCTCTCCTTGGACAGATGTGATAGGATGCCCCAGAATCGAGAACCCACACATCTGAATGATGAGTGTGCTCATCCGCAACTAGGGCAATGTCTTCTTCAGAATTGGTGTCTCCTTCAGCAACAGCAGCAGAAACTGATTGTTTTTCCGATTGCTTCTTCTTCTTCGGACAATCAAATTTCCAATGTCCCTTCTCCTTGCAGTAATTACAAACATCATCCGGCTTTGCACCCTTCGACATCGGCTTATTTTTCTTTCCGCCGTTTTTCCTTCCCTTTCCGCTACTGGTGAACAGACCGGAAGGTTGTATGTCCGTACTTGTGCCGTTAGCCTTATGCCGTAATTCCCTGCTATGAAGGGCCGATCTGACTTCTTCCAACGACACAGTATCTTTCCCAACAATGAACGATTGAACAAAATTCTCAAACGACATTGGGAGAGATACTAACAGAATCAGGGCAGCATCTTCATCCTCGACCTTCACATCGATATTACGTAATTCTAATAACAAAGTATTCAATTGCTCTAAATGTTCCCTGAGTTGTGTACCTTCAGCCATTCGTAAACCGAATAGACGTTGTTTCAGAAGCAGCTTGTTGGTTAAAGATTTTGTCATGTACAAACTCTCCAGCTTCAACCACAGACCAGCAGCAGTCTCTTCATCCGAGACCTCCGTGATGACGTCATCTGCGAGACACAGCATGATCGTCGAGTGCGCCTTTTCCTCCAGAATCGCCATCTCAGGAGTAACGACGGCGTTCTTGTCTATCGACAACGGCGCCCAGAAACCTTGTTGTTTCAACAAAGCCCGCATCTTGATCTGCCATAAACTGAAACTGTTCCTCCCTGTGAATTTGTCGATTTTCACGTTCAAAGCAGACATCTCGAATTCTCCAAGAACACCGATTAACCGAGAGGCTCTGATACCAATTTGTTATGCGGAATTCGATATAATACGAGAAAATATAAACGCGAAAAACAAGACAACAGATTTACGTGGTTCACCAATAAATTGGCTACGTCCACGGGAAGAGGGGAAGCAGTTTTATTATGGAGAGGCAAGAACAGATTTACGGGTCCTATTCAAGGCATTCAACAACAGGCTTTGAGTAAGTTATTAATATCATGCTCATTTGTAAGATGCAGTTTCGTACAGGCTAATTTCTAAACTCTGTCTTGTTGTTAATGACAGTGACTTGGAATGTCACATGCACATACTTACAGTTCATGGGTCATAATAATCCTACATGTTGCGTCTCTATATTGTCATTATACAATGACACAATTGTACCATGTTCTTGTGGATGCAAGAATAGTGGCACTAAACCGGGAAGTTGTGTTGAGTATGTCCTATTATATATTTTTTTGGGCACACCTTAATTGTTGGAATTCTTTTGTAATTTACTATCGGTGTACTTCCCCTTTCTTTTATTGTAGGTCAGAAAAGCCGCACCTAGCTTCAACTGTTTCGGACCATGGAAAGAACAACTTTACTCCTTTGGTCCAGTGCACAGATCATATGTGTCCAGTTGGAATTTATTGGCATGTGAAGCTCAACTACAAGGATAATTGGAGGGTTAAAATCACTATAACAAACTTCAATTACCATATGAATTACTCATAGTGGAACTTAATTGTCCAACATCCCAACCTTGATAACATCACTCGGCGTTTCAACATCAATTACAAGTCATGAACTCCTTATGGTGATCAAATAAGTAAGTTCTCTATCTAATTATAAAATGTGCTACCTAAAAAACAGTTACTACTTAGACATTAGATAGATTTTCACAGCTGCCCCGTACTTTAATCTAGAATCAGAGTTACGTATCAAACGATCACTTAAGGTGCACTTAATCCCTAAAGCTAGCTGTGAAATAGGTTGAGCACTACACCATGCATTGTACCAGTGAGACAGCACTAAGAAACAAATATTTCACTTAATTATGAATCCGTTAAATTCGTTATTTGCATTTTGCGCTTAAATTTCCAATAAACATCTTTACTTGTTGCCATTCTTTTCGTTGGAATATTACTTTATTGAGTTAGTTTACATATATATGACTAAATTCCTGATCTTTTCCACAGATGATACTGCAATGTTATGGGGATTTTAATCCTCTAATGATCTACTTGTGCAACCTGGTCCTTCAGCAAATGTCCCGTTTGAACTTCTACTCCAAAAAGATGCATCAAATTTAACATTAGATAAGGGATGGGCTTTTCCTCGCAGAGTTTATTTCGATGCTGATAACTGTGTCATGCCACCTTCTGAGGCATATCCGCATCTGTCAAACGATATTCCAGCCATGCCACCTCCTGATACAGATCCACATATGCTGAATGCTGCTTCCCAGCAGAAGGTCTCTTTGCTTAAATTAGTAGTTACACTTATGTTCTCTATGGCATTCTTCTTTTGCTAACACATAGAAGTCTTATTTCTTGGAATTGGTCAGTGCCTATCAGTAGATTTCCCCTAGCTGTTGTATCACATGTTTTCGTTACATGCTGAAATCATATTATTTTGTATGTTTCTCAAGCTCGTTGAATTCTTTTGAAACCTTTTTTTTTTTGTTCTATATGGTGCAACTCAAAGGAACTCATGATTTGCAGTTTATGGCTTCCTACAAGTCTATAACAACCTCGAGTTAATATACAATGATAATAGAATTCATAGTTATGTATTTGGGAAAATTTCTTAATACAAATACATGGTTTAGGCAAAACCTACTAGGTTCACTTGAACTCAGAATATTGTATAGCAGTAACTAGAGAATATTACATAGAATGTTTGGTAGGACTAACATAAACTGTAGAATAATTTGCTTCCTTTTATCTCTTATTTCAATTGTGTATAAATACCAATGTAATCGTATGTATTGAATCAACAAATTGAGATGATCATTCTTCAATTTCTCTGGTGATTTTTTTGGTATATACAACATTTTGCAATGTCTTATGAAGTATTTGATTTAAGCAGTTTCTAGAATTCCGGGACCATTGAACTGACATTAACAAAGTTTTTAATATATTTGTACTGCTTGTCATGAACCTGCATGCTCAAATACTCTAGATTGCAGTAATAAAAGTTGATGAAATCTTTCTTCTATCAAAGACTTTTAAAGTACGTGTATTACCGATACTACTGAAATGGTTGCTTGGCTTCAAAATTTGTACTTGTTCACAAACTAGTGAAATGATCAAAACAGAACAAGTAAAATCAAAAGCATAGAACAAAACAATGTCGAAAAAGCATCCAGATTCTGGTGGGCAAAATTGGGTAAGTATGGATAACTATCTGGTGGTGGTAGCATGCACTCATCTCCATTGAAGTATACTTTTCGAGGAAATGCCCATCCTTGTTTAAGGGTAAAAGTATCCTTATCTTTCTGGAGAAGAACTTCTGATTGAACATTTCCAGCTGGCCCTGCTTCCATAAGTAAATCATTGTAGAACTTCATACCGTAGAACATACCTGTGTCATCTGCAGTACAAGAAGTTTTGTCAAAATCTTTTCCACACCATGCTACGTTTTGCTTACAAGATTAATTTCACTAGCTATAATAGTAAAGTCACAAGATTATTTATTTGTCATGTTAATGTAACTGAACTTTACCTAGTATGACTAAGATTGTTTTGTGGCTTTACTGTTATAGTGGGTAGTCAGACATGAAATTAGCTCTTATATTGATGCAATATTTCAAAGAACTTACTTATTGATTGATATAGAACAAGAGGCTTGTAATCAAAGCTAAAAACTTGAGTTACATTGTTAAGATTTGGATGTTGAGCAACAAGAGTCCACTGTGTGTAATTGACCCTGTAATTGAAGTTGGTAACAGTAATCTTGACTCTCCAATATTCCTTATAGTTGAGTTTCACATGCCAATGGATTCTAACGGGGCACATATGTTGGGTGCACTGTAGTAATGGTGCATTGTCTTTTCGTGGAGTGTTTACCCCCACCATACTGAGTAGCTTGGAATCGCTCCTGTGTTTGTGTCACGAGAGAATCAGTAATGTTTAACTGACTGTAAAAATAAATCACGAGGGACTTACTTGATGCATTTGTGTTTGTTCTCACAACCGCAAGCACAAGAAGGACAAGAAGTAATGGTTTCATTGTAGAAAGTTGAGAGGGAGACACAACATCTTGGATGTTTTTGGGCTACAAACTGAGAGTATGTGCATGTTACATTCCATGTCACTGCACATGATTACACAATAAAATGATAAGGCAATTACATTGTCCTCAAAAAGCTGGGATCACTTGTACGCATGCGGAGTAAGAAAGAAGCAACTTACTGAGTGCTTGAGTTTTCCTTCTTAGATCAGGTGTGAAGAATTTGGTTGGCGGGACAATCTTTGCAGGACTACAAGTGTAACCTGGTCCAGGTCCAAGCAAAGTGAAGTTCTTGGGGAGTTTTACAGTCTTGTTTGTGGTACCAGCTTGACCAACACTAACTTGAAAAGCAGAGACGGAAGATTGAGGATCTTGGCCCCAAGAAGCCAAAACTCCACCTTCAAAATTAAAGGACGTACGAATTGTGAGCTTTGGACCAATCTAGTTTGAATAAATTTGTTTTTCGTTTACCTTTACAACAATTAGTAAATTGTTGGTTATAAGGTACTCCAGGGAGCATATCTACAACAGTGGGAGTCTTCTTGCAACAATGCGGAATGTTTCCTTTGAATTTCGAGCAATCACCTTGTTCTGTAGCTTGAGCACCAATCATAGTCCATATCACTTCTTTCTTCGCCCATGTCCACCCTAATGTCCACCCAGGGCTCATAATGTGTCGGTACATTTGGAAGTTGTTCATCGTTACCACAGCCTAGGAGCGAGCAGACAAAGATTCACCGCGATAAGCTAGGTCACCACTTCCAACAAGTATAACATTAGTTCTTAAAAAAATTATGAGAATTAGGAAAGGAGACTTACAACATAGCCATCAGGAGTCCAAGACATGACATCCCATTTAATAGTTATATTCCCATTGGGATCCAATGGATCATAAGCAGCTGCAACATTCATCCACATACTAATTACTGAATTCTTACAACATATACAACAAAAATTAAGTAACATGAATACAATTATTGAATCTATAAAACTACAAGTTAACCTGCATAACCAAACAAAAGGCCAATTAGAGTGATCAAATAAATCCTCATTATTTTTCTTTAGAATATTGGCCTCAAAGATGTTCAATTAATAAAACTTTGAAATATGGGGATTAACCAACTGGTTAGTTGGTACAATAAAAATAATATAAAATATATATATAAAGTTTGTTGTCTCTGTACATCTCCTTTTCTTCATAGGACTGTGTTTTATATTGTTGTTGGCCTTTCTGAATCTTAAAGCAAAGATTTGGTGAGTCTTCATATTTTTCTGCCTCAAACTTGACTGTAACATTTCTCCTGTGAAAGTAAGATGACACTTTGACAAATGACATAGTAACAAACATGAATATTATTTTAACTTTTACAACAAAATCATTGTGTTATCATCCTAAGCAACTGTTAAAGTTAGTCTCACATTTATACACTACTACTAGAAACAAAAGCCTGAGAAAATTTATTTTAAAACCCAACAATTTATGCTATAGAATATGATTTTTCACACATTTTCCATTCAATTAGCTCACCGAGAAAATATATGATGGAAAACAAATTATTCTTTCAAATTTTTCCAAATGAAACAATTACTATTTCCATAAATATTTATGGAAATAGCCATGGAAAATCTTTCTATGAGAAAATAATGATATTTTAGTAGTGTTACCTCTATAAGGTTTGCTTTCTTAGTAATTGTTTCTTTTGTTTATTTGTATGCATGCAGAAAAATAAGAGAACTTTTAGTGCCTTTTGTATTTATTTTCTTATTTCATATAATAATGCAATAAATTGAATTTAAATGGTGCAACATAGATAGTATGGTTTCATATAGCCAAATCTTTCTTTGCTCGAGACTCAGATACAACAGCGTACTATTGTGTTTGGTTTACTTTGCGCGTACTACAATTATTCCACTGAGCACATGTTACCTTCACTAGCATGTATGTCTATATGTATTAGATAACTATTTCCTAAGCAGTTCAAGTAAACCAAAAAAATTAAAATTATGTAGCTTTTATTATTAATTTCTATTGAAATTTGAATATAATTTTCCATAATTCTGACCCTACTTGGTTAGTTACACCTTTGAATTCATAATTTTTTAATTTAGTGAGCGTGAAATTTTTTTTTTGTTGGATTTGGTAGAAGTGCCATAGGGTAACTTTCAAGTATGCAGCAGGATGATATATGAATGCGAATGTGTCTAATAATTATTATCGGGAGCGGCTCAAGCGTATTAGAGGCTTAAAGCAAAAAAACTAAACGGGACCTTAAACTTAAATTGTTAATACTTTTATATAATTTATTTCTTCTAGTTTTCACCTCATAATATAAACATTTTTATTTTAAATTATTTTTCATAAGATATAGTGCTAAAAATATATCAGATTTCTTCTAATAATCCCTTCATTTTTCATGAAATGTTTACTTTTTCTACAAATAGTATTCAATATTAGTTAAAAATAATAACTTATAACCTATTATTATAAAAAATGAGGCCCCTTAAATTTGGGGGCCTAAGGCATGTGTCCTTTTTTTAACATTGTCGAGCCACCCCTGATTATTATCTTTGTTTTACAAAGAATGATCTTGTCTGACTTGACACAAAATTTAAAAATATAATGAAGACTTTGACTTTTGTGGTCATAAATTAAAATTATATCAAACGTATTAAAATATCCTTTGATCTTGATGTTTTAAATATGTCATATGAAAAATAAAAATTAAAATATTACAAGAAAAAAATCATTTTATTTTGAAACCAAGTGTAAAAAATAAGAAGGGGAAATTCAGAAGAGTAAATAAATGTGTGTGTTTGGTAGGGACAGTAGGAATGTCTTTGTCTAAAAAGACACTACTCCAACTATGTTATTAATTGTTGACTTTATTAAATGCTTCATTCAATTAATTTTCTCCAGACAAGCTAAAAAACTAGTCTTGAGAATTCAAATGCAAGATTTCTCCCAACTAATATTAGTAAATCTGGACTAACTAGAAGATCTATACAAACTAATTACTACCTGTCTTCATAAAAGAACAGTCTGGTACAAAGAATGAATTACTTTCTCCGTCTGCTATTATTTGTTATGATTTCTATTTTTAGAGTCAAATTATAAAAAATTTAACTAACATTTTAAAATATATTTTTTCATTATATTAATATGCAAAAAATTACAATTTATAGTCATTTTCTTATAGTTTTAAAATATCTATTTTTTTGGTTTAAAATATCGAATTAATGTGATCTAATTTAACTTTAAAAATTAGTCAAAATGACTTTTGAAAAGCATAACATGACAAACAATACCGGACAGAGAAAGTATATAATTTTTGGATGAAAACTTTATTTGTTTGGTAAGTAACTTTAAAAATAGTTAAAGCTCAATGATTTTGTTGATATAATAAGTAGAGTTTACTAATCATATATATGCTTTTCATGAATCACTTCAGAAACCTAAAGAGCTTTTACTCGTTAGATGAACATTATTTCCAAAACAATTCTATAATCAACGTAAGATGACATAGTAGATAAAGGTCTAAAACTCCAATAACAAGGTTCTAGTGTGAAACCAACCTTTACCATAACTCATGTTGACACCAAATGTTGGTATGATAATTTTAAAATTAATTACTTTTTGAGTATTTTATTTTTAAATAGTTCAAAAATACATGTTTTGCCATTCTAATGCAATTTGTTGATAGTTGTCCTTTTTTCTCAAAGTATTAGGATTTTTATCGGTTAATTTTGTTTATATTATTTTGTCACAGCAAGACGTTCGAATATTTGTTTATTTTTTATAAGATCATTAAATCTATTAAACTGCATTTTTTACATGTCATTGATTACATTAATTACATTTTTCATAATCATTTTTCTCTATTACTTTTGTTAATATTTATTTTGATATTTTTGCACAGTCCAAAAATTCATAGACATATATTTTATTAACCGCTGGTTTTGACACAATTTTAAAATAATGGTATTGATGATTTTCAATTTCCTATATAAATAATAGTTTAGTCATTGTAAAGGTGGTGAAATATTTTCAAACAAGGATTGAGAATTTTCAGATTTTTATTCATAAGGGTTTCATTTTTTATTTTTTTCTGGTCACCACCACCCCAAAATTCGGCGAAGCTTAGTAACCCAAAAAATAATGGTTCCCTCTTCTTTCTCCTCTTCACCTCCATAATCCTTTTCATTTTTTGTTTCATATTTATTACGGTGAAGACAGTCACCAAAACTCTATCAGCAAGCAGCTCTCAACATGCCTCCCGCAGTTACTGTTCCGACCAGCTCAGTCCACCACCCCAAAGACCTAGACCCTTCTTTCCTCTTTTCTGGTGAACAACTAATATACACGTAAACTATCATTCCTTCTTCAAACTAACAGTGACAAATGGTTGGATTGAATCTGATTTGGATGGGTTAAATATGATTGGATAAAATAATGGTTTGGATTACAATCTATCTAAATATAATATGAGCAAATGTGATTTGGGCAAAATGATTTTAACCCATTTAAATATGTTTGTTTTTCAAACAAAAAAAAAAGTTACCCCTCCACACAAACACTCGCACCCCCTAGGGCACCCCCCCCCAAACTTTTACCAACCTGCCCCTAAAACTTTTTTGTTTTTTCCAAAAATATATTTTAAAAAATTGTCCCCTACCCCGTGCACCTCCATCTCGCGTCCCCCCACCTTCTATCAACCTACTTCTAAAAAAATTTTGTTTTTCAAAAACAAAAAAATAATCTATATTTTTTTTAAAAAAAAATTACCCCCCCTCCCGTGCACTCCCTACCCCCCCTTCTATCAACCTACCACTAAAATTTTTTTGTTTCCCATAAAACAAAAAAAATTATTTTTCAAAAAACAAAAAAAGGGAAAAGGATCAAAATTACTCCTCAACTTTGTTTATTTGTTGAGTTTACCTTTGCTGTTAAAAGCAAGTTACTTTTACCCATGTCGCCAATAAACTTAATTAATATAACCCTCTTTTGATGGAAACCCCAAATCAGTAAAAGTTATCCGATTTTACTTAAATTATCAAATTTTAACCCGATTTAACTCACTTAATGATATAACCCATTTCTATTACCCAAATCAACTTTGTTTTCACTTTTATGATAAATTGAGCCTTCCATAAGCACCAAAACAATTTAGTCACCAACTTAGGTTATGTGCCTCTTCATCAGTAATTGACCCAAGCGACAAGTGCACATGTAGCCAATTTTGGGACCTCTATTAAGGTATAGTTGAACTTTACGAACTTCTGGAAGTTTAATTACTTCAGAATTCAATTAAAGTTTTGGGTAAAAAAGAAGAAGATATGTTCAAGTATAAATCTTGCAAGCAAAACATAAGACGTCATTGTAATTCACTACTCGAAAAAGTAAAAGGAAAGAACAACAGATTGATTTTTAGGAGTTACATTGATCTAAACTGAGTCTGCTAATATGAAGGAAGAAAAATTTTATATGTACAATGGTAAAAAGATTCTCATTATCAAATGTGTCTCACTACTCGGAGAGGGTGGTGGTTTTGGCGGTGATGGTGAAGGAGATCTCGGAGAGGTGGCGACTTTGGTGGTGGGGGGAAAAACAAAGTTGATTTGGGTAAAAGAAATAGGTTATATTATTAAGTGGGTCGGGTTGAGTTAAAATTAGGTAATTTAAGTAAAATCAGATAATTTTAATTAATTTGGGTTTTCCATCTAAGGAGGGGTATATTTTTTAAGTTTATTCACGACATGGGTAAAAAACTTACTTTTAACGGCAGGGATAAAATCAATCAATAAAACAGAGTTGAGGGGTAATTTGACCCTTTTCCCAAAAAATAAAATAAAATTTACCCCCTCCCCACCTTCCACCAAAAAACCCCTAATTTGTTTTATTTTCCAAAAACAAAAAAAAATCTATTTTTCAAAAAAAAATAAATATACCCCTTCCCCTGGCACCCCCTGACCCCAGCCTCACCTTCCACCAATGGACCTCTAAATTTTTTTATTTTTCAAAATAAAATAAAATCTGTTTGGTGGATATGGATTCATATGGACTGGATATAGATTCTCATGTTAACTCATTTTGTCCATATTTATATGAGGTTAAATAAGTTGAAGACCATATTGACCCATATAAGAGAAAGAAAGAAAATATGAGCGATCCGTTTAATTTAATATGGACAAAATGATTTCATTTTACTTATCTGGGCTGAAATTGCCACCCCTACTCCAAACCCATCTAAAAAATCACCCAAAAAGCCAACGGAGCAGTGAGCTTCAAGGTCTTCCAAGTTCCAGCAACCGGACGAGCAGCCAACGACCATCAAAAACCCATTTTCCCAACCCAAAACCCCATCACGTTACTATATTTTCTCAGACCCCTCACTCTCTTGTATTCTACCTCACGCTACCTGACTCAAAACCTCTTTAGTTTTCCATTTTCCGACATCATCTCCGGTGAGGAGTTCAAAGCTCCGATGAACGGGAGCTAAACAACGAATCAGACCTGCTACTCCCTTCCCCTTTCGCTTTCACGATTTCTTTTTGATTTTTTGCAGCTTTCACGTGAAGAGAACTCAAAATCCAGGGGAGGACCTAGACTATATGAAGGGGATGCATGCACACCCGCTAACTTTCGAAAAAATCATATATATATATGTATATCTATTTTTAAAAACTGGTTGAAATTATGATATAACTAACAAAATATAAAATTTACCTTGTGCAATTGGTAGAAACAAAAGATTCCACCATGTAGACCATGGTTTGAATCCTACTAAAGTTTATTTTTATTATTTTTATTTTATTTTAAATTTAGCTTAGACCTCATATTTGAGCTATGCTTATATTGGTGCACCGAAAATCTTTGAATTCAGGGTTCGCCTCTGTTGAAACCAACAACAAACCAGACCCACTGCTCAAACATCGCTCCTTTGTTCTATGGATGCACCTATCTTCGACAAGCCCAAGCTTCGAGTTCCGCAAGAACCAGAAAACAACAACTCCACCACACAACCATTACAAACCCCAGTGGCCCTTTTCTCATTCTTTCCATTTTAGTACATAAGCTTTTGTCTGTTAAATAGTTTTACTCACTGTTGGATTCTGATTGGTTATCATTTATTGTTGTTTTGGTGTTGTTATTGTCAATGTTATTTGATATTTGCAGAAACTATTTTTGATTATTTCTGCATATATCAAATGATATAGATGAACTTTTGAACTTGCCAGTGAATAACTATGGTTTTGATTTCAATATGCTCGACTGTTAGATTTATTTTTGTTTCACATATTTTCTATTTGTTTATTTAGATTAATTTCACTTGCTATTTTTCTTCTCTTTTTTTCCCCGTAAATTATGTGTATTTTGATTAGTTATTACCTGCTGGGTATTGCATTTGTTCTATGTTTTGTTATACTTTTATTAATTTCATTTAATTTTATGTCTTAAGTATATCATGTTTAATGACCAATGATAAAAAATTTCTGTCGATTTTGTAGGCCTTCCAAATATTAAAAGATGGAAATTTAGTTTAATTACATATATTTTGTTTGGTAAAATTGGCCGATGAAGAAATTACCGTCGATTTTCAAGATCTCCTATGTTAATAAGACATTTTTTTAAAGTTATTATTT
The DNA here is from genome assembly GCA_027705065.1 of Solanum peruvianum. Classification (NCBI taxonomy): domain Eukaryota; kingdom Viridiplantae; phylum Streptophyta; class Magnoliopsida; order Solanales; family Solanaceae; genus Solanum; species Solanum peruvianum. The sequence goes on along the minus strand of JAKWJD010001757.1, from coordinate 11,284,305 downwards.
GATTCATTCATATTTTATTTATTGATAACACTTTTACTAAGTGCTTTTACAGGTACCAAGAGTTGTTTCTCATTGAAACTATTTGAATGAAGTTCATATTACACTTTTTATTCAATATTCTGTATATATTTATTGACGTTAGGCCAATTTTAGGCCGTTTTTTATATTATCTTATTTTATTACTTGTTTATATTACATGTTTATTATACATGTGTATCGTTGTTATCTCTCCTTCTCAATTTGAAAAAAATGAATTCAGTTGGGAACCACAATTATGGATTTCAAAGGATTCCTAACCCCTTTCATTCTAAACAACTTGAACTCCATACTTAGAATTTTTTTGGTTTCGTAGATTTTCTTTTAGTTTTGGTTTCGTAGATTTTCTTATAAGTTAATCTGTTAATTGGTTTCCTAATTTTTCTTAAAATTAGGTGGCGACTTACTCTAACACTTTAAATACTTTATAATTACCATTTTCTAAAATTCCTTTTAACCATTAAATTGAATTACTATTTTTACTTGAGTCACCGTGACGTTGCACCCTCTCACAGAATATTAGCAATCCAAACAAATTAAATATAGTGAAGGGTTATCTAATAGATTCAAAGTACAAAAGTCTAGAGGCACATCATAGAAACACCCCAAACAGATGTGGTTGGCTCAGAAGTGTCCCCCCCCCCCAATAAAGCTAGTACAAGGATCTGCGTAGTACACTTGTTACTTGATAGGGAACCGTAAGGATATAGTTAAATTATCAATTCAAACTCTCACACAACTAACAATAACTAATAAACTAATAATATTTAAAACTCAAAATTAATACATTTACATAGATAAATGAAACATCAAGGATTTAAAATTAGCTAACTAAAAGACACACAACAATTGAACAATTAATAAAACTAACAAAGAATAAACAACTAATAAATAGTAAATAATTTCTAGAAATGAAGGAAGACTGCAATATTTTAGGCTACGCTTTTTGACTCTCAAAAACATATTTTTAGGGATGGCCTAAAGATGTGTAAGCTTGACTTTAGATCTCGATTTTCAAGTGTTGTCATTCCATCTACACATGATTGGCAAGGCCGTTGAAGTAAGAAGGTCATACTTTGTAGCCTCTTATTAGCAACATTTTTATTTGATAAAACTATACTTTCAAGTGTGACCTTTGTTTTGTTATTGTTCACACTCTAAATTGTAACCTTTATACCTCTTATACAACAAACTTATAAAGTTTAAAATTTTATTATGTACATATTGCAGCTTATAATAAATAAACCATAAAATTGATGTTCCTGTAACCATATTTTGAAGTGTGACAACATTGTCTAGAATTTGTATAGCCTAGAATTTCTAATTGAAGAATAATATTTTTGGTTTGCATACTAATTAGGATTTACAGTAATTGACATATTCAAGAGTTGTTGTCATGCCGCGAGCCTACACCCTGGACGTGTGTCACGAACCTACCTAAAAGTTAGAAAATCTTTAAGTCTCCACACGGTGTGCTCGACTTCTGGGAGGTATTATACAGCCCTTAGGCATCATTCATCACATATATATATATATATATATATATATATATATATATATATATATATATGAAAAGTAGTGCACAATTAAAACTTTTCACAACAATAGTTCAAATCTCTTTTATACAAACATAAGAAAGACTAAGTCTCTTTGTATCCATCTTCGGCACATGAATATCATAGGGTCACAACCCATACATCATTTAAAAGGAAATACTAAAGTCTAATACAATGTCTTTGGAAAGGAAAACTAAACATAACTATGTCCTCGAATCATATGAGGACATACCAACTTGGCTTGAGAGAATGCTATTCCCAAGATTCACTTCCAAGAGACTCTTCACTTGCCACCTAAACTTGTAGAGTAAACAACATATGAAATTATTACATTGAATGCACTAAAATATGGTGACATGCAATAAAACCATGCTAAAACAGACATTTACTTATAACATGCTTTTCATCTTCGAATCCTACTCATCCCATGTATAGATAGCTTCCCATTCCACTACTTACACATTGTAGAACTTCTCCAACACTAGAATGCATCCCACATGATAAGAATAGGCATTAACCGACATAGACAATACTAGCCAGGTATGTAATTCGAACTCTACCCTACTCCGAGGGAGGGTGTTCTACTTGCCAAGGAAAAATAGAACACCTCCCATGTTGACACATGGTTTAGGAATATCAAGGGTTTTTTGGTACTCTAGTCTCATCATAAGTAGTGTCAGTACCACAAGCATATTCACTCGGTGCTTAGCCTTAGTTCTCATAGAGCAAGTTGAGTTAAAGTAAGGAATATGAAAAGCTACCATATTTTAGTCTTACTAAATAATAATACCTCTACCAAGGATAACTCAATGACTTTCTTAAATATGGTTGCTGTCACATCCGAGTTTACCCCCTAGATGTAACTGGCGTCGTAGTCCTTTTTAAGGACTAAGACTAGCCTCTTAGTCTCATGTCGTTACATTCATAGGTTGAAAAATGCGGAAAAATTAAAACTTTCATTATAACTACTTTGAGGTTTACATAGACCTCTACATACACATAATATATAATTGTATAGAGTATACATAGACCCTTCGTATAAGAAGGTTACATAACTTTCTACTTTTATTGCACATACACATATATAAGATAGAAAAATTGTCTCAAAGATTGTCTCATCTCATGCCATCTAAACGATTATCACAATATGGGCAGCCCTTACATTAATTCAACAAGACCACATATAGGCTATACAAAAGTATAGTATTCAATTGAAAAGGAAAGAAATTAAAGAGTCTTTAAGCTCATGACAAGTCCGTAAGATTGATAGTGGCATTAACATCAGAAGTTGAGGACCTACCCTACTTGGATGAAGTGAAGAATCCAAGCCTTCAACAATATCACCTTCCAAAATCTTTAATGATCGGAATATAAAATGTTTGGGAAAATGGAAGAAAATGGGGTTAGTACTCCATATGTACTAAGTATAAGACCTTATGCACATATACAAGCAAAACATGCTAAAAAGGGACTTTTAGTCAAAATATGCCATTTTAACCTTTAAAGAACCTAATGCAAAGCCAAGCAAGTCATATCAACCAACCAAACATGCTTACTAGCTCAACAAGTAATACGTATTCCAACATACTTGAAACCATGATTTACTACAAACCCTATAACAAGGAATAACATCACAAGAATGAATAAGAGTCAATCATATCATAATAAGCATGACAACTGCTCATGAATTCTTATCAAGTCAGCAAGTGCAATTACCAAGAAAAACCCCATAACCTCACTCAATCAAGTAGCCTCAACAAGAAACCATAACATAACATTTTGACTACATTTCATCTTATATTAATATTATAACCCAAGGCATACTCATAAGTGAACTAATCAACATATAGTATCAACAATGTGCCAAGGTCATCATATATATATATATATATATATATATATATATATATATATATATATATATATATATATATATATATATATATTATATATATATATATATATATATATATATATATATATATCTATATATATATATATATCTATCTATATATCTATATATATATATATATATATATATATATAATAGGTGTCATAAGTATAAACACTGTTTCCGAGTCTTTTTTTTTAAAGAATATGGGTTATTTAGAAGGTTTAAGAACCAAATGTCCAAAGACGTCTGGGAAGTTGGTTCACCGAGGTGTTGGTGTGCCTTAGCCTTTTTACTAACTTTTAGAAGTCAAAAATATACTAAAATGAGTGTAAAGGTATCTAATGGGTGTTGGGAGTAGTTTCATGATTGAAACGTATGTGTGCGACTCGCCAAGGACCAACCAAGGGCCCTCGAGAAGAACCCCTGCAGTTTAATGCAGCACTGACTGTCAGTATGCATCAACGGGAAGACGACAGTCCGTAAGTGGCCTGACGAAGCGTCGAAGGCCACCGTCGTCCCTCACTAAGAAAGATTGTGAAGGCCCTTGTTTACCTAGATACTGTTACACTCGACGGTAGGTGACAACGGGGCGTCGAGGACACCGTCATCCCATACCTATAAAAAATTGGAGAAATCCCTCACCTGCAAAGTCTCTGACAGAGACAACGGAGTGCAGGACGGATGGGGTTGTCCATTGACCCGCCGATAGACCGTCGACGAGGTCTCGTCGGTGAGGGTCGAATTTCACTGATGAATTTTAAATGATATCATTTAATGAATTAAGTGGTTTAGGTGTTAGTTAGTTATTAAAGGGAAACCAATTATGTTAATTAATCCCCTCTGTAAATACCCTTAACCCTCATTAACCTAAAGACAACTCTCTTCCTTCTCTCTTATTTCTCTCTGTAAATGAACTCACCATTGAAGGCTAGCAAGAACTAGGGTTTGGGGGCTGGAAAAGCATTGATTCTTCATCAAATTGTTGAGAAACATTAAGGTATGAGTTTTATTCACCTTTGAGATCCTTTCCTCAAAGGGTTCCTGCAAAAATGAATTTCAAAAAGTTGAGTTTTCGTATGGGTTTCATTCAATTACGAAATGGAAGTTATGGATTGAGTTGTTAGTGAATTCTAAGGGTTATATTGAGTATATTTACATGTAATTAAACTTGTTTATGATAATTTTTGATGGTTTTGTCAAATTGAAGAACATGATCCTCTATCCCTAACCCTAGGTAATGATCTTGACTTATAATTGTATATTGTTCATTCAATTGAGTTGGTTGTTGATTAGATTACTATCCTATGGTGCTATTATGGTTGAATTAAGATGAACTATAGGCCTATAATGCTAGTTCTTGAGATGTAATTTAGGTTATGGATTATAATGTGAAATTAGCCTATGTATCTTGTGTCAAGTTGTGATTTAAATATGAATTGTGTTATAGAGATGCAATTGGCCTTGTTATTTTATTGATTATTCTTTTGTTATGATGTTACTTCCAAGTTGGGTTGAGTTATGGGTTGATGGTAGGACCTTGATAATAGACTATGTGAAAGACGTGGTAAGTCCTAGAATCATTATCTTTACTTCCAATTGAGATTAATTGTTATTAAGCTATGATATTACATTGGGGTATACCTTATATTAAGATTATAGGATGTTATGATGTTGAATTGAAATGTCTTGACTATTTTGTGAGGTTGGTTAAGGTGTATGTGCTATAAGGATGGTGAAAACTATTAATGTGCCTTAAAATGTTATGAAATGCAAAAGTGTTAACCTCACTTATATGAATTGTGATGAAAGGAGTTAAACTCATACAATTCTTATTGAGCTATTGATGATTATGATTATACAAGGGGTAGACCCTATGGACTAAATTAATTTATGGTTGATAATTAAAGGCTCAAAGACATTTCAAAAAGGGACTCTAGCTTAGCACCGAGTGAAATAGATAGAGGAGTGTCCATTTCCACATAGGAAAGGTAGGAGCACTACATAACTCTTGAGATTGGAGATCATAATGCATGACACATAAAGAGGTTTCCAACTAAATCTCCTAGTTCTTGAACTATGTTGCCCTCATACGAATACTAGCTAGTGGATCCACGTAATTTCTATGTTTTGTTTTCTGGTACTACCTTGACAAATAGTCCGCCTTCTTTTGGTGTATGGTTTTATGAAACCGGATTCCACACTAGCTCATGTGGTCTATGTCAGTTAGGGCAAGATGTTCCCAAAAGTTAAAACGAATTAAAGGACTTGAACTCTAACTTAGATAACCTAAGGGGTCTAGCTTAGTATAGGTAGGGGTATGAGACTCTACTTAGACATTTTAATAGTTAGTCTTGAGGGGAGTCTTAGGAGGAGGTTCTTATATGTTTATGTTATGATAATATATGATGTGATATATATATATATATATATATATATATATATATATATATATATATATATATATATATATATATATACATACATACATACATATATATATATATATGATGACCATGTCATATTTTTGATACTATATGTTGATTCGTTCATTTATGAATATGCCTTGGGTTATAATGATAATATAAGATAAAGTTGTAAGCCTAAATGCCATGAAATGTGAAGTTTGACAGTGGTCATGTTTTCTTGTTGAGGATACTTGATTGAGTAAGGTTATGGGGCTTTGCTTGGTCATTGCACTTGTTGACTTAATAAGAACTTGTGAGTAGTGTCTTGCTTATTATGATATGCTCAACTATTATTTATTCTTGTGATTTTATTCCTTGATGCTAGGGTTGTAGTATCTCATGATTTTAAGTGTGTTGGGATAAGTGTTACTTGTTGGGATAGTGAGCATATTTGGTTGATTAGTATGATTTACTTGACTTTGTATTAATCCCCAAAAGGGGTAAAATAACATGTTTTAATAAAAAGTCCTTTTTTAGCATGTTTTACTCGTGTATGTGCATAATATCTCATACTTAGTACATGTGGAGTATTAACCCCATTTTCTTCCCTTGTCCTAAATATTTTAGGTTCCGGTCGTTGAAGTTGATTTGAAGGAAGACTTGGACATTCTATCATCCAAGTGGTAGGTCCTCATTTTCCCCGAGAACGATGTAAATATTACTTTTGCGAAGTTACTTAATTACTACAACTTTTGTATTGACTCTATTTCCTATTTGAGATAAACTTGTATAAAGCCTATATGTGGCTTACTTTTATTGATGTAGGCTATGCCCAATGTTACTGTCCTTGTTTGGATGGTTTATGAGATGAGACGAATTTGAATGACTTAATAATGAAGTTTATAATGTTAGTTGATGATTTTAAGTTTAAAACTTTAGTGAAATCATGTTAAATCTTTTCATCTAATGTTGGCTTAAGAATTGGGTTAAATGAGCTTAAATTGGTTGTCTTTGATCTTTGATTTCTTATTGTTGTTATTGTTGTTTTGATACTGCCCAAACGTTATAGGTGATGAAAGCTTGGATTAAAGAGTAAGATAGTTATGTTGTTTAGTTTCAATTTTGAAATGCTCTTGAGTTGTATGGTCCACCTTCTTGGTGGCGGTGTTCATTTGAATTGTATGAATGTGAAGTTACTTGTTTATTGTGAATGAGGCCATGAAGGCTTTTTATGTGAAATAAGATGAAAATGATGCTATTCTTGCTAAATGTGTCTTATAAGTCTATTATGTGAAATAGGCTAGAGAGTATGCTTAAATGAAGTTATTCTTGTTAATTTTTTTTTATGAAGCTTGTTATGGGAAGTATGTTAAAGATTATGTCTAAAGAACTTATATGATTGTATGAAGTGTGTAAAGTGTGTGATGTGATGAATGAAGGTCTAAGCATGTATAGAAGTTAAGTGTAAATGAGATGAATCTTATGTGCCAGGTGTGGTCACATGTACATACACACTCACACTTGAATGAATGAATAAAGCTAAATTAAGTCCTAAAGGGGAGTTTTGGGGTGACACTCTTCATGAGTTGATATGAAGTGTGTAGTAGTAACCCTACTGCATCCCATGAGCTTTCTAAGATAGGTTAGATGATGAATGCCCTTCGTGAGTTGAGATGTGGTGTTCACTAGTTATCCTTAACATATAGTTTTAAAGTGTTTAGAATCTGTGGGGGTTATGTATAGCACCGAGAGAATATGAATAAGAGGAGGTTACACTTCGTGAGTTGAGATGTTGTATTCCAATGTACCACTTAAGATGAGTACTCCGCGTGAGTAGAGAATGAGTTACTTAGTAGCAATCTCCTTATGCCTTAACTATGCGCTCACATAGGTGTAGCTATTTGGAAAGCCATGTAAAATCTAAAAAGAATGACCTTACTCTAGGAAAGTGAGGATCCCTCATTCGATAGGGGTTAATGTCGGGATTCCATGTTTAGATCTCATGGTCTATGTCGGTTAAGATAACCCTCCACAAAAGAAATGATTGAACTAAGTCTTCTAAAAGAACGTACTACTTAGGGTAGGTGGTGGTATGGGACTCTATCTACTCATTGCACGAGGTAGGACCTTTCAAAAGGAAAGACTTGGTGACAAACCTTTTAAAAGAATGTACTACTTAGGTTAAGTGATGGTATGGGACGCTATCTATTCATTGCACTAAGTAAGCATTCCGAAAGGGAAGACTTTGGTGGTTTGTTGGGTGTCTTTTAATGTCTTTCCATTGATTGAGAGGCTTGTTTTTCCTGAGTTGAGTAAGTCGAAAGGGATAGTCTTGAGGATTGCCTTGGTGTGTATTGAAGGAGGCATATGCATACTTTCTTCAGGTCTTACCTTAGTGAGTCTTATTATAATCCCGAGGTAGGGAAACTCTTACAGAAAATGAGTTCACTTTCTCTTTCGCTTGGCCTTGGAAGTCCACTCATTTAGAATAGGATAGTTCATTGTGAATGCGTTAAATGATTCATTGTTAAGGTACAATTTTTTTCACTATAATGTTAGTTAAAGCTCACTGTAATGTGGTTAGAAATGATGTTTATAAGCATGTTTAATATTAGAGAAGGTAGTCCCTCCATGAGTGAAGAAATGCAAGTGATATTGAATATGTGAAGTTTTGCAAAGTTGCTTGTGCTTAGTGATATTCACAGTAAGTTTTAAATTCTTGAAGTTTTGCAAAGAGTTGCTTATGTTGCTAAGTGTTTGAAAATGTGAAATGATGCTCCTTGCTTGTTGATGCTTATTTTGAGTTTTTGAGCCTTGATTGTAATGTTTTGTGTGATGCTAAGTGAGTCCTTGTTGTTCTTAAAGTTTTAGTGTGATTTGAGGACAAATATTGTTCCAAGTGGTGGAGAATGTAACGCCCTAAAATGAACTAAGGTGAACTAGAGCCTCGTGAGTGTTTCTTGAGTAGATTTGTCGTAAAAAAATGAGTTAATTTAGTTTTCTTAGTCAATGTGTGAAGTTGTGTTAAGTTTGGAGGTCAAATATCCAAGAACGTCCATGACGTTTGGAAGGTGTGCCTTAGATAGTGCTTGTGTGTCTTGATGTGTTTGAGTGAGTTTTACATGTTCGTTTTAATAACAATTGATGTGGGATGTTGCTAAGGCCTAGAGGACTTAGTTTAAGGGTTTAATGTCTAGGCACGACCCCACCTACGACCCACAAGGGGCCCTAGATGAAGGGCCCAAGACTTGGCAACAAGCTGCCAAAGCAGTGGCCAAACGAGGACCCTAAGGACTGTCCATTGGTCCACCAATGGTCCGTCGACATAGGGCGTCGATTGTCCCTACAAGTCAAGATGGACAGGCTCCATTGGATCTAAGTGTCGACCAATGATACCCCACCTATGGTGCACAGACGGTTCGTTGGTTAGGTGTCGTCTGTGAGGGGTTCAAACACTGTAAATTTTCTGCCAAGGCTTGGGGTGTTTGGTAAATTGACACCAAGTCTTTATGACCTTAAGAAGTTAGTTTTAGAGTTTATTAGGTATATTAAATTGTTTTGAACCCTAATACCTAATTTTAGACCCTCTTCCTAAAACCCAAAACCCCTCTCTCTTAGAATTCTCTCTGAAGTCTCCATGGAAGCTAGAAGTCAAGAAGTGCTAGGAGGGCTGTTGGTGGTCGTTTACTCATACAAAATCATCGGTATTTCTTCAATGTGAGGTATGATATCCATCCTTGAACTCTCTTCCATTCAAGGAGTCCCTTCTTATGAATTTTCAAAATGGGCTTTCAACCCTAGTTTCTAAAATCTTCAACTCCAAATATGGGTCTTGCATGAAAATGTTTTGAATGACTTAATAATGAGGTCTCTAATGTTAGTTGATTATTTTAAGGTTAAAAATTTAATGAAATCATGTTAAAGCTTTTCATCTAATGTTGGCTTAAGAAATGGGTTAAATGAGCATGAACTGGTAGTCTTTGAGCTTTGGTTTCCTATTATTATTATTGTTGTCAAGATACTGCCCAAAGGGGTTTATTATGGTGAAATATTGAGAAATTGGTTATATGTGATGAAATCTTGGATTAAAGGGTAAGTTGTTTAGTTTCAATTTCGAAATTCTCTTGAGTGATATGGTCCACCGTCTTGGTGGCGGTGTTTATATGAATTGTATGAATGTGAAGTTACTTGTTTATTGTGAATGAGACTAGGAAGGCTTGTTATGTAAAATAAGATGAAAATGATGTTATTCTTTATAAATATGCCTTATGAAGCTATTATATGAAATAGGCTAGAGAGTATGCTTAAATGAAGTTATTCTTGTTAAGTGTTTTATGAAGATTATTATGAGAAGCATATTAAGGATTATGTCTAAAGAACTTATATGATTGTATGAAGTGTTTAAAGTGCGTGATGTGATGAATTAAGGTCTAAGCATGTATAGAAGTTAAGTGTAAATGAGATGAAGCTTATGTGCAAGGTGTGCTCACATGTACACACACACTCACACTTGAATGAATGAATAAAGCTAAGTTATGTCCTAAAGGGAAGTTTTTGGGGAGAACACTATCACTGAATGAGATGGAGTGTTTAGTAGCAACCCCACTGCACCCATGAGCTTTTTAAGATAGGTAGAGGATGAATTTCCTTTGTAAGTTGATATGTGGTGTTCACTAGTTATCTTTAACCTATAATTTTAAAGTGTTTAGAATCCGTGGGGGTTATGTCTAGCACCGAGAGGATATGCAGAAGAGGTGGTTACACTTTGTTAGTTGAGATGTTGTATTCAAATGTACCTCTTGCGATGAGTACTCCTCGTGAATAGAGAATGAGTTACGTAGTAGCAATCTCCTTATCCCTTAATATGCGCCCACATAGGTGTAGCTATTGGGAAAGCCATGTAAAAGCTAAAAAGAATGACCTTAATCTTGTAAAGAGAGGATCCCTCATCCTATATGGGTTAATGTCGGGATTCCATGTCTAGCTCTCATGGTCTATGTCGGTTATGCTAACCCTCCACAAAAGAATTAATTGAACTAAGTCTTCTAAAAGAACGTACTACTTAGGGTAGGTGGTTGTATGGGACGCTATCTACTCATTGCACTAGGTAGGGTCTTTTGAAAGAGAAGACTTGGTGCCGAACCTTCTAAAAGAATGTACTACTTAGGGTAGGTGGTGGTATGAGATGCTATCTACTCATTGCACTAAGTAGGCATTCCGAAAAGGAAGAGTTTGGTGGTTTGTTGGGTGCCTTTTGATGTCTTGCCATTGATTGAGGGGCTTGTTTCTCCCGAGTTGAGTATGCCGAAAGGGGTAGTCTTGAGGATTTCTTTGGTGTGTATTGAAGGAGGAATATGCATACTTCCTCATGTCATATCTTAGTGAGTCTTAGGATAATCCCGATGTAGGGAAACTATTACGAAAAATGAGTTCACTTTCTCTTTCGCTTAGCCTTGGAAGTCCACTAATTTAGAATAGGATAGTTCATTGTGAATGCTTTAAATGCTTCATTATTAAGGTCCAAATTTTTTCACTATAATGTTAGTTAGAGTTCACTATAAGTTTTTGGAAGTTACTGTAAATGCCTCTTTTTGGTTAAAATTATGTGAGTTCTTCTTTAAGTGCTAAATGATGGTTCTCAAGTTTAAATGCTTGTAAATTATTGAATTTTGGTACTTAATTTGGCATGAAATGTTATTTTACCAAAATTTCCATTTTTGCATGTTTTTGCATATGCCATACTTAGTACATTATTTGTACTAACCTCATACTTTTCTATACTATCTAAGTATAGGTGTGAAGCAAGGTTGAAGTCTAGAAGGCAAAGCTTGGGAAAGTTCCTCTCAAGACAAAGTGTGTCTTCATATATTCGAGGGCATAATTTCTATCTTATTAGTTTCCTTATGTTAAGACTTATGAGGTATTTCATTTCAATGTAAAGGGCCGTGTCCCTAGGTTATTTATGTCGTGTCTTTAAGTTTGACACTTAATTATTTATGAAAGATTTCCTTTTTATTAATTTATTCGTGAAAAGTTTTAATTCTGCACTACTTTTTCATGTCTTATGTAATGAATGATAGTTAAGGTCTTGTACAAGACCCCAAAGGGTCAAGTACGCTTGGTCACGAAACGAGGGTCTCCCTAACTTCTAGGGGGTGCTTTCGGGTCGTGACACTTCTTTACATGTACAAGGTCATATATTAGTTATACTTAAAAAGGGTACCATCTTAGGACTACCGACCCTAGTCTTTCACTCAACATTAGTTCATACACATACATGATAAAGGTGGTTAAGCCTTCTACATCAAAATTTCACATTCACATAACTTGCATGTGTCAAGTAGAGGGACAACTTGGCTGACTCTCGAGAGCCATTGTTGGTTCTCAAAGGAACCCTCGATCTGGCTGACTACTTAGAGGAAGATTTAACTCAAGCAAATTAAATGCTTTTAAGAAAAAAATGTAACACAAATGTATCAAATACTCATTTAAGCTAGAAATAATATCCACAAAAGACTTTAAGGAAAGAAATTCTTAAAAACAACTCAACTCTAGTTATCTAAGAAGCCTGTAAGTTAAACATGGACATAAAGACAAAAACCCTTGGTGCCTCAAAGTAAATATTGAAATGAAAAAAGAGGCCGTCTGAAATTCAAGGATGTCATGACCCGAGAGTATACCCTAGAATAAATGCTATTCTCAAGTCGTAATGTGGGGTACTTGACATCTCGTAAGTCTTGCATAAGCCCGTTAGACACCATTCATCAAATATATATATGAAAAGTAGTGCGAAATTAAAACTTTTCACAACAACCTTTCGAATCTCTTTTATAGAAAACATAAGAAAACTATGTCTCCTTGTAGCCATCTTAGACACATGAATATCTTTGGGTCACAACTCATACTTTATAAAAATGAAATACTAAAGTCTATTACTGTCACATCCGGGTTTTCCCCCTAGGTGTAACTGGCATCGTCGTCCTTTTGAAGGACTAAGACTAGCCTCTTAGTCTCATGTGATTACATTCATAGGTTGAAAAATGCAGAAAAATTTAAAACATTCATTATAACTACTTGGAGGTTTACATGGACCTCTACATACGCATAATATATATCCATATTGAGTATACATAGACGCTTTGTATAGGAAGGTTACATAGCCTTCTATTTTTATTGAACATACATATACGTAAAATATAGAAATAGTCTCAATGATTGTCTCATATCATACCATCTAAACGATTATCACAATATGGGCATAGCCCTTACATCAATCCAACAAGACCATGTATAGGTCATAGAAAGTACAATACTCAATTAAAAAGGAAAGGAATGAAAGAGTCAATAAGCTCATAAAAAAATCCGTAAGCTAGAGGATGACATTGCCCTCAAAAGTTGAGGAACTACCCTACTTGGATGGAAGAAATAATCCAAGCCTTCAACAGTGTCGCCTTCCAAACTCTTCAACCACCGAAACCTAAAATGTTTGGGAAAAGGGAAGAAAATGGGGTTAGTAGTCCACATGTACTAAGTATGTAATCTTATGCACATAAACAAGCAAAACATGCTAAAAAGGGACTTTTAGTCAAACAAGCCATTTTACACCTTTAGGGACTTAATGCAAAGTCAACTTAGTCATATCAACCAACCAAGCGTGCTTACTATCTCAACAAGTAATACTTATCCCAACATACTTGAAACCATGATTTACTACAACCCTAACATCAAGGAATAATATCACAAGAGTGAATAAGAGTCAAACATAACATATTAAGCAAGACAACTACTCACAAGTTCTTATCAAGTCAACAAGTGCAATGACGAAGCAAAGTCCCATAACCTCACTCAATCAAGTATCCTCAACAAGAAAACATAACCAATGTCCAACTTTACATATCATGGAATTTAGGTTTACATTTCATCATATATTAACATTTTAACCCAAGGAAAATGCGTAACTGAACTAATCAACATATAGTATCAACAATGTTCTATGCTCATCATATATACATCATATATTGTCATAGCATCAACATATATAAAAACTCCTCCTAAGACTCCCCTCAAGACTAACTAGTGAAATGTTTAGGTAGAGTCCTATACCCCTACCTAGATCAAGCTAGACCTCTTAGGTTATCCAAGTTAGAGTTCAAGTCCTTTAATTCGTTTTAACTTTTGGGAACATCTTTCCCTAACTGACATAGACCACATGAGCTAGTGTGGAATGCGGTGTCATAAAACCCTATGCTGAAAGAAGGAGGACTACTTGCCAAGGTTGTACCAAACATAAAGCATAGCAACTACGTGGATCCACTAGCTAGTATTCCTATGGGGGAAACATAGTTCAAGAACTAGGAGATTAGTTGGGACCCTCTTTATGTGCCGCGAATTATAGTCTCCAATCTCAAGAGTAATGTAGTGTTCCTATCTTCCCTTTGTGGGAAGGGACACTCCTCAATGTAGTTCACTCGGTGCTAAGGTAGACTCCCTCTTTGAAATGCCTTTAAGCCTTTAATTATTAATCATAGTTAAGGCCATACGGTCTACCCCTTGTATAATCATCATCATCATCAATAGATCAATAATAATTTTATGAGTTTGATCCCTTTCATAACAATTCATATAAGTGAGGTTAACACATTAGTATTTGATAGCATATTAAGGTACTTTGACAGTTTTCACCATCCTTATATCACATACACCTTAATCAACCTGACAACATAGTCAAGCAATTTCAATTCAACATCATACCACCCTATAATCCTAGTATGGCATACTCCAATGTAATATCATGACATAACAACAATTAATCACAATTGGAAGTAAAGATAGAGATTGTAAAACTTACTAAATCTTCCTCATAGTCTCTCACCAAGGTCTTATCATCAACTCATAAATCAAGCCAATTTTGGGAGTAACATCATCAAACAGTGATAACCAATAAGATAACAAGGCCAATTGCATCTCTGTAACACAATTCAACACTAGATCACAACTTGAGACAAGATACATAGGCTAATTTCACATTACAATTCATAACCTAAATCACATCTCAAGAACTAGTATGATAGGACTATGATTCATCTTAATTTAATCATAATAGCACCATGGATAGTAATCTAATCAATAACCAACTAAATTGAATGATCATAATACAATATAGGTCAAGATCACAACTTAGGGTTAGGGAAGGAGGATCATATTCTTCAATTTAGACCAAACCATCAATAATTACCATAAAGAAGTTGAATTACAAGTCAATCTACTCAATATAACCTAAAGAAATCATCAACAACTCAATTCATAACTTCAATCTCGTAATTTGATGAAACCCATAAGAAAAGTCAACTTTTGTAATCTATTTTGAAGGAACCCTTTGAGGAAAGAGTTTCAAAGGTGAATGGAACCCATACCTTAACGTTTGTCAATAATTTGATGGTGAATTCGTCACTTTCTATCCAGCCAAACCCTAATCCTTACTAGTCTTCAATGGTGAGTTCATGTAGAGAGAGAAATAGGAGAGAATGAATAGAGTTTATTTGTGAGTTGTCTTAATGTTACTGAGGGTTGAGGGTATTTATATTGGGACTTAATCAAATTAATTTGTCTCCATTTAATACCTTACTAACCCCTAAACCAACTAATTAATTAAATAAAATGAATTAAAAACATTCAATTTAGGACCCTCACAGACGAGACCTCGCTTACGGGCCGTTTGTGAGTCGACGGACATTCCCCCCTCCGTCCTGCACTCCGTCATCTTGGTCAGAGACTGTGCAGGTGAGGGGCTTCCTCCAATTGTTTAAGTTTTGGACGATGGCGGCATCGACGTACCGTCGATCCACACACGGACCGTAGCTTGCACCTTTGCACTCCGTCGATGAGTTCAGAGGCTGTGCATGTGAAGGGACCTTCTCAACCTGCCTAAGTGTGGGACGACAGTGGCATAGACGCCCCGTCGATCCACACACGGGCCATCTTCTGTCCCGTCGATGCATACTGCCAGGCTCTGTTGCATCAATGTACAAGGGTCCTCCTCAAGAGCCCTTGGTTGGTCCTTTGGGAGTCGTACCCAAACGTTTCATCCATGAAACAACTCAAACACCTTTTATATAACTTTCCACCAATTTTTGTACATTTGAGACTCCTAAAAGTTAGTCAAATAGGCTAAGGCCTACTAACATCTCTTTGAACTAACTTCCAGGAAGTCATAGACTTTGTTGGACTGTAACGACCTGTTTAGTCGTTTTGAGCAGTGCAGTATTTCTGGTAATAACTGTCTGAGTCGACGGATCCCACGACTGACCGTCACGGGCACGACGGACCGTCGAGGGGGTCTCGTTCCAAAACACTTAGAATTCTGAAATTTGGGTACTGAGATCGACTCTCTGAACTTCGTGACGGAATGGCAGGACGGACCGTCGCAGGCACGACGGACCATCACAAATCTTTCCACATAAATAACTCTCTGAACTTTGTGACGGACCTGCAGGACGGACCGTCACAGTCATGACAGACCATCACAGGTTGCGTAACCCAGACTGGGTCGGATTTCTGTTAAAAGTTTTTAAGGGGCGTTTTGGACTATTCATGCTTATATTTATAAAGTTAGTGAGTTGATGTTAATAATTCAATTACTTAAGGGTTAAAGGAGATAATCTTGAAATAAATAGTGGGTTATTTTATCATCTTTTATACTTAATTATATGACAATTAGGGTAAAAGAAAAAGGGTTTGAATAAGAAAAATAGAAAGAACAAGGAGAGGGAGAAACGAACGAACGAGAGAGAGAAGAAGAACGCAGCTTTGGGAAAGTAGATTGCTTGATCACAATTCTTCGGTGGAGGTAGGTTATGGTTGATACTATCTCATAGTAAACTCTTAATAGTGAATGATATGTGTTGGGTAGTATTATAAAGTTCTCTATATGCTTAATTGTGTGCTTGCATGATGTGATTATGTAATTGTAATGGATTGGGAAGATGAGGCTGTGAATCTTAAATCTTAAATTTACTTTGTTAATGATGATGCCTTGGTATAAAAGAAGGCTTGATGAACTAAAGTAATGAGATTAGAGGATCGGGTGTCACGTTCCGACACCAGGATAGTATATGGATCGGAGTGTCACGTTCCGACACCAGGATAGTATATGGATCGGAGTGTCACGTTCCGACACCAGGATAGTATATCGATCGGAGTGTCACGTTCCGACACCTGGATAGTATATGGATCGGAGTGTCACGTTCCGAAACCAGGATAGTATATGGATCAGAGTGTCACATTCCGACACCAGGATAGTACATGGATCGGAGTGTCACGTTCTGACACCAGGATAGTATATGGATCGGAGTGTCACGTTCCGACACCAGTATTGTAGGGGATCGGAGTGTCACGTTCCAACACCAGGATAGTAGTAGTGGAGCGGAGTGTCACGTACCGACACAAGAGGAATAAAGATAATTAATCTTGAAATATGCTAATATACTCACTCTAAAGAACTAATTCCCAAATGAGTATGGTGTGGAGGCTTGAGTCCTCATAAATGTGATTAGTGTTGTTGCAAATGATTCTTATGCGTGTTGCTATCACCTGTTAAGTATTTGGTTGGTTTTATGTTATTATCTGACATATACTGTTTTCTATTTTGAGTTGGCCGATGATACCTACTCAGTACTTGTGCTTTGTACTGACCCCTACTTGTATTTGATTTTCTTTGTTAATTGTGGAGTGCAGCAAACGTGCCATCGTCTTCAACGCAACCGCAACTCTAGCCAGTCTTCATCACACCAGATTTCAGGGTGAGCTAGTGCTTCTAGCTTGGACTGGATCTTCTTCTTCATGTCTTGATGCCTTGAATTTCTGGCATAGACTAGCTGTTATTTATTTTTAGTTTCTTAGATACTCTTAGTTTTAGTAAATTGAGGATAGATGTTCTTGTGGTGATGACTTCCAGATTTGGGAATAATAGTTGTTGAGTTTTTAGAATTTATTGAATCGATTTTCATTAATGAGTTTAAGTCTTCCGCATTGTATTTTGTCCATTATGTTTGAAATGTTAGGGTTTAGATTGGTTGGTTCGCTCACATAGTAGGATAAGTGTGGGTGCCACTCGCGGCTCGTTTTGGGGCGTGACAAAACTTGGTATCAGAGCATTAGGTTCGTTGGTCTCATCACATAAGAACGAGTCTAGTAGAGTTTTATGGAACGGTAGGGAGACGCCTTTACTTTTCTTGGAGAGGCTATAAGACTTTAGGAAAATTTCATTCTTTCTTTCTTTCTTTCGTACTATTACTTGGATCCAATTGGTATCTAGGTGATTAAAATTGGTATCTGACCACTTCACTCTATTTCGCAGATGGTTAGAACTAGAGCAACAACGGCGCCAGCACCAACACTGGCAAGACAAGGTGCAACTGAGCCAGTCACTGGGGCTGTAGCTCGAGGAGGATTAGTGGCAAGAGGCCGTGGTAGAGGTCGCGGGAGGACGTCCTCTAGAGAAAGAGGACAAGCACCTGGCCCATCTAGTACTAGGGCGGTGACTCCTCCACCGAATGAGGAAGTAGTAAGAGAGGGTGAGGAAGGGGAAAATGAGCAAATGCAGAATGAGGAATTACCACCCCAACCTACCCCAGAGATGATTAATCAGGTTCTTGTTTATCTTAGCGGGTTATCTGATCAAGGCCAGATACCTCCAGTATTTTCTGCACCAGCATCTCAGGTTCAGGAAGTACAAGAGGCAGCTGTTGTGTCTCCCCGCATGGATGCCTCATTGTAAATAGGCACGTTTCCTCGTTTGACTACAGGGCCTATAATGACAAGTGATCAGCATGAACTTTTCAGTAAGTTCTTGAAATTGAAACCTCTAGTCTTCAAGGGTGCTGAATCTGAGGATGCCTACGATTTTCTGGTTGATTGCCATGAGTTACTACATAAAATGGGCATAGTGGAACGATTTGGCGTTGAGTTTTTAACCTATCAGTTCTAGGGAAATGCAAAAATGTGGTGGCGGTCACATGTTGAGTGTCAACCCGCACAGGCACCACCTATGACTTGGGCATCATTCTCTAGCTTATTTATGGAGAAGTATATCCCCCGGACCTTGAGGGATAGGAGGAGAGATGAATTCTTGAGCCTACAGCAAGGCAGGATGTCGGTTACTTCGTATGAGGCTAAGTTTCTTGCATTATCCAGGTATGCCACCCAACTTTGTTTCAGTCCACAAGAACGGATTCGCCGTTTTGTGAAGGGGTTGAGGTCAGATTTGCGGATTTCAGCCTTACAGGTAGCGCCTACAGCAAAATCCTTTCAGGAAGTGGTAGACTTCGTGATAGAGGTGGAGGGAGTGAAGCCAGATGACTTCACCATGGCATCGACATCTAAAAGGTTTCGTTAGGGAGGTGAGTTTAATGGTTCTTACTCCAGAGGGCAGGGTGCAGGAGGTTATCCAGCCCGACCTATTCAGTCTTCACTGCAGGCTGTAGTTGGGGGTCCACCACAGACCAGTCAACATTTCTCTGAGTTTGGAGGTTATCCCCAGACTTCGTCATTCTCACAGAGACCTACGCTTGAATCCAGAGAGTGTTATGGATGTGGGGAGACTGGACACATTAAGAGGTATTGTCCAAAATAGAGTTACAGACCTCCAATAGTCAGAGGTAGAGGTGGTCATGGAAGAGGCCGTCATTCTGGAGGACATGGTGACCGAGATAATGGTGGTCACCACAACGGCCGGGGTGACGGGCAAACTGGAGCCACTACAGCACAACCTGGTAGGGGCAACGGGCAGACAGGTGATAGGGCCCATTGTTACGCTTTCCCCGGGCGGTCTGAAGCGGAGACATCTGATGCTGTTATCACAGGTAATCTTTTGGTTTGTGATTGCATGGCTTCTGTATTATTTGATCCTTGCTCCACATTTTCATATGTAGATTCCTCATTTGCTACTGGTCTTAATTTACATTGTGAATTGCTTGACATGCCTATTCGTGTTTCTACTCCGGTGGGTGAGTCTGTGATAGTCGAAAGGGTATATAGGTCTTTTCTGGTGACTTTTGTGGGGAGCAATACTCATGTAGACTTGGTTATCTTAGAAATGGTTGATTTCGATGTAATTTTGGGTATGACTTGGCTTTCTCCGAATTTTGAAATCTTAGATTGTAATGCTAAAACTGTAACGTTGGCCAAGCCTGGGACAGATCCGTTAGTGTGGGAGGGTGACTAAACTTCCACTCCAGTTCGTATCATCTCCTTTCTTCGTGCTAAGAGAATGGTTAGTAAAGGGTGTTTAGCGTTCTTGGCACACCTCAGGGATGATACTACCCAAGTACCTTCAATTGAGTCAGTTTCGATAGTCCGTGAGTTTCTGGATGTGTTCCCTGCAGACCTTCCTGGTATGCCACCGGATAGGGATATTGACTTTTACATTGATGTGGAGCCGGATACTCGCCCCATTTCCATACCCCCTTATAGAATGGCTCCAGCAGAGTTAAGGGAGTTAAAGGCCCAACTTCAAGAGTTGTTAAGTAAAGGCTTCATTAGACCAAGCGCTTCCCCTTGGGGTGCTCCGATGTTATTTGTGAAGAAGAAGGATGGGAGTTTTCGGATGTGCATAGACTACCGGCAGTTGAACAAGGTAACTATTAAGAACAAGTACCCCATTCCTCTCACTGATGACTTGTTCGATCAGTTACAAGGTGCTTGTGTCTTCTCTAAGATTGACTTGAGATCTGGTTATCATCAACTGAAAATACGGGTAACAGATGTGCCAAAGACTGCTTTTCGAACCAGGTATGGGCATTACGAATTCGTAGTAATGTCTTTTGGTCTTACGAATGCCCCTGCTGCTTTCATGAGCTTGATGAACGAGATTTTTAAGCCATATCTGGATCTCTTTGTGATCGTATTTATTGATGATATACTGATATACTCCAAGAGTAAGAAGGAACATGAGGAGCATTTGAGAATTGTGTTGGAAGTATTG
This sequence comes from Solanum peruvianum, assembly GCA_027705065.1. Lineage (NCBI taxonomy): Eukaryota > Viridiplantae > Streptophyta > Magnoliopsida > Solanales > Solanaceae > Solanum > Solanum peruvianum. The sequence continues at coordinate 11,263,434 of JAKWJD010001757.1, read as the reverse complement.
AGGGAGAAAAGGCTTTATGCCAAATTCTCCAAGTGTGAGTTTTGGCTAGATTCAGTGTCCTTCTTGGGGCACGTGGTTTCTAAGGATGGAGTAATGGTGGATCCTTCTAAGATCGAAGCAGTGAAGAGTTGGGCAAGACCTACTAATGTTATAGAAGTAAGGAGTTTTGTTGGTTTAGCTAGCTACTACCGTCGATTTGTCAACGGATTCTCTTCTATTGCTTCCCAATTGACAAACTTGACTAAGAAAAATGTTCCATTTGTATGGTCGGACGAGTGTGAAGAAAGCTTTCAGAAACTCAAGACCTTGTTGACTACTGCACCAATTCTTACCCTGCCAGTGGAAGGTAAGAATTTTGTTGTTTATTGTGATGCATCCTATTCTAGTTTGGGTGCAGTGCTAATGCAAGAGAAGAATGTAATTGCTTATGCTTTGAGGCAATTAAAGGTGCACGAACGTAATTATCTGACCCATGATTTGGAGTTGGCCGCGGTAGTGTTTGCATTAAAGCAATGGAGAAACTATCTATACGGGGTTAAGTGTGAAGTCTATACGGATCATCGTAGCCTACAATATGTTTTTACTTAGAAAGATTTGAATTTGAGACAGAGGAGGTGGATGGAACTACTGAAGGACTATGATGTCACTATCTTGTATCATCCGGGAAAAGCTAACGTGGTGGCAGATGCGTTAAGTAAAAAAACAGGGAGCATGGGAAGTCTAACTCACTTGCAAGTTTCTAGACGCCCATTGGCTAGAGAGGTGCAGATTCTGGCTAATGACCTTATGAGGTTAGAAGTAAATGAGAAGGGAGGATTTTTGGCCTGTGTGGAGGCAAGATCTTCCTTTCTTGACAAGATTAAGGGAAAGCAGTTTACTGATGAGAAACTGATTCGGATCCGAGATAAAGTGTTGCGAGGAGAGGCTAAAGAAGCACAAATCGATGAGGAAGGTGTTTTGAGAATTAAGGGAAGGGTATGTGTACCCCGCGTTGATGATTTTATTTACACAATTCTTACAGAGGCTCATAGTTCCGGATATTCCATACATCCTGGTGCAACCAAGATGTACCGTGACCTAAAGCAACACTTTTGGTGGAGTAGAATGAAGCGTGAAATTGTTGATTTTATTGCCAAATGTCCAAATTGTCAGCAAGTAAAATATGAACACCAGAGGCCCGGAGGAACACTTCAGAGAATGCCCATTCCTGAATGGAAGTGGGAAAGAATTGCAATGAATTTCGTGGTTGGTCTTCCCAAGACAATGGGTAAGTATGACTCCATTTGGGTAATTGTTGACAGGTTAACTAAGTCTGCTCACTTCATTCCGGTCAAGGTGACTTACAATGCAGAGAAGTTAGACAAACTTTACATCTCGGAAGTTGTTCGATTACATGGGGTTCCACTTTCCATTATATCAGATAGAGGTACGCAGTTTACTTCTAAGTTCTGGAAAACATTGCATGCTGAGTTAGGTACTAGGTTGGATCTTAGTACCGCATTTCACCCTCAGACCGATGGTCAGTCTGAACGAACGATTCAAGTGTTGGAGGATATGCTTCGTGCATGTGTGATAGAATTTGGTGGCCAATGGGATAACTTCTTACCTTTAGCAGAATTCTCATACAATAATAGCTATCACTCAAGTATTGGTATGGCCCCATTTGAGGCACTGTATGGGAGGAGGTGTAGGTCTCCCATTGGTTGGTTGATGCATTTGAAGTTAGACCTTGGGGTACTGACCTTCTGAGGGAATCGTTAGATAAAGTAAAATGCATCCAGGAAAAGCTTCTAGCGGCTCAAAGTAGACAAAAAGAATATGCAGATCGAAAGGTTAGAGACTTGGAGTTTATGGAGGGTGAGCAAGTCTTGCTGAAGGTTTCACCCATGAAAGGGGTGATGCGGTTTGATAAGCGAGGTAAGCTTAGCCCGAGGTATATTGGTCCCTTTGAAGTTCTGAAGCGCGTGGGGGAGGTAGCTTATGAATTAGCCTTGCCCCCAGGACTGTCAGGAGTGCATCCGGTATTTCATGTGTCTATGTTGAAAAGATACTATGGGGATGGAAACTACATCATTCGTTGGGATTCGGTTCTGCTTGATGAGAATTTGTCTTATGAGGAGGAGCCTGTTGCTATTTTAGACAGAGAAGTCCGCAAGTTGAGGTCAAGGGAGATTGCATCCATCAAGGTTCAATGGAAGAATCGGCCGGTTGAAGAGTCCACTTGGGAGAAGGAGACTGATATGCAAGAAAGATACCCACACCTATTTACAGATTCAGGTACTCCTTTTCGCCCTTGTTTTTATTCTTGTGATCGTTCGAGGACGAACGATGGGTAAATTGGTATCTATTGTAACGACCTGTTTAGTCGTTTTGAGCAGTGGAGTATTTCTGGTAATAACTGTCTGAGTTGACGGATCCCACGACGGACCGTCATGGGCACGACGGACCGTCGAGGGGGTCTCGTTCCAAAACACTTAGAATTCTGAAATTTGGGTACTGAGATCGACTCTCTGAACTTCGTGACGGAATGGCAGGACGGACCGTCGCAGGCACGACAGACCGTCACAAATCTTTCCACATAATTAACTCTCTGAACTTTGTGACGGACCTGCAGGACGGACCGTCACTGTCATGACGGACCGTCACAGGTTGCGTAACCCAGACTGGGTCGGATTTCTGTTAAAAGTTTTTAAGGGGCGTTTTGGACTATTCATGCTTATAATTATAAAGTTAGTGAGTTGATGTTAATAATTCAATTACTTTGGGGTTAAAGGAGATAACCTTGAAATAAATAGTGGGTTATTTTATCATCTTTTATACTTAATTATATGACAATTAGGGTAAAAGAAAAAGGGTTTGAATAAGAAAAATAGAAAGAACAAGGAGAGGGAGAAACGAACGAACGAGAGAGAGAAGAAGAACGCAGCTTTGGGAAAGTAGATTGCTTGATCACAATTCTTCGGTGGAGGTAGGTTATGGTTTATACTATCTCATAGTAAACTCTTAATAGCAAATGATATGTGTTGGGTAGTATTATAAAGTCCTCTATATGCTTAATTGTGTGCTTGCATGATGTGATTATGTAATTGTAATGGATTGGGAAGATGAGGCTGTGAATCTGAAATCTTAAATTTACTTTGTTAATGATGATGCCTTGGTATAAATGAAGGCTTGATGAACTAAAGTAATGAGATTAGAGGATCTGGTGTCACGTTCTGACACCAGGATAGTATATGGATCGGAGTGTCACGTTCCGACACCAGGATAGTATATGGATCGGAGTGTCACGTTCCGACACCAGGATAGTATATGGATCAGAGGGTCACGTTCCGACACTAGGATAGTATATGGATCGGAGTGTCACGTTCCGACACCAAGACAGTATATGGATCGGAGTGTCATGTTCCGACACCAGGATAGTACATGGATCGGAGTGTCACGTTCCGACACCAGGATAGTATATGGATCGGAGTGTCACGTTCCGACACCAGGATTGTAGGGGATCGGAGTGTCACGTTTCGACACCAGGATAGTAGTAGTGGAGCGGAGTGTCACGTACCGACACAAGAGGAATAAAGATAATGAATCTTGAAATATGCTAATATACTCACTCTAAAGAACTAATTTCCAAATGAGTATGGTGTGGAGGCTTGAGTCCTCATAAATGTGATTAGTGTTGTTGCAAATGATTCTTATGCGTGTTGCTATCACCTGTTAAGTATTTCGTTGGTTTATGTTATTATCTGACATATACTGTTTTCTATTTTGAGTTGGCCGATGATACCTACTCAGTACTTGTGCTTTGTACTGACCCCTACTTGTATTTGATTTTCTTTGTTAATTGTGGAGTGCAGCAAACGTGCCATCGTCTTCAACGCAACCGCAACTCTAGCCAGTCTTCATCACACCAGATTTCAGGGTGAGCTAATGCTTCTAGCTTGGACTGGATCTTCTTCTTCATGTCTTGATGCCTTGAAGTTCTGGCATAGACTAGCTGTTATTTATTTTTAGTTTCTTAGATACTCTTAGTTTTAGTAAATTGAGGATAGATGTTCTTGTGGTGATGACTTCCAAATTATGGGAATAATAGTTGTTGAGTTTTTTGAAGTTATTGAATCGATTTTCATTAATGAGTTTAAGTCTTCCGCATTGTATTTTGTTCATTATATTTGAAATGTTGGGGTTTAGATTGGTTGGTTCGCTCACATAGTAGGATAAGTGTGGGTGCCACTCGCGGCTCGTTTTGGGTCGTGACATGGACGTTTTTGTTCTTAAACCTTCTAAATGACCTATATTCATTAAAAATACATAGAAACAGTTCTTAGACATCATGACACCTATGTTAGGATTTACTACACGTCTTGAATTTTCAAGGTGTTACAATTACAATGTCTTTGAAAAGAAAAGCGAAAACAATACTATGTCCTTGAATCATGTGAGGACATACCAAGATTTTCTTGAGAGGATGCTATTCCCAAGATTCACTTCAATAGACTTCTCACTTGCCAACTACACCTTTAGAGATAAAACAATACTTAGTGCATTCAATGTACTAATTCAATCCATGCTAAAACGAACATTTACTTTATAACAAGCTTTGTATGCTCTTTTAAAGAAAACCTCATAAAACAAGTATTAGAATCACTTTCACGTCAATCTTCAGATATAAGACACATTTTGAGTAATCGATAATATAATATTATCACCACTTAGAAACCATATAAGCATATAAACCTCCTATCAATGGTTATCCTAAGACTTACTTAAGTAAGGCAAGAATTAACTGCCCATACACCCTCTTCAAGCAAACTTAAGCAATCCTTAAGACTACCTAAAGTAATATAATTCCCTTTTCATCACTTAGACTCTCTACCCAAGGTTAATCTAATACTAACTTGAGTAAGACATGAAGAGACTGCCCATACACCCTCTTCAAGCCTACGTAAGCAATCCTCAAAGCTACACTATACAGGGATAATTTTATTCAACATACATTAATTTAAGTCATTATCACTCATTAAGCCAATTAAGACATATTTAGTCATTTAGAGGACTTCACATATGGAATTACATTGAATGCACTAAGTATGGTGACATGCAATAAAGCCATGCTCAAACAAACATTTACTTTATAACAAGCTTTGTATTCTCTTTTAAAGCAAACCTGACAAAACAAGTATTAGAACCACTTTCAAGTAAATCTTCATATATAAGACACATTGAAAGTAATCGATAATATAACCTATCATCACTTTATAACCATATAAGCATATAAACCTCCTACCAAAGGTTATCCTAAGAATTACTTAAATAAGACAAGAAGAGACCTCCCATACACCCTCTTCAAGCACACTTAAGCAATCCTTAAGACTAATTAAAGTAATATTGTTCCTTGTTCATGACTTAGACTCTCTACCCAAGGTTACTCTAAGAATAACTTGAGTAAGACATGAAGATACCACCCATACACCCCTTTCAAGCCTACCTAAGCAATCCGCACAGCTACCCTAGATATCGATCCTTTTATTCAACATACATTAAGTTAAGTCATCATCACTCATTAACCCAATTAAGACACAATTAATATTTTAGAAAACTTCACATAATGGTCTTGGATGACCTAAGGAACCCTCATGCTAACATCTTCAAAGCCTAGTCATGCCATGTATAGATAGCATCCCATTCCACTTCCTACACATTGTAGAACTTCTCTAACACTAGAATGCATCCCATATGATGAGAATAGGTTTTAACCGAAATAGACCATACTAGTTAGGAATGGAATCCGGAGTCTACCCTACTCCAAGGGAGGGTGTTCTACTTGCCAAGGGTAACACTAGGACACGTCCCATGTAGACTCATGGTTAAGGAGTATAAGGGTTTTTTGGTACTCTACTCTCATCTTAAGTAGAGTTTCTATCACAAGCATATTCACTTGGTACTTATCCTTAGTTTTCATAGAGTAAGTTCAATCACAATAAGGTATATAAAAAGGTACCATATTTTAGTCTTACCAAATCATAGTACCTCTACAAAGGATGGTCCCACTAGCGCTGCCACTCAATGGTCAATAAGGATAGCTCACTGACTTCCTTAGAGATGGTTTCATGCTGTTTCTAGCCAACCTATCCCTAAGTCCATCATTCACACGAGAAGGATGCCATAAACTTCTTTCTATATTGAAGATTCTAAGTCATTGACCTTCTATACATGTTCAAGGTTATATATTAGTCATACTTAGAAGGGTACCATATTAGGTCTACCGATCCTATACTTTCATTGAACATTCATTCATACACATACATGACAAAGGTGATTAAGCCTTCTAATTCAAGAGTTCTTATTCACCTACTTTCATGTATCAAGTAGAGTAACATAGGTCTACTACACAAGACACATCATTATCATATTATCACATTTCAATAACATTCAAACATTCTATAAGGACAACTAAGTCTACCTAACCAGATACACTAGCAACACATACAAAGATATCACCATAGTCTACAATGGCAACATATAACCAATTAGAAGAAATCGCGCTTCAACTTCACACATACACATAGAACACATAATTCTTCACAAGATCATCTATAGAAGCTATAACATTATACAATCACAATTTATATAATAGTGCCGAGACGACCATGTTCTACATAATTGTAAACAGATAAACACGCCATAATAAGTAGACCATACCAATAAATACAATTTAATAGTAATTCTACAAATATCGAAGAGATTAGGTCAACTCACCACCTTTACATCATCAACATCAACTTTGCTTATCCCTTTTAATTAATTCACTTCACAAAGGCTCTTACCAATAGCCATATACACAATTCCAAACCAACAAACAAACCATACCAATGATCCAACAATATACAATATGAATATTATCAAACTAAGACAGCCTAAATACAATTATATCATTATCTATACATAATTCAGTAGCCCAATACAATCTACACAAGAATTCAAAACAATTAAGCCATGATCAAATCAACCACATTAGAGCCAAAATAAGAACTCATGAAATGCATATGTTCATAGACTTTTCGATCTAAAAACATTCAATTAACATCAATTCTCTTATAAAACATTGATTCAAATCCTCTTATGCAAGATTCCATGGCTAGAAGTTAAAATTGAACTTTATGATTTTATAAAGTCTTAGAAAATCATTTGGAATTTGGCTCCTTGAAGAAGGAGGATTTAAGGATGAAACGTCATACCTAAATTGAAGACAATCCACGAAAATGATGAAGAATCAATGGTGAAATCAAGCTCTTAGATTCAACCTTGCTTCAAGCTTCAGAGTTCTATTTTGGGTCTTGGGTTTTGCTTTTTAATAATGAACTCAAATCTAGGTTCGGGACTTATAAAGTAACTCAAAATTTCCAAAACCCCTAAAATAACACCCCAATACTTTATTTGTATGCTAGGTAAATTTCTCATTATACCCCCCCCTTTGTCGAGACACGTGCAGAAAGTTGAAGGTGTCAATCGCTGAAGCACACCAACAATCATTGACGTAACAACCCTAAAAATGGTTATGCTAAATAATGTTTAATGTTTCTAGAGTGCCTACGATTAGACGGGGTTCACACGGATTGATGCGCGTTGAACAGACCTCTGAATCCTTTTGACAACCAAGCCAAATAACTTGGGGAGTTAGTTGATCTAGGAAGGATTGGTTCCAGCCATGAAGGGCTCCCGAATATGAAGATTTACCCGAATGAGTCTTTACGGGATTAAAAAGGGAAATCTTAGTTTGGAGGGTCTAGGGGGTAAAATGGTTTTTTAGGCTAAGGGTAGTACTGTAATTACACTATATAGTAATTAATTATTTAATTAATAAGATGGAGGGGTATTTTGGGTAGAGAAGGCCGAAAATTTGCCTTTGAAGTGACGTCTTCCTCCACTCGGGTTTGATCCTAGGTGGAAGCAATGGTTTAAATTGTTTTTATTTAAATTGGTTATTAATTTAATTAATTACTATTTATTGGCTGAGTTAAAATAAAAGGGAAATCAGATTTTTTAAATATTATTTGAAAGAGTCCTAGTTGATTAAGTCTAAACTACTTCACCTCTTTTAACTCTCCTTCACATTTAACTCTATCTCTCTCTCTCTCACGTCAATATCTCTATTCTCTTTCACGTTCTCTCTGCCAAAAACAAAATAGCTGATTAGAAAATTCTTCACACTTGAATAACTTTCACGTTAAAAACTTATTCAAAACATAACTAAAGACGTCAGGCAAAGAGATGAGTTTTTCCATCAAGTTAGTGTTGAAGCTTTTGAACTTAGATGATATTTTGGAGAAGTGTTTGGCAGCAAGTTCAAGGTTTGAATGTCAAAATAAGGCAGGAGTTCTCTTCTCTCTTGGTCCCTTTCCCTATAGACCCTTTAAGGTTCAGTATATTCAAATTCGAAAACTAGGGTTGTTCCCTGTTGCATGTCCCTGTCACTAGATTCCAATGATTTGTAGGTTGAATATGATTGCTGGTAGAGATTAGGCGTCTGTGTGTTTTCGTGATAAATATGTTCATAAATATGTGTTTGAAATCATATGAATGACAACCTGTGTGATCCGAAACTATGTGTACGTGTGTGCAATGTGAACCGTGATTATGTGCTCTCGAGTTTAAGGCTCTAAAATCTAATGTTATGGTTGTATTCTTACATGCACAAACTTATGTAAATCGTGATTTTCATATGAAGTGTAATGTGGCTGATTTGAGTGAGATACTTTTGGTTAAACGAATCCATGAAAATGCACCTAAAGCTTAAAGGAACTATTAAATTCCCCTAAGAACTAACGTGTAATGTGATGAAAAAGATGCTTAAAAACTACAAAATTTCCAGCCACAACTTGATGGATTTCTGTCACAATGAATTAGCTCAAAATTTTTTGAAAAATGAATTAAAAGAAGTGACGTCATGGAGGATTGAACCCGTGACCTCACCATGTTAAAAATCATGAAAATAAGTGAGTTAAAAATAATGTGGTGAGGAGAATTCGAACTGGATCTTGGGAAGAAAATGGAATTATGAAAATAAGAAATGAGAGGAGTGGGATTCGAACCCACAACCTCTAGGTCAGACTATGGAATAAAAGAAAAGAAAAGAAATGTTGAGGCCTGTGGGAATCGAACCCACAACCTCTAGGAGCAAAAAGGGAATTTAAAAAGAAAAATAAAGTGACGCTGTGGGGATTCGACCGCACACCCTCATGGTTAACTCGGAAAGTCAAGAACAAAAGAAAATAAATAAATGAGGCTGTGTAGAATCGATCCCAGAACCTCTCGGTCCCAAAGCAAGCGAATGAGAAATAAAGAAAAAAATTAAGAAAGAAAAAAAGAGATGAAGATGGTGGGGTTCGATCTCGAGTCCCAAGTCGTGTGCATTGAAAATAAAAAAAAAATGGAAAATGTAAGTGTGGTCCAAGGGATTCGAAATCGGGTTCCCTTGCCCGAATTCCTTATAGATAGATAAGTCATACGTGAATAAATGTTCAAGAATAATGCTGCCTACATAGATTGAAACTGAGATCTTGGCATACATACAAGATGCATAAGTCTTGTACCACATAATCTTAGGAATATATGGATCACTTAAATGAACTATGAATGGAGCCTTATGGCTTGTATGTATGGACCCATAAGTCTAGCATAGACTTAGAAGTAAGTGAACCTAAGCTGTATGTAATGAAATGATGAAATGAACAATGAAATGATGAAACCCTAGAAGGAATAAGTAAGAGTGTGAAACACACCAAATGGCCAAGTGAATTGGCATATGATGAAATGAACAATGAAATGATGAAACCCTATAAGGGTTAACTAAGAGTGTGAAACACAGTAAATGGCCAAGTGCATTGGCATATGATGAAATGATATTCACTAATAAGGGGTGGGTAATTATGAAGAGAAAATGTGCTAAAGTTAATGAATGTGGTGACAATATGATAAAAGGCTAATGTAAACGATGAGAGCAATCTCAAATGAGCCTCAGTGAATGTTACAAAAACGTACTCACCTATGAGAGTGTAAAGTTAATGAAGAGACCAGTCTCTGTGAACACTCTAATGAAAGTATAGAGAATAATACACTTAATACTAATGATGAGATGAGAAATCATCTATTTAGCTATAATGTCCTCATACTAGAAGCCAACTTCCGTGACGTATGAGTTAAATGTAATGGAACTTTATAGTGAGCACCAATAGACTAGCTATGAGCGGTGATGCCTCCTTTATGGAAGGGTGGAGGTTCATGTAACTCTCATGAGATTAGACTGTCGTGCATGCCGGGCATGGTTCTCCTCATATCTCCAAGTCTTCGAACCGATGCTGCCAATATAGGGATCTGGCGGGGTTCAATTCCCATGTACTCTAGCATGTTTTGGGTCACTTTGGCCGGTGATTCCACCTCTTTTCGGTGTGGGGGAGACACTGGATTTTATGATGATCACATGATCTATGTTGATTAAGGTTAAAGTTCCTCATGAATGAATGAGGCCAGCCTCAAATGATGTACACAATGAAATGAATGATACCAAAGGTGTTAGGATAGGATAATCAAGAGGTGAGATAGACCTAAGTAATTACACTAGTTCATTCTTGATCAATGCAAAACGAACCCGGTGAAAGTCTTAAACTACATCGTAGGTATAGCTGGTGTTCACACTAGTCTATAACGAAATAAAGTGAAGTGCGTATGAGTGAATGAAGCAGACTCAATGTTTGCAAAAGAAGGCTTCCTAGTTGAGGTCCCATATGTTGAGTCCTCATTTTGGGAAGTCTTAATGTCAAGTCCATGATTCCAAGGTCTCATGTCATATGAATGAATGATATGAAATATGTTATGTGCTATATGCAAAACGATATGTGCTATGTGTAAGATGTTATTTGCTATATGCGAAACGATATGTGCTATGTGTAAGATGTTATGTGCTATATGCAGTATGATAATTTTGATGATGCATGTTACTCTCATGGAATGACTTTCGTAATCCAAATTTTGAAAGATCACTTACTCTCCTAGTCCCATTTTGGCAAGTCCACTGACTTGACTCTCCATATTCATGTTGTTAGGAAAGAGATGTTCTTACTCATACATATCCTTGGTGTGTGCTTGCATATACCCATATTTAGTACAAGTGTGTACTAATCCCATACAATTCTACAATTTTAGATGCAGTCACAGGTGGACGCTGTAACAACCCTAAAAATGGATATGATAAGTAATGCTTAATGTGTCTAGAATGCCTATGATTAGACACGGATTGATGTGTGTAGAACCAGTACTCGGAACCCTTAATAAAGACAATCCAACTAACTTTGAGAGTTAGTTGAGTGAGTAAAGGTTGTTTCAAGCTAGGTAGGGTTCGAATACGAAGATTTACTCAAACGATTCTTTACCAGACTTAAAAAGGGAAAATCATAGTTTTGGAGGGTCTAGGGATAAAATGGTCTTTTCCAGGATAAGGTTAGTATCATAATTACCCTAAATACATAATTAATTATTTAATCAATAAGGTGAAGCGGCATTTTGGGGAGAGAGGTAGGAAAATGGGCTCTTGAAGTGAAGTCTTGCTCAACCAGGGTTCGAACCTAGGTGGAAGCAATGAATTAAAGTTGTTTTTATTTAAGTTGTTAAATTAATGAAATTAATTGATAATTATTATTCATTAGATGATTTAAAATAAAAGGGAAATCAATTTTTATTTAATAAAACCTTATTTAACTAAGTCCTAAACTAGACTCCTAAGCCTAATAAAACTCCCACTCTCTCACATCTAACTCTCAACTCTCACATTCAATCTCTCTCTTTTCTTTTACGATTCTCTCTGCCAAATAACTTCAAGAATACTACGTAAACCAAAGTTCTTCACACTTGAAGAACTCACAAACGAAAATTTTAAACAAACAACTAAAGAATCACGTAGGCAAAGAGAAGGTTTTCCGTTGAGTTTGGTGTTGAACTTTTGGTGTTGGACGTGTGTTTGGAGAAGTTCTTTGGGAATCAAGTCGAGGTTTGAACGTCAAAAATTTACGGGTTCTCTTCTCTCTTGGTGTCTTTCCTAAGAGACCCCTTATGGGTTAGAATATTCAGTCCAAAAACTAGGGTAGTTCCCCGTTGCATGTCCCTGTCACTAGCTCCCAATGATTCTTAGGTTGGGTATGTTTGCTGGTAGATATTAGGCGTGTGTTGTGTTTTCGTGAAGAATATGTTCATGAATGTATGTTTGAAATCATATGAATGACAACCCATTTTTTCTGAACTATGTGAAAGTGTGTGCAAAATGTGAACTATGGCCCATAGTCCTCAGGTTTAAGGATAAAAAAAATAATGTATTATGGTTGTATTTTTACGTGCACAAACTTAAGTAAATCGTGATGCTCATATGAAAATTTATGTGGCTGAATTGAGTGAGAAACTCTTGGCTAAACGAATCCATGAAAATGCACCTAAAACATTATAAATGAACCATGAGTTTCCCTAAGAACTAGTGCGTAACTTGTTGAAAAAGATGTTGAAAAATTTTACAAGAATTTCCAGCCGCAATTGATGAATTTTGGTCAGGTTAAATGGTTTAAAATGTTATAAAAAATGAAAAAGAAGTGAGGTAACTGAGGGTCGAACCATTGACCTCACCATGTTAAAAATCATGAAAATAAAGAAGTAAAAAGGAATATGGTGAAGGGGATTCGAACAATGGGTTTGGGCTGGAAAATGATGTATGAAAATAAGACATGAGAGGACTGATATTTGAACACACAACGTCTTGGTCAATCTTAAAGAAAAATGAGAAGAAAATAAATGTGAGGCGTGGGGATCAAACCCACGACCTCTAGGAAGTAAAGGAGAATCAAAAATGAAGAGAAAGAAATGTGAGGCATGGGAATTGAACCCACAACCTCTAGGCAGTAAAGGAGAATTTCAAGAAAAATAAAGTGAGGCTTTGGGGATTTGATCCCACAACCTCATGGTCAACTCGAGATAGTCAACGAAAATAAAAAAATAAAAATAAAAGCGGCTGTGGGTTCGAACCCACAATCCCTCGGCATAAGAAAGAGAATTTTCAAAGGATAGAAATAAAAAGGAAATGTTGATGTTGGGGCACGATCTAGGGTCCCAACGTCATGTTGACTGAAATTAAATAAAAAGAAAAATGTAAAGTGTTGTCCAAGGGATTTGAAACAGGGTTCCCTTTCCCAAATTCCGCATTGATACATAGGTCATACGTGAATTAAATATTCAAAAATAATATTGCCTACTTATATCGAAATTGAGATCTTGTCATACATACAAGATGCATAAGTCTTGTACCACATAATCTCAGGAAGATATAAATCACTTAAATGAACTATGAGCGAAGCCTCATGGCTTGTATGTATATACCCATAAGTCTAGCATATATTTAAAAATAAGTGAACCTAAGATGCATGTAATGAAATGATGTAAGCCTAGAAGGGTTAAGTGAGAGTGTAAAGCACACTAAATGTCCAAGTGCATTGGCACATGATGAAATGAACAATGAAATGATGAAATCAACAATGAAACAATAAAATGAACAACGAAACAATGAAATGAACAATGAAATGAAGAAACCCTAGAAGTGTTAAGTAAGAGTGTGAAACACACTAAATGGCCAAGTACATTGGCATATGAGGAAATGAACATGCACATAAAAAGGGGTGAGTAATTATGAAGAGCAAATGTGCTAATATTAATTAATGTTGTGACAACATGATATGAGGCAAATGTAAAAGATGAGATAAATCTCAAATAAGCCTAAGTGAATGTTACCAAATCATACTCACCTATGAGAGTGTAAGGTTAATGAAGAGACCAGTCTCTATGAACACTCTAATCAAAGTATTGATAATAATAGACTTAATACTAATGATGAGATGAGAAATCATCTATTGAGTTATGATGTCCTCATACTAGAAGCTAGCTTTCGTGACGTATGAGTTGAATGTAATGGAACTTTTTACTAAGCACCGATTGAATAGCTATGAGCAGTGATGCTTTCTTTAGGGAAGGGCGGAGGTTCATGTAACTCTCATGAGAGGAGACTGTACGGCATGCCAGGTATGAGTCTCCTTATATCTCCTAGTCTTCGAACCAATACTGCCAATATAGGAATCTGGCGGGGTTCAATTCCCAAGTATGCTAAAATGTTTTGGGTCGCTTTGGCCGGTGATTCCACCTCTTTCTTTGTGGGGGAGACACTGATTTTATGATTATCACATGATCTATGTCGATTAAAGTTAAAGTTCCCCATGAATGAATGAGGCCACCCTCAAATGATGTACACAATGAAATAAATGATACCAAAGTTGTTAGGATAGGATAATCATGAGGTGAGCTAGACCTAAGTAATGACACTTGGTCATTCTTGATCATTGCACAACAAACCCGATTGCTTCAACGTGATCTTGAAATGTGGTCGGTAGTGGTTCACGACCCAAATTTCTTCTTTCGGTAGTAATCCAATCTCGAAATAATACCAATATCTCCAAGCTGTCGGCTGCTAGTAAATGCCTATGTTCTCCAAGTTGAATCCTTGCTGCACTAAAGACGCCTTCCGAAGCTACTGACGACGCTTGCATTGCTAATATATCTCGAGCCATCGATTGCAGTTTTGGAAATCCTTTGCCGTGATTTCTCTATCATGCTAGAATATCTTCAGTAGGTTCTGTATTTTGATTAACATAGGCATCAAAATCATTTCTATTATCGTGAGAAAGTTCAAGATAATCCTTTAAATAAACATCAATATTATCTTCATCAAATCTACTCCTAGAGCTTTGAGGTTTATTTTCACTTGATAAATTTATATTATCATCATATAAATCATACAATTTCTAGCTCAATTTTTACGCTATCTTTAACTTGTTGACAACTAGAAATTTCTTCTAATACATCATTAATATCTAAGTTAATAGATAACTTGTCAACCATTTTTGATGCACCTATATCTTTATACTGAGGGTTTAACAAACATATAGTTAAATAAATTTGAGGAATAGGAATATAATATTTTTTAAATTTTAGAATCATTTTTTCAACAGTTTGTTGAAATATTGGTTTATTTTTAAATTTATTTAACTTTGAAGAAATCGTATAAATATCAGGCAAAACAGTACAAATTGATGGACTATAAAGTACATATATTCTTTTTGTATTTAAGTAAAAAACTTTTAGGAAATCTATAAGTTCATTTATATCACGCCAGTCACTATCATCTAGTCTATATGTCATATCAGAATTATGATTATTTGAAACCATTAGTAAGGGTATTCTATATTCATAAGCGACTACAAGCATTTCATATAAAGTATTCCATCTAGTAGCCACTGTTTTTGGAATTTTTCTAGGTGGAAGATTATTTTCAAACAATGATTTTGAAAATCTTTACGCCTAGACTTAACTTGACATTTAAATATAATTTTCAACTTTCGTACATCCGTTAAATACATATGTACACCATCTGTAACCATCAAATTATATATATGTGCAGTACACGTAATATGATAATTATCAACATAGAAAGGACAAAGTGTAGGTTTTAAATATTGAATAGTAGCATTATTACTTGAAGCATTATATAATGTTATACTACTTATTTTATCACATATTCCATAACTCTGTAAGATATCTAAAATAGTTTGAGTCATATAACTACCGTTTTTTTTTTGCATTTGACAACATTTATAACCTAAAATTTATTTTTGCATATACCAATTTCAATGTGCAGTAACAGTCATATAATCATTCTCGTTTACACTACGATCCATATAAGAAGTAATAACTATTTTACAAGTATTAAAATAAAATAAAACAACGAAGATATTGAAAATGTTGTGCATGATAATCAAATACAACCTTTTTATTCTACAAAACCTTTAAAATTTGGATTATATACAATTTGAATATAATGTATAAAACCGGGATTTTCAGCAAAACTAAATGGCAAACCCACATAACACATATTATTTTAGCTAGTTCTTCAAGGACTTTTTCTCTACTATATGAAAGTGGTAAACTAGAGCCAGAAACATTAGACGGATTTAATTGTGTTTGTACTATGTTAGAGCTGCCTACTCCTACATTTTCAGGAAGGGGGGTACCATTTTTTTTTAGCTTCCGCTACCGCTTTAACATGCAAAAATTCATTTTTACAACAAGACATTAATTTACTACTCAAATGTCCTGTCCCGCCAGATTTACCAACAGTTTTATGATTTAATCTATATTTACATTTATCAAAAATATCTTGTGTTTTATCTTCATTTTGTGTCATAAATTGCCAAACAACTGATTTTTAGCACGTTCTACCTTAGGCCTAGGATGTATGGGGGAAACAGGGGCAGGACAACGAAAGGGAGTGCGACTGGGAGTATTAGTAGCTGTAGGTGGCTCAGTTTCATCATCATCATCATCAAAAGTAGATGTATCAGTATAATTATCAATATCATTGTCATTATCATTATCTCTAGTCAAATCCTCATCAAAATTACCAAAGCGACGTAGTAAATGTTCATGATAAGGATCTAATCCTGAATTACTATCAATATTAAAAACCGTATCATCAACATGTGTATAATCATCCGTATTTATTCTTAATATAGTAGATTTTTTAGTTTTTGATTTAGAAGAACTACCGTTTTTTGCATTATCGGAGGATGTAAAGTAACACATATTTTTTACATGCTCTAATTCACTTTTTTTACCCTTTCCTTTTTTGAACAATATTTTTACCGAAATCCGTATTAAAATATTAAACGTCAAATTATATATAATATGAAAAATGTAATGCAAATAATAAATCCCAAAATAAATAAATAATTATTTAAATATAAATGACATGTTAAAATAAAGTTGGAACGAATGTACCGAACGTCTACTTAAAAAAGTAGATGTTTATGATCGCCGAAAGCCGAACGTGGAAAGTTGAAAGTTGAGTTCTGAAGCTCCAAATCCAATTTCCAAAGACCAAATAAGGAAACACCGGAAATTAAGATATTATATACTAGAGGATTAGAGATTAGAGAGTAGAGAGTTGAGAGAGTAGAATATGAATAGATTATTTTATGATTTAAAAGAATGAAATTTAGGGGTATTTATAAGTAAAAAATGGGTTAAACTATAGTTTTTTAAACTTTAGGGTATTAAAAAAGTTTGGGATGGGGTAGTAGTGTAATTGGCTGAAATTTGGGTCAAATAGCCGTTAGGGGCCCACTAGCCGTTACCCAACGACTATAAACAGATAGATTTAAAAAACAGTAAAAAAATAAAAAATTTACCGGACTGGAACGGGTAATTTCCAAAACCGAGATGGACCGGTAAATCTCAGTTTTCGTCCCGTTACCTGTCCTAGAATCGGACCGAAACGGTATTTACAGGGAGTAACCAGTACCAAATCGGTACCGGATCGGACCAGTACGGACTGGACTGATAACCGGGATTTGTCGGTTCTGGTGCCAGACTTAGGTGTGACGATTCAAACATAGATACGTGGATCCACAAAGATAATGTTCTATGTGGGCACATAGTTAAAGGTCAAGGAGATTGTTGCTAGAAACCTTGACTTACTAACGTGGAGGTTTCCATCTCATTAGACAACGCATGATTATGGAATCCGGACTTACTAATGTGAGAAAACCCATGTGGGAAGCCGGACTTACTAACGTGGGACCTCCATCTCATTTACATGCATTTTCGGTGCTAAGTAATTATTCCCTTTAGTAATCATCATACTCATTATACAATATCACATTAGTCTCCTATAGACCCCTTTGTGAACATCTTATCATAATAGCTCATAGGTATTCATAAGTGAGAACTACCCTTTTACCTTATAAACCACATTCAAGTGAGTAAACCTTTCACTTAACACTTAATTATAATCATGAAAAACTACTTTCAATAATATAATAACATACATACATAATTCATGTCATGGCCTTAGGGTTAAAGATGAGGAATCTCTAGCATCAACATCACTACCACACATTAGACATATGAGCATTACTATCTAAGTAACTCATAATTCACTATTGAATCTAAGAAAAACCAATCAACATACCTCTTTGTCCCTTGCAAGAACCTGCATTCTCCCATTACCAAGTATACATAACAAATTATGTAAACAAAGTAAATTCAAGAAGCAATTACATAATTAACAACAATGTAGTCAATCTAAACACTCACAATCTTCACAATTCACCATATCAATTCAAGGATTTCATGAAATTATGGGAAGGACATGGGTCTAGGGAAATATCATAGGAAATCATCAATTAAGCATCACTATATACTTAAACAACCTTAATTGATCATAATTAACTACAATTGATTCACAATTTCGTATTTCAAAGAAGACCCATGTGTAGAAGAAAAACATAGATTTGGGGGATTTAGAAATTATGTTTTGGAGGGACCTCTTGGGGAAAGGAATCCCAAGAGTTAAAGAAACTATACCTTAGAGATGATAAAGACACAAAATTGGGTTGGAAACTTGAAGGCTTGATTTTCTTCTTGGAGCTCTAATGGTCTTCAATGGAGGTTGGAGGAAGAGAGAATTTGAAAGAGATGAGAGTAATTTTTGTTTCAACTTTTGGGACTTGATTTGAGTGTCAAAATTGACCTAAAACTGACCCTAAGATATTATATAGTCACCCATTAAATTACCCGATAGACACCTCACTTAAATGGGTATAGTTGTGAAGTCAAAACACCCAAAATACGACTTTTACGATATCTAGGAAGTAGGTGCGCGTCGCAAGGCTAATTCCCCAATTTATTTTCCAATTTAGAGATGAGGCAGTAGGGTGAATTTCATCCCCCGCGTTGCAAATCCAACTTCAGATTCCCAAGTGATGGCTGTGCAACGCGCAGCAGCCACCAGAATTCCCACGTGATAGCTTGCTCGCCCAACTTCAGGTCCTCCCCAAGGACCTTTTCGGTGGTCCTTGGGGTGTTGTGACTATATGTTTTGACCCTCTATACTACACTTTACCTACTCAAAGTCTTTTTACATGTTTTTTACTTCCTATGACGCTCTGAAACCTTCACCAAACATAAGGACGCCAACTAGTTAAATTTCGCTAGTTTCCCGACGTTAAGGTCTTTCTTAAATGTTATGTCCCCAATGCTTCTCAAACAGTTTATTTACACTTATTTAGGTATAAAAAAATTGTTACTCAACATATAAGGTTCTAGTATAGGGCATAAAATTTCGTGTGTGTGTGTTTGTGTCCATAACATGGCATTAAGAAGAATCATCATCCTATCTAGCAATATAGACCAATAGCATGTTCATATATGAAACCAACATAGTATAAGGTCATTAAAATGTAAAATAAACATATTCATATCATTTATTTTATAACACCCAAGAAAAACCTCCCAAGACTTCCCTCAAGGTCAATTTTGCAATGTATAGGTAGAGTCCTATACCCCTACCTAGGCTAAGTCAAACCCCTTAGGTAACACAAGTTAGAGTTCACATTATTACTCTATTTTACTTTTGGGAACATCTTTCCTTAACTTACATAGACCACATGATCTAATGGGGAATTCGGTGTCATGGAACCCTACACCGAAAGAAGGTGGACTACTTGTCAAGGTAGTACCAAAACATGAACATAGCATCTTTGTGGATCCACTAACTAGTATTCCTATAGGGGCAACATAGTTAAAGAACTAGGAGATGTAATTGGGAACCTCTTTATTCTACATGCTTTATAGTCTCCAATATCATGAGTACATTAGTGAACCTACCTTCCATATGTGGGAAGGGACACTCCTCACTTATAGTTCACTCGGTGCTATGCTAGAGTCCCTTTTGAAATGTCTTTCATTAATAATCATAACTTAGTTTAGGTCATAGGATTTACCCCTTATATTATCATAATATATCTCAATAGGAATTGCATGATAACACCTTTCATTACAACCCTCATATATGAGATTCGCACATTAACATCATTATATCATAGTAAGGCACATAGGTACTTCATCACCAACCTTATATTATTACATCTTAAGCATAATCTCACAATCAGATAATCAAGACATTTCAATTCAACATAATACGAACCCTAATCAATCTCATCATAAGGTATACTTAAAGATAACTTCATCACTAAACACAAGTAATCAAAATTGAAGTAAAGGTTTGAGATCACAAAACTTACCCAATCTCCTTCACAAGTCATTATCCAAGGATTACCATCAATCATCCAATTCAACCCAAAAATAAGTGTAACATCATCACACAATATTTATTAACACAATAATGAAGTCAATTGAATCACTACACATCAATTCATCACTAGTTCATAACCTAGGGTTAAAGGGGAAAAGGTCATCTTCCACAAACTAGGTCAACACATCCAGCACTAGCATAACTGAATCATAATATAATAATAATAATAAAAATAAACCATAAAAAATACAATTTAGAAGATCAATTTCGTAATAGAAAGAAACCCATAAGAATTCATCTTTTCGAAAACCAGTTTTTGAAGGAACCCTTTTAGGAAAGGAATCTCAAAGGTGAAAGGATCCCATACCTTGATAATTGTGGAAGACTGATGGATAATAGTATCCTTATTTCCACCCTATAACCCTGTTTGACTTTCGTATTCTATGGAGTTTCTTTGGGAGAGTAAAGTAGAGAGAACGAAGAGCACTTTGAGGTTGGGAATTGTGGGAGTTGGGTTAGTTTAATTAGGCTTAGGTCTTTATATAGAGGTCCTTAATTAACTTAATTAAACCTCCACTAAATCTTAATTAACTAACCAACCAACTAACTAATTAAACAAAAAAATTAATATAAAACAATAAAACATAGATCTGACCTACGGACCCGACCTATGGGCCGTAGATCAGTCGACGGCCAATGCCCCTTCATGCTTCACATTCGTCATTTTGGTTGAAGACTTTTCAAAATGACCCCTTGATGAAAATGTCTAAGTGACCATCGATGGGGTCCATCAATGCCTCGTTGATCAGGCCATGCCTCGTAGGCTGCAACCGTCAATGACTACTTTCTCAAGATAGCTTTTAGCCACAATGCAAGGGTCCTCGTCAAGGGACCTTGTTTGGTCCTTGAGGAGTCGTACCCAGATGTTTCAATCCTAAACCAAGTATAATACATGTTTAGAACCTTCCCACCAAATTTTGTTAAATTTTGACTCCTAAAACCTCGTCCCTCGTCAAATAGGCTAAGACATGGTAGCACCTTTTGCATTAGTCTCCTAACGTCATGGACGTTTGTTGACGTTTTGACTCTAAAACTTTCTAAATGAATTTTAAACATTAATATTGACCTTAAAGAATGTTACCTTTGTATATTTTGGAGAACTTGATATGTTTGATTTGACGTAATTTTTTGAATGGATTGGTTTCATGCTTTTTTTGCTTCCATTGATTGTAGAACGAGGGTAGTTAAGTTCTAATTTCCAAATGAACCCGTCATAAAATGAAAGGGGGAAACTCTATCCCTAGAGGTCGAATTATTTTCTGTGTAAAAGCTTGTAAGATGATTTCTTATGGGTGTCTCTACCATATTGTGAGGGTCAAGGATAGACTCCATTGCTTTTCTTTTGAGTCGGTCCCCATAGTGAAGTATTTTACGGAAGTCTTTCCTGATTACTTGCCCGAAATTTCTCTTGAATGGGAAATAGACTTTTGCATAGACTTGTTGCAGGATACGAAGTCCATTTCAATTCCTCCTTATCGGATGGATCTAGACGAATTGAAAGAGTTGAAGGTTCAACTCAAAGATTTACTAGACAAAGGTTTCATACAACATAGTATTTCTCCGAGGCGCGCCTCGGTGTTGTGTCCCTTAGGATGTGCATTGATTACCAACAACTAAATAATATTACCATAAAGAATAGGTATCCTCTACCGACGATTGATGATTTGTTTGATCAACTTTAAGGGGAAAGCTACTTTTCTAAAACCGATTTGAGGTTGGGGTATCACCAACTTAGGTTTAGTGTTGATGATATACCTGAAACGTCTTCCTGAACTAGGTATGGTCATTATGAGTTCCTAGTCATGTCTTTTGGTCTAACTAATGCCTTAGAGGCTTTTATGGACCTTATGAATATAGTGTTCTGGAATTATCTTGATTCCTTTGTAATTGTCTTAATTGATGATATCTTGGTATATTCTAAGGATCTGGATGAGAATATAGACCATTTGAGGGCTATATTGCATGTTCTCAAGGAACACCAACTATTTGATAAATATAGTAAGTGTGAATTTTGGTTGAGATCGGTTGCTTTCTTGATCACAAGGTTTCAAGTGACGGTATAGAGGTCAATCCGAAGAAAATGGAAGCGATTAAGAATAGGCCTAGACCTTTGACTCCAAGCGATATTTTATGTTTCTTGGATTCGGCTGGGTATTAGGAGATTTGTTGATTGGTTTGCATCCATTGCCTCTTCTTTGACAACCTTAACCCAAAATAAAGTTAAGTTTGAGTGGTCAGAAGCTTGTGAATGAAGTTTACAAGAGTTGAAAGATAAGCTTACTTCCGCTCCAATGTTGACCTTCTCGGAGGGTACCAAGGTCTTTGTAGTGTATTATGACGCTTCTTGAGTAGGATTGGTTTGTGTCCTCACGCAACATGGTAATAACATATGCCACTAGGCAACTCAAGGTGCATGAAAAGAATTATTTAAATCATGACCTTGAATTAGCGGCCGTAGTGTTTGCTTTGAAAATATGGAGGGATTACTTATATGGTATCCATGTGGATGTATTTATTGACCACAAGAGTCCTCAATATGTGTTTACTCAAGAGGAGTTGAATCTCCAACAAAGAGATGGTTGGAACTTTTGAAAGATTACGATATGAGTTTTCTCTACCACCCCGCCAAGGCCTATGTGATTGCGGACACTCTAATTCGATGACCATCATAGTGTGGGGTGGAAGAGGTTTGTCATATCCCAAGATCACACCTTAGAAAATATGGCACTCTCGGAGCACGACACGGTGTACTTGACATCTCGGAGGTCTTGTACAAGCCTTTTGATATCATTCATTGCATATATGTATGAAGTGTAGTGCGGAATTAAAACTTTTCACATGAAATATCTTAAAACATCTTTCATATTAAGAATCATTGAAAATACTAAGTCTCAACATATGCATTTCATAGACTCCAGAATACATAGGACACGACCCATACAATACGAATATAGAAATACTTAGTCTAATACAATACTTGAAATAAAAGAAATCTAAAGGTAGCTATGCCTCGAGTCAAGTGAGAACATACTTCAGCATGCTTGAAAGAATCCTAGTTTCCAAGCTTTGCCTCAAGACACTTGTCACCTTCCACCTACACCTTTAGACATAACAAAATGTATGGAATTCGTACAAACATATGCACTAAGTATGGCTTAATGCATAAAACATGAGAAATGGAAATTTATGAGAAACATACTCTTTTGATTAAAACGTCGTATCATAAGCATAAAAATCACATTTAAACACCAACAACACAATTAGAAGATATTACAATCTAGACTTAATTTACATGCATGTTACAGTAAGTTTATAGTGAGTTTACTGTAAGTTCATCCGAAATTCACGTATCACAATATAACATTAAAATACATCAAAACACATAACTATGAGATCCTCATATGCAAGATGATTCAAAGACACACTTGAGTGATTTATGAAGTGACCTCCCATACAATACCTTCACAGACATATGAGATCCTTTAGACTCTCTAAAATAAGATCATTCTTACTTCATGCAATAACATATATATAATATGACATTCTCCTCCCAAAAGGTTATAAAAAGAATTACTTAAGTAATGCAAAAAGAGACCGCCCTTCAACCCTCTCCAAGCTTACCTGAATAATCTTTAAGACTACCTAAGTTTAGATCATGTCTACTTATTCAATTTACTTTCCCTATCTAGAGTCATTCTTAAGACTTCCCTAGGTAAGACATGAAGTGACCACTCCCATACCCCCTTAATACCTTAACTAAGCAACCCTTAAACTACTCTAGGTAAGTACTTAGTGATTAACATGCTTTCCAACTTAAGTCATTATTATTACTAGTTCATTAAGAAACATTCAACACATAAGGAAATTCAAGTAATGGTCTTGGATAAGACGTAGGGACTCACTCACTAACATCTTCAAAGACTAATTATGCAATGTCTAGATAGCGTACAATACCATCACCTAAACTTAATAGAACTTCTCGAACACTAGTAGGTAACCTACATGATGAGAATAGGCAATAACCGACATAGTCTATATTAGATATGCATGGAATCCAAAGTCATTAACCTACTCCGTTGGAGGTTTGTTCTACGAGCCAATGGTCGAACTAGGACACATCCTATGTAGGTACATAGTTAAGGAATATGAAGGGTTTCTCTGTACACTAGCCTCATCCTTAACTAAAGCTACTTCCCAAACCATACTCACTTGGTGCTAACCTTTGTTCTCGTAGAATATTTCAATAAGGGAGTACATAAAGAGGTTCCATATCTAGTTTACAACCCAATAACATTACACCTTACCAAAGATGGTCCACTAAGGCTACCTACAATAGTCAAGAGGATAGCTCAATGACTTTCCTAAGGATGATTTCATGTCGTTACAACCAATCAACCCTAAGTCCACCATCCACAAAAGAAGGATACCATTACGACTTTCAACTTCAAAGATACCATGACCTTCCAACTAGGTCGAAGGTTCCACATAAGGACCTTCTTACAAATGTTCAAGGTCACATGTCAATCACACATACAAGACTAAGAATATTTATCATACTAAGTCAAGAACTCATATTCACATTCTACATGTATCAAGTAAAGGACACAAGTTTACCAAAGAAAGGCACACACATACTTTACATGTATCATATCATTCTAGAAGCACATAGAAATAACCAACATCATCTATATGTCATCCTATTCACTACTATATTATCATCAATATAACCATCATAAGATTCATATAACCAAGCAGGAAGAATCATACATCAATCCTAAGACTACACATATAAGGACATAGTCATAGTCTAACATGATTACCTAGTGTTAATAGAAGAAACACATAGTTTCACATTGCTCACAAGTAGATAAATATTATCATAATTCACATAAATCACTACACAAATCATCATAATATATCAAGTAATGCCAAGAAGTCCATTATTATCCTAATTCATAAAGTAATGCCAAATAGGCCACATAATTCACAAGTAAATCACATAGCACCGTCACCATAATTTGACCATACCAATAAAACATAATTCAAGACCTAATTTACATGAAATAAAGATAATTAGGGTAGCGTACCACCAATCAATTCTCTCCACTTCAATCCATATCTAAATCATTCAACACAATACCCAAATTCCCTTACCCATGGCCATGATCACTAATTTTATAAAATACTTACAAAAGACAATGAATAAAATATAATTCAACATAGATTTATGAATTTAGGGCAGCCAACTAACAATTCTAGGATGATTCTATCATAACTAAATAGCCTTAGTCAAACTACATAAGAATTCAATAACATTAAGACAATCAATTCACCCACAACATAGTAAAATCAAGGGTTACTTGAATTACGTGGGTTCACAGAGTTTTTGAGTGAAAATAATATAATTAAAAACAATTCAATCAATATTCAATGATTCAAAATCTTTAATGCAATAACCTTTAACACTTAGAAAATACAAGACGTATCGCAAATCCTAACATAGGTGTCATGAGGCCTAAGTAATATTTTAAGTCCAATCTAATGAATATAGTTAATTTAGGAATTTCAAGAACCAAAACAATCACGAACATCCATCACGTCTGGAAGTTGACTCGAAGAGGTACTAGCGTGCCTTAGCCTATTTGACTAGCTTTTAGAAGTCGGATATTTATGAAAAGTGGTGAAATGGTGTATAATAGGTGTTTAAGTTGTTTCATGGTTGAAATATTCAGGTACGACTCCCCAAGGACCAACAAAGGTCCCTTGAGAAGGACCCCTGCAGTTTGAGGCAACACTGCGACAATGTCCATCAATGGGACAAGGGACGACCCGTGTGTGAATCAACAGGGCGTCGATGCTACCGTCGTCCCATACTTAGAAAATTCAAGGAATACCCTTGCCTGAACAGTCTCTGAACTTACCTACGAAGTGTTGGACGGAGGGAGCAGTCCGTCGACTCACAGACAGCTCGTCGTTCGGGGTCTCATCTTTGAGGGTCGAGTTTCCTGCACAACTTAAGTTAGTTTCATGTATTTAGTTAGGAGGTTAGGAGATTAATTAGGGGTTTAAGGGAGTCTAATTAAATTTATTAACACCCTATATAAATACCCTCAACACTCATTAATCTAAACACAACTCACAAAATAAATTCTCTTTCTTCTCTCTTCTTTCTCTCTCTATTGGAAACCACCACTGAAGACAAGCTAGGGGGGATGTTTTTGGGGATGTATAGGGAATAATCCACCATCAATTTTTCATCAAATGTGTTAAGGTATGGGATCTAATTCACCTTTGAGACTCTATCCTCAAAGGGTTCCTTCAAAATGGATTTCAATAGTTGAGTTTTCACGTGGTTTCATCCAATTACGAAATTGATGTTGTGAATTGAGTTGTTTATGGATTATTTAGGATGTAATGGATATATTATCATGTAATTGAATTTGATTAGGTTAATTGTAATGTTTTGATTCAAATTGAAGAATTTTATCTTTAACCCCTAACCCTAAGGTTGATCTTGATGTAAATTGGATTGTGAGTTATTCAATTGTCTTGATTATGGGTTAATTCACTATTAGATGATGTTGTTACATCAATCATTAACAAATTAGAATGATTTGTTGTCTTTCATGCTAATCTTGAGAAGTGATATAGGTTATGGAAATGGGCCTAAGTAACTTTGTTTTAAGCATTGAATTGATGTTGAAGTATGGGGTTGTGACTCTTCTAGTGTTGTTATGATTATGATTATTGAATTATGATGTTGAACATATAAATTGGCTTTAATTGAGGTTTTATGGTAAGGCCTAAATGATGAACCATGAAGGAGACTTAGTAAGCCTTGGAATCTCTATCTTTACTTCCAATTGTAATTAATTGTGGTTAAGTAATGATGTTATATTGGAGTATGCCCAATATTAGGATGATAGGGTGGTATTATGTTTAATTGAAATGGATTGACTATGTTTTGAGGTTGATTAAGATGTACGTGACATAAGGATGGTGATAACTATCAATGTGCCTTGATATGCTATGAAATGCTCATTTGTTAACCTCACTTCTATGAATTGTGATGAATGGACTATACTCATGCAATTCTTATTGAACTATTGATGATGATGATTACACAAGGGGTAAACTCTAAGACCTAAACTAAGATATGATTGATAATTAAAGGCTTAAAATACATTTCAATAAGGGACTTAGCTTAGTACCGAGTGAACTTGACAATGGGAGGTGATGACTTCCCAAAAAGGAAGATTTGCCCTATAGTTCTGTATGAGATGTTGACTTTCCAAAGAGGAATACTCATCCAATGGATTCCAATGAGAGGAGTCCCCAACTATCAAGTGGTATCACGAGGGAATATACTATTTCTTAGTTTTTTAACTATATTGCCCCTATAGGAAGACTAGCTAGTGGATACACCTAGAAAGCTAAGTTTTTGTTTGGTTCTACATTGGCTGGTAGACCACCTTCCATCATTGTTAGGTTTCATAACACCGGATTCAAAACTTAGATCTTGTGGTATATGTATGTTAAGGCAAGTGTTCCCTATATTATAATAAAGTAATGAAGTATAAATTAACTAAGGTGACTTGAGAGGTTTAACTTAGCCTAGGTAGGGGTATGTGACTCTACCTATGCGTTGCATTAGTTGACCTTGATGGAAGCTTTAGGAAGTTGATATTATGTATGCATATGATAATGATGTATATGATGATAATATGTTGATGATACAATGTAATTGACTATATATGATGATGATTATCCTCTTGATATATGTAATTGGATTATATTGTTAAAGTTGGACATTGGTTATGTTTTCTTCTTAAGTCTACTTGGTTGACCAAGGTTATGGGGCTTTGCTTGGTAATTGTTTTTTGAGTTGATGATGATTCATGAGTAGTGTCTTGCTTATTATGATATGATTAACTCTTATTCATACATATGATGTTATTCCTTGATAATAGGGTTGTAGTGAATCATGGGTTCAAGTATGTTGGGGTACGTATTACTTGTTTGAGTTAGTAAGCATGTTTTGTTGGTTGGTATGACTTGGTTGCTTTGGCATGAGTTTTTAAAGGGGGTAAAATGACATGTTTTGACTAAATGTTCCTTTTTGTCATGTTTTGCTATCATATGCGCATATGGTTTCATTCTTAGTACATGTGGTGTAGTTACCCAATTTTCTTCTCTTTTCCCAAACAATTTAGGTTCCGGTCGTTGAAGGCGCATTTGCGACGACTTGAAGAAGGCTTGTATATTCTCTATCATCCAAGTGGGTAGGTCCTCAAGTTACGAGGGCGATGCCAATATCATGCCTATGAAGTTTCTTTGTTATGCGTTTAAGACTCTTTTATATTTATTCCATTTCCATTGTGTATGACTTATATAAGCCTATTGTGGCGTCTTTACATTTGATGTAGGGCTATGCCCATAATGTGATAATCGTTTAGATGGTATGAGATGAGATAATCTTTGAGACCATTTTTATATTTTATCTACATGAATGTGCAATAAGAGTAGAAGGCTATGTAACCTTTCTATATGAGGGGTCTATGTATATTTGATACGACTATAATATGTTTATGTAGAGGTCTATGTAAATCTCCAAGTAGATGTAATGAAAAGTTTTAAATTTTTCCGCATTTTCAACTTATGAATGTAATGACATGAGACTAAAACGTTATTCTTAGTCCTTAAAAAGGACGACAATGCGGTTACGTTTAGGGGCTAAATCCAAATTTGACAAACTTCATATTAGAGCATGAGGTTGAATATCGTTGAGTTATGTCTCTCTCTGTACCACATCTATGTACATTGGTATTAATAATTGTGAAGTGCGCCACACTTATGAATAGGAACCTATATGATGCTTAGGAATCACTCTATCCTATATCGTGCCATTAGAGTCGTTATGGTGTGTTGTTGCATATAATCCTATTGTTTTGCTTATAGGAGGCATGAAAACTCAAAGGAATGCGGCTCAAAGACTTGGAGAGGAAATTGCCTATGCGTGAGATCCTCCCCGTATTGGGCAAGTTCCTCCACTTGAATAAGATGCTAATGTTGACCAAGCTCCGGTCAATCCACTACCCTTGATGGATGGAGATATAAGGGCTGCCCTCATTCAATTTGATCAAGCCGCCACTGTTCATGTCCAAGCTATGACGGCCTAAGCCAACTGGGAGCTTGTACCCCGTCCGCAACAACAAGTCACTACTATGGTTTCCCATCTAAGGGATTTTACTTGGATGAATCCTCTAACTTTCTAAGGGTCTAAGGTTGATGAAGACCCCCAAGAATTCATCGATGAAGTATATAAGATATTTTTGGCTATCGGGAGAAGGCCGAGTTGGCAACTTATCAACTCAAGGATGTGGCAAAAGCATGGTATGTGCAATGGAGGGATAATAGGCCATTCAAGGGTGGTCCATTGACTTGGGAGATCTTTAAGAAGGATTCTGTTGGTCGGTTCTTTCATAGGGAGATGAGTGAGGAAAAAGTGTTGGAGTTTATCAACCTTCTCCAAGAAGAAGGAGTCTCCATGAATACTCTTTGGAATTCATTAAATTTCCCAAATATGCTCCTTCTTTGGTTTCCAATCCTAGAGACCAAATGAGTCATTTTGTGAAGGGCTGTCGGAGGACTTGCAAGAGGAGTTACATTCGGCCATGCTACATGACAACATGAACATTACACGCCTTATGGTGCATACAAAAAGGGTTGAGGAGGCAAGGGCTAAGAGAAAGAGTAGAGATTCTAACAGAGAAAGATCATTTCATGGAGGTTCTTCAAAGAATAGGCTTGAGATACAAGACAAGCTTAGATTTAAGGAGCAAGTTCCATCCAATTTCCCGAAGGCTCGTGGTGATAAGGGAAATAAATTGAGATCTAAAAGGGAAGGAGTGGAAACTCACCAAATGAGAAACCTAAATGTGCCAAGTGTGGAAAGGGTCATCTTGGTGAGTGCTTTAGTGGTGGCAAGAGTGGTCACAAGATGATAGATTGCTCTAACTTGAAGGGTTAAGGGAGGGGTGGTCAAGATCAAGCAAGTGGTTATCGTGATGATCCCAAGAAGAACCATTTCTATGCTCATTGTTTTAGGGGTGAGCAAGAGACTTCTCCCGACATGTTGACCAGTATGTTGAAGGTATTCTCTATTGATGTATATTCCTTACTTGATTCCAGCTCTACTTTATCATTTGCTACACCTCTTGTAGCTAAATTTTGAAATTTTGCCCGACATTTTGCATGAACTTTTTTTAGTGTCTACTCTGGTGGATGAGTCGGTTGTTGCAAAAAGGATGTATAGAAAATTTCCAATAATGTTGCCCAATAGAGTTTCTTATGTTGATCTAGGAGAATTAGATATGATAGACTTTGATATTATATAGGGTATGGATTGGTTGCATGCTTGCTTTGCCTCCATTGATTGTACGACAAAAGTGGTGAGGTTTAACTTCCCAAATGAACCCGTCGTAGAGTGGAAGGGGGGAAATTCTATTCCTAGAGGTCGTATTATCTCTTGTCTAAAATCCCACAAACTGCTCTCTAAAGGTTTTGTATACCATATGGTACGAGTCAAAGATCTAGACTCCAAAATTCCTCCCATTGAGTCGGTCCTCGTAGTGAGTGAATTTCCAGAGGTTTTTCCTAATGACCTTCCCAATATTCCTCCCCAATGTGAAATTGATTTTTGTATCGATTTTCTACTGGATACAAATACCAAATCAATTCCCCTTATCGGATGGCCCCGTCCAAATTGAAAGAGTTGAAGGCTCAACTCAAGGATTTACTAGATAAGGGTTTTCTAAGCCCTAGTATTTCTCCATGGGGTGCTCCTATTTCATTTGTAAAGATGAAATATGGGTCCATGACAATGTGTATTGATTACCGCCAAATCAACAAGGTCACCATTAAGAATAAGTACCCTCTCCCTTGGATCGACGACTTGTTTGATCAACTCCATGGGGGTGAGCTACTATTTTAAAATTGACTTGAGATCGGGGTATCACCAACTTAGGTTGAGAGGTGAGGATGTACCAAAGACGACCTTTTGGACTAGGTATGGGCACTACGAGTTCTTGGTAATGTCTTTCGGTCTCACTAATGCTCTGGCAGCGTTTATGGATCTAATGAATAGAGTGTTTTTAAATAACCTAGATTCATTTGTCATTGTCTTCATTAACGATATCTTGGTACATTCGATGAATGAGAGTGATCATATGGCTCATCTGAGGGTAGTATTGTGAACCCTTAGGGATCATAAATTGTTTTCCAAATATAGAAAGTGTGAGTTTTGGTTGAGGTCGCTGACATAGCTTGGGCTCATCATCTCTTGTTAGGGAGTTGAGGTAGATCTAAGGGAAATAGAGACGCTGAAGAGTTGGCTGAGACCATTTCACTTGTGGACGACCCCATACCAAAAAGTATTTTAGAGACTTCATCGATGAATTCTTGGGGGTCTTCATCAACCTTTGACCCATATAAACTAGGAGGGTTCATTCGTGTAAAGTCCCATACACGGGAAGCCATAGTAGTGACTTGTTGACGAGGACGGGGCACAACCTCCCAGTTTGCTTGAGTCGTCATAGCTTGCGCTTGAGTCGTGGCTGCTTGTGCTTGAGTGGTGTTAGCTTGGGACATTTGAAGAAGAGAGGTCATTATATTCTCATCCATCAAAGGAGGAGGATTGGTTGGTGCTTTCTCCATATTAGGATATTCTTCAAGCGGAGGAACTTGCTCAACACAGGGAGAGCTTCCGCATTGGTAATTTCCTCTTCAAGTTTTTGAGCCGGATTCCTTCGAGTGTTCAAGCTTCCTATAAGCACAACAATAGCATTAGATGCAAAATCACACCATAAGTATACTCCAATGGCACGATATAAGATTTCCAAGAAAAAGAGTGATTCCTAAGCATCATATAGGTTCCTACTCATAAGTGTGGGGCGTTTGACAATTATGAATACAAAACTATATAGATGTGGTAAAGAGAAAGAGAGAGCCATAACTAAACGATATTCAACCTCATGCTCTGATACCAAGTTTGTCACATCCACATCTACCCTCTAGACGTAACCGACTTCATCGTCCTTTTCAAATACTACTTGGAGGTTTTCATAGACCTCTACATACACGTAATGTATAGTCATATCGAGTATACATAGACCCTTCATATGGAAATGTTACATAGCCTTCTATTTTCATTGCACATACATATATATAGTATATATAAAATAGTCTCAAGGATTATCTCATCTCATACCATATAAAAAATTATAAAAATATGGGCATAACCCTCACATAAATCCAACAAGACCACATATAGGTCATACATAAGTAAGTACTCAATGAAAAGGAAAGAAATGAAAGAGTATTTCATCTCATAACAAGTCCGTAAGCTAGATGATGGCATTGCCCTAGGAAGTTGAGGATCTACCCCACTTGGAGGAAATGAAGAATCCAAGCCTTCAACAATGTAGCCTTCCAAACTCTTCAACGACCGAAACCTAAAATGTTCTTGAAAAGGTGAAGAAAATTGGTATAAAACTCTATATGTACTAAGTATGAGAACTTACACATATACACAACCAAAATGCTAAAAAGGGACTTTTGTCTATACATACCATTTTAACCCTTTAAAGACCTAGTGGGAAGCCAAGCAAGTCATATCAATCAACTAGACATGCTTACTAGCTTAACAAGTAAGACCTATCCCAACATAATTGAAAACCATGATTTACTACAACCCTATCATCAAGAAATAATATCAAAAGAATGAATAAGAATCAATCATATCATAATAAGCAAGACAACAACTCATGAATCCTTATAAAGTCAACAAGTGCAATGACCAAGCAAAGCCCCATAACCTTGCTTAATCAAGTATCTCAACAAGAAACCATGACCAATGTCCAACTTTGGATAACATAACATTTAGGTTTGCATTTCATCTTATACTAACATTATAACCCAAGTCATACTCATAACTGAACTAATCAACATATAGTGTGAACTAGTGCAATGTTTAGGTAGAGTCCCATACCCTACCTAGATTAAGCTAGACACCTTAGGTTATCCAAGTTAGAGTTCGAGTCCTTTAATTTCATTTTACCTTTTGGGAACATCTTCCCCTAATCGACATAGACCACATGAGCTAGTGTGGAATCCGGTATCATAAAACCCTACACCAAAAAAAGGAGGACTATTTTCCAAGGTAGTACTAATACATGAGACTATCCACTATGTGTATACACTAGCTAGTATTCCTATGGGGGTAACATAGTTCAACAACCTGGAGATATAGTTGGGACCCTCTTCATGGGCCATGCATTATAGTCTCAAGTCTCAAGAGTAATGTAGTGTTTCTACCTTCCCTATGTGCGAAGGGACACTCCTCAATGTAGCTCACTCAATGCTAAGCTAGAGTTCCTTTTTGAAATGTCTTTAAGCCTTTAATTATCGATCATAGCTTAGTTTAGGTCATAGGGTATACCCCTTGTATAATCATCACCATCAATAGCTCAATAAGAACTGTATGAGTATAAGTCCTTTCATCACAATTCACATATGTAAGGTTAACACATTAGCATTTCATAGAATATCAAGGCACATTGATAATTTCACTATCCCTATATCACATACACCTTAATCAACCTCAGAACATAGTCAAGATATTTAAAATAAACATCATACCACCCTATACTCCTAGTATAAGGCATACTCTAATGTAACCTCATGACTTAACCACAATTTATTACAATTGGAATAAAAGATAGAGATTCTAAGACTTACCAAATCTTCCTCATGGTCCATCATCAAGGTATTACCATCAAACCATGACTCAACCCAATCGGGGAGTAACATCATGACACAATGATAATCAGTAAGATCACAATGCCAATTGCATCTCTATAACACAATTCAACACTAAATGATAACTTAAGACAAGGTACATAGGCTAATTTTACAATACAATTTCATAACCTAAATAAATTATCAAGGAATAGAATGATAGGCCTATATTCATGGTAATTTATTCAAAATAACACCTTAGATAGCAATCTAATAAATAACCAACTCAATTGAATGATTACAATACAATATAGGTCACGATCACAACCTAAAGTTAAGATTTGGGATCATTTTCTTCAATTTAAACCAAACCATCAACAATTACAATAAACAAGTTCAGTTACATGTTAATTTATTCAATATAACCTAAAGAAATCATCAACATCTCAATTCATAATTTCGATTTCGTAATAGGATGAAGCCTATGACAAAACTCAACTTTTGAAATCCATTTTGAAGGAAACCTTTGAGGAAACAGTCTCAAAGGTGAATTATATCCCATAATTTAACGTTTGACAACATTTTGATTGTGAATTATTCCTTTTCCAAACCCAAAACCCTTATCCTTGCTAGTCTCCAATGGTGAGTTCAAGTAGAGAGAGAAAGAAGAGAGAAGGAAGAGAGTTTATTTGTGAGTGGTCTTTAGATTAATGAGGGTTGGGGTATTTATATTGGGACTCAATAAACATAATCACAATACCTTAAACCCCTAATTAATCACCTAATCCCCTAACTTATTAAATTGACCTAAATTAAATAGTGCAGAAAATTTGACCCTCATATACGAGACCTCGAATGACGGGCCGTCTGTGAGTCGACGGTCCCTCACCCCTCCGTTGATGAGTTAAGAGATTGTGTAGGTGTTATGCTTATTTAACTGCCTAAGTATGGGACGACGGTGGAATTGACGCCCCGTCAGTCCCAAACGGAACGTAGGTGGTCCCGTCGATGCCCACTGTCCAGTCCCTATTTCTTCAAACACAAGGTTCTTCCTCCAGAGCCATTGATTGGTCCTTGGGGAATCGTTCCCGGATGTTTCAACCATGAAAAAAATCTAACACCTTTTGTCTACCTTTCCACCAATTATGTTTATTTTAGACTCCTAAAAGTTAGTCAAATAGGCTAAGGAACACTAACACCCCTTTGAACCAACTTCCCGGACGTCATGGACATTCTTTGACGTTTTGGTTCCTAAACTTCCTAAATGACCAATATTCAATAAAATTGAATTAAAAACAGTAGTTATACCTAATGAAACCTATTTAGGCTTTACGACACATTTTGGATTTTCAAGGTGTTACAACTTCACCTTAGTACCCAACCCTTTTTTGAATGATCTCCAAAACCTAGATGTGAATTGTGAACCCCGATCCGATATGATGGATAATGGAATACCATGGCGACACACAATCTCATCTATTAATATCATAGCATAATCTTCAGCCGAATAAGTAGACTTGACGGGAATAAATCAAGCAAACTTGGTCAATCTATCCTCAACTACCCATATAGAATCATATTGCCTTTGAGTCTGAGGAAAACCCACTAAAAAATCCATATTGATGTCTTCCCATTTCCAAGTAGGAACTTGGATTTCTTGTATTAAGCCACCCGACTTTTGATGTTCGGCTTTTACTTGTGTGCAATTCAGACACTTAGAGATTAACTTCGCTATGTCTTGCTTCATTCCTTCCTACTAATAAATTTCCCTAAGGTCATGATACATTTTTGTCGAACCCAGATGAATTGAGTAGCGGGCCCCATTGACTTCTTCTAGGATCTGATCCCTCAAACCATATACCTTGGGAACAAGTAATCTCCCTTGTCACCTTAAAATACCACCCCCAGGGAAAATGACTCATTCAGCTTGGCAAGGACCATTTCCTTAAACTATATCAAATGATTTGTCAAGGTGTTGTTTGGACTTCACCTCAACTACCAATGATGACTCGGATTTATCATGGACGATAAAACCACCATCAGAAGAATCTTATAATCTCACCTCCAACCTAGCCAACCTATGTACATCTCTCACTAGGTCTTTCTTGGCTTCATCAATATGGGATAGACTACCCATAGTCATACGACATAAGGCATCCGCAACCACATTAGCCTTGCCAGGGTGATAGAGGACACTCATGTCATAGTCTTTCAACAATTCTAACCACCTTCATTGTCGGAGATTCAGCTCCTTTTGGTTAAACACATATTGAAGACTCTTATGGTCGATAAAAATATCAACAGGAACACTATACAAGTAATGTCTCCTTATTTTCAAGGAAAACACCACAACCGCTAACTCAAGGTCATGAGTGGGATAGCTTCTATCAAGTACCTTAAGTTGCCTAGAAGCATATGCTATCACCTTTCCATGTTACATAAGCACACACCTAAATCTACACCGGATGCATCACAATACACAACAAACCCCTTTGTACCCTCCGATAAGGTCAAAATTGGAGCGGAAGTAAGCCTATCCTTTAACAATTGGAAACTTTTCTCACATGCCTCCGACCAATTAAATTTCTTACTCTTTTGGGTCAAAGTAGTCAAGGGAGATGAAATGGAGGATAAACCATCCACGAACCTCTGATAATAACCTGCTAAACCAAAGAAACTCCTAATATCTGTTGGAGTCAAAGGTCTAGGCAAATTTATCACCACCTCCATTTTCCTTGGATCAACCTCAACTCCTTCACACGAGATGATATGATAAGGGAATGTCACAGACCTCAACAAAAACGCACGCCTTTTATATTTGGCAAACAATTGATGTTCTTTAAAGGTTTGCAATGCCACCCTCAAATGACCCATATGATTACCCTAATTCTTTGAATATACCAAGATGTCATCAATGAAGACAATGACAAATGAGTCTAGGTAATTTCGAAAAAACCTATTAATTAGGTTCATAAACACCACCGAAGCATTAGTGAGACCAAAAGACATTACGAAGAACTCATAATGACCATATCTAGTTAGGTATGCCGTTTTAGGTATATCCTCACCCCTTACCCTTAGTTAGTGATACCCCGACATCAAGTCAATTTTTGAAAAGTAGCTTGTCCCTTGGAGTTGGTAAAACAAGTAATTAGTTTGAGGGAGAGGACACTTGTTCTTAATAGTGACCTTGTTGAGTTTGCGGTTATAAATCACATTCTCAAGGACCCATCCTTCTTCTTCACAAACAAAAATGGAGCACCCCTTGGAGAAATACTAGGTGTAATGAAGCCTTTGTTTAGAATATCTTTGAATTAGCCTTCAACTCATTCAATTCAGCTGGAGCCATATGATAAGGAGGGATTGAGATGCGGTTTTTATTCGGTAGCAAATTGATACCAAAAAAAATTTCCCGTTCGGGACGAATACCGACAAGGAGATTTGGAAAAATCTCCTGAAATTCATCACTACAGAGACCAACTCAATGGGAGGAATTTCGGGGTCTGGATCTTGGACTCTAACAATATGGTATACACAACCTTTAGAGATCATTTTGCATGCTTTTAGACAAGAGATGATACGACCTATAGGGATAGAGTTTCCCCCATTCCACTCTACAACTGGGTTATTTGGAAAGTTAAAATTCACCACCCTTGTCCAAAAATCAATATAAGCAAAACAAGCATGCCCCCAGTACATACCCAATAAAACATCAAAATCATGCATATTGAGTTCTACTAGTTCAACATAAGAAAATCTATTCGGAAATATTATAGGATAATTTTTATAAACCCTTTTTGCAATAACCGACTCACATACCGGAGTAGACACTATAAAAGGTTCATGCAAAATATTGGGTAAAATATCAAACTTTTTAGCTACAAGAGGGGTAAAAAATGACAAGGTAGCAACCTGATCAAGTAAAGAATGTACATCTATGGTAAAGATTTTAAACATACCGGTCACCATGTCGGGAGAAGTCTCGTGCTCACTCCTATAACGGAGAGCATAGAAGCTGTTATTCTTTGGAGACTCATCAGAACCACTTGCTTGAGCTTGACCACTACCCTTGTCTTGACTCCTCATGTTTGGGAACTCCCTAACATTGTGCCCACTCTTTCCACAACAAAAACAATTATCCGTCCTCTTAAGGAAATCACATAGTGCTTATTGCCACACTTTCCACAAGTTGGATTCTCGACTGGTCAATTAGTTCGTTTTCCCTTCTTGAACTTAGGGTTAGACACCCTATAACCACTAGCTTTTGGGAAATTGAAAGGGAATTTACTTTAAACCCGCTTCTTAAATCTAGGCTTGTCTTGTAGCTCAAGCCTATTCCTTGAAGAACCTCCATAAAAAGATCTTGTCCTCTTAGCATCATTAATCTTCCTCCAAGACCTTGCCTCTTCTACGTTCTTGGCATGCACCATAAGATGAGAAATATTCATGTTGTCGTGTAGCCGAATGACACACCTCTTGCAAATCATCCGACACCCCCATCACAAAATGGCTAATTTAGTATCTAGGATCGGAAATCAAAGAAGGAGCATATTTCGACAACTTGGTGAATTTCAAAGATTATTCATGAACACTCATACCTCTTTGGCGAAGGTTGATGAACTCCACCAATTTTGTCTCCCTCATATCTCCATGAAAGAACCGATCTACAAAAGCCTTCTTAAATATCTCCCAAGTCTACGGACCACACGTCAATGGCCTAGTATCCCTCAATTGTACAAACCATGCTTGTTCCACGTCTCTGAGTTGATCAGTGGACAACTCGGCCTTTTCACTTGTAGAAAACCCCATAGACAAAAGTATCGTATAGACCTCATCGATGAATTCTTGGGGGTCTTCATCAACCTTAGACCCATAGAAAGTAGGACAGTTCATCCAAGTCAAGTCCCTTAGACGGGAAGCCATAGTAGTGACTTGTTGATGAGGACGGGGTACAAGCTCCCAGTTGGCTTTGGCCTTCATAGCTTGGTCTTGGACAGTGGCGGCTTGAGCTAATTGAATGAGGTCATTCCTTACATATCCATCCGTCAAGGGTGGAGGATTGTCCGGATCTTGGTCAACATTAGCATCGTCACGTGGAGGAACTTGCTCACCATGGGGAGGACAATTCAAGTCTTCGTGCCACATTCCTTAGAGTGTTCACCTACAATAAAAACAATAGGATTCGATGCGAAAGCACACCACAAGTAAACAGTAATGGAACGATATATGATTCCAAAAAAAGAGAGTGATTCCTAGGCATAACATAGGTTCATTTTCATAAGTGTGGCGTGCTTCACAATGATGGATACAAACCTACATAGACGTGGTATATAGAGAGAAAAATAAATCAATGATATTCAACCTCATGCTCTGATACCATGTTTTTCACATCCGATTTACCCCCTAGACGTAAGCGTCGTCGTCGTCGTGTCTTTAAGGACTAATTATATTCTTAATCTCATGTCATTACATTCATAGGTTGAAATTTGCGGGAAAATTAAAACTTTTTATTACATCTAACTGGAGGTTTACATTGACCTCTACATACACGTAATATAGTCGTATTGAGTATGCATAGATCCGTCATATAGAAAGGTTACATAGACTTCTACTTTTATTGCACATACATATATATAATATAGAAAGACAGTCTCATCTTATACCATCTAAACGATCATAACAAATTAGGTATAGCTCTACATCAATATAAAAAGAAGCCACGTATAGGCAAATCGTACCCAAATGAAAGTGGAATTATCATAAAAGTTTTAGAAAAATAAAGCAACTTCATATTCAAGATATTGTCATCACCCTCGGAAAGTGAGGACCAACCCACTTGGATAATAGGGAATATCCAAGCGTTCTTTAAGTCGTCTTGAATGAGCCTTCAATGACCGGAACCTAAAATGTTTGGGAATAGGAAGTAAATAGCTTAAGTACTCTAAATGTACCAAGTATGAGACAATATGCAGATATATTTATAAAACATGCTATGAAAAGGACATTTCTATAAGCATGCAGTTTTCTTGAAAATTCATATGCATATTCAACAAAACCACCCCAAAACATAATTCACGTTAATTAATTCATAGACATATTCATCACAATACCACAACATCAAGTCTAGTCCAACCAAACATTCCCACTATACAAGTAGATACATGTTCAAGTAACTCTACATCTAAGTCATATTAAATAATAATCATGAATAAGAGTACATTTTGTTATAGCAAAGGAAGACAACTACCCATGAACCCCTTTCAAGTTAACGAGATCAATGACCAAGCAAATCCCCATAACCTAACCCAATTAACTAACCCAACAAGGATCATGAATAAATCCCTACTTCACAAACATGTAATTTAGTTATACATTTCATCTTACTTTAACAATATAAAATAACACGTACTCATAGTTGAACTAGTCAACATATAGTATGAATAATGTGCAACTCCTTCATATATACATAATAAATCATCATAGACATAAACATACATAAGAACATCCTCCTAAGACTCCCCTCAAGGCAAACTAGTGCAATGCTTAGGTAGAGTCCCATACCCCTACCTAGACTAAGCTAGACCCCTTAGGTTATCCTGGTTAGAGTTCAATTCTTTAATTCATTTTACCTTTATGGAACATCTTTCCCTAACCGACATAGACCATATGAGCTAGTGTGAAATCCGCTGTCATAAAACCCTACACCGAAAGAAGGCAGACTAATTTCCAAGGTAGTACCATAACATAAAACATAGCAACTACGTGGATCCAGTAGCTAGTATTCCTATGGGAGCAACATAGTTCAAGAACTAGGAGATATAGTTGGGACCCTCTTTATGCTCAATGCATTATTGTGTCCAACCTCAAGAGTAATTGAGTGCTCCTACCTTCCCTATGTGGGAAGGGACACTCCTCAATCTAGTTCACTCGGTGCTAAGCTAGAGCCCTTTTTTGAAATGTCTTTAAGCCTTTAATTATCAATCATAGCTTAGTTTAGGTCATAGGGTCTACCCCTTGTATATTCATCATCATCAATAGCTCAATAAGAATTTCATGAGTATAAATCCTTTCATCACAATTCAAAAAGGTGAGGTTAACACATTACATATCACTTCATAATAAGGCAGACTGGTATACATCACCATCCTTATAACATTTACATCTTAACCAACCTCACAACCATAACCAAGACATTTCAATTCAACATAATCCCACCCTATTAATACTAAATAAGTCATAATCCCACACAATCATCACGACTTATTCACAAATAACCAAAAGTTGAAGTAAGGAATAGGGATTACAAGACTTACCAAGTCTCCTTCATAGTTTATCATAAGGGTCTTACTATCAACCCATATGTAAACCAAACTAGGTCATGAAATCAACATAATTGAATAACCATCATTATAATAAGGCTGGAAGAACCACTATACAATAATTCAATACTAACTCAAAGCTTAAGACAAGATAATTAGGTTGATTCTGATAGCCTAGATCACTTATCAAGAACTAGTATGGATGACTATGATTTATCTCAATTTGTTCATGATTGGTGTAGAAACATCATCTAATAGTGATTTAACTAATAATCAAGTCAATTGAATCAATCACAATCCAATTTACATCAGGATCAAGCCTAGGGTTAAGGATTATATTCTTTAAATTGAACCAAACTATCACAATTGATCATAATAAAGTTAAAATACATGCTAATCTATCTATTATATCCTAAACAAACCATAGGAAACTCAGTTCATAATATCAAATTTGTATTATGAAACCCACTTGAAAACCCAACTTTCAAAATGCATTTTGAAGGAGCCCTTTGAGGAAAGAAAATCAAAGGTGAATTAGATCCCATACCTCAATGTTTGATAAAGATTTGATGGTGAAATCATCCCTTTCCAGACCCCAAAACCCCTAGCTTGTCTTCAATGGTGTCTTAAAATAGAGAGAAAAGAAGAGAGAAGGAAGAGAGTTTATTGTGTGAGTTGTTTTTAGATTAATGAGGGTTGGTGTCTTTATATGTTGGGTTAATTTAGTTAATTAATCTTCCTTTAATCCGTAGTAACCCCTAAACCCCTTAATTATTTTAATGACTTAATTTAAAATGTGCAGAAAAGTTGCAGACTTCATCGACGAGATCATGAACGATGGATCATTTGTCCATCGACGGGCACACCTGTCTCTGTGCTACACAATCGTAATCTCGTTAGAGACTTGTTTAGTAGGGGGCTTCCTCCATTTTTCTAAGTGTTGGTCGACGGTTGGAAATGAAGCCCTGTTGATTCATACACGGATCGTCGCTTACATCTCGTCGATGGTCCCTGCCTAGACAGTGTTGACATCAACTTGCAAGTGTCCTCCACAAGGGCCCTTAGTTGGTACTTTGGGAGCCCTACCCTGCTGTTTCAACCATAAAACACGTTAAAAATACATATTATACACCCTTCCACCTAATTTCATGAATTTCTGACTCCTAAAAGCTAGTTAAATAGGGTATGGTACGCTAGTACCACTTGAACTAGTTTCCGAACGACATGGATGTTCTTGGACGTTTTGGTTCCTAAACTTCCTAAATTACCTATATTCATTTGAATAGTCTTAAAATAGTGTTTAGATCCCATGGTTCCAATGTTAGGCTTTATGACTCGTCTTGGATTTTCCAAGTGTTACAGAAGTGGGAAGACATCAACATGGAATTTGTGGTAGGTTTGCCTCGGACGCAAAAGAAATATTACTCTACATGGTTGGTTGTGTATTGGTTGACCAACTCTGCTAGTTTTATTCCCGTCAAGTCTACCTTTTTCAGCAGAAGATTATACAAGGATCTTCTTACATTAAATTATTTGTCGCCATGGTTTTTCATTATTCATCATATTGGGTAGGGGTGCACAATTCACATCTATGTTTTGAATATAATTCCAAGAAGGGTTGGGTACAAAGGTGAAGTTAAGCACCGCTTTTCATCCCCAAATGGATGGCCAAGCGGCGCGTACTATCAAACCCTTGAGGATGTGCTTAGGGCTTGTATGATTTATATCAAGGGAAATTGGGATTAGCATT
The DNA here is from genome assembly GCA_027705065.1 of Solanum peruvianum. Classification (NCBI taxonomy): domain Eukaryota; kingdom Viridiplantae; phylum Streptophyta; class Magnoliopsida; order Solanales; family Solanaceae; genus Solanum; species Solanum peruvianum. The sequence continues at coordinate 11,220,278 of JAKWJD010001757.1, read as the reverse complement.
TGCCTTTGGTGGAGTTTGCATAAAATAATAATTACTATTCATCTATATCCATGGCTCCTTATGAAGCCTTGTATAGTAGGATATGTAGATCTCCAATTGGATGGTTTGAAGTGGGTGAGTCTTTACTTTTAGGTCCCAATTTAATTTATAAGACTTTGGAGAAGGTTCATATCATAAGAAACAGGTTGTAAACAACTTTAGTAAGCAAAAGTATGTCGATCAAGTGAGAAGGGAATTAGAGTTTGAAAAAGGTGATAAGGTGTACTTGAAAATTTTGCCTATGAAAGGGGTAGTTAGATTTAGCAAGAAACAGAAGTAGAGTCCTTTTTATGTGGGTCCCTATTAAATCTTGCATAGGATTGTTAAGGTGGCATATGAGTTGAGGTTGCCTAGTGATTTGGCTTTGGTTCACCCGATTTTCCATGTTTTTATGCTTAAGAAGTGTATCGGTGATATCAAGTCTATTCTTCCTATTGAGTGTATTGTAGTGAAGGATAACCTCCCATATAAGGAGGTTACAACAAATCTTTGATAGGCAAGAACAGAAGTTAAAGAACAAGGAAGTGGCCTCTGTAAAGGTGTTATGGAAGAATCACCTACTTGAGGGTGCGACAGGGAGGCCGAGGCAGACATGAAGTTCCGTTAACCTCATCTATTTGATAACTAGTGTTAGTTATTCCTCTTAATAATGAAAATAATTACTAAAATTGATGTTGCTTGTTTTTTGGTGAAGTTTTGCAAAAATGTGCATTTTTGGTGTCATTACAGTGAAGTTACAGTAAAATATGCCTATTTAACTTAAAAATTTGCAATTCTCCTTGTTTTGAGTTATGTTGTGCATTTTTATATGGTGAGTCTTTTATGAAAGGATAGGTAGCTTGTTGGTAATATGAACTTTGGCATAATTGACTTATGTATGGTATGTTGAGCTCATGTTGTTGTTGAGAAGGAAATCCCTCATAATGAGATTTTGAGCCTTATGGGTGGTAATTGAAGTTTTAAATTGCCTTGTCTAAATGTCATGATTGAAGTTGTAACTTATGTTGTCATGTATTATTATTTTGGATGGGCTACTAGTCTTGAGTCTATTCCTTCCTTTCAAAGATTTTAGTGTAATTTGAGGATGAATGTTCCTAAGGGGGGATAATGTAAAACTTCGAAACTCTAAGACATGTTATAGAGGCTAAAATAGGTATAAAAACTGTTTGAATGTCTATTTTAATGAATATAAGTCATTTAGGATGTTTAGAAATCAAAACATCAAAGAACGTCCATGACGTCCAAAAAACTAGTTCAAGGAGGCGCTAGTGTGCCTTAGCCTATTTGACTAGCTTTTAGAAGTCAGAAAATCATGAAAACTGATGGAAGTGTGTCTAACACGTATTAATCTTAGTTCAGAGTCAAAACATCCGTTCACGACTCCCCAAGGACAACTAAGGCCCTTGAGGAGGACCCTTGTGAATTGACAAGAAGCATGCAAAAAGGCAGTGTGGACCAAATAGTGCAATCCACTATTTGTGTGTCAATCGATGGTGAGTCGATTGCCTCCGTCAATGGACACTTGGTCAATATTGAGATTTTCACAGTTTCTGAACTCAACAACGGACCAACAGGATAGTTAGTCCTTGGACCTTCAATTGACAAACAGGGTATGGGTTGGGGTTCTGTCTGTGAGGTCTGTGTTTTGCTGCACGTTTTCATTTAATTCATTTAATTAGTGGGATTAGTTAGTAGGTTAATTAGAGGTTAGGGGAGGTTTGATTGAGTTAACTAAAAACCTATGTAAAGACCCTAACCTAATTAGACTAACCTAAGCTCTCATAATTCACAAACCCTAATTCTATTCCTTCTCTCTTTTTTCTCTCTTAAGTTGAAGAACTAGGGATTCAATCACCGATGTTTATGAATCAATCTACATCAAAAATTAAGGTATAGTATTCCGTTCACCTTTGTGACTTCTTTCCTCAGAGGGTTCCATCAAATAGATTTCAAAAGATTGGTTTTCATGTGGGTCTTTTCCAATCTCGAAAGTGATCTTGTGAATTCATTTTTTCATGATTTATTTTGGATATTATGAATATATTAACATGTATTTTAACTCAGTTATGTCATATCTTGATGGATTGGTCTAGTTTGTAGAAGATTACCTATCCCATTAACCCTAGGTTGTGATCTTGATATGAATTGTGCAATGTTGGTTCAATTGAATTGGTTATTGGTTGAATTATTACTAGAAAATGTTATTGTATCAATTATGGATAGATTAGGATGAGTTTTAGTCTTATAGTGCTAGTTCTTGAGTAATTGATCTATGTTATGAAGTATATTATGTATTACCTAAATCTCTTGTCTTAAGCTATGAACTAGTAATGGATAGTGATATAGTGATTCAATTGGCTTTGTTATCATGTGGATTACTATTATGTGATGATATTACACCCTTGTTGGGTTGAGTTACGTGTTTATTATAAGACCTTGATGATGGATTAGGAAGAAGACTTTGTAAGTCTTGGGATCTCATTCCTTACATCAATTATAGTTACTTGTTATTAAGTGATGATGTTGTATTGAAGTATGCCTTGTATTAGGATTCATAGGGTTGGTATGATATTGAATTGAAATTTCTTGACTATGGTTTGTGAGGTTATGACTAAGATGTAAATGTTATAATGATGGTGATGACTTACCAATGTGCCCTTTATATGATTGACTATGTAATCGTGCTTATCTCACATGTATGAATTGTAATAAAAGGATTATAGTCATGCAGTTCTTATTGAGCTATGATGAAGATGATTATACAAGGGATAGACCCTATGACCTAAATAATGCTCTGACGATTAATAAAGGTATAAAAGATATTTCAAAAAGGGACTTAGCTTAGCACCAAGTGAACGTGACAATGGGATGGGTTGACTTTTCATAGAGAAGGTTCATCCTATAGTTCCACATAAGGTGTTGAATCCCCTATGAGGGATACTCATCTTATGGATTCTCATGAGATGAGGCTCCATTTTCCAGGTGGCATGTAGAGAGTTAATAAATATCTCTTAGTTCTTGTTTCCCCCATAGGAAGAATAGCTAGTGGATCCACCTAGAAAGCTACGTTTATATGTGGTTCTACTTTGGCCGGTAGAACACTTTCCATCGGTGTAAGGTTTTGTTATGCCGGATTCCACACTTATATGTTGTGTTCTATGTCGGTTAAGTCATGTTTCCCTAAACTAAAATGAAGTAATAAAGTACAAACCACCTAGGGTGACTTGAGAGGTTTGACTTAGCTTAGGTAGGGGTATGGGAATCTACCTATTCCTTGTATTAGTTTGCCTTGAGGGAAACCATAGGAGGATGTTCTTATGTATGCATATGCTTATTATTGTACATGATATGTATATGATTATCTTACACATTGATGATATCGTATGATGGTTGGTTTCAATTATTAATATGTGTTTGGTCTCTAACTCTAAATTATGATGATTTGTACTCTTAAATTCTATGCTATGTGATGTTTGATGTTAACCATGATTCTTGTTTGTTTACTTGATTGAGTAAGGTTATGGGGCTTTGCTTGGTCATTGCACGTGTTGACTTAATGAGGGTTCATGGGTAATTATCTTGCTTCGGTTATATTGTAATGAACTATAATCAATGCTTGATGCTATTATACCTTGATGATAGAGTTTCCTTGACTATGTGTATTATGTGATATGCATGTTGACTTGACTGGACTTAGTATTGTTGGTCTTGTGATTTACATGTTTTGGAATTAACAAACATGTCTTATTGATTGGTATGGTGTTCTTAATTGTGCATAATGCTTTTATAATGTAAAAGAGCATGTTTTAATGAAATGTCTTTTTTTAGGATGATATCATGATATGTGTTCATATGGTCTCATACTTAGTACAAGTGGTGTACTAACCCAATTTCTTCATTTTCCCCAATATTTTAGGTTGTGGCCGTTAAAGGGCTTTGATACAACTTTGAAGAAGACTTGGAATTGTCAATCATCCAAGTTGGGTAGAACCTCACTTTCCGAGGGCAATGCCACTATCAAGATAATGAATTTATTATAGTTTTAAGACTCTTATGTTCTTACTTTTTCATTTGAGTACTAAACTTGTATATCCTATATGAGGCCTTATTGTATTGATGAATGGGCTAGGCCCAAATTGTTATACCCGTCTTAGATGGTTATGAGATGATAAATCCATTTAAGACTATGTTATATTTTACATATTTCTATGTGCAATAAAAATAGAATACTGAGTAATTTTCCTATACGACGGGTGTAAATATACTCGAAATAAATATTATGTGTATGTACATGTCAATATAAACCTCAATGTAAAAGAAATAAAATATTTTCAATTTCCACAAATTTTGACTTATGAATGAAATGATGTAATCTAAGAGGCAAGTCTTAGTCCTCAAATAGGACGACAACGTCGGTTACATTTAGGGGGTTCTCCTTGGATGTGACAATAATTTTGAAGAATGTAGCCTTGTCGGCATTACTTTATGAATTGTGATATTATTATTTGTAGCTTATATAGGTGATCATTGTGAAGGCTTATGTGGTATGTGTATGCTTATGAAGTGAAAGAATGTCGTCTCCTAATTGATTATGAGTGATCATGATATACTATGCTGATGCCTTATATGCGTATATGTGATGTTGAAGCATAATTCTCTATAATTGACTATATGAGACCTATGATGTACTATGTTGATGGTTCTATTGAAATGGGTTGGGTTACATGTAGTATACTTAGTTGACCCTATGTTTTACTTGAATATTGTTGTACATGTGATTAGATTAAAATGTGTGTGTCTTCATTTGTAGACCTATGTTTCTCTACTTGATACATGAAGAATGTGAATATGAGCTCTTGATTTTGTAGGCTAAACTACCTTTGTCATGTATGTGAATGTATGACTGAAACATGACCTTGAACATGTTTAAGAGGGTCATTAACTTGGAACCTTTAAGAAAGAAGATTATGATGTCCTTAAAGTTGAAACCCATAATGTTATCCATCTTGTGTGTATGATGGACTTAGGGGTAGGTTGGATGGAACGACATGAAACCATCCTTAATAAAATCATTGAGCTATCCTGTAACCATTATGTGGCATCCCTAGTGGACCCATCCTTGGTAACGACTATTATGATTTGGTAAAGACTAGTATATGGTACCTCTTCATATGCCCTTGTGATTAAACCTTCTCTATGAGAACTATGTCTAGCACCGATTGATCATGCTTGGGGAGTGACTCTACTTAAGTTGATACTAGAGTACAAAGAAACCCTTGAGATTCCTTAACCATGTGCCCACATGAGATGTGTCCTAGTTCTACTCTTTGCAAGTTTAACACCCTCAATCGGAGTAGGGTAGACTCAAAATTCCATGCCTAGCTTGTATGGTCTATGGAGATTAATGTCTATTCACATCATGTGGGATACATTCTACTTTTGGATAAGTTCTACAACTGTTACGTAGTGGAATGGGAGGCTATCTTGACATGGCACGAGTCGGCTTTAAAGATGTTTGGATACATATTCCCCAGGTCTTCTCCAAGACCATTATATAAAGTACGTAATTGTTGAATGTCTCTTAAATAGCTTAATGAACATACTTGACTTAAGTTAATGCACGTGAATGAAATATTACTTATCTTGAGAAGCTTTGGAGATTTTGTAGGTTGGATTGAAGAGGGTGTATCGACGGTCTCTTCATATCTTACTTAGGTGATTCTTAGAGTACTTCAGATAGGGGTTTAATTGAATAATGTGACCAATCTTATATTAGGTATTCTTGAGGATCACTTAGGTGTTTGTGAAGGGGTTGTATCAGCAGCCGCTTCATATCTTACTTAGGTGGGTCTTAGGATAACCTTTTTTATGAGGATTATATACTTATACGGTTTGAATTGATATTGATGCGGTAATGTGGATTACTTTGTACATGTCCTGTATGTGTGTATTCTAACTTAAAGGTGAATTCTTATACTTATTTTATGAGATTTTATCACAAAAGATCATGAAGGCATTCTTTAATTCAAATGTCCTTCTAGCATGGTTTTATTGCATGTCGCCATATTTAGTGCACTCTAATGTACTAATTCCATATATTCTCTTATATCTAAAGGTGTAGTTGGCATTTTAGGAGTCATTGAAGTGAATCTTGGATATAAGCATCCTTTCAAGCAAGTTTTGGTATGTCCTCAATTGATTCGAGGAAATAGCTATGTTTAACTTTTCTTGTTACGAGACATTGTATTAGACTTTATTTTCTATTTTGTTGAGGTATGGTTTGTGACCCAAGATATTCGTGTGTCTAAGATGTATAAAAGAGACTTATCCTTTTCACAATTGATGCTATCACATCATCTAGTATTAATTCAACCAATAACTAATTCAATTGAACCAACATTACACAATTCATATCAAGATCATAACGTAGGTTAAGGGGAATAGTTCATCTTTAGCAAACTAGAACAATACATGAAGATATAATATAATTAATTTAAAATACATGTTAATCTATTCATAATATCCAAAAAGAAATCATAAACAAATCAATTCACAACCTCAATTTCGTATTGGATGAAAACCCACTTGAAAACCCAACATTTGAAATCAATTTGATAGAGCCTTTTGAGGAAAGAGATCTCAAAAGTTAATGAGATCCCATACCTTGTTAATTGATGAATATTTATGAAGAAACTTGGCCTTTTGTATCCCTTGAACCCACCTTTAGTTTGGTCTTCAATGGGATTTCTTTAGGAGAGAGAAAGAAGAGAGAAGGAAGAAACTTTTGGGTTTGTGAATTATGAGGGCTTAGGTTAGTCTAATTAGGTTAGGGATTTATATAAGTGGTTAACTAAATTAATTAGACTTCCCCTAACCCCTATTTAACCTCATAAATAATCCAACTAATTAAAAGACTTAATTTGAAATGTGCAGCAAAACCACTCCCATTAAACACGACACCACGATCGACGGATAATGTGTCCATCGACGGGCACTGTGCACCTCCGTGATGCACATCCGTCGATGAGTTAAGAGACTATGAATAATGTTCCTTTGTCAAAATTTACTAAGTGTCCATCGATGCCCCATCGATTGAAACATTCCCCTTCAATGGAACTCGTTTGTGTACGCTGCCCTGGGCAGTCCTTTGACCCCAAAATGCAAGGGTCCTCCTCAAGAGCCCATGGTTGGTCCTTAGGTAGTCGTGCACAGAAGTTTCAACTACTAATTAGCTCTAATACCTTTTAGAAACCCTTCTACCAATTTTCATCATTTTTCGACTGCTAAAAGTTAGTCAAATAGGCTACGACACGCTAGCACCACATTGAACTAGTTTCCGAACATAATGGACGTTCTTGGATGTTATTATTTCTAGATTTATTAAAGAACTTATATTTATTAAAATAGACCTTAAAACAGTGTCTAAATCTTATGACACTCATATTAGGCACTAGAACATATCATAGATTTTTGAAGTGTTACAACCTTTGAACATACAAACTGATCATATTCCTCTAAGATACCTCATAATGAGATGGTAGAGTTAAAACTACAACAATCATGCACACAAACTGATACTACAAGATACTCCAGTCTTTATTTGTTGGAACTTGTGGAAAAATCGGTGTGCCAAAAAATATGGGGGTAAAAAATACAACATTGCGAGAGTAAAATTTTTATTGTTTAAGGACACTATTAAATTCGTGCACACTATTTTTCCTTGCATTGCATGGCCTTCTAGATGGAGAATTTTATGCATACTCCTAGAGAAATGTACCCATCATATCAAGGTTACTCTTGTGCAATGGTTGAAACCTATTAAATATGGGTTAAGCTCAACACAAATGGAAGTTCCGTTGAGTAATCCAGGAAAGATTGGCGCAGGTGGTATACTTAAGGACTCATTTGGTAAGCTAATTTTGGCATTTTAGGTTCCTTTGGGGGATGGTACTAACAACCAAGCCGAGGTTGAGGCTGCCACTTTTCATATAGCATGGCGTGTTCACTTAAAATAGACCAAAAATCCTGGAAGTTGACTCTCAATTATTGGTGGACTGGTTTTCCGCAAAATAGTAGCCCCTTGGAATATTTCAAATCATATGCAGAAATTACATGGTCTCTCAACACTCATCTCTTATTTGAAATGTATACATACCCTCCCGGATGCTAACTATATGGCAGATTCTCTCTCCAAACATAGTCACCAAATTACCAACCCTCAAGTCTATTTCAGCAAGCAACATCTCCCTAGAGAGACACCAACATACTTACAACTAGAAACAGATGACATGGCAAGTTTTATATTAAAAAGAAAGAAAAGAATTAAGGAACCACATTAATTTCTAACTCTTATATAGGCCTATGAAGGAGCAAGAACTCCATCAAGTCCTATTTTTCGGTGATCACCATTTTCTTCAATTAGCTATATCTTTTCTAATTTATAGTTTATTTTGAAGAAGATTTTCCTTTTACTTGTAAAGGGAGAGTCCCCCCAATTTATGATTTCCTAGATTCTTTGTATCAAGAGGAGTCCTTCCATGTAGATGCTTAGATAATAGGTTTCATTTCTAGTTTAGGGAAGATTTGGAGAACCTAATAAGTCTACTTAATAGGCTACCAACTCTTGTACCATATTTAAGTGGAGGTAAGGTTTATGTCCCCCTCTTTGTATGTTGCATTTATCTATCTATGTTAAGTCCTCCGGGTGTTGCTAAGCCACTAAACCTTCCGATGGTCGTTCAAATAATAAAAGTGTGTTTATATCATATTGTATGAGTTAAAGATTTATACTCCAAACTCCTCCCATTTAGTAAGTCCCCTTATTGAGGGAATTTCTGGAGGTCTTTCCTAATGATCTACCTGGAATTCCACCCGAATGGGAAATTGACTTTTGTGTTAATTTGCAACTAAATACGAACCGTATTTGTATTCCTCCTTATCAGATGACTCTGGCTAAATTGAAAATGTTGAAGGCTTAACTCTAGGATTTACTAGACAAAGGTTTTGTTTGGCCAAGTTTTTCTCCATGGGGTGATTTGTTGTTTGTGAAGAAAAAGTATGGGTCCCTTAGAAAGTGTATTAATTACCGTCAACTCAATAAAGTAACTATAGAGAACAAGTATCCTCTCCCTAGGATTGATGAATTATTTGATCAACTCCAAGGTGAGAGTTACTTTTTAAAGATTGATTTGAGATATGGTTATCACCAACTTAGTGTGAGAGGTGAAGATATCCCCAAAATAGCATTTTGAACTAGATATGGGCACTATGAGTTCTTAGTGATGTCGTTTAGTCTCAAAAATACCCTGACATCTTTTATGGGCCTAATGAACAGGGTGTTCCGAAACTACCTAGATTCCTTTGTGATTGTCTTCATAGACAATATCTTGGTGTATTCTAAAAATGAGAGCGATCAAATGGATCATTTGAGGGTGGTGTTACACATCTTAAAGGAAAACCAATGTTTTGCCGAGTATCGAAAGTGTGAATTTGGTTATGGTCGGTGGCGTTTCTTGGTCATATCATCTCTAGTGAGGGTGTAGAGGTCCATCCAAAGAAAACCGAGGCGGTTAGAAATCGGCCAAAACCTTTGGCTCTAGCGGATATAAGAAGTTTCTTAGGTCTAGCCGGGTAATTTAGGAGGTTTGCGGTTGGTTTTGGATCCATTGCATCTTATTTGACTACTTTGGACCAAAATAATATGAAATTTGAGTGGTCGGAGGCTAGTGAAAGAAGCTTCCATATTTTTAATGATAGGCTTACAACCACTCCGGTGTTGACCTTACCGGAGGGTACCAAGGGTTTTGTGGTACATTGTGATGCATCCCGAGTGGGATTGGGTTTTTTCCTTATGCAACACGGGAATGTTATAGTGTATGGCTCTAGGCAACTCAAGATTCATGAGAAGAACTACCCAACTCATGATCTTGAGTTAGCGGTCGTGGTGTTTGACTTAAAAATATGAAGGCATTAACTATATGGTGTTCATGCTGATGTGTATACAGAAAACAAGAGTCTTCAATATGTGTTTTTCAAAAGGATTTTAACATTAGGTAATTAAGGTGTTTGGAATTTTTAAAAGACTATGACATGAGCGTTCTCTACCACCTCGACAAGGCAAACGTGGTTGTGGATACTTTGAGTCGTATGACCATGGGTAGTGTGATATGTGGAAGAAGATAAGATAGACTTGGTGTAAGATGTCCATAGGTCGGCTCGTTTGGGTGTTGGATTGGAAAAGTCTCGTAATGGTGGTATTATGGTGCATCAGAACTCTGAATCGTCTTTGGTGGTTGAGGTAAAGTGTAAGCAACACCATGATCCATCATTGATGGAGTCAAAGGAATTGGTTCTTGGCAAGCTTAATGAGTCATTCTCCTTGGGGGGATGGTGTTTTGAGATACCAAGAGAGGTTGTGTGCCCAATATGGATGACTTGAGAAACCGGATCCTATAGGAAGCTCATGGTTCCCATTATTCGATTAATCCAAGTTATACTAAGATTTATCATGACCTTAGAGAAGTATTTTGGTGGGATGGATTCAAAAGGGACATCGCAGAATTTGTTGAAAAGTGTTTGAATTGTCAACAAGTGAAAGTCGAGCATCAAACGTTGGGTGACTTACATCAAGAAATGCAAGTTCTCGCTTGAAAGTTGGAAGAAATTATTATGAACTTAGTAGTGGATTTTCGTTGGGCACGAAGGAAAACTTACTTTATATGGGTGGTTTTGGATAGGTTGACAAAATGCGGTCACTTTATCCCTATTAAGCCTATTTATTGTCACATTCAGGTTTAACCCCTAGACGTAACCGGCGTCGTCGTCCTTTTCAAGGACAGATATTAGCCTCTTAGTTCATGTCATTACATTCATAGGTCGAAAAATGCTGAAAAATTTAAAACTTTTATTTTCTATACTTGGAGGTTTACATAGACCTCTACATGCAAATAATATATCGTCATATCGAGTATACATAGACCCTTCATATAGGAAGGTTACATAGCCTTCTACTTTCATTGCACATACATATATATAATATATATAAAAATAGTCTCAACGATTGTCTCATCTCATACCATCTAAACGATTATCACAATATGGGCATAGCCCTTATATCGATCCAACAAGACCACATATCGGTCATACAAAAGAAAGTACTTAATGAAAAGGAAAGAAATGAAAGTGTATTTAAGCTCATAACCAGTCCGTAAGCTAGATGATGGAATTGCCCTCGAATGTTGAGGACCTACCCCACTTGGAGTAAATGAAGAATCCAAGCCTTCAACAGTGTAGCTTTACAAACTCTCCAACGACCGGAACCTAAAATGTTTGGGAAAAGGGGAAGAAAATGGGGATAAAAGTCCACATGTACTATGTATGAGACCGTAAGCACATAAACAAGAAAAACATGCTAAAAAGAGACTTTTGTCAATACATGCCATTTTACCCCTTTAAAAGAACCTAGTACAAAACTAAGCAAGTCATATCGATCAACTAGACATGATTACTAACTTGACAAGTAATACCTATCCCAACATGCTAGAAAACCATGATTTAATTCAACCCTATCATCAAGGAATAATATCACAAGAATGAATAAGAGTCAATCATATCATAATAAGCAAGACAACTAATGAATCTTTATCAAGTAACCAAGTGCAATGACAAAGAAAAGCCCCATAACCTCGTTCAATCAAGTATCAATGTACAACTTTACATAACATAACATTTAGGTTTACATTTCATCATATACTAACATTATAACCCAAGGCATACTCATAAGTGAACTAATCAACATGTAGTATTAAAAGTGTGACATAGTCATCACATATACATCTTATATCATCATAACATTAACATTTATAAGAACTTCCTCCTAAGATTCCCCTCATAGCTAAGTAATGCAATGTTTAGGTATAGTCCCATACACCTACCTAGACTAAGATAGACCCCTTAGGTTATCCAAGTTAGTGTTCAAGTCCTTTAATTCTCTTTATCATTTGGAAACATCTTGTCCTAACCGACGTAGACCACATGAGCTAGTGTGGAATATGGTGTCATAAAACCCTACACCAAAAGAAGGCCGACAACTTGCCAAGGTAGTACAAAAACATGTAACATAGCAACTACGTGGATCTACTAGCTAGTATTCGTATGAGGGTAACATAGTTCAAGAACTAGGAGATATTGTTGGGACCCTCTTTATGCGCCATGCAATATAGTCTCCTGTGTCAAGAGTAATGTAGTGTTTCTACCTTCCATATGTGGGAAGGGTCACTCCTCAATCTAGCTCACTCAATGCTAGTTTAGGTCATAGGGTATACCCCTTGTATAATCATCATCATCAATAGCTCAATCAAAATTGTATGAGTATAATTCCTTTGATCAATATTCACATAACTAAGGTTAACACATTAGCATTTCACAGCATATCAAGGCACATTGATAGTTTTCACAATCCTTATATCACATACACCTTAATCAACCTCACAACATAGTGAAGTCATTTCAATTCAACATCATACCACCCTATAATCCTAGTATAAGGCATACTCCAATGTAACATCATGACTTAACAACAATTTATTACAATCAGAAGTAAAGATAGAGATTTTAAGACTGACCAAGTCTTCCTCATAGTCTATCATCAAGGTCTTACCATCAACCCATAACTCAACCCAACTTGGGGAGTAACATCAAAGAACAATGATAACCAATAGAATAACAAGGCCAATTGCATATCTATAACAAATTTCATCTTTAGATCACAACTTGAGACAAGATACATAGGCTAATTTCACATTATAATTCATAACTGAAATCACATATCAAGAACTAGAATTATAGGCCTATAATTCATCTTAAGTTAACCATTATAACACCATAGGATAGTAATCTAATCAATAAGCAACTCAAATGAATGATCACCATACAACATTGGTCAACATTACTACCTAGGGTTAGGGATAGATGATCATATTCTTCAATTAGACCTAACTATAAAAAATCATCATAAAAAGGTTGAATTACATGTAAATCTAATCAATATAACACTAAGAATTAATTAACAACTAAATCCATGAGTTAAATTTCGTAATTGAATGAAACTCACAAGAAAATTCAAGTTTTTGAAATCTATTTTGAAGAACCCCTTTGAGGAAAGATTCTCAAAGGTGAATAGAACCATACCTCATTTTTTCTCACAAATTTTATGAAAAATCCACCCTTTTCGAGCCCTAAACCCTAGTTCTTGCTAGCCTTCAATCGTGAGTTCAGTAGAGAGAGAAATAAGAGAGAAGGAAGAGAGTTTATTTTGAGATTTCTCTTTAGGTTAATGAGGGTTAAGGGTATTTATAGAGGGGATTAATTAACATAATTAGTTTCCCTTTAATAACTAACTAAACCCTTAACCACTTAATTAATTAAATGAAATCATTTAAAATTCATTAGTTAAATGAGAACCTCACCGATGAGACCCCGTCGACTGTCCGTGATGAGACGATGGACAACCCTCCCCTTCGTCCTGCACTCCGTCGTCTCTGTCAGACACTTTGCAGGAGAGGCTTCCTCCAATTTTTCTAAGTATGGGATGACGGTGGCCTCGACGCCCCATCGAGCAAATGACACCCCGTCAACCCCTTCCGTCGCGTGTAGCAGTAGTTAGGTAAATAAGGGACTTCACTAATCTTTCTAAGTGTGGGATGAAGGTATCCTCGACCCCACGTCGAGCCATTTATGGTCCGTTGTCTGCCCCATTGATGCACGCTGCATGGCAGTGCTGCATCAAACTGCAGGGCTTCTCCTCAAGGGCCCTTTGTTTGTCCTTGGGGAGTCGTACCCAGACGTTTCTATCATGAAACAACACAAACATCCATTACCTACCTTTTCACCCATTTTCATACATTTTTGACTCCTAAAGGTTAGTAAAAACACTAAGGCACACTAACATCCCTTTGAACCAACTTCGCGGACGTCATTGGACATTTTAGTTCTTACACCTTCTAAATGACCTATATTCATTAAAAATGGACTTAGAAACATTGTTTGGAATTTATGAAACCTATGTTAGTGTTTACCATGGGTCTTGGATTTTCAAGGTGTTACACTTATTTGGTTGAAAAGTATGCAAGGATATATATCATTGAATTTTTGAGTCTTCATGGGATCCTTTTATCCATAATTTTTGATAGAGCTGCTCAAATTACGTCTCAATTTTGGAGGTCGTTCCGAAAAGGGTTAGGTACACAAGTGAAGTTACGTACAACTTTTCATCCCCAAACAGATGGTCAAGCGGATCATATTATTCAAATCCTTGAGGATATGTTTAGAGCTAGTGTAATTGATTTCAAGGGAATTTTGGATGAATACTTGCCTTTGGTTGAGTTCTTTTATAACAATAGTTATCATTTGAATATATCCATGCCTTGTTTTGAAGCTTTGTATGGTAGGAGATGTAGGTCCCCAGTTAGGTGCTTTGAGGTTGGTGAGTCCTCACTATTTAGTCCCAAATGATCTATAAATCTTTGGAGAAAGTTCATATGGTTTGAAACCGATTTAAAACAACCTGTTATAGTCGGAAAAAGTCCTATGTCGACAATAGGAGAAGAGATATAGGATTTGAAGAAGGTCGGTGATAAGGTTATTTAAAATTTCGTTCATGAAAGGGGTGATGATGTTTGGAAAGAAAGGGAAGTTTAGTCTTCGCTATGTGGGTCCCTATGAAATTTGGCAAATGGTTGGCATGGTTCATATGAATTTAGATTACCTAGTGAGGTAGCTTTGATTCATCTAGTTTTCTATGTCCATTCATAAGAAGTGCATTGGTGACCCTGAGTTTATTCTTCCTATTGAAAGTCTAGATGTTGATGAGAATGTCTCCTATGAAGAGGTGTCGATTGAAATCCTTGATCGACAAGTGAAGAGTTTGAGGAACAAGGAGCTGGCATACGTAAAAGTATTAGGGAGGACTAACCTAGTTGAAGGAGTAACATGGGAGGCCGAGGCTGACTGAAGTCCTGTTATCCTCATCTCTTCTCTAATTAAGGTTAGTTGTTCCTATTAAGAAATAAATAATAAGTAAATTTGAATTTGACTTGTTTTTGCAAATATGTGCATAATTATGGTAAAAATTGTTGCAAAAATGAGTTTTCATGAAAAAATGTGTCACATCAAGGGTGCACCCCCTAGAAGTTATTTGTGTCGTCGTCCTCGTAGAGGACTAAGACTAATATCTTAGGATTCGTCATCACATTTCATAGGTTACATTGCGAAAAATTTAAAACTTTTCATCTATTTCTATATTGAGTTTTACATAGATATCTCGCTTATATATATTGTATATATAGGGAGTTAACATACACTCTTCGCATAGGATGCACTACTTAGGCTTCTACTTTTATTTCACATAAATAATACATAAATACATTCTAATAAGAAGTCTAGATTGAATCTCACATTTAAACCAACTAAATCGAATACAACATTTGGGCATAGCCCTTACTACACTTCAATAAAAGCCACATATAGGCATAAAAAACAATGTATTCAAATGAAAAGGAAAGACATAAATGTCTTTAATACTAATACAACATCAATATCTAAATATTGACATCGTCCCTAAAAAGGTGAGGACCTACCGAACTTGGAGAATGAGAATCAATGTTATCTTAAGATGGCCCTTCTAGAATCTCAATGTCGGAACCTATATAATTGTAGAAACATAGAAATATGGATTAGTACACCACTTGTACTAAGTATGATAAAATGCACATAAAACATTTAAAATCATGCTAAAAGGGATATTTGTTCAAAAGCATGCTTATTTACTTTTAAAAGCCATATGCACAACCAAGAATCCATATAAGCCAATAATCACATATTCCTGGAGACAAGATCATATACAACACAAGACCAACATTATCAGGTATAATCAAGTCACACATATCATAGCATATTTGAGTACATAAACAATAAAACTCTAACATCATGTTAAAACAACAAAGCATGTATAAGAGATCATAACATTACCACATATACATGACCCTTACTCGTAATCCACCATATAGTCTACAAGTTCAATGACCAAGTAAAGCCCCATAACCTTACTCAATAAAGTAAACCAAACAAGAGATCATAAGCAATTCCTATCTTCACATAACATAGTAACAAGAGTAATCATCATCATATTTAGCAATATAGATCAACATCATGTTTATACATGAAACTAACATCATATAGGATAATCAACATGCAAAGTCAACATATGCATAACGTTTACTTTATAAAATATAAGAACAACCTCCTAAGACTTCCTTCAAGGCCAACTAGTGCAATGTATAGGTAGAGTCCCATACCCCTACCTAGATTAAGTCAAACCCCATAGCAAATCCAGTTAGTGTTCATTTTATAACTTCATTTTACTTTTGGGAACACTTTCCTTAACTTACATAGTCCACATGAGCTAAATATAGAATTCAGTGTCATGAAACCCTATACCGAATGAAGGTGGACTACATGTCAAGATAGTATAAAAATAGTAACATAGCATCTATGTGGATCCACTAGCTAGTATTCCAATGAGGGAAACATAGTTCAAGAACTAGGAGATATACATGAGACCCTCTTTATGTATATTGCATTATAGTCTCTAATATCATAAGTAATAGAGTGAACCTACCTTCTTACATTGGGAAGGGACACCTTTCACTTCTAGTTCACTCGGTGCTAAGCTAGAGTCCTTTTTTAAAATGTCTTTAAGTTTTTATCAATAATCTTAACTTAGTATAGTCCATAAGAGACTAACCCTTTGTATATTCATTTCATTATCTCAATAGGAATTGCATGAAAATGTCATTTCAATCGTACCCTTATATGTGAGATCAACACATTATCATCATCATGTCATAATATGACATATATGCATTTCATAATCAACCTTATATCATTTGATCTTAAACATAATCTCACACCTTCACATAGTCAAGAAATTTCAATTTCATCATCATACCAACACCTACTGAATATAATCATAATACATGCTTCTATTCAACTTCATCACCATGTACGAGCCATCAAAATTGAAGTAAAGGTTTGAGACTACAAAGTCTTACCTATTCTCCTTCAAAAGACATTAACATTGGTATTACCCTAAAAAAATCCAATTTCATCGATCAATAGGTGTAATAACATCATTCAGTAGTAATTAACAGAATAAGTAGGTCAATTGCACCAATACTAATCAATTCAACATGAGTTCATAACCTAGGGTTAGGGAATTTGGGTCAATTCATGATATATTCTTCATACTAGGTTAACTCATAAAGAAATAGCATAATTACACAATAATACATCATAATCTAATAATAATATGTAAAGAAAATCATAAAAAATGCCATTTATAAGATCAAATTCGGATTCTAAAGAAACCAATATGAAATAATTTTCTTAAAACCAATTTTGGAAGGGCCCTTTGGGCAAAGGAATCCCAAAGGTGAAAGGTTTCCATACCGCTTAAATACTTGGATAATGATGTACAAAATTAGTTTTATTTCTGCCCTAGAGCCTTTAGACCTTGGTCTTCTATGGAGTTCTTTGGGATAGAGAAAGTAGAGAGAAGGAAGAGAAATTTGGGTATGGAATTGTGAGGTGTTGGGTTAGTTTGATTAGGCTTACGTCTTTATATGGGTCCTTAATCAAGTTAATTAGACCTCCCTAACCTTTAAATAATAAACTAACCTACAAACTAATTAAATGAGCTTCCTTAAAACTTAGCATGAAAACTGCGGCAAAACCTACGAGTTCATGATAAACGGTCCGTAAGTCAACCTACGCCAGCTTCACCCAACCTTCATTCAGGTCCTTCGATAAGTTTAGATTTTTTCCATTTTCGGTAAATGTCTAAGAGTTTGTCGATGGAGGCATTGACATCCTATCGATCCACCTACGCTTCGTCGCCAACAACTCTATAACACCTCTAAAATGACATAGGTGTAACTAGAGACTAACATTTGTGTCTTGGTTTTTTGAAGTATTCAAATGATTTAAAAGAGTTTAGGAAGAAGTGGATAATGTTTAATTAATTTTGGAGGACAAACATTGAAGAACGTCCATGACGTTCGAAAGGTCTGCTTTAGAACGTGCTTGTGTACCTTAGTGTGTTTTCTCAAGTTTTACGTGTTCATTTTGGATGAAATTGATGTGAGATGTCCTAAACTAGTATAAAAACATATTCAAGTTTAAAATGTTCGGGTAAAGTTCCCCAAGGACCAATCAAGAATCCTTCAGGAAGGACCCATGTGTGAGCCAAAAGCTGTTAAACCAGCCCAACCTACTGAAAGCAATCGACGCTTAGTAAGCTGGTCGGAGCCCCGTAGGTTAGGTGAGCAGGTTGAATATTAGGTGTTGGATTTTGTTCTCCATTTGCAGTACCCTCTGACCCAAACCACGGACCAACATGATGTTCCGATGGTTGGGTGAGGAGGCGTAGATGAGTTTGTCGTCGATGGTCCTACATTTTACTTTAGAGTTTTGGCCAATGGTAGGGGTATTTGGGTAATTCCACTAGTATTCTAAAAATTAATTGGGAGGATTATTAAGGTTATTTTTGGTATAATAAATAGTTTTATAAGTCTAAAAACATAGCTTTCAAAAATAAAAATCAAAATTCCGTAAAGAACTCTCTAGAACTCCATCGGAGTCAAAACTTAAGGTAGAGCTTGGACTGAAGATTCCTTGGTGATTAATCATCAATTCTTCATCAAATTTGATGTCTGGAATCAATTTAGATTTGAATCTTTATCCTTGAATCTCTTTTCTTCAAGGAGCCAATCTTCAAAGTGTTTTTCAAAGACTTCTCAAAAGATTAGTTTTCCAAAATTATAATCTCGCCATGGGTTCTTACGTAAAATGTTCTGAGTCATTGTATATTGATTGAATTGATGTTAATTTGATGAATTTAGACTAACAACTCTATGAAACAATGTAATTAATGCAACCCTAGATTTTACTACTTTGTGGGTGATTTGATTATGTATTAATGCTATTGAATTCTTATGTAGTTTGAGTAGGGCTATTGTATTATGATAGAATCATTTTTGAATTGTTAATAATATGCCCTAAATCTATAAATTCATGTTGTATTATCTTTGATTCAATGTGTATTGTTATTATTGGACTGAATTGGTGATCTTGCCATCGGTAAGGTTCTTTTAGTATTATTTTTGTTGACTATGAATTGGAGTTGTGAGGTTGGAATAATGGTATGGTGACCTAAATTTCTCTGTATTGTACAGTATAGTTCTTAGATGATGATTATGTTTGGTATGTTCCACTTATGTGTTCCTGTGATATACTTGTAAATTATGTGGCCTCGTCGGCATTAATTTATGCATTATGATATTGTCATATTATAACTAGAATATGTGTATATTATGAATGTCTATATGACTTATGTATTTATGTGGAGTCAAAGCAAGAGTCCTTGTAATTGATAATGTGTAAGTCTAGTTTTAAGACCCTGAAAATGACTTAGGTGAACTAGAGCCTAACATGTTGGTAATGATGTTCTAAGGTACTAAAGTAGTCTACAATATGGTATTAAGGCATTGTCTAAGAGTTTAGGTGCATTAAAAGTCAAACGTTAAGGGACAACTAAGACGTTCGATGACTAAGTCACCTATGTGCCCCATATATGGTTCTATGTGCATATCTGTGACTAATGAGTTTATAAGGTCTTTAAATGAGTTATTATGATGTATATAGTCTGTGTCGATATTTGTGGATTTTGGAGGTCCAACGTCAAAGAACGTCCATGACGTTCGAATGTGTTGCCTTGAAATAACCTTGTGTGTCTAGGCATGTTTCATTGAGTTTTACGTGTTTGTTTTGGGTTAAATTCATGTATGAGGTGCTAAGCTTGTATATTTTCATTTTTGGGCTTGGAACTTCTGGGAAAACATCCCAAAGGATCATCCAAGAGTCCTTGAGGAAGGACCAAAAAGTGGTGTCAAGACAGTCCAAAGCAGCCCCAAACGACAGAGGCAATCGACGACTCGTGGGACAATCGTCGCCCCGTCTATGGGTGATGTTGGTGGAGACTTTTTATTTGGAAGGAATATACCCATTTTTAGTCTCTTAACTAAACGATGGAAGGATAGGATGGTCCGTTTGTGGACAATTGGTCTTTTGACTGCCCAACCCTCGATGGGAGTCTGTTCCTGCGTGTGTTTCACTACCAAGTGAGAGTGAACTTGTAAATTCACCACACTTCAAAATAAGAATATTGGAGGTTCCTTAAGTTTATTTTGGGTATTTTAAGTGTGTATATAAGTGTTTAACGCATATAAGAATTCATTCTCCAAATCAAAACACCAATATCCCTTGTGAATTCCTTAAGACTCCATTGAAGTCCAAATTCACGGAAGATCTTGGATTGTTGAATTGATTGGAGATTATTAATAAAATTTAAGAATGATAATAATTAATGTATGATTTTTTTCCTTGAAACTCTCTTCATAAAGGAGCCCAACTCTCAAGATGTTTTATAAAGTTTTCAAAGTTGAATTGTTGAATTTAATGATTTTACCAAGCGTTCTTGCATAATTTTTTTTTAAATGTTTATTATGTAATAAATTGTTATTGTATTGATTATTTTAACCTCAATTACCTATGATACCATGAATTGGATGAACACTAGTTTTTGACTATGTTTTGGGTTACTTGATATTAACTTAATGTTTATGAATTCTAGTGTAGATTCCTATGGGTTATCTAATGATGTAAGAATCGTGTTCAAGTGATATCTAGGTTTTATTAGAGTGATGAATGTTTATTGAATTTACCTAGTTTTATTGATTATCATAGTTTCTATATTGAATTATTGTTCATGGCCATTGGTAAAGGCCTTGTGGTATTGAATTGGTTAATTTGGCATCAAATTGAGGTGTTGAGGATGGAGTGGTGTTAGTATGCCCTATTTACATTTTATTTTAATTAGACTTCAATTATTTTTTATAGGTATGGTCCACTTATGGTGACGGTGTTATGTGCTTTAATTGCAATTGATATGACCTTGTCGGCGTTATTTTAAGTAATAAAGATTATCATGGGTTTATCGGCAAACTACTTGAAGTAATGTGGCTATTTGTATAGTTTATTATGTGAAGCATGACAATATTTATCTACATGTGAAGTAATATATGTGTCTTTCTATTTATGTCTTCTTAGGTCATCATGTTAGACTATGACTTTGACCTTGTGTGTATAGTCTTAGGGTTTACACGTGGTTATTCCCAAATGACTTTATGAGTCTATGTTGGTCCCATTGTATAGGATTACTTTGAATATGATATGGTTATGTCTATATGTTTCTAGAATTGCATGTATTTTAAGTTAAAGTAAAGTATGTGGTGTCTTGTGTTGGTTGACTTGTGTCCTTTGCTTGATCTATGTATGAATGTGAATATGTGATATCTTGACATAGGATGCTAAATTTTCTTAGTCTTGAATGTATGAATGACATGCGACCTTAAATGAAGTTAAGAGGGTCTTTTACATGAAACCTTCAACCTAATGGTAAGGTTATGAATTTTGAAGTCGTTAGCCGTAATAGTATCTTGCAAAGTAAATGAATGATGGACTTAAGGTTATTTGCTGTAACAGAATCATATTAAAACTTAGGAAAGTCATCATGAGATTCTTGTCGCCATTGTAAGGTAACTCGAGAAGAGTTTTTGGTAGGGTAAATGTAATTGGGTTATGAACTTCACATGGAACCCTTTTATGTGAACCGTAAGTGTGAATTACTCTATGAGAAAGAAGGCTACCACCCAGTGAGTATGGTAAGGGAAGTAGTTTTAGTCAAAGACGGAGACTAGAATACAAAGGATGTCCTTCATATTCTTTAACCATGTTCCTACATGGGACGTGTCTAAGTTCTACCCACTAGCAAGTAGTACAACCTTATTAGAGTAGCATAGAACTCGAGATTCCATGTCTAGCTATCATGGTCTATGTCGTTTATTGTCTATTCTTATCACAT
Source organism: Solanum peruvianum (assembly GCA_027705065.1). Taxonomy (NCBI): domain Eukaryota; kingdom Viridiplantae; phylum Streptophyta; class Magnoliopsida; order Solanales; family Solanaceae; genus Solanum; species Solanum peruvianum. Next base: position 11,198,203 of record JAKWJD010001757.1, on the reverse strand, counting down.
GGAATACATTTTAGCATTAGAGAAGTTCTATGAAGTTTAGTTGTTGGTATGGGATGCTATCTAGACAATGCAAAATAGGCTTTGAATGTGTTACTTAGAGTTCCTAGGTCTTGTTCAAGACCATAACTTTAATGTCCTTTATGTGTTGAATGTCTCCTAAATGAACTAATTAATATAACGACTTAAGTTAAGAGAGTAAGTTAATTGAAGAAGTACTTATCTTGAGTACTTAAGGTGTCTAGTTAAGGTATGAAGGCGCAAAGGAATGGTCACTTCGTATCTTATCTAGACGAAATGACTCTAGTTAGGGAAGATGTTGATTATGTTGACATGATCTAAGCGTTAGGTAGTCTTAAGGATTATTTAGGTAGTCTTGTAGAGGTAAATCATGGACATTATCTTCTTGATTTACTTAAGTAAGTCTTTTGATAGCCTTTGGAAGGAGAATCTTCATGTTATCTATGTGTTGATACTTTGACGTCTTGTAAGTGTGTATGTAACTTATTAAATATCACGACCCACAAGTACACCCAAGAATTTAGGGCATCCTTGTTTCGTCACACGGAAAATGAGACATCAAGAAGTCTCATTTAAGCCTCTTTTATCATTCATTGCATAATAAATATTCTAAAATAAGTAAGAATTTTTAAACTTTCTTCACAGACGAAGAACTCTTTCATAAACAAAACGCAAGCGGAAGACATTCTTTTAAAACATTAAATCATTACAATATCTACTTGAACCATCAAACTTTTGAGTATAAAACACTTGGGACTAAACCCATACAAGAAATAAAGGTAAAGACTAAGATATAAGGAACTTTTGGATATTGTCCTCGAATTGATGAGGACTGACCAATATATCATCTTCAAAACCATAGAAACCTATCCATCCTCCATGGGACATCAGGATTCCATTTCCCTACACTTTAGTCAAAAAAGTAAAAAAAGGGGTTAGCACATTAGATGTACTAAGTATGGAAGCCATGCAAAAACCATGAAAAAGGGACATGTAGTATATAACATAAGAACAACATTTAACAACTTAGAAACACATAAGAAATCATTTAACCAAAAGTCACATTTTAAGCAAACATTATAGTGAAGTCACTTCACTGTACAGTGAACTCAATTCACTGTTACAGTGAAGTTCCTTCACTTCTCTTTAGACACCCTTTAACATGTAATCGTTTCACTCAAAGCTATCCAAAAATTCACTGAAGTCACACAAAGAGAGACAGGCCATACATCCTCTCAAGATGTGCCTAAACGACCCTCAAGATTACTTATCATGAGTCACATACACACTTAAGAGATAGCAACATAAGAACATGAGATTTTCCTACAAAGGTGAATCTAAGGTTAACTTGAGTGACTTGTGAAGTGACCACCCACACAATCCCTTACACACACACTTAAGAGATCCTATAGACTCCCTATAATAAAATCATTCTCATTTAATACATCAACATATAGGTGATATGACATTTTCCTTCAAAAGGTTATCAAAATACTTACTTAAGTAAATCAAGAAGATAACGTCCATAGTGACCTCTTAAAGATTACCTAAAGAATCCTTAAGATTACCTAAGGCTTAGATCATGTCCACATAATCAACTAACTTCCCTAACTAGAGTCATTATTAATACTTATCTATGTAAGATAAGAAGTGACCATTCCTATGCCCCCTTTACACCTTAATAAGTACTACTTCATTTAACATACTCTCATAGCTTAAGTCATTACATTCATTAGTTTAATCAATACCCATTCATCACATAAAGAACATTCAAATAATGGTCTTAGAAAAAACCTAGGGACTCTAACTAACACCTTCAAAGCCTATTGTCCAATGTCTAGATAGCGTCCCATCCACTACGTAAACTTCATAAAACTTCTCTAATTCTAGTAAGTATCCCACAAGAGGAGAATATGAAATAACCCACATATACCATGACAGATAGATATGGAATCCGGTGTTCTAACCTACTTCGATGAGGGTATTCTACTTACCAAGGGTAGAACTAGGACACATCCCATGTAGGCACATGGTTAAGGAGTATGAAGGGATTTTATGCACTCTAGTCTAATTTTCAAGTTGAGCTACATTATACTCTAGTTTCATTCTCAAGTAGAGTTACTTCCCATAACATAATCACTTGGTGCTTACCTTGGTTTTCATAGTGTAATTTACATTAAAGGATAACATGAAGATGGTTCCTTATCTAGTTCATAACCCAATCACATTCACCCTACCAAAGTGGTCCACTAAGGCTACCTTTCAATGGCGACTAAGATAGCTCATTATGACTTTCCTAAGAATGATATGATGTCGTTCCACCCAATTAACACTAAGTCCATCATCCATTTACATGAACGATACCATTATGGCTCTAAACTTCAATATTAATAACATAACCTTTTCCATGTACATGACCTTCTTAATATCCTTTAAGGTCTCACATATATTTCATTCATACATGACAAGGGTGCACTAATTCAACTTAGTCAAGACATCTCGTATTCACATAACATTAATACAAGTATCAAGTAAGGGACACAAGTTTACTAAACAAGATACACAACATTCTTTACTTTATTACATATAACAAATCATTCTTTTAAGCACTTAGGAATGACCCTTTCATCTTTATGCTATCCTGTACATTACTATATCATCATCAATATAACCATCACAATTCAAATAGTCAAGTAGGAACAATCATGTATGGACATCTAAGACTACACATATAATAACATAATCATAGTCCACATGATCTCCTAACATACATAAAAAGAACACATGCTTTCACATTACTACACATCTAGATAGAGATGCTCATGCTTCACATAAAGCAACTACACATATCATCATAATACTTCAATTAGTGCCGAAAAGGCCATGATCATCATATTGCATAAACTAACACCGACAAGGCCACATCGATTGAAAGTAAAGTACATAAAACATCCACTTTCAGTGGACCATACCAATCACAACATAATTAAAGTCTAATTAAAATTAAAGTAAAGGAATTAGGGAAGCATACCCCACTCCATATTACCACTTTGATTCCAAAGCAAAATCATCCAATTCAATATCATAAGGCCTTTATCCAAGGCCATAACCAACAATTCGATACAATTATATCAATAATAAATGAAACTAGGTCAATTCATTACATACCTATCAATCTAATATAACCTAGATTACAATTGAATATAATCATTGTATCATTAGATAGCCCATAGAAAATTACATTAGGAATCATAAACCTTAAGTCAATATCCCTTTTATCATGTTTTTGCATATGCCATACTTAGTACATTATTTGTACTAACCCCATACTTTTCTAAACCTTATAAGTATAGGTTGACGAATTTTTGGAAGATTCGAAGGCGAAGCTTGGGAAATTCACTCTCTAAAGAATTGATATGTCCTCATATATTTGAGGGCATAGTTTATTGTCTCCTAGTTTTATTATTAAGACTTATTATGTATTTAAATTCAATGTAAAGGGCCATTTCCCTGAGTTATTATATGTCGTGTCTTAAGTTGGCTTGTGACAATAACATTTCTTAAGTATCTATGAAAGATTTCCTTATATTAAATTATCCATTAAAATTTTTAATTTCACACTACTTTTAATGTCTTATGTAATTAATGCTTGTTGAAGGGCTTGTACAAGACCCCAAAGGGTCAAGGACGCCCGACTGCGAAACGAGGGTTCCTCATAACTTCTACGGGGTACTTTCGGGTTGTGATAAACTTGGTATCAGAGAATAAGGTTATGGGAAATAGTTTAGGTTGTAAAAGTCTCACAAGCAACATCTAGTAGTATTTTAGTTGTTGGTGTGAGTCGTGACACATCCATGGACAAGAGGCTATATGATGATAGAAATTTCACTTTCTTCTCTACTCTAATGTCGTTCCTTAGAGTTGAGACATATAAGGAGTCTTATCTTAACCTCTTCTCTTTGTGTTTATAGGACATGAATAAGAGGAGGTCAACCTCTATAAGGGAGGAGGGAGGTGTAGCTAATGAGAAGATCCCTCCCCGTGTTGACCAAATTGGTATTGTTGGTCTATAGGAAGGGAATGAGGAGGCTCCCCTTCAAGAAACTCAAGTGACTTTGGAGTCTCAGGGGCCTCAAGTGCCTCCTATGCCTCAAGATCCTTTTGTTGAAGGAGATATGACTATTGCGGATTTGAGGGCTGCCATAATGAACTTGACCCAACTCATGAGACTCAAGCTCATGTCGTCAAAAAAATAATTTGTTTCCCAAGCTAATTAAGGAGTTGGACCCCAACCAAATGCTAGTAATCCCTCTTCTAGAATTCAGAACATCATGAGGATGAACCTTCCCACTTTCCATGGCACTAAGGTGGATGAAGATCCACAAGGTTTCATAGATGAGCTTTTCAGGATGGTGGATGCTATGGGTGTGACCCCTAGAGATAAAGGGGAGTTATCCCCTTACCAACAAAAAGATGTGACTCAAGTGTTGTTTGAGAAATAGAGGATTAAGAGACCCTTAGAGAGAGGTCTGGTTGATAGGGAGGAATTCAAATAGGCTTTTCTAGATAGGTTCTTTCCCCTACAGTGGAGGGAGAGGAAGATGGTTGAATTCATGAACCTTCTTTAATGTGTAATGAGTGTGCAAGAGTACTCTCTCAAATGAACAAAATTCTCTAAGTATTCCCCAACCATGATAGACAACCCTAGGGATAGGATGAACAAGTTGGTGATGACTGTGTCGATCTTGGTGTAGAAAGAGTGTCGTATGACAATTCTTCTTAATAACATGGATATCTCTAGGCTCATGGTTTATGCATAACAAATTGAGGAGTCCAAAATTAGGGAGATAATACAACAGGGTAAGAGGCCTAGGTGTCACAACCCAAAAATGGGTGTGACGGCACTCCTCTTATCCTACCAAGACAAGTCAGCCTAAAAACCAATATCTAACAAAGTGCAGAAGTAAATGACAATCCAACAACAAATTCCATTATGAAACAAAGTCATATTAATTCATTCCGCAAAACCAGGTTGTCACGTGCACAAGTCTCTAATGTAAATATTAGAATTGAAATAAAATAGAAGTCTAACATGAAGTTGTCTTTCAAGTAAAAACAAAGTCATAAACTGGAGTAGGAATGTTCGTTGAGATGACAAACAGCTACCTCACAACCCTCCACAAGATGCCTCGGAAATGAAAAGAATGACAGGTATCACGAAGATCCGGGCTTGTAACCTACAAAAATATTTGTAGAAGCAAGGGATGAGTACCAAACACGCGGTACCCAACAAGCAAACCTCTAAACACAAATTTAGTGAACAAAATACGGGTACTCCTTACAACCTATCTAAACCTCCACGCTACAGCCTAACAGTTTACAGTTTACCAAATACACAACTCAATAATCAACAGTCACAAGCTTCACAGAGAAACAATTACAAGATCAGCAAAACACATGTTCAAGTTCATCAATAATAAAATATGCAATGTCATGAGATGCAATGTCAAATATAGTGATGCATGTCTTTCTTAATGACACACACCCGCTGTCTCTCAGTCCGGGACAGGTGGAGGACATATCTTTCCATGCATCTGTCACGGTGCACGACACGACCTTCGATAATAGTAACCATTGCGGCGCGCGATACGTCCCTCGAAATATACTATCCATCGCGACGCGCGATACGACCTTCGAAATGGTACATCCTCTTACGACAACCATTTCTCAGATACAATGCAAATAACATGCTCAAATGAAAATGAATAGATAACCATTTTGATAACAAAGCACAATTAACAACAAGGAATACAAAACCAACAAATAAGCAACAAGTCTCTATGTCATTCTCAACACCACACAAGGAAATACACGAATTTGATACACTTAACAAGGGTTTAGAAATTCACTTGCCTTAGCCAATCGAATAATTACTCTTGGACTTGAGCCTTCCCTTTCCGTTGAGCTTCCAAACCAATGGAATATATTCAAGTATATATTCACAATAAGGTTTCAAAACTAACAACACTCACACTTTTATGTGTTTAACCTTGACCTGAAAATTCACCCCAAATTTATAATCAAGTATGTAATTCTTGATGTCAATTAACATTTCAACTATCATATTTTTCAAGTTTCAAGGCTAAGTTTAAATCTCATTTTTTTCCCAATATCATAATTCGAATGATATTCATATGATATGATATATGTAATATTTAATTACCTACTTCATTATGACAAAACTTAACTCATAATGTAATAATAATAATAAGAAATTAAATCAAATTGCCAATCGTTCACAGAAAAACACAACGTCCGAACCCTACCATTCATACGCAGAATATACCCCTCCAAATTTCAATTTGTATCCACATGTATAGAAATCATTACACTTTGATACTTTTTTAATTAATTTTGTTTCAAAAATTGGTCCAAAAATTCCCTGGAACCCACGTAGAAAACTTTTAAGGACAAACAATTTATTTTTATTTTTTTGCCATTTATGGCATGTATTTTGTCTCTTTCTCCTTCCCCACAGTACATATACTATATAATATTAACAATAAAAAAAATCCAACCAAAATGATGCTTACAATAAAAAAAAACGTTTGATTATTTACCAATTTCGCTTGATTTCGGTGAGTTCTTCCTTCTTCTTTTTTCAATAGCCGCACATCCTCTTTTCTTAATTTTTTTTTTCAGTTGTGATTTATCCATTAAAACCCAAATAAATTAACTCACTTTAACCAACTAAGCATTAACTAAAGTTAGTTATTCAATAATTAACCATCAATTAATTCACTCTAGTTAAATGAATATTTCAAAATTCCAAAAATGACCTTCCGGGTCATTACATTATCCACCACTAATAATAATGTTCGTCCTCGAACATAAAGTAAAAGAAAGTACCTGAAGCTTCAAAAAGTTGAGGATATCTGGCACGCATGTCAGAGTTAGTCTCCCAAGTTGCCTCTCCCACTGATCGGTGCTTCCATTGCACCTTCACTGAAGCAATCTCTTTTTTCCTAAGCTTTCGAATTTGCCTATCCAAAATAGCTATAGGATCCTCCTCAAATGTCAATTCTGGACCAACTCCACAAGTCAAGTGAAATCACATGAGATTCATCCGGAATATACTTCCGCATAGAGACATGAAAAATAGGATGAACTGCCGACAAACTAGGTGGAAAGGCCAACTTATAGGCCACCTCTCCAACACGGCTCAAAATCTCAAAAGGTCCAATGAACCTAGGGCTAAGCTTGCCCTTCTTTCCAAACCTCATCACACCCTTCATGGGTGATACTCGGATCCAAACATGATCACCCTCCATAAACACCAAGGCTCTAACTCTCCGGTCTACATAACTCTTCTATCGACTCTGAGCTGTCAATAATCTATGCTGAATCATACGTACTTGCTCCATAGCATCTTTAAGCAAGTCTTTATCCAAAGAGTCCATCTTCACCGAATCAAACAAACCAATCGGAGACCTACACCTTCTTCCATAAAACGCCTCAAATGGGGCCATTTGGATACTAGAGTGATAACTATTATTATAGGCAAACTCCTCTAATGGTAAATGTTGATCCCATCTAGCACCAAAATCGATCACACACGCTCGAAGCATATCTTCCAATACCTGAATGGTCCGCTCAGATTGGCCATCTGTATGAGGTTGAAATGCCGTACTCATATCTAACTGAGTACCCAGAACATGTTGTAATGCCTTCCAGAAATAAGAAGTAAATAGTGAACCCCGATCCGATATGATAGAAATTTGAACTCCATGTAGTTGCACAATCTGACTGATATATAGCTCGGCTAACTTCTCTGCCGTATACTTCACCCGAACCAGAATAATGTGAACAGACTTGGTAAGCCTATCAACAATAACCCAAATGGAGTCATAACCACTCGCTGTGGTAGGAAAACCCACAACAAAGTCCATAGTAATCCGCTCCCACTTCCAAGTAGGAATAGGCATCCTCTGAGATACACCCCCGGGCCGCTGGTGCTCACACTTGACTTGCTGGCAAGTCAAACACCTCGAAACAAATTCTGTAATATCTCTCTTCATTCCACACCACCAGTAATGCTGAGTCAGATCATGATACATCTTCGCCACTCCCGGATGGATGGAATACCGAGAACAATGGGCCTCCTCAAGGATCAATCTAATTAAATCACCTGTCTTGGGCACACAAATACTGCCTCCGATCCTCAAGACACCATCAGAATCAAGGACAGCCTCCTTAGCTTCCCCTCTCAATACTTTGTCTCGAATGAGACATAACTTTTCATCATTAAACTGGTGTGCACGGATCTGCTCGACTAAAGAAGATCGAGCCTCAATAAAAGCAATTATCCCATCACTCTCCTCTGAGATTTGCAATCGGACAAGACAATTAGCTAACAATTGAACATCTCTAGCCAATGGTCTCTCCTCAATACTAACAGATGCAAGACTCACCATGCTATGAGTCTTCCTACTCAAAGCATGTGCCACAACATTGGCCTTACCCGGATGATACAGAATGGTCACATCATAGTCCTTCAGCAACTCAAGCCATCTCCGCTGCCTCAAGTTCAAATCTCTCTTACTAAAGATATACTTGAGACTCCGATGATCAATGAAGATCTCACAATGCACTCCATACAAATAATGACTCCATAACTTAAGTACAAATACCATAGCCGCCAACTCCAGATCATGAGTAGGGTAGTTCTTCTCATGGGACTTCAATTGGCTAGAAGCATAAGCAATCACTTTCCCCTTCTGCATCAACACACCACCCAATCCAACTCTGAAGAATCACAATACACTGTAAAGTCTACACCCTCCTCAAGTAGAGTCAACAGAGGAGCTGAAGTCAATAAAGTCTTAAGTTTTTGAAAGCTCTGCTCACACTCATCAGACCACTGAAAACACACATCCTGTCAAGTCAATCTAGTTAATGGAGCTGCAATAGTAGAGAAACTCTGAACAAACAATCGATAATAGCCTGCCAATCCCACAAAACTCCGAATCTCAGTAGGTGAAGTAGGTCGTGTCCAACCTCTAACTTCCTCAATTTTGGCAGCATCTACTCTAATACCCTGCTTGGACACCACATGTCCCAAGAATGTCACAGAAGTAAGCCAGAACTCACACTTTGAGAACTTGGCATACAACTTCTCTTCTCTCAACCTCTGAAGTACAATCCTCAGGTATTGGACATGGTCCTCCTCAATCTTGGAGTAAGCCAAGATGTCATCGATGAAAACAATCACAAAAAAATCAAGGTATGGTCGAAACACCCCATTCATCAACTCCATGAATGCTGCAGGGGCATTAGTTAGTCCGAAGGACATCACTAGAAATTCATAATGCCCATACCAGGTCCGAAAAGTTGTCTTAGGGATATCTGATGCCCTAATTTAACTGATGATACCCAGACCTCAAATCAATCTTAGAGAACAATGATGCTCCATGTAATTGATCAAATAAGTCATCAAAATGCAGAAGAGGATACTTATTCTTGACTGTTACTTTGTTCAACTGTGTGTAATCAATACACATCCTCATAGTCCCTTCCTTTTTCTTCACAAACAATACAGGGGCACCCCAAGGTGATACACTAGGGCGAATAAAACCCTTACTCAATAAATCCTACAAGGGATCCTTCAATTTTTTCAACTCTACTGGGGCCATACGATATGGAGGTATAGAAATAGGCTTAGTGCCCAGCTCCAAATCAATAGCAAAATCTATATCCCTATCAGGAGGAATACCTGGAAGATCAGAAGGAAATAAATCGAGAAACTCCTGAACCACGGGAACAGAGTCCATGGGAGGTGATTCAACACTAGTATCCCGAATAAACACCAAGTAAGACAAACACCCCCTCTCCACCATTCTCTGAGCACGAATAAAAGATATAACCTTGCTAGGATAAGAGCCACTAACACTCTTCCACTAAACCCTCGAAACACCAGGCATTGCTAAAGTCACAGTCTTAGCATTACAATCAAGGACAACGTCATAAGTAGAAAGCCAATCCATACCCAAGATAACATCAAAGTCTACCATCCCCAGAATGATTAAGTCTACCCAAGTGTCATACCCAGCCAAAGAAACAAGACAAGATCGATACACTCGATCCACCACGAAGGGCTTGCCCACATGTGTAGAAACACGAATTGGTACAGTCACGCTATCACATATCATATCCAATTTAGCAGCAAAATACATAGACACATAAGAGAATGTAGAACCTGGATCAAACAACACAGACGCAGGTCGATGTCATACTGGGATGATACCTGTAATAACAGCATCAGAGGTCTCTGCCTCAGGTCTCCCCAGGAATCATAGCAGTGGCCTCCTCGTCCACCTCCAGCCTGGGTGGTACCTCTACCCTCACTCTGCTGAGCTGCAACACCACTACTAGAAACTCTATCACCTCTATCTGACTAAACTCTGCCACGACCTCTAACCTGTGGTGCTGGTGGTCTAGTTTGGAATGAAGAATTAGGTCGAGGCCCACTACAACCTCTTTGATAAGTATACTGCCGCATTAGATGATCGGGATCTCCACAAGTAAAACAAAATCTCTGACCAGGGAACTACTGTGTGGACCTTGAAAACCCACTATAATTGCCTCGCCCTGTAGGTTGCTGTTGTGAACCGTACGAGCCTTGACCCGGGCTATAAGAACCCCTAGATGTCTGTACACCCTCAAATGTCAGCATAGATGCATGAATAGGTCCCCGCTGCTGAAAAGAACCACTTAGTCTCTGTGATCCCCTACCTCCAGATGAGGCACCATGAAAATGACCTGATATACGGGCCCTTTTAGGATCCCCAAACTCCTCTCTCTCCATCAATTCCGCCTCTTTGGCGGCGCTCACAATGGACTGGAAAGAAGCCCCCTCCCTAGATGCCCGAAACACAGCTGACCTGATAGAGAAAGTCAATCCCCTCAAAAATCTGTGGATCCTCTCTGTCTCATTTGGAATAATGGCCAACACATGCCTAGACAAATGGAAAAAATGCGCCTCATACTCTGTAACTGATAAACCATCATGTCTCAGACTGTCAAACCTCAAGCGACTCTCCTCTCTCACGCTCCATGGGATAAAACGATCTTGGAATGCACTAGCAAACTGCTCCCAAGTCACTAGAGGAGATCCAACTGGCAAAACCCCCCAAATAAGTCCTCCACCAGTCTCTCGTTGGTCCACGAAGCTGCAGTGTAGCATATAGAACCCCATGTGACTCAGCTAATCCAACCACCTCTAGTAACTCTCGGCAGGTAGTTAGAAACTCATGAGCGTCCTCGATCTTCCCACCCTGAAACTGAGGTGGGTCCATCTTTTGAAATCTCTCATATCTACGCTGCTCATCCTCTGTCAGAACAACCATCGATGAAACTTGAACCCCAAATGCTGGTGCAACATCATTTTGAACCGCGGGATCTACTGGTAGTTGCCCCATCGCATCCTGAAAAACTAGAGCTTGTTGCTGCGCTTGCGTATGAGTCCCCTCTCTAGTACGAGAGTCATGTGGTGTGGTAGTCACACCACCACCCTGAGAAAAGCCCTCTAGCACACTTAACACCCTCAATAGTGTATCCTGAAGCAAAGGTGTGACTACCGGATCTGGAGGAACCTGGTCCTCTCTGTCATCAATCTGAGGTTCTGTAGAGACCTCTCTAGCACGACCTCTCATTGGTTCCTCTCCACGTCAACGACCTCTGGCTACTATCGTACTACTAGTAAGACCTCTTGCTCGAGATCTACCCCTACTTCTAGCTGGGGCCTCAACAACTGCCTCGCGAAGTGCCTCCCCTCTACCACCAGTAACATTAGTTCTAGTCCTCATCATTTGTCAAAAGAGTATACAACAACTCAGTACTAATGAGGGTGACTACGCACGATGAGAAATAATGAATAAAAGGAATTTTCTTAGTAATCCTTATAGCCTTTCAGAGATAAGTACAAACGTCTCCGTACTGATCCTTGAGACTCTACGTAGACTCGGCTTGTATACACATGAGACCTATGAACCTGGGGCTCTGATACCATTTTTTTCACGACCCAAAAATGGGTGTGATGGCACTCGTCTTATCCCACCAAGACAAGTCAGCCTAAAACCCAATATCTAACAAAGTGCCGAAGTAAATGACAATCCAACAACAATTTCTATTATTAAACCAAGTCATATTAATTCAATCCCCAAAACCAGGTTGTCATGTGCACAAGCCTCTAATGTAAATATTAGAATTGAAATAAAATAGAAGTCTAACATGAAGTTGTCTTTCAAGTAAAAACAAAGTCATAAACTGGAGTAGGAAAGTTCGTTGAGATGAGAAATTGCTACCTCACAACCTTCCACAAGATTCCTCCGAAATGAAAAGAATGAGATGCATCACTATATTTGACTTGCATCTCATTACATTGCATATTTTATCATTGATGAACTTGAACATGTGTTTTGCTGATCTTGTGATTGTTTCTCTGTGAAGCTTGTGACTGTTGATTATTGATTTGTGTATTTGGTAAACAGTAAACTGTTAGGCTGTAGCGTGGAGGTTTAGATAGGGTGTAAGGAGTACCCGTATTTTTGTTCATTTAACTTGTGTTTAGAGGTTTGCTTGTTGGGTACCGCGTGTTTGGTACTCATCCCTTGCTTCTACAATTTTTTTTGTAGGTTCTGAGCCCAGATCCTCGTGATACCTGTCATTCTTTTCATTTCCGAGGCATCTTGTGGAGGGTTGTGAGTTAGCTGTTTGTCATTTCCACGAACTTTCCTACTCCAGTTTATGACTTTGTTTTTACTTGAAAGACAACTTCATGTAAGACTTCTATTTTATTTCAATTCTAATATTTACATTAGAGGCTTGTGCACGTGACAACCTGGTTTTGGGATTGAATTAATATGACTTGGTTTCATAATAGAAAATGTTGTTGGATTGTCATTTACTTCGGCACTTTGTTAGATATTGGGTTTTAGGCTGACTTGTCTTGGTGGGTTAAGACGAGTGCCATCACACCCATTTTTGGGTCATGACACTAGGTAGGATGATTCTAGTCACCAAAAACCTAAGAAGAGGTTCTATCACCAAGATTCTACCATGGGAAACAAGGAGAGGACTCCAAACAAAAATTCCCAAGGAGGTGGTCATTCTTTTGAGAGGACTGGGTGCCGTACTTGTGGGAAGCAACATTTGGGTAGATGTCTTTCCGGAACGGATGGTTGTTTTGTATGTGGTGATAAGGGTCACAAGATGAGGGATTACGCTAACATCAAATCAAGGGGAAAATAGGTCAATCAATCTTCCCTAGATCTTAGTGCTCCCAAGACAAACCCTTCTTATGGGATGGGGGCTAGGATAGATAACTAATCTGGATTTGATGGTTTTGGTAAGTCATACCTCTTTATTGTTGTTGTTTTATGATATGAAATGAATTTGTGTGGTTTTATAGTTCATATGATCATATAATCTTGATGAATTTCTAAAAGAATAAATTTTTGAAAATTTTTGACTATTTTGGCAGTGACACAGTGAATATTCACTTTAAATTTTTTGATTTTTGAGGAAAATTATTTTGTCTTGCATTTAAGTTTCATGTGTGCAAAAGTATTGTACATGAGCATGTTTAATGTTGAAGAAGGTAATTCCTCTATAGGAGCATGTTGAGAGTGAGTTTTAAAATTTTGAAGTTTGCAAGAGTTGCCTATGTTGCTATGTGTTTGAATTATGAAATGATGCTCCTTGATATTTGATGCTATTATTATGAGTGTTTTAGACTTTATTGTAATTTGTTATGTGGTGCTAAGTGAATCCATGTGGTTCTTGATGTTTTAGTGTCATCCGAAGATGAATGTTATTCTAAGTGGGGGAGAACGAAATGCGCAAAAATAAACTACGGTGAACTAGAGCCTCATGAGTGTTTCTTGAGTTAAGTTGAAGTTAAATTGAGTTATTTTATTGTTCTTAGTCAGTGTGTTAAGTTTGGTTATGTTTGGAGGTCAAACGTCCGAGAACGTCCATGACGTTCGAAAGGTGTGCCTTAGAAAGTGTTCTTGCGTCTTATTGTGTTTGAGTGTATTTTACGTGTTATTTTTGATTGAAACTGATGTGAAGTGTTCCTAATACCTATACTAATTATCTTAGGGGTTAAAATTCTGGGTACGAGCCCATCTAGGACCCACAAGGGGCCCTAGATGTAGGGCCCAAGAATCGGACAAAAGCTGCCAAGGACACTGCTCAATTAACGGAGCAGTCTACTGGGCGTAAGCCAATCGACGCACGGTGGAATTGGGATCCGTCATTCAATACTTGGTGGGAGTAGCAGAACCTTCCATGTCCAGTCTCTGATGCGATCGACTCCCAGCAGCACGGGCCGTCGATCAACCAACGCCCAGTAGCTTGGGTCGTCGATTTGCACTTGCTAAGACTGCTGCACGTTGCTGCCTATTTGGGGTGTTTTGTCAAAATTCGCCCCAAGTATTTTAGGAACCTAGGATGATATTTTAAGTGTTTTTAGGTTATATTAAGTAAGTTTGAAACCCTAGACCTAGAAAAACCTCCTCAATTCAAATATTCAAACTCCCTCTCTAAAGAAAACTCTCCCAAAGTCACCATCGAAGCTAAGACTCAAGGAGGACAAGAAGCGCTGGTTTGTACGTGTGTATTCATAAAAATAATTGGGTTTCCTTCTCTTTGAGGTATGGTTTCAATCCTTTAACCATGTTCCATTCAAGGAGCCATTTCCAAAAGATTTCAAAAAGGGTTTTCAAACTCTATTTCCTTGTATCTTTGATTTTAAGCACGGGTCTTCTTGTAAAAGTGTTATAATATTTTAAATGTGTTTATTATTGTATTAATTGATTATTTTCATGTTAAAAACCTAATGAATTCATGTATATGCATATCTCAAACTTTTAACATAAAAAATGGGCTAAATGAGCATGTTTGGTAAGGTATGAACTTTGGTTCTCGTTATGTTGCTATGTTGGTTTAGATACTGCCGTAAGGGACTTATTATTATGAAATATTGAGAAATTTATTGTAGTTGATAATGGATTGGTTAAATGGTGAATTTCTTATATTGGATAGTTCATATTGTAAATTGCTCTTGAGTGATATGATCCACCTTCTTGGTGTAGGTGTTTATTTGATAAACTTGATATTACATAGTATGTTTTGTGAGTATGTCTCATAAGGTATAGTATATTAAATGAATTAAGATATGTCATGTCTTGTGTTTCGTTAATTTGAAAAGCATGTTAGGCTTAGATTATGCCTAGGTAGAGTATATGACTTGTGAAGCATGTAAAGTGTGTAAATTGATGAATGTAGGACTAAAACATGAATAGAAGCTAATGTTAGTGAAATGACTCTTATATGAAAGATGTGCTCACAAGTAAAAGCACAAAATCAAATGAATGTATGAAGTTAAATTGAGTAAATAGAGGAGTTTTGAGGTGGATACTCTTCGTGAGTTCAGATGAAGCGTTTAGTAGAAACCTCACTTTATCCTTTGCCCTTAGTGTGTTGAGATTTGTTGTTCACTAGATATTCTTAAGCTTTATATTAAAGTGTTTATAATCCGTGGCGGTTATGTCTAACCCCAAGAGGTGGTTATATTTTGTGAGTTGAGATGTTGTATTCTAATGTACCTCTATAGATGAGTAGTCCTTGTGAGTAGAGAATTATTACTTAGTAGCAATTTCCTTATCCCTTAACTATGCGCCCGCATAGGTGTTGCTATTGGGAAAACCATGTAAAATCTAAAAAAAAGAATGAGTTTTCCTTAGGCAAGTGAGGATCCCTCATCCGCTACGGGTTAATGTCGGGATTCCATGTCTAGCTCTCATGGTCTATGTTGGTTAAGCGAAACCTCCAAAAAATAATTTATTGAAATAAGTCTTCTAAAAGAATGTACTACATAGGGTAGGTTGTGGTATGGGATGCTATCTACTCATTGCACTAAGTAGTCATTTTTAAATGGAAGACTTTGGTTGTTTGTTGGGTGTGTTTTAATGTCTTGCCATTGATTGAAGGGCTTTTTTCTCCCAAGTTAAGTACGACGAAAGGGTAGTCTTGAGGATTGCTTTGGTATGTATTGAAGTAGGCATATGCATACTTCCTTCATGTATTACCCTAGTGAGTCTTACGTTAATCCTGAGGTAGGGAAACTCTTACGGAAAATGAGTTCACTTTCTCTTTCAATTGGCCTTTGAATTTCACTCATTTAGGATAGGATAATTCATAGTGAGTGCCTTAAATGATTCATTGTTAAAGTTCCAATTTGTTAACTGTAATTTTTGGCAAGTTTACTGTATGTGGTCCCTTTTAGTTTAAAATTATGGAATCTATTATCTAAGCGTGAAATGATGTTCCTTGTGATGTTTCTCTTCTATAGTCCTGAATATTTTACTTAAATTGCATGGAATTTCATTTTTCTAAAATGTCCCTTTTCACATTTTTTTGCATGTGACATATGTAGTACATTATTTGTACTAGCCCATACTTTTGTATTCCTTATAAGTATAGATTGAAGACTTTTTGGAAGATTCAAAGGCAAAGTTTGGGAAATTCACTCTCTCAAGAATTGGTATGTCCCTCATATATTCGATGGCATAGTCTATTCTCTCATAGTACTATTATTAATACTTATGATGTATTTGAATCTAATGTAAAGGGTCGTGTCCTTAACATAGCATATGTCGTGTTTTAAGTTGGCTTATGATGATAAAATTTATTAAGTATTTATGAAAGATTTCCTTTTATTAAATTATGCATGCAAAGTTTTAATTCCGCACTACTTTTTTCATGTCTTATGTAATGAATGGTAGTTGAACAGCTTGTACAAGACCCCAAAGGGTCAAGTGCGCTCGGCCGCAAAATGAGGGTTCCTCCTAATTTCTAGGGGGTACTTTCAGGTCGTGAGAATAGACATTTAAAGTTAAAAGGGACTTATCATAGCACCGATTGAACTTGACAATGGGAGGTGTTAACTTCCCATAGAGGAAGATTCACCCTATAGTTCCACATGCGGTGTTGACTCCCTTGTGAGGGATACTCATCCTATGGTTCTGTATGAGAAGAGGTTCCAAATGCCAAGTGGCATGTAGAGAGGTTGTGCCTATCTCTTAGTTCTTGAACAATGTTGCCCCCATAGAAAGACTAGCTAGTGGATCCACCTAGAAAACTATGTTTTGGTTTGGTTTTACTTTGTCCTGTAGACCACCTTCCTTCGGTGTAAGGTTTTACAAAGCCGGATTCAACAATTAGCTCTTATGGTCTATGTCGGTTAAGACAAGTGTTCTCTAAATTAAAATTAAGTAATGAAGTATAAATCAACTAAAAGGTGACTTTGTTTGACATAGCCTAGGTAGAGGTATGGGACTCTACCTATGCCTTGCACTAGTTTACCTTGAAGGAAACCTTAGGAGGTTGTTCTTATGTATGTATATTCTTATGAATGAAAATGAAATGTATTATATGATTTTAAATGTTAACGACACTATGTAATTTTGTTCTTATGTATGTATATTCTTATTAATGAAAATGAAATGTATTATATGATTTTCAATGTTAATGACACTATGTAATTTTAATTACTCTTATGAACATGTATTTGGTCTATAATGCTAAGTATGATATTATGTGCTCTAAATGTTCTGTTATGTGAGGTTGGATATTGGTTATGGCTCTTCATAGGTTTACTTTATTATGTAAGGTTATGTGGCTTTGCTTAGTTATTGCACAAGTGGACTTAAAAGAGTTTGTAGTAATGGCCTTGCTTTGGTTATGATGAAATGTACTCTTATTCATGCTTGTTGAAGTTATAACTTGATGATAGAGTGGTATTGATTACATATGCAATTATGTTGATAGGTTCATTGACTTGACTATGCGCTGTATTTTGGTATTATGATATACATGCCTATGACTTAATGAATATCTCTTATTGATTGGTATGGACTTATTGAATGTGCATAAAGGTTTTCAAAGTGAATTGCATAGCTTATTGAAATATCCTTTTTAGCTTTATTTGATATTATATGTGCATACGGTCTCATACTTAGTAGAACTGGTGTACTAACTCCATTTTTTCCATTTTTCCCAACATTTTAGGTTCTGGTCATTGAAGGGCTTTTGGAGACTACTTTAAAGAAGACTAGGAATTCTTAATCAGCCAAGTTGGGTAGGTCCTTACTTTTTCGAGGCAATGCCACTATCAAGCCTTTGATGTTGCTTTAGTTTTAAGACTCTTATGTTTCTTTCCTTTTTATTTGAACTAAACATTGTATCAACCTTTTGTTGTCTTATTGTATTGATGTATCGGCTAGGCCCAAGTTGTTATACTCTTATTAGATGGTTATGTGTTGAGACTACTATTTGACACTATGTTATATTCTATATATATGTGCAATAAAAGTAGAAGACTAAGAAATCTTCATATATGAAGGGTTTATGTATACTCGATATAAATATACTATGTGTATGAAGAGGTCTATGTAAACCTCTATGTAGTAGTAATAAGAATTTTTTTATTTTCGCAAATTTTGACATATGAATGTAATGATCTGAGCTAAGAGGATACTCTTAATCCTCAAAGAGGACGACGATGCCGGTTACGTCTAGGGGGTATTCCCGGATATGACAAAGGTACTGCAAAAGAATTCCAGACAATGCTGACATGTTTTCCAAAATTAAAGGTATGCTTGATTGTATATTATCCTTGAGAGTTGCAGCAAAAACAATCGCTAGGTTTAGCTCCTAACCTTACAGTTTGTTCATTAGTGGGAAATTTACCCCTAATTTCTTACCATAGAGGAAAGAGCACTAAAAAGAATGCTTATATGCCAAGTATAAGTATTGATAGTCGTTTTAGGCCTTTGTTGTCCAATGTTGTTCCAGGCTGATGTGCAGGTGAAATCTCCATTCATGTTGAGGTTCCATACTGGTTCATCAAGAATCCTAGGCTGCACTTGTAGCTTAGTCGCCAGAATATTATGAAATTGATCTGGAGGAGGAAGTTGAATGAGTTTTGCTATATTCCACTGTCCATGCTCCATAAAATCATCTGTTGTGTCATTGTTGAACCTTTGCATTTCTCTAGTAAAGTGCGCCAATGGACCAATACCAATTCAATTGTCCCACAAAAACGAACAAAAACAAGATTTGATTTTCCACTGAATAAGATCTTCCACTTCAAGTTTGTTTTTCATTATGTGTCTCCAAGCTTGAGATTCCCCTATATGACATTTGTTATAGACCAGATTAGATCTTTGGAAAAAATTTTCTCTTAGGAAATGGTCGCATAGAATTTTCTTAGATCTAAAAATGCAGCATTGCTTATATTGAAAGGTTTGACAAACTTTAATCTTTAAGCAAACTCCAATTCCTCACTCGTCATTTGGAAACTCAAGTTTTTCCGTTCATTCCTCCAAACCTAGAAGAAGTCGGCCATAGTGGATTGAATTTGTTTGATAGTGGCTGTGGTGGAGAAATTGTTGCGAGCAGGTGTATTGGATTTGATTGAAGGACATTTTAACCAAGGTTTCTTTGCCCCCATAACTCAACAACATTGATTGCAATCTGGTGATTCTATTTACCATGTTGTTGATGATTTCTGAAAAATAAATAACTCGAGGTCTACCAATGTATAAGAGGCAGCCAAGGTAGGTTATGGGTCCCTTTTTTTGATGAAAACCAATGCATCTATTGATTATGTCACAAGTACTGGCGAACGCATTTGAATGAATTAAGAAATGACTTTTGTCTTTGGTAATGAGTTTGCCAGAAACCTTTTAATAAGTAGCTAAAGTATGCATGATAAGCTCTAGAGATCTAGGGCCCCTCCTTTCCATTTAGAAGCCATAATAATTGGAGTTTTGATTTAACCTATTCAAGGATCTTTACAGTACCTCCGCACCTAATGGGTCACCTTGCTTCAAGCCTCTTGTAAAGTGGAAAAAAACACACCTCTTCCCATTAATAATATTGAATACTAGTTGTTGTCCATGATTCTCCAATGAATACTTCATCAAACCCTATTTTTCTCAAAATAAGACAAATATACGACCAAGATACCTAATCATATGCTTTGGCAATGTCCAACTTAATCACCATATTACTACCAATAGTAGGATTTTTAATTTGGTGAATAATATCTTGAGCTAACATGATATTTTATAAGATGCTTCTAGCCTTGAAAAATCCTTATTGTTTGGGAGAAATTAGATTCGGTAGACTAGAATCTAATCTGAGACATAGCAACTTAGACACAATTTCTTGTTAGTGAAATTACTCAAACTGATGGGCCAAAACTCAGACAACTTGTTTGGATTCTTGACTTTAGGGAGCAATATTACACAAGTAATAGCAAAATATTTGGGAAGCACTTGGCGAAAAAAGAAAGCAGTACTAACTGCCAGTATATCATTCTTGATGATGTTCAAACATTTTTTAAAGAAGCATCCATTCTGACAAGTCCAGGGGCTGAGTTATGGTTCATGTAATTACTTCCTTCAGTTCATCAATAGTTAGAATGGCCTTCAAACTGTCGTTATGATCCTGCGTGACCATTCTTGGAATATAGTTGATGGGAATTTCATCTATAAATTCTTCCTTTTCCTGTTAAAATGTCCTGAAAATGTTTACAGGCAACAACAACTATATTTTCATCTCCCTGTACCCACTCTTCATTTTCATTAAGGATCTTATGAATAAATAAATTCCTTCTTATTCCTTATATCAAAGAATTGAAATCTTTAGTGTTACCATCCTCTTCTTTGAACCATTCGAGCTGAGATTTTGGTCTGAGAATAGAGTCTTAAATCTTCATAAATTTGATACATTCTGTATGAATACAAAGAAGGTCTGCTCAATTTTCTTCACTTTTCTCTTGAATAAGATTTTGTTCTTCCACTTTCACTATTTCTTCATAGTATTTAACAGTATCATAAATATCTCTAAATTGCATTTTAGACCAAGATCTTAGAGTAGAAGCAACTCGTTTCATTTTCTGATGAAACACAAATATTGGATTTCCTTCTAGCTATTTGTTCCAGCACTCTATCACAATAGTTAGAAAGGAAGGCTAGTCTGCCCAACAATTGAGGAATCTGAAATACTTGATATGATTTTCAGGTCTATCATTCATTTCAATGAGAAGTGTAAATTATCAGAGCCTTCAGAAGGAAGACAATTAATGCTAGTGTGAGGCAAATCTTGCAACCATTTGTCATTTACCATGGCCTCGTCCAACCTTTTCCAAATTCTAAAATTGATATCCCTTCGGTTAGACCAAGTAATTAGGTCCATTGAATCCCAAATCCATAAGTCCACATGCTTCAATAACACCAATAAATTACAAGAAGTTTCTCATGTTATAAGGAATACCTCCCAGTTTCTCATCAATGTTATAACATTATAGTCACCCTTTGTGCACCAAGGAATATTTTGGATGGTATCTGCACAGTGAAGCATCATAACCCACAAAGGTCTTCTCATATGGTCCTTGCATCTGGCGTAAACAAACGTGTTGATGTAGGTAATAGTAGGTTCGATATGATTAATTTCACAAGTAATTTGTTATTCGTCAATCTCAGGAATCTTGCATGAAAAAGCATTTGTCCAAAATAACCAAATCTTTCCATCGGTGTCGCTAGTATAATGATCCATGGCAATCATACTTTTAAACATATTTATATAAGTGTTGTTTGAAAATGGTTCCAAAATAGCAATTATAGATAAATAGTGCATATTTTTGAGATTTTTGAGTCTTTCAATAACACCATGTTCTTGATACCTCCAGCATTCCGAATGAGTGTGCTTATCATTGAGATGATCTAGAGGTGAATAACCTTGTGCTTGGTCTTCCTGCAGTGTCTGAAGTAATAAGAAGAGATTTCTTTGGGGAAAATCTCTCCAAATGTGTGCATATGGGGGAGAGACCTTGCTTGGTAATAACCTGCTGAAGCTCATTGTGAAATTCAATGTCATTGGTAGGACTAAATGATTTGATCAAAAGTACACTAGTTTCATCATCCTCATTATGATTAATAAGCGATTGGTTTTCAACATCCACTTAATCATCAGAATGTTCAACATCATACTCATCAGTTTCATTACTGTTTATTTTCAGATATGCCTGGTTGGGAGGCTTTCCATGATAAGGGGTATTAAATTGAGCCTTAAGAGGTATCACATGCAAGGCGTGTTTCCGATCTACAATAGAAAATTTTTTGCAAGAGTTTTGGGTCTGATCATTTTCATTTTGAGTCTGTACATTTTGTTGTTGTGTTTCCTTCCTCTTATATGATTCTCTCTTATTCTTGCTTTTTGGAGTATCCATTTTCTTGCTAGTACTAGCCTTATTACCCATATCTTTGGCCATAGAACCCTTCGGATGATTACCCTTCTCATTTTTGTCGTTAACATGTTGACAACCATTCTTGCTGTGAGTCTATTTTTGTTGTTTGGTTGTTGTACCCTTCTTATTGCTATTTTGTTGATCATATAAATCAGTAGTAGCAGGTTCTTGAACCAATTTCGTCCCCTTAGGATCCCCTTCCTAAAATTTAGTTGATTTCTCCTTCAGTTCCATCCTCCCTCAAGTAACTACATTATCTACAACCAAAGGGGTTTCAGCGGAGGGGTTGTCATTTTCACAACAATGATCTTCAACAACAATTACAGTGGAAGGGGTGTCATTGTTACGACAATGATCATCAATAAAAGTTTCAAGGGATGGGGGTTGCGGTAACAGAGCATCAGATTCCATACTCATATCTGCAGAGGGTTCAAGCATCATACCTAATTTTTATATGTTTTGCTGATTCCGTTTCTCCTTAGGCTGCTGATCCTGCATTAAATTATTTTGTACCTTACCTTAATTCTGATTTTGATTTCTTTTCCTTTCTTGGATTTTCTATAGTTCTTTCTTGTCCGTGTTATTAATCACATTTGTTTTCTATCCTTATTCTGTTTTTTGGACTACATTTTCTTTTTTCATTCTTCATGTTGAATAAAATGTTTTTTGGCATTTGTGTTTTGGTGCTTGTCTTGTCCTTTCTTACTTGCATATATTTCTCTTTTTTGTTTATTTCTTCATCTCTTGATTTCATAAAACATGTTGCAGCAAAGTGATCTTGTTGCTTACAGTAAAGACAATAAGGAGGTATCTCCTCATATTCAACAAGTTGCCACTTGCCATCGGTTTGGTCATTTTTGGCTGCTCCCAGGCAAACATGTTTGGGTCTCTCATTGGTCAAGTCTATCTAGATTTTTACTTTTGATTCACTCTATTTTCCGAACAAAAGCAGTATGAAGATATAGTGCCTTGCCAATAGGTGACAATATGTGAGACAATATATCCATATAGTAACAGCGCCAAGGAAATTCTGATAGAATGATCCAAATAAGGAATACATGAGATTCCTCTTCTGGTTTGAACTTTGACGACCACATATGTAATTTAATTAAATGACATGCAATAAATATTTTTTGCTTTGTCCAGACATTAATGTGATCAACTTCATAGTAAAAGTCAATGTAAATATGTCTTGAGTTAAAATGTGCAATCTTAACACTACCAATGTGGTGTGTTTGGGCTACAAAACTCTTCATGATTATCTCCATGTTGGGCATAGAATTAGTAAATTTACCAACCAAGGTTTACTTGCATCTACTGGCCATTTTGACTTTGAAATCTTCTTCCCGAAAGGTTATGGAAGGGTATCCTTGCCGAGTATTAATAAAAGAAGGGGTTATGTCTATGGGTGGGACATTTCGATTTGGATTAGCTTTGATTAAAAATACTAAGGATTAGGTCACAATGGGGGTGAAGGTTCTGAATTTGAGTGGAAATATTTTTGTTGAAGGGACTATTTATAGGATGGCTGTTTTTACATTGCTAAATCTTATTTTTGTTGGTTTTTTTTTGTAGATTTGATATGTGAATATGAACGTTGGAAGAAAGCTTGATAGGTAGGGGTTTTGTGGGTTCCACAGAATTTTTTCCTTTGTGATTATTCTTCTTGTTTTATCCATGTCCTGCAACCTGCACAACATGCGTACCCTTCCCGTGCTCATTTTTATTAACGGGAAAATTACAGGGACCTTTACAGGGAACATTGCAAGAAACATTACTATGATCATTAGAAGTTATCATGTTAGGGTCTAACTTACATGTGGTGTTATTGTTGGCCTTTGGTGTATAATCGTTAGTATAGTCTGGTCTTCTTTGGTTTGGATTCGTGTCCCTATTGATAGAAATATGTTCATTCTTTCCATCCTTAACTAAATTTTTGTTTGTGTTCCTTTATTTTCTCATTGGAATTTCATCAAACA
Source organism: Solanum peruvianum (assembly GCA_027705065.1). NCBI lineage: Eukaryota > Viridiplantae > Streptophyta > Magnoliopsida > Solanales > Solanaceae > Solanum > Solanum peruvianum. Next base: position 11,173,828 of record JAKWJD010001757.1, on the reverse strand, counting down.
CCTTTTCTGCATTATTAGCTATTTGAGAGTGATCTGTGCATTTCGAGTTTGCCACACTATTGTTTTCATCATTTTGTTGCCTCTTGATAGTTGCCTTCCTCCCTTAAACACATTGGTAGTGTAATCAATAGGTATAGCTTCGCTATTTGTAGCACTGTTATCAGTAGTCCGAGATGGAGTAGGCATGATTTGACCTTGACCTTTTATGAGATTTAGCTTTGGTTACCTTACCACCTTTATGAATAGGAGAACTTGTATTTTCATTCATTAAACTAGTTAATCGAGCTCCGACGACTTCGTCGGAATCTTTGCCGAATTTTTTCTTATCATTAACATGGGCAATATTTAAATTATTAGGTGCGATATGCTTCGTAGAGTCTATGACAGTAGTTTTTTTCTCCAAAATATGCCTCAATTTAGATGAATATTCATTTGAATTCATAGGCGATTTTGGAGAAATTTATTGTAAATTTGCCCGATCAAAAAGTAAGAGCCAATTATTTGATTTTGCAATCATGGATGTATCTTAAAGTGTAGAACACATTCCATCAATTGGAACTAGATGAATTGCTCAAGATTTTTCACAAGAAAAAATTTCTTGTGTTCACTTTAACTCCTCTTAAGAAAGTTGAATAGTGATCGTTGTGTTCGAATTAAAATTTGAGGAGTTGTGGTTGGAATTTTGTGATGCTTCTTGTTGGAGAAGTTGTGTCTCCTCCATGTGGATATTTTTGCGTTGGTTTGGTGGTCAGAGGATTATCGACGACGGCGCTATGTCCATTCTGGAAAAACTGTGAATTTTCCCCTTGTGACCATTAGTAAACGTTAGGCACAAATTCTAAGGAGTGATTTTTTTAGAAAGGGAGAATTTGTGACTAGCTGAGGTACACCAACAACCTTTAGAGATAATCTTAAAAGCCTTTAGGCAAGATATGAAAAGACCACTAGGAATAGAACTCCCCCGCTTCCACTCTAAGACGGGCTCATTAGGAAAGTTAAACTTGACAACTCTTGTCCTATGATCAATGGAAGCAAAAAAAGCATGAAACCTATCTCTTCAAAATGACATCAAAATCAACCATATCAGTTATGCTAATTCAACATGAATAACTCTATTGGTCAACATTATGGAACAATTTCTACATACCCTTTTTGCAATCACCGAATCACCTACCGGGGTTATCACCATAAAAGGTTCATTTAAGATATCAGGCAAAATATAAAACTTTGTAGCTACCAAATAGTAACGAATAACAAGGGTGCACCCGGATTAAGTAAAGCATAAACATTCACAAAGAAGATTTGGAAAATACTGGTCACCTTGTCTTGCCCCTCACATTAGGCTAATCTCTAACCTTACGGACCTCCTTTCAACAACTAAAGCAATTTCACATCCCAACTAGACACTCACCCCAATGCTTATTCCCACACTTGGAACAGGTTGGTTTATCACTTGGTGAATTTCCACTTATAGACTTTTAGTACTTAACAACTTGTTAGAACTTTCAAAAGACTTGGCCCACTTGTCCTCTCTATTTTTCCTACTTAGTCTACTTTCTTCCACTTGTTTAGTATGAACCATTAGATGAGAGATATTCATATTATCAGGAAGCATAACCGAACACCATTCTTCTACAAAGTCATTTGAGTCTCCCATGAGAAAATGACTAATGTCATCCCTTGGTTTTGACATCAAGGATGGAGCATACTCAGACAATTTAGTTAGCTTCAAATAGTAATCAAGTACACTCTTACCTCCTTTACGAAGGTTGATTAATTTTCCACCATAACTTCCCTCAACTCTCTAGGAAAGAACCTATCAAGGAAGTCCCTCTTGAATATCTCTATGCAATTGTACCACCACATACAACCCTATTATCCCTCCATTGAGTGTATTAAGTTTGCACCACATCTTTGAGTTGATAGGAGACAAACTCGGCCTTTTCAATTGTAGTCATTCCTATATAAAATAAGATCTTATAGACCTCATGTAGGAAATCATAGGGGTCTTCATCTACCTTTTACCCGTAGAACATACGAGGGTTCATCCTAGTAAAGTCTCTGAAACGAGAAGCCATAGTGCTAGCATGTGGAGGCATACACAGTCCAACATCTCAATTCTATTGAGACGTCATAGATTTGACTTGAAATGTGAGGACATTAACTTGAGATGTCATTTGTCCCCTGACAAATTGAGAAAAGCTGACCTTATCTCTCCATTCTTCATAGGTTGAGGAAAAGTTGGAACTTGTTCACCTATAGGAACTTGCTAAAATGGAGGAACTTACTTGTCTTACGTTTGAACTTGGTTTTCATGTGCTCCCGCACTAGCAATCCCTTCATCGTCCCTTGTTGCGGCTGCCATTCTAGTATCCATACCTATAACCACAGTTAAATTTTTAGGTTAAAAGAACACATATAGTAGACTCTAGAGGAACGAATAAGGAATACATGAATATGAGGATTTCCTAAGCATCACATAGTCTCTCATTCATAAGTGTGACATGCTTCACAATTATGAATATGAATCTACATAGACGTGGTTTAGTGAGACATCAATCCTAAAGATATTTAACCTCATTCTTCAACCATGTTTGTCACATCCGAGAAGCGCCCAGTAGACGGTCGTTATCCTCGGAGTGGACTAAGACTAACCTTTTAGCATTCATTATTAGATTGCATAGGTTAAAATGTGGAAAAATTACAACATTTCACATACATCTATATAGTGAGGTTTACATATAACTCCCACTTACACATCATATATACATAGGGAGTTTACATAGACTCCTCACATAGCTTTACATTGGCTTCTACTTTTATTTCACGTATGCATTATATAAAGATAGTTATTAGGGATTTCTCACATTAAAACTATCTATAACGAGTACAATATTCGGTCATAACCTATACTTCATTAAAATAAAAGCCACATATAGGCTTATACTATAATTGTCTTCAAATGTAAGAGAATGAACAAAATGTCTTAGTCCTCATTTATTTGCACATAATGGAGATCTGAATCTTAATCATTCAGATTCAGCCCATTAAGTACGTTTGGTTTTTATCTCTAAATCTGAATGATTTAGATTCAGCCCATTACGTTCATTTGTTTTATTCTTTAAAAGAACCTCTTAATGGGTCTGAAAAGGCCTGAATGAATCAGAACTGTCGAAGACTCTTAACAACATTTAGATTAATTTGATAAATATCGAATAATAAATCATAGTTTCTCTGCTTTTTGATGTGTCTTTTTGTCTCGTAACTAAAAACACTATTCTCACTTTTCTCAATCAAACACCATTTTTCTCAACTGATAAATTTTTATAAATTATTTCAAGTATCATTTTTAAATTAATAACTTTCTCGTACTGATTTGTGTCAAGAACAATGGTTGCAATAACATTTTTTGTATATTGTTGTTTATCAAGGTTTTTAAATGAAAAAATAGTACTCCAAATCATGATTATTAAAACTTTAAAAATATTTTTAATGAAAAGTTATATATTTTTTTAAATGAAAAATTTATAATATTTTATTAATATAATGTTTAATTTCACTTCTACATTCAGATATTGAAAGCAAGCGACATGAATTATTTAGTGTTCGGACATAGAGACCCTATCTTAATATTCAGATGTATATTAGATCAAAATACCCAAATCTTAATGCAGATCTTAATATTCATATGTTTATTAAGATTCAGACCTCTTAATCTTAATTAAAAAAATGAGGCCTTAGACAATAACAACATCCTATATCTAGATAGTGGCATTGTTCTCTAAAGATGAGGACCTACCAATCTTGGATAATGAGATCCAAGTTTTCTTTAAATATCCCTTCTAGAAGCTCAACAGCTGGAACCTACATAATTGTAGAAACATAGAAATACGGGTTAGTAAACCACTTGTACTATGTATGGAAACATGCACAGCAAAAATTTGAAATCATCCTAAAGGGACATTTTTTCCAAACCATGCTAGTTACTTTTGAAAAACCTTATGTACAATCAAGAACCTATGTAAGCCAATAATCACATATTTCTTGCAACAAGACCAACATCATCAAGTATAACCGAGTCAACATGTAAAATCACATATTTGAGTAGATAACGAAAAAAACTCTAACATCATGTTATAACAATTAGAATGTATAAGAGTTTTTAACATAACAACATATGAAAGACCCTTACTCATAACCTAATATCAAGTCTACAAGAGCAATTACAAATTAAAGCCCCATAACCTTACTCAACCAAAAAAAACCCAACAAGAGATCATAAGCAATGCCTAACATCACATAACATAGTATCAAGAGTAGTCATAATCATGTTTACGAATATAGACCAATAACATGTTCATAAATGACACTAATATTATATAAAGTCATAAACATGTAGTGTCAACCTATGAGTAAAATTAACTTTATAAAACGTAAAAAATACCTCCTAAGACTTCCCTCAAGGCAAACTAGGGCAATGTATGGTTAAAGTCCCATACCCCTACCTAGACTAAGTAAAACCCCTTAAGTCACCCTAGTTATTGTTCAATTTATTAGTTCATTTTTCTTTCGAAAACACTTGCTTTAAACGGCATAGACCACATAAACTAAATTTTAAATTTGGTGTCATGAAACCCTACACCGAAAGAAGGCGGACTATTTTCTAAGGTAGTACCAAAACATAAACATAGCATCTGTGTGGATCCACTTGATAGTATTCCTATGGGGGCAACATAATTAAAGAACTAGGAGAAATTCTTGGGACCTCTTTATTCACATTGGATTATCGTTTCCATTTAATTATTACATTAGTGAACCTACCTTCCCACATTGGGAAGGGACACTCTTCACTAGTAGTTCACTCGGTGCTAAGCTAGAGTCCCTTTTTGAAATGTCTTTTACCCTTATCAATTATCATAGCTTTGTATAGGTCGTAGGACACTCACCCCTTGTATATTCATAACATTAACTTTTTAGGAATTTCATGAAAATATCCCTTCAATACAACCCTCATATGTTAGATTAATACATTATCATTATCATGTCATAATGAAGCACATAGGCAAGTCATAACAAACATTATATCATTACATCTTAACATAATCTCTCACCTTCAAATTATAAAGACATTTCAATTACATCATCATATTAACACCTACTTAATACTATTACAAGATATGCTTTAATTGAACTTCATCACCATGTAGAAGCCATCACAATTAAAGTAAAGGTTTGAAATCACAAAATCTAAACAATTATCCTTCAAAAAGCCATCATCTTTGGTCTTACCCTCAACCAATACAAATTCATTCCATCAATACGTGTAATAATGGCATTCAATAGTAATTAACACAAGAACTAGGTCAATTGCATCAATAATAATAAATTCAACATGAGTTCATCACCGATGGTTTAGGGAATTTGGGTCAATCCATGATCTATTTAACATAATAGGTTAAATAATCAAGAACTAGCATACTTAGAGAATAATAAATCATAATATAATCATAATGAGAAAAGGGAACCGTAAAAAATATAATTTAGAAGATCAAATTCGGATTAGAAAGAAACCCATATGAAATCATCTTTTTGAACCCAATTTGGGAAGGTACTTTTGGGGAAATGAGTCCCAAAGGTGAAGGTTCCCATACCTTTTTAATACGTAAAGATTTATGCTTTAGAGTGATCTTATTGAATCCTTATAAACCTTAGAACTTTCCCTTCAATGGAGTCTTCTTTGGGGAGAGAGAAATTAGAGAGAAGGTTGAGTAATTTGGGTTTTGGAATTGTGGGAGTAAGGTTAGTATAATTAGGCTTAGGTCTATATATAGTTACTCAATTAAATTATTATGACATACCCTAACCCTTAATATTCAATTAACTAACTAACTAGTTTAATGACTTAACTTAAAACCAAACAACAAATTACAAACTTCACCCACGGTTCGTAGGTCAGTCTACGCCCTTTCCCCCAACTATCCTGCACATCCGTAGTTTAGTTCATATACTTGTCATTTTGTCAACTTTTGATAAGTGACTAAGTGTACATCGATTAAGGCATTAACTCCCCATCGATCCACCTAGATCTTGTTGATGGCAAGCTTAAGCAGATATAGACTTTGACAGCTTTTTGGTCAAAATGGATGGGTCCTTCTCAAAGACCCTTAGGGTTTTCCTTAGAGAGTCGTACTCGGACGTTTAGACCCTAAACCTAGTCCAATATAATTTTTTACACCATTAAACCATATTTCATAAAATTCCGACTCCTAAAACCCTATGAAATAGACTAAGGAACACTAGCACCTTCTTCACAATTATCAGGACGTCATGGGAGTTCCTTGACGTCTTGACTCTAAAACTTCCTACATAACTTATAAACATTATTTTTGACTTTAAAGCAGTGTTACTAACCTTATACACTCATGTGAGGCTCTAGATTAGTTATTGTACTTTTGGAGTGTAACGAATTTGGACTTGCTAAATGTGAAGAAACCCATGTAGGAGGCCGAAATTTCTAAACGTGAGACCTCCATTCATTTACATGCCTTTTTGGCGCTAAGAATTTCAAGTGAGTAAAACTTTCACTCAACACTTTACTATAATGATGAGAAACTACTTTCAATCATATAATAATCATACCACAACATAGTTACATAATTTTTAAGCCATTCAATAGTCTAAGGTTAAGGATGAGTAATACTTGCTATAAAAATCACACCCACACATTAGACATAGAAGCATTACAATCTAAGTAACTCTTAATTTATAATTGAATTCAAGAAGAATCAATAATCACACCGCATTCTCCTTTCATTGTCGTCATACTTCAATTACTTATAATTACATAGCTTATGCATAAACAAGGTAAATTTAAGAAGTAATACATAGCAATTACTATTCTACACATTTATATAATCTTTATCTTTCACAGTTACTACAAAATAACAAGACCTAAAAATGTAGGGAAGAACAAGAGTTCAAATAGGCAATCTTGATTGATTAACAATAATTCACCATTAATACTTAGTGAAAAATGTTAAAAGACTATGATCCATCAGAAGTGATTAAACAATTTTGTTTTGAAAAGAGAAGCCATGACTATATTGAAACCCTAGTTTTGGGTAAGTTTAAAATGATCATAGGAAAGGACTCCTGGGGAAGAGAATCTCAAGAGTGAAAGAAACCATACGTTAGTGATTATCTTTCCACGAATTTGTGATGAAAACCTTGGTGAATTCGTCCTTGAATTGGAGCTATAGTGTTCTTTGATGAAGGATGAAGTTTGGGGAAGATAGAAACTAAAGAGAAGTTAGAGATATGTGTGTTTTGGGAATTGTTGGGTTTTAGGTTAGTTTAATGGTGGTTAGTCCTTCTTTACTCACTTAAAATATGTAATTAAACTTCCCTCAGCCCTTAATTAAACCCCTAACTAACTAGTAATTAAATGAGTTAAGCAAAATTTGGGCAACTTACACAGAATCAATCGACGAGACCCTAACTCACAGACCGTCGATCCATCAACGGCCTATGCTGGTCATCCGTCGATGAGTTCAGAGACCTGATTTTTGGGGCATTGTGAGAATTGGGTAAGGCATCACCTAAAATTCCATTGATGCCTCATCGAGCATACGACGACTCGTCAATTGGTCTCGTAGGTGGCCACTATCATTCGTCAGCTGTTAGTCATTTTGGGTATGGTCCTCCTCAAGGACCCTTATGGTGGTTCTTCGGGAGTTTCACCAAAACATTTTAACCCTAAACATATCCTAATACATGTTTAACACCTTCCTACCAAATTTTATGGAATTTAGATTCATAAAACTTCATGAAACATGCCAAGGAACACTAACCTTTATTTCAGAATTTACAGCTTGTCATGGACATTCCTTGACGTTTTGACTCTAAAATTTACTAAATGATTTATATACATTATTTTTGGTCTAAAACAGTGTTCTAAGTATTTGTTCAACACATGAGTCTCTATATTAGGTCTTTGACATTTACAGTGTTACATTATCCCCCCCCCCTTAGGATCTATTGTCCCCAGACAACACTAAAATCTTTTTATACGGAGATCAGACTCAATACTAGCAGGCCAACAAACACCAAATATAATAACATTAGTTACAACTTAATCATCATAACAACTTGGCATTTACACATAGCAACTTAAATCACAATTTACCACATATAAGAGCTTAACATCACAATATGAGGAATTTCTTTATCAATATCAATGTGAGCTCAATCATGATCATCAAGTCACTTATGCCAAAATTTCTTGAAACACATTAACATGCTCATTACTATTTCATGAAGGCAACAATACACAAAACACAATTAAGTGCAATTTCAAGCCAAGGAGCATTTTCACATTAAATTCATTTTTACATTAACCCTTTTACCATACATATGCATATTTTTGCTAAAAAAAATCAAATTCAAATTTACTCATTATTTTTATTAATATTTGGAACAAAAAAAATCTTATTTAAGAAAAAGATGAGGATAACAACACTTCATGTCGGCCTCGACCTCCAATGTTGCTCCCTCAACTAGTTGGTTTCTCTATAGGACTTTCACGGAGTCCACCTCCTTGTTCCTAAACTTCTTAACTTGTCTATCAAGGATCTCAACCAGAACCTCTTCATAGGAAAGACTCTCATCCACACCTAAGCTTTCAATAGGAAGAATGGATTTTGGATCACTAATACACTTCTTTAGCGTGGAAACATGAGACACTGGATGAACGTAATATAGTTCACTAGGTAGTATGCAACATTTCCAACCTCATTGCGAAGCCTCATAGGGACCCACGTTGTAAAACCTTGAAAATCCAAGACGTCTCTTAAAGACTAACATAAGTGTAATGAGATCTAGATACTATTTTAAGGTCTATTTTAATGGTTATAAGTTATTTATGAAGTATAGTACCCAAAACGTTCAAGAACGTCCATGACGTTTGTAAACTAGTTCTAGGAGGTACTAGTTTCATTTAGCCTATTTGATTAGCTTTTAGGAGTCAAATATGATGAAGATTGTTGAAGGGTGTCTAACATGTGTGTAAATTGATTCATGGTCGAAACGTCTGGGTACGAATACCGATGGAAAAATCAAGGGCCCTTGAGGAGGACTCATGTAAGTGGAGCCAATACTGCTTGGCAGTGTGCACCCATGAAAGGGCACAAACGAGGCGCGTGTTGATCGATGGGGCATCGATGCCAATCGTCGACAAACACTTAGAAAATTCATTGAACGCACTAGTTTTCACACTCTCTGAACTCATTGATGGGCATGCAGGAAGGGGGCTGGTCCGTCTATTGAGCCACGTGACGTCGACAGGATTTCGTCTATGAGTGGCACATTTTTGCGGCACATTTTATCTTAGTTTAATACAATTAATTATGTGGTTTTGTGGTTATTTAGGGATTAAGGGAATACTAATAAACTTAATTAAATCCCCATATAACGAGCCCAACCCCATTAGTCTAATTACAACTCTCAAAACAAAACTCTATTCCTTCTATCTTCTTTGTCTCTTTATTGGAAAACCCAATTGAAGACAAGCTAGGGGAGGTATTTGGGGTCTTTAAAGGGACTATATCACCATAAATTTTGAATCAAACATTTAGGTATGGGATCTAATTCACCTTTCAGACCTCTTTCCTCAAAGGGTTCCTTCAAAGTATTCTCAGAAGTTGAGTTTTCATGTGGGTCTTTCTCAATCTCGAAAATTATGTTTTGAATTGAGTGGTTTATGTTTTTTAATGGATAAACTGAATTTATTAACATGTATTCTAAGTTAATTTGGATATAGATTTATGGTTCAGTCTAGTTTGTAGAAGATGAGCCTTAACCCTTAACCCTTAACCCTAGGTTTGATCTTTATATGAATTGGGTTGTAATTGGTTCAATTGACTTGGCTATTGGTTGAATTACTATTATATGATGTTGTTACATTAATAATGAATAAATTAGGTTATTTCTAGTCATTCATACTAGTTCTTGAGAAGATGATCTAAGTTGTAAAATATGTTGTGAATTGACCTAAGTATCTCGTCTTATGTTATGATCTACTATTGAATATGGATGTAGTGATTCTTCCAGTCTTGGTATCATGTTTATTATTGACTTATGATAATTAATTCCCAAATTGGATTTCATTGAATATTTTTGGTAAGATCTTGATGATAAAGTATGAAGGAAACTTGATAAGTCTTATGATCTCTATCCTTTACTTCAAATTATGGTTAATTATGATTAAGTCATGATGTTGTATGGTAGTATGCCTTGTATTAGGATTAATAGGTTGTTATGATTTTGAATTTAAATGTATTAATTATGATTGTGTGGTGTTGGCTTAGGATGTTAATGTTATAAGTAGGGTGAATGATTTACCAATGTGTCTTATCATGATACGGAATATTAATATGCTAACCTCACCTACATGAATTCTAATGAAAGGAATTATAGTCATGCAACTCTTACTGATAAATGATGATGATGTTATACAAAGGTAGGTCCTATGACCTAAACTAAGCTATGAATGATTATAAAGTCTTAAAGGCATTTTGAAAAAGGGACTCTAGCTTAGCATCGAATGAACTATAGTGAGGAGTGTCCCTTCCTACACAGTGAAGGTAGGATAACTAATATACTGTTTAGATTGGAGACTATAATGCATGTAGAATAAAGAAGGTCACAACTATATCCTTATTTCTTTAACAATGTTATCCCCATAGGAATACTAGCTAGTGGTACTACGTAGTTGCTATGTTTCAGGTTTTGTTACTACCTTGGCAAGTAATTCGCGTTCCTTCGTATATGATTTTATGACACTAGATTCCACACTAACTCATTTAGTCTATGTAGATTAGTGTAAGATGTTCCAAAAAGGTAAAATGAACTAAAGGATTGAACTCTAATTATGATAACCTAAGAATTCTAACTTAGTCTAGGTAGGGGTGTAAGACTCTACCTAAACATTGAACTAGTTAGACTTGTAGGGAGTCTTAGGAGGATGTTCTTATTTATGATTATGCTTATAATGTAATATGACATGTATATGATGAACTTGCACATAGTTTATACTATATGTTGATTAGTTCACTTATGAATATGTGTTGGTTTATATTGCTGAAGTAAGATGATATGTACACCTAAATGCCATGTTATGTGAAGTAGGATGTTAGTCATGACTCTTGTTGGGTTACTTGATTAAGGCTATGGGGCATCACTTGGTCATTGTACTTGTTGACTTAGTATGGGTTCATGGTTAATTGGCTTGCTTTGTCTGGAATGAACTGTACTCTTATTCATGCTTATTATTAATATGACTTGATGATAGAGTTACTTATATGATATGTATGGTTTACTTTACTAGACTTGATGTTGTAGTTCTTGTGATGTACATGCCTATGATTTAATGAACATGCATTATTTATTGGCATGATCTTTTTGAATGTGGATAGAGGTTTTAAATGAAAAATGCATACTTTATGAAATGTCCCTTTTTCTTAGCATGTTTTCAAATCATGTGTGCTTATGGTCTCACACTTAGTACAAGTGGCGTACTAACCCATTTCTTCCTTTTCCCTGACATTTTAGGTTTCGATCGTTGAAGTGTTTTTTAAGGCGACTTGAAGAAGGCTTGGATCTCTTATTCATCCAATTATGGTAGGTTCTCAATTTCCGAAGGTAATGCCACTATCTAGCTTATGGAATTGTTATGAGTTGTAAGATTCTTTCGTTTGTTTCCATTCAATTGAGTACTATACATTCGTATGACCTATATGTGGTCTTATTGAATTGATGTATGGGCTAGGCATAAATTTGATATTCTCTTAGCAGATGGTTATGAGATGAGAGGTATGAGTGTTCATTAATACTCGTGGGAACTCACTAAATTGTCCAAATATGCTCCTTCTTTTATTTCCGATACTAGAGATGAAATGAGTTGCTTTGTGACGGGTGTGTCGGATGATTTTCAAGAGGAGTGTATCGGCTATGGTACATGACAACATTAATATTTCCCATCTTATAGTGCATGCCAAACATGTGGAAGAGGCAAGGACTAAGAGGAAGAGTAGAAATGCTAAGAGGGCAAGATCTTTTGATGGAGGATCATGAAATAATAGCCTTAAGATACAAGAAAAGCCTAGATTTAGGAAGAAGGTTTCTAATTAAGTTCATTAAAAGTTCCCTAAGGCTAGTGGTGATAGGGTGGCTAACCCTAAGCATAAGAAGGTAAAAGGCACTAGTTCACCAACCGAAAAGCCAAATTGTGGAAAGTGAGTCAAGAAGCACTATTCTGATTGCCTTAAGGGGACGACTAATTGTGTTGGTTGTGGTAAAAGTGGGGACAAGTTTAAGTATTGTCCTAATGTTAGGGGTCAACACAAGGGTAGTTGTTAAACTCAAGCAAGTGGTTCAAATGAGGCTCCAAAGAAGAACCACTTTTATGCTCTTTACTCAAGGGGTGAGCAAAAGACTTCTCCTGACGTGGTGACCGATATGTTGAAAGTTTTCTCTATTGATTTCTATGACATACTAAATACCGGATCTACTTTATCATTTGTTATCCCTCTAGTAGGTAAAAACGTTGACATTTTGCCAAATATTTTGCATGAACATTTTATAGTGTCTACTTCGGTGGGTGAGTCAGTTGTTGCAAAAAGGGTATATAGAAATTGTCCGATAATATTGCCCAATAGAGTTTCTTATGTTGAACTAGTAGATCTTGATATGATTATTTTGATATTATATTGGGTATGGATTAGTTGCACACCTTCTTTGCAACTATTGATTGTAGAATGAGGTGGTGAAGTTTAACTTTCCAAATGAGACTGTTGTAGAGTGGAATGGGGGAAATTCTATTCCTACAGGTCCTATATCTCATATCTATAAACATGCAAAATGATCTATATAGGTTGTGTATACCATATTGTGAGAGTCCATGATTTAGACTCTGAAATTCCTCTAATCGAATTGGTCCCCGTAGTGAGTTAATTTTTGAAGATTTTTCCTAATGATCTTCCTCATATTCCTCCCGAATTGTAAATTAATTTTTGTATCAATTTGCTATAGGATACGAATCTAATTTCAATTTCTCCTTATCGGACGGCTCTGGCCGAATTGAAAGAGTTGAAGGCTCAACTCAATGATTTACATGACAAAGGCTTCACTAGACCTGGTATTTCTCCATAGATTACTACAATTTTTTATGAGGAAGAAGGATGGTTCCTTAAGAATGTGTATTGAATATGTCCAACTCAATAAAGTCACAATCAAGAACAAGTATCCTCTCCCTCGAATTGATGACTTGTTTGATCAACTCCAAGGGCCAAGCTACTTTTGTAAGATTGACTTGAGATCTGGGTATCACCAACATAGGGCGAGAGGTGATGATATACCAAAGATGATATTTCATACTATAAATGGTAATTGTGAGTTCTTAGTAATGTTCTTTGGTCTCAAAAATGTTCCGGCGGCGTTTATGTACCTAATTAATAATGTGTTTCAAAGTTACCTAGATTCATTTGTCATTGTCTTCATTGATGTCATCTTGGTATATTTGGAAAATGAGGTGATCACATGAACCATTTGAGGGTGGTGTTGCAAGTACTTCAAGAATTTTAATTGTTTGCCAAGTATAGTAAATGTGTTGGTTGAGGTCGGTGACATTTCTTTTTCATAGCATCTCTAATGAGGGGTTTGAGGTTGATCCAAGGAAAACATAAGTGGTAAAATAATTGCCTAGACCATTGACTCCAACCGACATTAGGAGCTTCTTGGGTTTAGCAGGTTCTTTTTACGGAGGTTTGTGTGTGGTTTTGCGTCCATTGCATCTCCCTTGACTATGTTGAACAAAAAATGTAAGAAATTTGAGTTTTCGGAGGTATTTGACAGAAGTTTTCAAATGTTGAAAGATAGGCTCACTTCCTCTCCGTTGTTGACTTTACCAGAGGGTAAAAAGTACTTGTTGTGTATCATAACGCATCCCGAGTAGGTTTTGGGTGTTCACTTATTCAACATAGGATGGTGATAGCCTATGCTTCTATGCTACTTAATGTTAATGAGAGAAACTATCCAACTCATGACCTTGAATTAGCGGCTATGGTATTTATCTTGAGAATAGGAGGCGTTACTTGTATGTTCTCCATGTCAATGTGTATACCAACCATAAGAGTCTCCAATATGAGTTTACCCAAAAGGAGTTGAATCTCCGGCAAAGAAGGTGGTTAGAATTGTTGAAGGATTACGACGTGAAAGTCCTCTATGACCCTGTCAAGGCCAATGTGGTTGCAGATGCTCTAAGTTGTATGACTATGGGTAGTGTGTCCCACATTGATCAAGCCAAGAAATACCTAGTGAAGGATGTTCATAGGTTTTCTAGGTTCGGTGTGAGGCTGGAAGATTCTCCTAATGGTGGTTTCATGTTCCATCATAACTCCGAGTCATCATTGGTAGCTGAGGTGAAGTCTAAATAACATCTTAATATATCATTGATAGAGTTGAAGGAATCGTTCCTTGGCAAGATAAATGAGGAATTCTCCTTGTGGAGGGGTAGTGTTTTGAGGTACCAAGGAAGATTGTGTGTTCCCAAGGTAAATGAGTTGAGGAAACGGATTCTTGAGGAAGCCCGTGGGACCCGCTACTCCATTTATCCCGGTTCGACAAATATGTAGCACAACCTTAGGGAAGTATATTGGTGGGAAGGTTTGAAGAAGGACATAGCAGAATTTGTTGATAAGTTTCCAAATTGCGAACAAGTGAAAGCCGAACATGAAAAGTTGGGTGGCTTACTATGAGAAATCCAAGTTCCTACTTGGAAGTGGAAAGACATCAATATGGATTTTTTTGTGGGTTTACCTCGGAATCAAAGGTAATATGACTCTATATGGGTCTTCGTGGATAGGTTGAGCAAGTCCTCTCACTTTATTCCAGTAAAGTCTACCTTTTCAGTGGAGATTATGTTAGGATGTTCATAGATGAGATTGTTTGTCGCCATGGTATTCCGTTATCCATCATACGTATCAGGGTTCACAATTCACATCAAGGTTTTGGAGGTCATTCCATGAAGGGTTGGGAACTAAGGTGAAGTTAAGCACCGCTTTTCATCCCCAAATGGATGGTCAAGCGGAGCGTACAATTCAAAAAGTTGAATAGGTGCTTAGGGCTTTTATTATTGATTTCAAGGGAAATGGGATAAGCATTTTCCTTGGGTGGAGTTTCTTATAATAATAGTTTTCATTTATCCATCTCCACGGCTCTCTATGAAGCCTTGTATGGTAGGAGGTATAGGTCTCCTATTGGATTGTTTGAAGTAGGTGAGACTTTGCTTTTTGGTACCGATTTGATTTACAAGACTTTTTAAAGTCAACATCATAAGGAACCGGTTGCAAATGGTCTATAGTCGTCAGAAGTCTTATGTCGTTAATAGGAGAAGGGATTTGGAGTTTTAAGATGGTGATAAGGTGTATTTAAAAATTTAACCCTAAGAAAGGGGTGGTTAGATTTGGCACTAAAGGTAAGTTGAGTTTTTCTTATGTGGGTCCCTTGTAAATATTGCAAAGGGTTTGTAAGGTTGCCTTTTAATTTAAACTTCCTAGTGAATTTGCTTCAGTTCATCCAGTTTCCATATTCCCATGCTTAAGAAGTATATCGGTGATCCGAGTCTATTATTCCTATTGAGGGTCTTTGTGTGAAGGATAACCTCTCTTATGAGGATGTTTCGATTCAAATTCTTGATAGGGAAGTCAAGAAGTTAAGTAATAAAGAGGTGGCTTCCATAAAGGTGTTATGGAAGAATCACCAAGTTGAGGGTGCAACATGGGAGGCAAAGGCCGACATGATGTCCCGATAACCTCATCTTTTTAATAACTAGATTAATAGTTCTTACTAATTATTAAAATAATGACTAAAAAGCGAAGTTTCTTTGATTTTGATGAAGTCTTGCAAAATGTGCATTTTTGAATAACTTTACAGTGACTTCTTGTGATGTTGTGCATTTGAATTTGAAATTTTTCTCTTTGTCTTGTTTGAGTTTTGTTGTGCATTTTGATATGGTGATTCTTTATGAAATTATATGTAGCATATTGGTAAGTTGAACTTTGACATAATTGTCTAATAAATGCCTATGTTGAGCTCTGTTGTTGCGAGAATGATATTCCTCATAATGCAATGTTGAGACTTATGTGTGGTAATCAATGTTTTGAATTGCCTTTTGTAAGTGATATGATTGATGTTGTTATGTCTTGTTGTTTGTTGGGCTGCTAGTCTTGAGTTTATTCATTCCTTCAAAACATATTAGTGTCATTCACGGACGAATGTTCCTAGGGGGGGGGGATAATGTAACACCTCGAAAATCCAAGACATGTCTTCAAGCTTAACATAAGTTTCATGAGGTATAGAAATTGTTTTAAGGCCTATTTTTATCTTTAAAATTCGTTTAGGAAGTCTACAAACCAAAACATCAAAGAACGTCCGTGAAGTCCGAAAACTATTTCTGGGAGGTACTAGCGTGCCTTAGCCTATTTTACTCTCTTTTAGGAGTCCGAAAATGATGAAAATTTGTGGAAGAGTGTCTTATATTTTTCAAGTCAATTGTTGGTCGAAAATTCCGGCTAAGACTCCCAAGTACCAACCAAGAGCCTTTGAGGAGGACCCTAGCAAGTGGAGTCAATACTGCCTGGGTAGTGTGCACACAGGAAAGGGTAAGATGGGGCGTGTCTTGATCGAAGGAGCGTCAATTCCAACTGTTCACCAACACTTATTAAATTTTTTGAATTGGATATTTTTCACACTCTCTGAACTCATCGACATACGTGCATCATGCAAGGGGGCTGGTCCATTGATTGAGCCACGAGGCGTCGACGGGGTTTAGTCTGTGAGTGGCTTGTTTTTGTTGCACGTTTTAACATTGTTTAAAACAATTAAATAAGTGGTTTAGTAGTTATTTACGGATTAAGGAAACACTAATTAACTTAATTAAATCCCCATATAAAGAGCCCAACCCCATTAGTCTAATTACCACTCTCAAAACAAAACTACCTTCATTCTCTCTTCTTTCTAGCTCTATTCAAAGACACCATTGAAGACAAACCAGGGGAGGGAGATGGGGGCTGTAAAGGGATGATTTAACCATTTATTCTTCATCAAACATTGAGGTATATGATCTAACTCACCTTTGATACCTTTCCTCAAAGGGTTCCTTCGAAGTATTTTCAAAAGTTGAGTTTTCACGTTGGTCTTTCTCAATCTCTAAAATTTATGTTATGAATTAAGCATTTGATGTTTCCTATTGGCTAATATGAAATGATGAACATGTAATATAACTTAATTATTATATATCTTGATTGTTTGGACTAGTGTGTAGAAGATATCCCTTAACCCTTACCCTGGTTTGATCTTGATATAAATTAGGTTATAATTGATTCAATTGACTTGATTATTGGTTAAATTACTATTAGATTTTGTTTTATCATTAATCATGAAAAAATTATGGTGATATGTTATTCTTTCATACTAGTTCATGAGAAGATGATCTAGGTTATAAAGTATGTTGTGAATTGACCTAAGTATCTTGTCCTAGGTTATGATCTAGTGTTATGTTGTGAATTGACCTAAGTATCTTGTCCTAGGTTATGATCTAGTGTTGAATAGTGATGTAGTGATTCATATATTCTTTTTATCATGTTTATTATTGACTTATGATGATGTATACCCAAATTGGTTTGAATTAAGGGTTTATGGTAAGACCTTGATGATGAGCTATGAAGTAGATTTAATAAGTCTTATGATCTCTATACTTTACTTCAAATAGTGGTTTATTGGATTGAGTGATGATGTTGTATTAGAGTATGCCTTGTATTAGAATTGATAGTATGGTATGATGTTGAATTGAATTGTCTTAATTATTATTGTGAGCTGTTGGCTTAATAAGTAAATTTTATAAGGAGGGTGAATGATTTACCAATGTGCCTTATCATGATATGAAATATTAATGTGCTAACCTCACCTATATGAATTGTAATGAAAGGAATTATACTCATGCAATTCTGATTAAGCTTTGATGATGATTATGTTATACAAGTTTTAGACCCTATGACCTAAACAAAGATATGATTGATAATAAAGGCTTAATGGTATTTCAAATAGGGACTATAGCTTAGCACCGAGTTAACTAGAGTGAGGAGTATCCCATCCTACATAGGGAAGGTAGGATCACTAATGTACTCTTAAGATTGGAGAATATAATGCATGTAGCATAAAGCATTCCCAACTATATCTCCTAGTTCTTGAACTATGTTGCCCCCATAGGAATACTAGCTAGTGGATCCATGTTGTTGCTATGTTTCATGTTTTTGTACAACCTTGGCAAGTAGTCTACCTTCCTTCAGTGTAGGGTTTTATGACACCGTATTCTGCAGAAACTCATGTGTTCTATGTCAGTTAGGTAACGATGTTCCCAAAAGGTAAAAATGAACTAAAGGATTGAACTCTAACTATGATAACCTAAGAGGTATATCTTAGTCTAGGTAGGGGTATGGGACTCTACCTAAAAAATTCACTAGCTAGACTTCAAGGGAGTCCTAGGAGGATGTTCTTATGTATGATTATGCTTATAATGTTATATGACATGTAGATGATGAAGTTTCACATTGTTGATACAATATGTTGATTAGTTCATTTATGAATATGTGTTGGTTTATATTGTTAAAGTTAGATGAGATGTACACCTTAATGTCATGTTATGTGAAGTAGGATGTTATTCATGATTCTTCTTATGTTAGTTGATTGAGTAAAGTTATGGGGCTTTACTTGGTCATTGCACTTCTAGACTTGATAAGGGTTCATAATTAATTGACTTGCATTGTCTATAATGAAATGTACTTTATTATGTATCTACATATATGATATGTACGGTTGACTTCACTAGACTTGATGTTGTAGGTCTTGTGATGTACATACCTATGACTTAATGAACATGCGTCATTGATTGGTATGGTCTTGTTGAATGTGCATAGAGCTTTTATACGAAAAATGCATATTTTATAAAATTTCATTTTTTCTTAGCATGTTTTCAAAGTATGTGTGCATATGGTCTCATACTTAGTGCTAGTGGCTTACTAACGCTATTTCTTTCTTTTCTCAAATGTTTTAGGTTCCGGTCGTTGGATTGTTTTGGAAGGCGACTTGAAGAAAGCTTGGATATCTTATTCATCTAAGTAGGGAAGGTCCTCAATTTCCAAGGGCAATGCCATAATGGTGTTAGTTCTGAGTTTTAAGACTCTTCTATTTCTTTCCTCTCAATTAAGTAGTATACATTTGTATGACCTATTGGTCTTATTGAATTGATGTATGGTCTAGGCCCAAATTTGATATACTCTTAGTAGAAGGTTATGAGATGAGACGACAATTATGACTGTGCTATTTTCTATATATATTTATGTGCAATAAAAGTAGAAGACTAAGTAATCTTCATATACATAGGGTATATGCATAGTCTCTCTCTATATATATTCATATATATGTGTGTGTGTGTGTGTGTGTTTTTTTAGACATCTATGTAGAAGATATGAAAAGTTTTAAATTTTCTACTAAATCTTACCTATGAATGTAATGATGTAAACTAAGAGGCTAGTCTTAGTCCTCAGAGAGGACGACGACGCCGGTTACGTCTAGGGGGTTACTCAGATGTGACAACCATACCGAGGATTTAACATCCCCTTTTGCCGAATCTCATCAAACCTTTCGTAGGTGAGATCTTCAAATACATCATATCACATACTTCCAATTCAAGATCCCTTCTCCTATTGTCGACATAGGACTTTTGCCGACTATATGCTGTTTTTAACGAATCACTTATCGCATGAACCTTCTTCATAGATAATCTCGGGACCAAGTAGTAAATATTCTACAACCTCGCCACCCAACCGGAGACTTAAATCGCCTACCATAGAGTGCTTCAAAAGGTGGCATTGAAATGCTAGAATAATAGCTATTATTATAGGATAACTCAATCAACGGTAGGTAATTGGCCCAATCACCTTTAAAATATATTACACAAGCTCTTAAAATGTCTTCTAGGGTTTGAATAGTACGCTCAGTTTGACCATCCGTTTGGGGATGAATAGTGGTGCTAAGCTTCACTTGTGTACCCAATCCTTCTTGGAAAGATCTCCAAAAGCGAGATGTGAATTGAGCACCTCTGTCTGATTTGATGGACAACATATTCCATATAGACTCACAATCTCATCAATGGATATTCTTTCATAATCTTCAACCGAATAAGTAGACTTAAAGGGAATAAAGTAAGTAGATTTTGTCAATCTATCCACGATACCCAAATTGAGTCATTTTGCCTTGGAATTTGAGGAAACCTAACAAAGAAATTCACAATTATTTCTTCCACCTTCCAAGTAGGAACATTCATTACTTGAGTCAAACCACCAGACTTATTGTGCTCGCCCTTGAATTGTTGGCAATTTGGACATCTAGCCACGAACTCCCTTATGTTTTTTTTAAACCATCCATCATTAGACCTCTTGAAGATCACAATACATTTTGGTGGAACCCGGATGCAGAGAATATCGGGAACCATGTACTTTTTCCAAAATTTGTTCCTCAAATTATCAACATCAGGTACACATATTCTTCCTTTTTACAAAAGTACACCACCCCCTCGGGAGAATGACTCATTAAACTTGACAAGAACCAATTCGTTCCACTCCATCAATAAGGGATCAATATGTTATTTAGACTTCATCTCAACCACTGAATATGATTCGATGTTATGATGGACCACAAAACCACCATTTGGAGAATCTTCTAATCAACACCTAACCGAGTCAATCTATGAACATATTTCACTAACTTTCTTTTTTAACGTCCTCAACATGAGTCAAACTTCCCATTTTAATATGTGTTAAAGTATCAGCAAAAATATTGGCCTTGCCAGGGTGGTAAAGAACACTCATGTCGTAATCTATAAACAATTACAACCATCTTGTTTGGCGAAGATTCAACGCCTTTTTGGTAAATACATATTGAAAACTCTTATGGTTGGTATACACATCCATATGAACAACATACAAGTAATGTATCCATATTTTCAATGTAAACACTACGACTGCAAATTCAAGATCATGAGTTGGATAATTCTTCTCATGCACCAGAGTCACTGGCTAATACTTTCCCTTGTTGCAAAAGAACACACCCCAAACCCACTTGGAATGCTTCACAATATACAACAAAAACATTGGTACCCTCCTGTAGGGCTAACACCGGAGCATAGGTAAGCCTATCTTTCAAAATTTGGAATTTTTTTTCTCATGCATCCGGACACTAAAATTTCACACTCTTTTGGGTCAAGGTAGTCAAAGGTGAAGTAATGGATGCAAATCAATCCACAGAAATCCTATAGTACCTGGATAAACCTATGAAACTTCTAATATCGATTGGAGTCAATGTTCTAAGCCAATTCTTAACCGCCTAGGTTTTCTTTGGATCAACCTTAATACCCTCACTAGAGATGACATGACTAAGAGACGCCACCGATCATAACCAAAACTCACACTTGCTATACTTGGAAAATAGTTAGTGTTCCTTAAGAACTTTTAAGAGGACTCTCAAATGACACATATCATCACCATCATTCTTTGAATATACAAAGATATCCTCAATGAAGACAATCACAAAGGATTCTAGGTAATTTCAGAATACCCTATTTATTAGGTCCATAAAAGCCTCCGGCGCACTTGTAAAACCAAAGGACATTATTAGGAACTCATAGTGACAATACCTAGTTCGAAATGTCATTTTTTGTACATCCTCGCCTCTCACCCAGAGTTGGTGATGTCCCTATCTCAAGTCAATTTAGAAAAGTAGCTAGCCCCTTGGAGTTGATCAAACAAGTTATCAATCCGAGGGAGAGGATACTTATTAATAATGGTGACCTTATTGAGTTGGCGATAATCAATCCACATCCTAAGGGACCCATACTTTTCATAACAAACAACACTGAAGCTCACTATAAAGAATTACTAGGTTGTATAAACCCCTTATCTAACAAGTTTTTGAGTTGAAGCTTTAACTCTTTCAATTCTGCCAGAGCCATCTGGCAACGAGGGATTCAAATTGAATTTTATCTTGTAATAAGTCAATACAAAAATCAATTTCCCGTTCGGGAGGAATTCTAACAAGTCATCCTCAAAGACATCCGGGAAGTCCTTCACTACGGGAACCAACTCATTTTACAAACTTTTAAACAAGAAATTATATGACCTATAGGAATTGAATTACCCTCCTTCAACTTTGAGACGATTTTATCAGGAAAATTTAACTTAATCACTCTTGTTCTACAACCAATTGAAGCAAAATAAGCATGCCACCAATAAATTCTCAAAATAACATCAAAATTGACCACATCAAGTTCTACCAAATACACCTATGTAATTGTATTGGCAAAAGATATAAGATTACTCCTAAGGACTCTTCTAGCCACAACAGAGTCATACAACTGGTTGTAACCCAAAATGGTTCCATTATAAAATTGGGTAACACATTAAACTCTCTAGCTACTAAAGGAGTTACAAATGATAAAGTAGCACCTGGGTCTACTTAAGCATAGAAATCAATGCATAACACTTGAAACATACCAGTGACGACATCGGGAGACTCCTCTTGTTCACCTATAAAGCGGAGAGCATAGGAGTGATTCTTATTAAGAGCATCGGGATTGGGAACACTTGCTTGTTCATGAGCATTTTATGTCTCTTGATCCTTCATCATAGGAAAATCTCTCTTCATGTGGCCACTCTTGCAACAACCATAGATATTTCCCTTACCAACTAGACACTTGCCTTCATGTTGGTTACCACATTTAGCACAAGGAGAATTCTCCATATAAGGACCACTACAATTTTCGTTTCTAGGCTTGGGTGTATACCCTTTATCTTTGTTGAACATTGGAATTGTAGAAGGACTTTGATTGGGGAACCTTTTCTTGAACCATGGCTTATATTGTACCTAAAATCTATTCTTAGAAGAATTTCCATCTCTGAACCTTGTCCTATTCCATTCTCTACAATCTTTCTTAAGCTTTTGTTCCTCAATTTGTTTAGCATGAACCATAAGATGGGAGATGTCCATGTTTGGAATCAATATAGCCGACATTCATTCACTCACCATAAGGTTAGATGCCCCTATAACAATTTTGTTCATCTTGGCTCTAGAATTCGCCATAATAGTAGGAGCATACTTGGATAGTTGAGTGAAATTTAGACTATATTCCTTCACACTCAAACCCCCTTGGTGTAAGTTGATGAATTATAACATTTTTCTTTCCCTTAGTTCAAAGGAAAATAACCTATCAAGGAAGGTCGTCTGGAAAGCTCCACAAGTAATCTTACCCTTCCTAACCGCCCTCTTGTATTTCCATTGCTCATGCCAAACTTGAGAAACATCTTTGAGTTGATAGGTGACTAGTTCCACCTTTTCTTGAGAAAACACACCCATAGCATCCAGAAACTTGAACACTTCATCAATGAATCCTTGTGGGTCCTCCTCCACTTTAGAGCCAAAGAAATTAGGCGGACTCATCCTTGTGAAATCCCTTATCCTTGATGCAATAGTTATTGCATTGAGAACCACTTAAACCTCAGTATCCCTAGCAACTTGAGTAGACAACACTTGGGTTAATTCATGAATGGTCTCCCTTATCTCAACATTAGGAATGGCCCCTTATTCTATATGAACTTAGGTGTTTTGAGGAACCAAAGGGGGAACCACCTCATTCAAATACCCCTCTTCGACCCTTCGAGCTTTGTTCCTTCTTGTGTTCATTTATTATAAGCACAAGAAAGAGATTAGAATATACGGACACATAGAATTAATAATCTAGAGGCACGACTTCAATAGTAGCAACACAACGAGACTTTCCTAAGCATCACATGTACCCTCATTCATAATTTTGGCACGCTTCAGAATCATGAATAATACTCTACTTGATGTGGTTTAGTGAGACCTCAATTTGAAGATTATTTAATATCCTTCTCTTATAATAAGTTTGTTACGAACGGGAAGCACCCCTAGACGTAACTCTGTGTTGTCGTCCTCGTAAAGGACTAAGACTAAACTTTTAGCATTTATCATTACAATTTATAGGTCAAAATGTATACGTTTGAGTTTATTTTTACTCCTCATATAGGAAGCTTACATAGGCTTCTCATTTAGTTAACATAATTAACAAATAAAGACTATTCTAATAATGCTATCTCACATTAAACCATCTAAGAAAAGTACAATATTATTACATAGCCCTTACACAAGTACATATTGCCACATAGGGCTTACAACAAATTTCTTGAAGAATAAGGAACAAACAAATGTCTTTTTAGACTATATCAGTGCTACTAAGATAGATCAAAGGCACCATCCTCAAACTCATAGGATACACCAACTACATGGAGGAAGAATTCCAAGTAGCCTTGCTAAGTGGCCTAGAAGCTCTACAATGGCGGGAACCTACAATGTTGGGGGGGAGGGGTAAGGGAAGAAATATGGGTTAGTACAAAACACATGTACGATGTATGGCTCCTATGAATATAATTTTTAATGCTTGAGAAAAGACACAATTTAGTGAAAACAACATATACATATATAGAATATTATAAGTCAACCTAACCTATTATAAACCCAACACAAAAGCAGCCTAAAATAATACTTGTGCAATGCCAAGAATAGAACCCCATAACCCTATCCAAAGCTAAGCATAATATTAATTCACTTGTTACATACATACAACATAATCTCATAATTTATCATAACATGTTTGATTCATAACTTCATATATAACTTGTCATACATAATATGACATCAACTTACTCATACAAGATTACTAATAAGAGCCTCCCTTAGGATCCCACATGTGCAATGAGTAAGAGAACCATACTCTGCCTCACTCTATTTAATAACCTTTTAGATAAGCCCAAATGATAGTTGACGTACCTTACTTATTCATTTAGAATATTCATAAGGGAATATAGTAAAATAACAGGCATGAGACCATGTGAGCTACATGGAATCCGGTGTTCTCCTCCCATACCGAAAAGAAAGGGTTAACACTTGCCTAAGGTGTAACCAATCTTACATAACTCTCTAGGTGGATCTACTAAGCTATAGTCCTATGTGGGCGCATAGTTAAGGGTCATGAATATTTCAAGAAGAAAAGTTGACTTACTAACGTGGATGCTTCCATATCATGAGACAACACATATCGTGGGAAACCGAACATGCTAAATGTGAAGAAACCCATGTGGGAGGCCGGACTTTCTAAACGTGAGACCTACATCTCCTTTACACTCCCTTTAGGTTCTAATCAATTACTCTTTTTAGTAATCATCATACTCATTATATAAGATCCCATTAGTCTATCCTAGAACCCTATTTGAACATCTTATCATAATAGCTCATAAGTATTCATAAGTTATACCTACCCTTTCACTTTAGAAAACACATACAAGTGAGTAAACCTTTCACTCAAAACATTACTATAATAATGAGAAACTACTTTCAATCATATAATGATCATTTCATTGTAACAACCCTAAAATGACTATGCTAAGTAATGCTTAATGTATCTAGAATGCCTAAGATTAGACCGGGTCCACACGGATTGATGCACATAGAACCAGAACTCTAAACCCTTGCAACAGCGAACCCAACTAACTTGGTGAGTTATTTGATCTAGGAAAGGTTGGGTCCAGCAATCTAGGGCACCCGAATATAAAGATTTACCTGGATGAGTTTTAACCGGACATAAAAAGGGGTAATCTTATGTTTGGAGGGTCTAGGGGTAAATTGTTATTTTCCAGGATAAGGGTGGTAATTTCATTAACCTAAATATTTAATAATTTAATTATTTAATATGGTGGAGGGGCAATTCCGGTAGGGAGGGCCGAAATAGACCCCCTGAGCGAAATCATGCTCCACCCGGGTTTGAACATTGGTGGAAGCAATGATCTAATTCATTTGTTTTATTTATTAAATTAGTTAAATTAAATCATATTGAATTTGATTATTTAATTTAAGGTAAATTTTATTTTTAATAATAATAATAATAATAATAATAATAATAAGAATAATAATAATAATAATAATAATAATAGTAATAATAATAATAATAATAATAAAAATAATAATAATAATAATAATAATAATAATAATAATAATAATAATAATAATAATAATAATAATAATAATAATAATAATGAGGAGTCCTACTTTAACTAATCTCCACCTAACTCTCCTAATACTAATCCTCTCATTCTCACGTCTCTCACTCTCATTCTCACGTTTTTTATTAGCAAAAGAACTGAAAATGATAGTTCTTCACTCTTAAAGATCTTACACACAAAAACACAAACGAAAATCTAAAGTAAAAACGAAAATCAACAACATTCTTCTCGAAATTAGGTTTTGGATTTTGGTGGTGAGGCAGTGGTGTCGTGGGAATAGGCAGCATTGAAACAAGTTTTGAACAACATTAAGGTATGAGTTTTCTTCTGACTTGGACCCTTTCCAAACAGACCCTTAAGGTTAAATTTAATCGTAATGGAAAACTAAGGTTGTCCCCATTGCATGCCCCTGTCATTTGATCCTTTGAAAGATTCAAAGCATGCATTGGTATGTCTTCTGGTAGATAATTTTAGGTCTGGTTGTGATTATGTATTGAATGTGAATTTTTAAATTATGAAAGGAATGAAAGATGTAATTCGGAAAAGTTATTTACGTTAATTGTTAGAGCATTGGTGTGCTCTAAATTAACTATTTTGTTGACTGAAATTTGTGTATTATAAATGTTGTGTTTTCGTAGTAAATGTTAAAGTGTGATATTCATATAAGGGTAATGTTGTTAGTAAAATTTCACCCGAATTACTCCTAGAATCAACATTACTTCTTGAGAGAAAGATGGATTGAAAGAGACCAAATTTCCAGCTTTCTGAAAATGTTTGTTTCGAGCAAAAATTTGAAAAGTGAGGTCATTGGTAATTGAACCCAAGATCTCAGCAAATGAAAATTACATAAAAATTTCATGAGAAAAACGAAAATAAAATTAAATTTGGTGAGTGAAGATTGAACCCACAACCTCTTGAATAGATAAGAGACTTAGGAGAAAAATAAAGGAGAAAAATAAAATTAGGTGAGTGGGGATTGAACCCACAACATCTTGAATAAATGAGAGAGTTGGAAGAAAAATAAAGGAGAAAAATAAAAGGTTAGTGGGGATTGAACCCACAACATGTTTAATAGGAGAGAAAGTCAAGAGGAAAATTAATAGAAAAAAAAAGAATGAGCTTGTGGGGGATAGATCCGACAACCTCTTTTCCTTAAACGAGAAAGAGAGGAGGGAAAAGAAACAAAATATTATGGGCGTGACGGGGATCGACCTAGGGTCCCCAAAATCTTTAAAATGCAAATACCAAGTGTTATATAATATTAAGTGTTGCTCAAGGAATTCGAAATTGGGTTCCCTTGCCCATTTCCGTATTGATACATAAGTCATATGTGAATAAATATTTAACGAATGCTGCCTCAAATGATCGAAATCAAGATCTTGGCATACAAAAAAGATGCATAAGTCTTGTACCACATAATCTTGGATAAGCATGAGTCACTTAGACGAATTATGAATGAAGCCTCATGCCATCTACGTATGGATCCATAAGTCCAGCGTACGTTTAAAATTAAGGGAACCTAAGATGTATGTAATGAATTGATGTGAACCTATGAGGCTTAAGTAAGAGTGTGAAAGATACAAAAAGGCCAGGTGCATTGGAATTTGACTAAATGAACATTCACATAAGAAATGTGTAGAATGATGTAAGGTCAAATCTCAAGCATACTCCAAAAGAAAGTTTTAAGAATGAATTTATAGTTAATATGTAAATAAAAGAATGAGTTCGTGACTATATGGTAGTGCAAGTGAGGTATCTACGCCAAAAATCAATTTCACTAAATGAAATGACTATGAGAGTATATTTATGCTAATGATGAACAAGCAAAGAAACAGTGGCTACAAGAGGATAGACTAGCATAAGTGAGACAAGATGTATCTACATCTAGAATCACTGTCCCTCAATGTAAACTCCAAGAGACCATATGTATGTTATACAATTATCAAATAATAAAAGGTGAGTGAAGATGAAATAAAAACATGTTAAAAAAGAGAAGGGTTGCATCACAATATGAAGCTAGTGAAAGTGAGACAAGATGTACCTACGCCAAATATAAGGTCACCAAAAGTACTCACCTACGAGAGTGTTGAACATTAAGAGGCAAGTTTCAATCACACTCTATATGTAAGTGTAAGGATAATTCACACTTGATACATAATAATGAGATGTGAAATCATCTAATGAGATATGATGCCTCATGCTAGAAGCCAGTTTCTATGATGTATGAGATTAATGTGATGGAGCTTTATACTATGCACCGATAGGATAGGTGTGAGTCGCGATTCCTTTTTTCGGGAAGACAAAGGTTCGTGTAATTCTCATGAGAAAACACTATTTATCTAGACGGGTATGGGTCTCCTTATATCTCCTAATCTTTGAACCCCTACTACCAATGTAGGGTTCTAGCAGGGTTCGACTCCTTATATACGCTAGCATATTTTGATTCACTTTGGCCGATGATTCCACCTCCTTTCCGTGTAGGTTTACACATTGGATTTCATGATGCGCACATAATCTATGTCGGTTAAGGTTAATGTTCCCAAAGAAAAAATGAGGCAAGCCTCAAGGACTGCACATAATGAAATTAATGATACCAAAGTTGTTAGGATAGGATAATCATGAGGTGATCTATACTTATGTAATAACACAAGGTTATTCTTGGTCATTGCACAACGAACCCGATTAGAGTCTTAAACTACATACTAGGTATGACTGGTTGCTTCACTAGTATATGACTGAATGAAAATGACGTACGTATGAATGAATGAAGCAGAATTTATGTTTGTTACAGAAGGCTCCCTAGTTGAGGTCCCATATGTTGAGCCCTCATTTGGGGAAGTCTTAATGTCATGTCTATGATTACAAGGTCTCACGGCATATGAAGGAATGATATGAACTATGTGATATGATATGTGCAATATGTTATGTGATGTTTGCAAAATTATATGCATGATGATGCATGTTTCTCTCATAGCATGACTTTCCTAATCTAATTTGGCAAGTCCACTGATTTGACTTTCCGTAACTCATATCGTTAGGAGAGAGCTCTTCTTAGTCATGCATGTCCTTGGTGTGTGCTTTCATATACCCATCCTTAGTACAAGTATGTACTAATCTCATACAACTCTGTACTTTTAGGTGTAGGTTCAGGTGAATGCAAAAGCTTACGAGATTACAATGAAGTTATCCGAACGTGGAGCATTCATCAAGAATTGGATGGCCCTCTTGCTTTCGAGGATGCCTATCTTTTATATTCTACCTTAGATATAGGCATGAGCTAGTGGAGTATGTTCCACTAGTGTTTCTTTCCTAGTTATTTTCAGATATTGTATTGGTGCCATTTTGGCAACTCTATATTTTTATAAAGATATGACTATGTATTTCATTTGATTATCTTGATATTAGATGGTTTTCGTGAATCACTTATAGTTTATCTCGATAGTCTTATACGAGTTCAATGTTTTTCACTATGAAGTCTAAGTAAACAAAAGGTTCAAAATTTTCCCCTAAAATTAACCTAGATGGTGTAACGATGTTGTATATAGGCTTGTCTGTGACCTCTAAAAGGTCAACGACGCCGCTTTCGTCTAGGGTCTAGACTTTGATCGTGACAATGTTGGTATCAGAGAGTTAGGTTAAATTACGAGGATTCACATCAACCACATCGAGTTGTTTCTAAGTCATTTTTGTGAAGAGCACCACTATCCTAAATTAGAGACTGCATGATGCATAGGAAAAATCCCTTCTTCTGATCTTATCGTGTCCCTCTAATGTCTGATTTCTTGGTGTTTAGGGTGTATCTAAAATCAACTCTTGATATTCAGAAAGATGAATACTAGAAGAAATGCAGGCGGAAAGATTGGAGGCATAGTTGCTGGGGTAAATCAAGTTCCTCCCCAGACTCCGGCTGCTCGAATGGAGAAGCCTGTTAACGCAACTTTGTTGACATATTGAGAAGTTAGGATAGCCTTGGTATAGATTTCTCAATCCATCACTTTACAAGCTAAGGGTATGACAGCCTAGGTGGAGCAACAAGGTGTTCCCAAGGAGAACACACCTTCCAACACCATGGCTAGCACGTTAAGGGACTTCACGAGGATGAACCATCCCATTTAAACTGGATCTATGATTTTTGAGGATTCGAGGTAGACTGTAGGGTAGCTATGTTGCATGATAGCATGGACCTTTCAAGGCTTATGGTACATTTGCAACAAGTGGAAAAAAGCAGGAAGACAAAGCACACTAGGGCAGGGAACGGTCAAGGCAAACTGAGAAGATTTTTTCAAGGAAGAGTAGTACTGAAATCAAGGATAAGCCCTGGTTTAAGAATGGGAGTCAAGTTCATCCCACGGTCGCTATGATAGGGATTCCGAGCCCATAGTTTAGAGAAATAGTAAAGTAGATACACCTTAGGAGAGGACACCTTGTAGTAAGTGTGGCAAACTTCGTGGAGGAGAGTGTACGATGGGATATAACGCTTGTTACAGTTCTGGAAAACTGGGTCACATGATAAAGGATTGTCCGTATATGGGAGGTCGAGAAACAGGGAAGGAGAAAGTTTAACCGAATGGTTCAACTGAAGAGGCTCCAAGAAGGCAACAATTCTTTGCACTCAGGTCTAGCGGGGTAGGGGAAGACACCTCTTGTGATGTCTCGGGTGCGTAGCCTAAATTAGTTTTTCATGTGAATGTTTTTATGCACTAGTATTAAGTTAATATGTTGGAGTCATCATGTTGGTTGTTGATTTATGTGACATGTGTTTATTTATGTTGTATGCTTTGATGAGACAAGTTTATGAAGGAGTTCCTTAATCTTTTAATGCGAAGCTGCTAGTAGGTTTCAAGGATGTGCACCAACCTACTAATATGTAAATCAGATATTCACCAATAGAAAAAGCATTGAATATCTTAGGTATGGATTTTCTGCATAAGTGTTATGCTACCATAGACTATCAAACCAAGGTAGTGAGGTTTCAGTTGCCAAATGAGATAGGGTATAAATGGGCAAGGCGTGGACCAATTCAACAAAGCCATATAATTTCAAATCTTAAGCCAACAAGATTTTATCAAAGGGGTTAGATATACTCCTAAGGCTGGTTTTGTTTCAGAAACTCTATGTTTTACTGCGACAGTCGACTTGGTGTTGTAAGTCCAAAATCATATGTGTAATAATTGCACTATGTGAGTTAAAATGAATTCATGTTTCCATGTAATATTGTTGTTATTGTATAGCATGGACATGATTTTTTCTGTGTTGCATGTGTGGTGAGGTGCATCAAGTAAAGTGCGATTGAGAAGGAAGTTCCTCAATCTCAAATATGAAGCTTCAGATAACTTGAGTAATATGCACTGTCAAGAGTAAGTGTGAAACAGAAATTCAAAAAGAGTAAAGTCTCAAGTATGTTAAAATATTTTTGAAAATCACCCTCTTTATTTTAAAATGATGTGTAGTGTCATTTGGGGGATGAATGTTCCTATGGGGGGGGGGAGGATACTGCAACAACCCTAAAATAATTATGTTAAGTAATGCTTAATGTATCTATATGACTAAGAATAGCCTGGATTCACACAGATTGATGTGCGTAGAATCGACCTTTGAACCCTTGCAACAGCCAAACCGACTAACTTAGTAAGTTAGTTGAGCTAGGATAAGATAGGTCCAGCCATGTTGGGCACCCAAATATGAAGATTTACGCGGATGAGTCTTAACCAAACTTAACAAGGGGTAATCTTATGTTTGGAGGGTCTAGGAATAAAATGGTCTTTTCCAAGATTAGGGCAGTATTATAATTACCCTAAATATTTAATTAATTAATATGATGGACGGGCAATTCAGGTAAGAAAGGCCGAAATTGACTCTTTCCCAAAATCTTGCTCCAATCGGATTCGAAGCTTAGTTGAAGCAATGATTGAATTGATATATTGTATTTAGTGAATTAGTTAAATTAATTAATATTTAATTTGGTGATTTAATTAAAGGAAAATCAATTTTTTAATAAAATAATAATAATAATAATAATAATAAATAATATTATTATTATTATTATTATTATTATTATTATTATTATTATTATTATCATTATTATTATTAATATTATTAATGAGGAGTCATAGTTTGACTATGTCTCCACCTAACTCTCCTAATCCTAATCCTCTCATTCTCATGTCTCTCAGCAAAAGAACTGAAAAGAATACTTTATCACTCTTGAAGAATTTACACACAAAAACTCAAACGAAAAGCTAAGCTAAAAATGAAAATGAACAACATTCTTCTCGACAGATTGGGGTTTTTGGATTTTGGTGGTGAGGCAGTGGTGTCATGGGAGTATGCAGCATTGAAGCAAGTATTGAACAACATTAAGGAATGATTTTCTTCTCTCTTGGCCCCTTTCCCAAGAGACCATTTAGGTTCAGTTTAATCGCAATTGAAAAACTAAGGTTGTCCCCGTTGCACGCCCCTGTCATTAGATCCTTTGAAAGATTCAAAGCATGCATTAGTATATCTTATAGTAGATAATTTTAGGTCTGGTTGTGATTATGTATTGAGTGTGTATTTTGAAATTATGTAAGAAATGAAAGATGTAATCCGGAAATGTGTTTTACGTTAATTGTTTGAGCATGGGTGTGCTATAAATTAACTATGTTGCTGCCTGAAATTGTTGTGTTAAAAAAGTTGTGTTTTCGTAGTAAAGGTTAAAAGTTTGATGTTCATATATGGGTAATGTTTCTGGAAAAATGTCACCCGAATTATTCCAAGAATCAACACTAAAACTTGAGAGAAAGATGGATTTATAGAGATCAAATTTCCAGCTTGCGGGAAATATTGTTCTCGGTTAAAAATTTTAAAAGTGACCTATGTTTTAAATTTTATTAAAAATTGTGATGTCACTGGGAATTGAACCGAAGACCTCACCAAATTATAAATTACATAAAAAGTTCATTAGAAAAATGAAAATTAAATTAAATTTGGTGAGTGTGGATTGAACCCACAACCTCATGAATAGATGACAGAGTTAGGAGAAACATAAAATGAGGTGAGTGGGGATTAAATCCACAACCTATTGAATAGATGAGAAAGTTATAACAAAAATAAAGGGAAGAAATAAAATGAGGTGAGTGGGGATTGAACCCACAACCTCTTGAATTGGTTAGAAAGTTAAGAGAAAAATTTAGAGAAAAAAGAATGAAGTTGTGGGGGATTGATCCCATAACTTCTTTGCCTTAAACGAGAAAGAGAGGAGGGAAAATAAACAAAATATTGTGGGGGTGATGGGGATCGACCTAGGGTCCCCAAAATCTGAAAAATGCAAGTACTAAGTTTAATATTATATTAAGTGTTTCTCAAGAGACTTGAAATCGAGTTCCCTTGCCCAATTCCATATTGATACATAAGTCATACGTGAACAAATATTTAATGAATGCTGCCTCGATTGATCAACATCAAGATCTGTGCATACAAACATGATGCATAAGTCTTGTACCAAATAATCTTCGGTAAGTATGAGTCACTTAGATGAATTATGAATGATGCCTCACGGATTGTACGTATGGATCGGTAAGTCCAGCGTACATTTAAGATTAAGCGAACCTAAGATGTATGTAATTAAATGATGTGATCCTAGGAGGTTTAAGTAAGAGTGTGAAACGTACAAAAAGTCCAAGTTCATTGGAATCTAAAGAAATGAACATTCACATAAGGGGTTTGTAGAATGATGTGAAGTCAAATCTCAAGCATAGTCCAAAACAAAGTGTTAAGAATGATTTCATAGTGAATATGTAAAGAAAATAATGAATTCACGACTATAGGCTAGTGCAAGTGAGACAAGCTGCATCTATGCCTAAAATCAATGTCACTAAATAAAATGAATAAGAGAGTATATTTATCTTAATTATGGATATGCAAAGAAAGAGAGCCTACATGAAGATAGACTAGTACAAGTGAGACAAGATGTATCTACGTCTAGAATAAATCTCCCTCAATGTAAACTCCAAGAGAGCATATATATGTTATACAATTAACAAATAATTAAATGTGAGTAAAGATGAAATGAAAATATAATAAAAAAGAATAGGGTGGAATCACAAAATAGAAGGCAAGTGTAGGTGGGACAAGATGTACCTACGCCAAATATAAGGTCACAAAAAGTACTCACCTAAGAGAGTGTTTAAAATTAAGAGACAATTCTCAATCAACATCTATGAGTAACTTTAAGGACAATTCACACTTAATACAAAATGATGAGATGAGAAATCATCTAATAAGATATGATGCCTCATGTTAGAAGCCAACTTCTATGATGTATGAGATGAATGTAATGGAACTTTATACTGAGCACTGATAGTCTAACTATGAGTCGCGAAAGCAGAGGTTCGTGTAATACTCAGGAGATGAGACTGTCCGTCAGACAGGTACGGGTATCCTTATATCTCTTAGTCTTTGAATCTATACTTCCAATACAGGGTTCTAGCAGGGTTCGACTCCCTATATACGCTAGCATGAGGCCAGTCAAAACGAATGAACATAGTGAAATGAACGATACCAAAGGTGTTAGCATAGGATAATTAAGAGGTGAACTAGAATTTAGTAATAACACAAGGTTATTCTTGGTCATTGCACGGCAAACCCGATGAGAGTCTTAAATTACATCCTAGGTATGACTGGTGGCTGCACTAGTATATGAAAGAATGAAAAGGAAAGACGTATGAATAAATGAAGCAGACTCTGTGTCTGAGAAAGAGGGTTCCCTAGTTGAGGTCCCATATGTTGAGCCCTCATTTTGGGAAGTCTTATTGTCAAGTCAATGCTTCCAAGGTCTCATGGCATATGAAGGAATGATATGAACTATGGGATATGATATGTGCAATATGTTATGTGTTGTTTGCAAAATGATATGTATGATGATGCATGTTACTCTCATAAAATGACTTTCCTAATCCGATTTTGTAATTCAACTAACTTGACTTTTCATAACTCATATCGTTAGGAGAGAGCTCTTCTTATTCATGCATGTCCTTAATTAGAAGTTGTCACACCCAGAATATAGACCTCTGATGAGACCAGCGTCGTTGACCTCTCAGAGGTCGCAGATTAGCCTACATACATAGTAGTTACTTCATCAAGGTTAATTTTAGCGGAAAATTTGAAAATTTTTGTTTCTTATCATACATTTATGAACATATTCATCACGAAAACACATTACATGCCTAATATCTACAAGCAAACATACCCAACCTACGAATCAACGGGAGTTTGTGACTAGGACATGCAGCTGGGAGCAATCCTAGTTTTTGAATTAGAATATACTGAACCTTAAGGGGTCTCTTCGGAAAGGGACCAAGATAGAAGATAACCCATACCTTTTATGACGTTCAAACCTTGAATTTGCTGCCCAAACCTTCTCCAACACTCACATTCAAAACCAATTTTTAACACCAAACTTTCAACGGAAAATCGTCCCTTTGCCTGACATACTTTTCTTAGCGTTTGATTTTATTTTTCGTTGTGCGTTCCTCAAGTGTGAAGAAATTTGGTATATTTTCTATTCTTGTACGTTTTTTTGGCAGAAAGAACGTGAAAGACAATGATAGAGACATGAGAGAGAGATGAGAGTTTTCGTAGGCTTAGGAATCTATTTTAGAAATTAGTCAAATAATGTTTTATTAAATGGTAAAAAACTGATTTCCCTTTATTTTAAATCAGACAATGAATAATAAATATTAATTAATTACATTAATTTACCAACTTATATAAAAAACAATTAAATCATCGCTTCAATCAAGGTTTTAACCCGGGTGGAGCAAGACTTCATTCTAAGGGTCCATTTTCGGCCCTGTCTCCCCAAAATGCCTCTCCCCCCATACTTAGTACAAGTGTGTAATAATACCATACAACTCTCTACTTTGAGGTGTAGGTGCAGGTGAACGCTAGAGCTTACGAGACTACGCTGAAAGTATCTGGACATGGAGCATTCATCCATACTTGGTAGGCCCTCTTGCTTTCGAGGGTTCCTATCTTTTATGTTCTAGCTTAGATTTAGGCATGAGCTAATGGAGAATGTTCCACTAGTCTTTCTTTCGCAGTTTTTTCAGATATTGTATTGGTGCAATTTTGGCAACTCTATATTTTTATACAGATATGACTATGTCTTTCATTTTATTATCTTGATATTATATTGTTGTTGTGAAACACTTATGAGTTTATGTAAGTCTTATACGAGATCAATGTTTTCACTATGAGATCTATGTAAACAAAAAGTTTAAAATTTTCCCATAAAATTAACCTAGATGATGTAACGATGCCGTATATAGGCTTGTTTGCGACCTCAGAGAGGTCAACGACGCCAGTTTCAGCTAGGGTCTAGACTCCGATCGTGACAAACACAACATACTTGCAAACTTCATAACCCATTTAATAGTCTAGGGTTAAGGATGAGGAATACTTACTATCAACATCAAACCCACACATTAGACATAGATCATTATAATCTAAGTAACTCATAATTCATAATTGAATTCAGGAAGAACCAATCTTCATACCTTATTCCCCTTTCATTGCCTTCATACTTTATTACAAATAATTACATACACAATGCATAAACATGGTAAATTCAAGAAGTAATACATAGATGATTATTATATGAATGTGTCATCTTTCACAATTACTATAGAATTAAAAGACATGATCAGTGTAGGGAAGAACAATGGGTCAAAAGGGCAATTTTTATTGATTAACAATAATTAAACATTAATACTTAGTTAGGTAATGATAAAAGACTCTTATCCATCAAAAGTGTTTAAAATTTTAATTTTGAAAAGAGAAACAATGTATATATTGAAACCCTAGATTTGGGGAAGTTGAAAATAATTTTTTGGAACGGACTCTTGGGGAAAGGAACGACCAAGGCATTCTCGACTACTAAATCACCTATATGCCTCATATGTGGTGATGTGCCTATAAGTGCTATTCATGAGTTAATGAGGTCATTATATGAGTTATTATAGTACTTATAGCAGTGTGTCAAGTTTCGTTATGTATGGAGGTCAAACATCCAAGAACGTCCATGACATTTGAAAGGTTTGCCTTGAAACGACCTTCTGTATCTTGGCATGTTTCTTCGAGTTTTACATGTTCATTTTGAATGAAATTCATGTGAGAGGTTCTAAACTCGTATACAAGCATGTTTGGATTTGAAACATCCGGGGAAATATCCCAAGGACCATCCAAGAGTCCTTAAGGAAGGACCCTTCAAAGAGCCAAGACTTCCCAAGACAACCCAACATACGGAGGCAATCGACGCCCACTGTGTCAGTCGACGCCCCATAGGTGAGGATTAATTGATGGAAACTTAGGCGGGGTAAAGGAGAAGCCAAATAAAAGCCTCAGTTCCAAACCACGGACCAACACGATGGTCCGTTGGTCAAGAGCTGGGTCGTCGACGGTCTTCCATCTGTGAGGATGTTTTTCCTATGCAGGCCACAGTTAGGTTAAAATTAAAATTTTGGAGTTTGCGTAAGGGTATTTTGTGTATTTTAAACATGTATATGGGTCATTAATACTTAGAAAATCTCATTTTTCCTAAATCTAAACCCAAAATCCCTTACAAATTCTCCTGAACTCCGTTGGAGCGAAAACTCAAGGAAGGGCTTAGATTGGAGAATTGTGTAGAGATTCTTTATTAAATTGAAGGATTATATTTAATGTGGTATGATTTTTTATCCTTGAAGCTCAACTCATCAAGAAACCCAACTTTTAAAGAAGTTGTCTATGTTTTTCAAAGATGAATTGTCCAATTTCATGATCTATCCATGGTTTATTGCATTAAAGGTTTTTAAGAATTTAATATTGATTGAATTGTTTTTAATTATATTATTTTAAATCAATTAACCTATGAATTCATGTAATTGATGAACCCTAGGTTTTTACTACTTTATGGGTTAAGTGATTTGGACTTAGTGCATATGAATTCTTGTGTAGTTTTCTATGGGCTATTCATTTATGTAATAATTTTATTGAATTGATATATAGGTTGTCTTAGATTCATTAATCTTTATTCAATTAACAAAGTTTCATCGAATTTAATAGTTTTTATATTTGATTATTGGTTATGTCCATGGGTAAGGGTCTTATGGTATTGAATTGGATGGTTTAGTATTAGATTGAAGTGTTGAGGATGCAGTGGTTGTACGCTTCCCTAATTATCTTTATTTTATGTTAATTTGACTTTAATTATTTTGTATTTGTATGGTCCACTTATTGTGGCGGTGCTATGTGCCTTAGTTTCAATTGATGTGGCCTTTTCGGTGTTACTTTATGTAATAGGATGATCATGGACTTGCTGGCACTACTTGAAGTATTATGATGATTTGTGTAGTTAATTTATGTTATGTATGAGCATATATATATATATATATATATATATATATATATATATATATATATATATATATCTAAATGTAAAGTAATGTGGAAGTATGTGTTCTTTCTATATAAGTTAGGAAATCATGTTAGACTATGACTATGTCTTTATATGTGTAGTCTTAGAGTTGATGCATGAGTTTTCCATACTTGACTATATGATTCTATGATGATCATATTTGTGATGATGATATGGTAATATATAGAGTGACATAAAGATGATAAGGTTCATTCTTATGTGATTAAAATTATGATATGATATATGTGATAAAGTAAAGAATATTGTGTCTTGTTTTAGTAGACTTGTGTCCCTTACTTGATACATGTATGAATGATATGTGAATATGAGATGTCATGACTAGGAAGTCTTAGTGCACGCTTGTCATGTATGAATGAATGATATGTGAGACCATAGATGATGTTAAGAAGGTCATGTACGTGGAACCTTAAACCTAGTGGTAAGATTATGAATGTTGAAGTCGAAGAGCCGTAATTGTATACTTGCCGTAAAGGAATGGTGGACTTAGGATTGATTGGATGGAATGGCAGCATATCATCCTAAGGAAAGTCATAATGAGCTATCCTATTCGCTATTGAAAGTTAGCTCTAGTGGACCTCTTTCGTAGGGTCAATGTGATTGGGTTATGAACTAGATAAGGAACCTCTTCATGTGATCCTTTAGTGTCAATTACTGTATGAGAACAAAGGCTAGCACCGAGTGATTATGTTATGCAAAGTAGCTCTACATAAGACAGAGACTAAAGTACAATGTATCTCTACTTGAGACTGAGACTAGAGTACGTAAAATCCCTTCATATTTTTTAACCATGTGCCTACATGGGATGTGGCCTAGTTCTACCCTTGACAAGTAGAACACCCTCATGGAGTATGTTAGAACTCCAGATTCCATATCTAGCTATCACGGTCTATATCTGTTATTGTGTATTCTCATCATATGGGATACCTACTAGCATTAGAGGAGTTCTATGAAGTTCAGGTGTTGGTAAAGAATGTTATCTAGACATTGCACAATAGGCTTTGAAGGTGTTAGTTAGAGTCCCTAGGTCTTGTCTAAGACCATTACTTGAATGTCCTTATGTCATGAATGTGTCTTAAATTAACAAATAAATGACTTACGTTACGAGAATATGTTAAATCACTAAGTACTCATCTGGTGTAGTTAAGGGTTGTTTAGTTAAGGTTTGAAGGGGGAATTGTAATGGTCACTTCGTATTTTCCCTAGATAAATCTGAAGAATGACTCTAGTTAGGGAGGATGTTGATTATGTGGACATGATCTATGCCTTTGGTAGTCTTAAGGATTATTTAGGTAATCTTGAAGAGGTCAATCATGGACGTTATTTTCTTGATTTACTTAAGTAATTCTTTTGATAGACTTTGGACGAAGAATGTCATATTATCTATATATTGATGTATTAATTGAGAATGATTCTATTTTAGGTAGTCTATAGGATCTCTTAAGTGTGTGTGTAAGAGATTTTATGGGCGGTAGCTTCACAACTCACTCAAGTGAGACTTAGAATCACCTTTGGTAGAAGAAGATCATGTTCATATGTGTGATGTATCTAGGTGTGTGTTGATCTCATTATATGTGGTCTTAAGGATCATTTAGGTATGTCTAGAGAGGTTGTATGGGCGGTGTCTGTTAACCTCACTTAAGTGAGTCTTAGGATATCTTTTAGTGAGTATATCGCATGCTAGAAGGTGTCTTAAGTGAATCTAAAGAAACTTCACTATAACAGTGAAGTGGGTTACTGTAATGTGGCTCCTAAAAATGTGTTAAATAGTGTAAATGTTATCTTATGTATCTCTAAGGTGCTAAATGTTATTCTTAGTATTATGATATGATATTTAAATTAAAAAAATTCATATTTCCAATAAATGTCCATTTTTATAATTTTATGCATAATGTCATACTTTGTACAAGTGTTTTTTCTAAGTCCATATATTTTGTTGACTCTAAAGGTGTAGGTGATAGGTGAGAAGGATCGTGAAGGAGATCTTGGATTCTAGAGTCATTCAAGCAACGTTGGAGTATGTGCTTAA
The DNA here is from genome assembly GCA_027705065.1 of Solanum peruvianum. Classification (NCBI taxonomy): domain Eukaryota; kingdom Viridiplantae; phylum Streptophyta; class Magnoliopsida; order Solanales; family Solanaceae; genus Solanum; species Solanum peruvianum. The sequence goes on along the minus strand of JAKWJD010001757.1, from coordinate 11,133,108 downwards.
TTCACTCGAGGGCATATATAGACGTCTTTTATGTGTTTTATTGAAGTATTGTAATAGGCTAAGTATTTATATATGCGTATTCTTGTGACTAAAATTTGATGAAATGAGATTTAGTGTTTCCTATGATTTTATATGAAAGAGGTTTTAAAATATTTATAGAATATTTATGAAAAGTTTTAATTCTGCACTACTTTTCATATGTTTTATATGTGATGAACGATACAAAATGGTTTGTACATGACCTTCGAGAGGTCAAGTACACCGGCTGCTCTCCGAGAGTGCCATATCTTCTAGGTATGGTCTCAATATTTTATATTTGGGGAAGAGAGACTATAGAGAAGTTAGAGGGATGTGTGAATTTTGGGAATTGTGGGGTGTTGTGTTAGTTTATTGGGGGTTAGGCCTTTTATACTCACATAACAAACATAATTAAACATCCCTCAACCCCTAATTAAGCCTCTAACAAACTAGCTAACTAAGTGAATTAACCGATATTTATGCAGCTTACACGGACTCAATCGATGACACCCTGACCCACGGACCGTCGTTTAATCAACGGCCTGTGCTGGTCATCCGACAATGATTTAAGAGACCTGATTTTTAGGGATTTAAGAAAATTGGATAACCAATCACCTACGAAACCATCAATGCCTCGTCGACGAGATGACGACTAATAGGTGACACTCAAGGACCCTTAGGGTAGTCCTTGGTGAGTGGCACCTAAAGGTTTAGACCCTAAACATATTATAATACATCTTTAACACCTTTCTACAAAATTTAATTGAATTTTTACTCTTAAAACCCCATGAAACAGGCCAAGGCACACTAACCTCTATTTCAGAATTCTCCAGATGTCATGGATGTTTCTTGACGTTTTGACTCTTAAGTTTTGTAAATGATTTATATACATTATTTTTTGTCTTAAAACACTATTCTAAGTCTTTGTTCAATATGTGAGGCTCTAGATTAGTTTTTAGATTTTCAGAGTGTTACACTTGAATAATTTGGCTAAGGTGCTCAAAAGATGTAAAGATGTAATTTGATGCTACATTGGGATAAATATCACTTTATGGTGAAAGAGGGCATAGTGTTGGGACATCGAATCTCAGAGAAGGGAATAGAGGTTGATCAAGCAAAATTTTAGATGATAGAGAAGTTTCCTCCACCCATCTCTTTTAAGGGTGTGAGAAGTTTTTTTAGGCATGTATGCATTTATCGGGTTTCATTATGTTTTTTCACAAATTGCACATCTTTTTTTCAAACTGCTTAAGAAAGAAAGCAATTTATATTTAGATGAGTCCTGTCTAAAAGCATTTGAAGAGTTGAAAGATAATCTAGTGTGTGTGCCCATTATTATTTCATTAGATTGGAGTGAGCCATTTGAGGTGATGTGTGACAGCAAGTGGGATTGCACTTGTTATGATATTGGGATAGAAAAAGGATAAAATTCTTCACCCCATCTACTATGCGAGTAAAACCTTGAATGAAGCCCAAGAGAATTGAACTCTAATTGAACATGAACTTCTTGAGGTGTTGTTTGTATGCGAGAAATTTCTCTCCTTTTTACATGGCACGAGAGTCATAGTGCATACCGACCATTCTTCTTTGCGGTATTCGAATCCAAGGTTTATCAGATGGGTATTTTTGCTTCAAGAGTTTGATTATGAGGTCAAATATAGCAAACGGACTCAAAACCAAGTGGCCAACAAGTTTTCTAGATTTGTGGAAAAAACAATGCGTTATTTTTGAGAAAAGGCTAAAATTGATGATGCTTTCCCATATGAACATGTATTAGCTGCTTCTCACGATCTGATCCAATGATTCACACACTTTGCGAACTATTTGGAAACTGATTTTGTCCCTTCAGATTTGACCTTCCACAAAAGGAAGAATCATGCATGATGTGAAAAAGTTCTTTTGGGATGAGCCTTACATCTATCAAAGTTATGCCGATGGTATAATATTCATCATTGTGTACCTGATAGATGTTGAGTGTTCATGAGGCATGTCATTCCTCTCCTGTGGCTGGGGACCATAGTGGTATCCGAACTGCGCATAAAATCTTCCAGTATGGGTATTATTGACCCACCATCCACAAAGATGCTCACGATTTCGCTAAATCTTGGAAAACGGTGTCATGAGTGATATTTACATTTGTATGTTTGAATATACAACTTGATACTCTTTGTACATTGTTTACTTTATTTAAGGATTTTCTTTTACTTATGTTGTCTTTGAATTAAGAATGATAACTTGGTGAATCTAAGGGCTATGGACCCATAGTTTTTGCACCACTAAGCTATTTGCTTAGCGATAATTGTTTCTATCGTAGGGGATGTTCGAGAGGAAGATTGAAGTTGACCATTGAATATGGATATTTTGAATGATTTAAGGAAGATCATACTTGCATATATGCATATATATTTTGTATAAACCTTGGGACTTGTACATGATCTATGAGTTGTATATTTACATGAAATTTTGAGGGCTTGTTTTGTCATGTCACTATAGGTTGTAACATAAGCATGGCTATACGTTTTTTATCTTTTTGGGATGTGTAAACCCAAGTCTTGTAATATACTAAGTTACTATATGTTTGTGAGTTTGTGTGAAGCATGAACATGTATATTTCGCTACTTTAAAGTTGGTTGCATTTTGGTTATTTTGGCCTTAAGTGTAATGATAATATAAGCATTAAAAGCCCGTAGTTATTTTCTTAACAAATTTTCGGAGGGTTTTTCATCATAAGTTTAAATTTTGTGCAACATAAATTTTAACCTAAAATAAGTATTTAAATGGGCAAGATGAAAATCGTTAACTAAATTATTCTCTATGAACCTAATACCTCAACTAGATTAAAATAAGTATGCCCTTCGTTAATCTCTTTTAACTTTCGCAAGTATTAAATTTGGTTTGATGACATGTTGTAGTATCTCTCGGAAAGGATCGATATAATGTCATCCCTTGCCTGTAAGTCGGTCTAACATAGGATACATGAAAGTTATGGGGAAATGTTCATTTTGAGTCTAAGCATTCAACTTCCATTAGTCCATGCAAACTCTCCAACCAATACCTGGTCATATCAGAATAATCTCGATCCTTTCATTAGTTACCGAAGTCATACCACCCTTTTTAGGCACACACTGAACAGTACACACCCAACTACTGTTAGCAATAGGATAAATGACTCTAGCATCAAACAACTTGATGATCTCCTTCTTGTATAGATTGGTTTAAACCTTCTTTGGTGCTCAATACTTGAGTTGTGATCTAGCATGAGTTTGATTTTATGGGAACAAATACCAAGAGGGATCCAAATAATATCTGCAATAGTCCAACTAATGGCTCGTTTGAAACTCTTCGACACCACCAATAAGCACTCTACCTGTTGCCCGTTCAACTTTAATGCAATAATCACCAGCAAAGTGTCCGAAGAAAACATACCTTAGATGAGGTGGTAGAGCCTTAAGCTCTAATTTTGGGGCCTCTACAATAGATGGTCTCACAAGTGGAGACTCGCGATGCTTCATATACAACTCCAATTTCATTGGCTTTGATCGATAAGCGTAGCCATAAAATAATCACACTCGTCAATACCATCACCGTCAAAATTAAGGATTACTGCTTCTAATTCCTCACCTAGTCGCTCTTTAATTGGCACTTCCATTACACTCTCAATTTTGTAGGATATAGCAGATAACGGTTGGAGCTCACCACTCTGCTTCATGGACCTAAAGATATTAAAAGTTGCATCCTCATTGTTCAATCTAACTTTAATCAACCTTTTTTCCATTTCGACTAGTGCACGCCCAGTGGCAAGGAATGGTCTCTCAAGAATAATAGGAACCTCAAAATCAACCTCAAATTCAAGAATGACAAAATCATCTAGAAAAATGACAACTCGACATTCACGAACACATATGGAATATACCTATAGGCCTCTTCACAGTTCGATCGACCATCAATAACCGCATCGTAGTAGGCATTGGGTCTCCCAAATCAAACTTCTTATAAATAAACAATGTCTTGAGATTTATGCTTGCTCCAAGATCATACAATGCCTTAGCAAAGTGTAGCAACCCTATAGTACATGGAATAGTGAAGGCTCCCCAATTCTCCTTCTTCTACAAAAGAGACATTGTAGCAATAGCACTACAATGTTGCATTCTGCCATCATCCTCAAAACTCACCGACCTTTTTTTGTCACCATTTCCTTCATAGACATTGTAGGATGATGGAATGTTGTTTCACAATAGTGATAAATCAACAATATTTACCATCTTCAGTTTCATTTACTAATCTTTGTGGGAATGGTGGCGGAGGTCTAGGTATTGGGACCACTTTTTTAGATAATTCTATTTCTTTTGTTGTTGAATCCTCCAACTCTCCACTAACTTCGGCTACACCATTTTCCTTTCTCACATCACCTTTTACTACAGTTGACATAGGTGGATGGATTGTCTACTTAGCTACTCGAGTTGTGAATTCCTTGAAATGACCATTATTCTTTAGATATTTTATAGTGTTTCTTGGGAGAGTGCCAGGTTTGCATGAGTTTACCGTAGTAGACAACTGATACATATGTATCTTAAGGTTCTTTAACGAGAACACATGTGCATCTACCTTTTTTCTAATGCCTGATGTGCCACCTCTCCTTTCCTTGATATTCTCATCAGTTTCATCAAATCTCATAATCATCTTCTATAGAATATCCTCAACCCGTGTCATACTACAACCACCATCCCTAGATACAATTTCCTTATCTTTAGGTGGAACATATGGACCATCTCGTTCATTCCTATTGCTTTAGTTGTTCCGGTTGATGTTGTTGTCGCGATTGTGGTTCCAATCTCGGACATATTGACCCTCTTGGTTGTAATTACCATTGTTCGTACCTTGGTTTCCTTGACCTTGGAGCAAATTATCCTCATTGGAACCTTGATTGTTTGGTCGAAAATTTGCCATCTGATCATTAATTGCTTATGTATCCTCCTAATAGTAATACTCATTATCTAGTGGAGGTGGTTTTGCAAAATAGTTCACCGCATTAATATTTTATGCGCCTCTTCTCACATTCTTCAAGACCAAACCTAATTTCGTTCTCATTTGCAACATCTCTTATGAAATATCATCTATGGATGTGTTGGTTGTAGACTATACCACGAAGCTTATCGCCCAGTGTCCAACTTTCTAGTGCTGCAAGCTATATTGTTGTGAGATATCTTTTCCAACTTCTCTGTAATTCAGCACATGTGCATATCCCATAAGAGCCACAAACAATAATATCGAGCACCATTTTGATGTTGTCATCTTGATGTTTATAAAAGTACTCATTCAACGACTAATCATCTATGCAATGAATTGGGACACCCCTTATGAATGTACTAAATCTGTCCCAAAAGCTAATCACACATTCCCCAAGTTCCACAAAATTATTTAACTTATCCTTTTGGTTCAACTTCTTGGAAACTGGATAGTATCTTTCTAAGAACACATCTCTCAACTGATCCCAAGAATAAATAGAGTTATAGGGCAGCTTAGTGAACCATATAGCTGCATCTCCTATTAGTTATAAAGGAAACACTCGTAGCCAGATGACATTAAGATCCAAGTCTTCTCTACCCACATTAATTTTTCATACTGATCTTGGCTTGGCTATGTATGCATGTAGGTCTTCCGATGGAAGTCCCAAAAACAAGGTCCTCACGATAAGCATTTGTATCAAGCTACTCCTCACCACGAAAGTGTTTCCATAAGGAAGTGGGGGTACGATAAGAGGTCCATCCAACTCTGCAATATTCTCATTACCCCTGTAGTAATACTGAAGTCCTGGGGCTGTTAGAGGTTGCACCTTCAAGGCATCACCTAACTAATTCTCACTATATGTTTGGTTGTGTGCTTAACTGGTAATGGAGGCTGATTTCCTGCTCCCTCAACTAGATTTCAACTGTTGGTTAAGTAGAACCCCTTGGTTCTCTATTCTTCTCAAAATTCAATTTAGTTCCGAATCGTATGAAGTGAGTGGTTCCCCTTGGCTTTGTGTACTTGGGATACACTAGAGCTAGACTTGAGACAAACAAAAAGAAAAAGAAAAAGTAAAATCAGGAAATAGTTGGCTAAATATCAATAATGTAATTAAAATTAATTTATAAGGCACATTCCATGGCAGTGGCGCAAAAATTTTATACGCTAAATTTTTCCTCCCAAAAGAACCATAAGCGATAGTTATCAATTAGAGAACTGAAATAGTAGGTTGGACTCGATCCCATGAGGAAAATATTTTAGACTTAACTTTAACTCACGATTATATCTATTTAGTCAATTTCTTTCCAAAGAAAGTAAGTAGGGGAGGGGGGTTGTGAAACAAATTCCATTAACAATGTAATTTTAAGTTGACCAAAAATAAACTTTGGTTTTATCAAGATGAGATAGTAACTGGGTATATGTGTTCCCCAAAACATCATAACACAATATTCCTAGAAATAGCAATCCTTTGCTAGTGTATTACATGCAAAGTAATAAGTTAGGTATCTCTAAATCCTTGGTTCGACATCTAGAGAATTTTATCCCGCAACTTGGACAAACTCCGTGTATATAATTTGCTAACCCTTACCATTACCTCATCTTAGACATTATAGTCGATGTATGACTTAGTTATATTTCGCACCAATCCACACTAGTTTTAGATAGTATCACACTAAATCTATGTTGATAATCATTTTCTTATGAGCTACCTCCTTGGTCAGGAAAGTAGCAACAAGGCGAGTTCTAACATTGGACACTGTTAAAAATACTTCTAAATAACAGAATTATCAATGCATGCACAATACTATTCAAGAACTGCTTAATTACTAGGATTACTTTGTTTATTACCCATGATCCCACAACCTTGTTGTGGATTTATTAACTCATGCTAGGAAGATGACAATTCGTTGTTTTAGATGAAGAAATCATGAACTTACATAAGATGAAGAACAAAACAAGAAATCCAACAAGAAATTGCATGAAAAATTCTTTCAAACCAACACTGCAAATTAATTAATTGCTAAAGTTTGCAAAAATCAATCTTTAATCACAAATTAGAAAAAGTACAATAGTACCTAACCCCAAAAATGAGGTTTTAATACCCAATATATATAATACGTAGTCCTAAATTAAAATAAAGAAAGTTTTGTTCAGGTACGCGGCACCAGTCGACGGACGAACTGACGGACTGTCGATCAATCGATGGTCTGTAAACTGCTTTCGCCAGTCAGGACGTAGAATTATTTTTACTCTCCTGATAGTTACGTCTTTGAATCAATTTACGAACCAATAATACAGTCCATCGATCCATATACGGGTCGTCGATACTCTGTCATAGCTCCATACTTAGAATCTTCAATAATCAGGTACTAAAACCTTCTCTTAACCAAATGACGGTTCATCAGTACGGTCGATTGACAATCTTTTCCTCTCGTGGTTCAACACTTTGTCAGACGTCACTGATTTTCTTTCAATGTCATGAGATGCTCATCTACAATCACACCTAAGGTCTATTGATTTGAATGATGTACCGTCAATTGCCTTTGAAGTTCTGGTTCTACACTATTTTTCAGTTTTTTCTTGTCTTGGAACCTGAACATTTTCCCTGCAAAACGAGATACAGAACTTATTAAAATTACTACAAAACAGCTCCAGAAACACACAACTCTTCTGTGAAATGCATTAGAAATGTCGTGAAATCATGGTAAATCATTCAATCGGAAGATCAAACAAATTTAGGCAAACACTATAAATTCCAATAGAACGGATTGGTCAAGAACGCTAGATAATGAAGAGATTGAGCTTTGATTGGAGCGGAGCGTTAGAATAAAGGTTAATGAGTTGAATGTTCTTGATGAGTTCCACCTCAAAGCCTATGAAATTTTATCCATCTACAAAGAGAAGATGAAGAAGTATTATGAATAAAGAATTGAAAAGCGAGAATTTTTGGTTTGTGATCATGTGCTTCTATTCAACTGTCGGTTGCGTTTTTTTTGAGAAAACTGAACTCCAAAGGGACAAGCCCATTCATCATCATTAAAGTGTTTCAAAATGGATCATTTTAACTGAAGAACAAGGAAGGCACTAAGTTCACAGTCAATGGACAAGATAAATACCTTTATGGGGCATGCAGATAGAACTCATGAAGTGGTTGAGGAAAATCATTTTGATGAAGTCTAAATAATCAAGAATCATGTGTTGTGCCGTGACGTTAAGTCAAACACATTTTGGGAGACAGCCCAAGGTGTACCCTCTAGCCAACTATAGGTTTTTATTTTCCATGAATATTCATTGTGTTATCTAGTTGTTTTAATTGTTTAAATTTGTTTCTTTGTGTACTAGTGTTAGCTAGAGATTAATATAGGTTCCATGCCTATAAAGTGTCCAAAAAATAGAAAATGAATGGCCTAATCGGCGTCACATGTGCAGGAGGCAAAAAATCAAAAATCTACAGAAAAAGGTCTAGTGCAGGGGTCTATAGACCTTATCAATAGTCTGTCGTTCCATCGATGGACTATCAATGGTGTTCGTATATCCCACGTATGTTTCAAAAATTTTCTATCTCTAAATCTGATCGACGATCCTAATTGACGGACCGTCAATATATCCACAGACTTTCCACACAGTCTCGTAGATCCATAGGGCCAGTGAATTGACCCGACTTGACGGTTATATTAAAAACCCAACCTTTCAAATTCTTTTCCTCTTTCCATTTTCTTGCAAATTCCTTGACATAATCGTTTCACCTCATCAATATTCTCCCTAAATCACTCCCGAATTGGATATCCCATCTCCCAAAAGCATTTATCCCCTCATTTTCTCAAAATCCCAAACATTCTCTCTCTCAAATTATCTCTTCCTCCATACTCCAAATTCCTGTGATTGGGTTTGGAAAGCGTCGGCTACTTCTTTAGGGTTGCATATCACTAAGGTAACACAACCACAACAATCTTCACTACTTGAAAGGTACTTCAATTTACCTCACTTTGAATTCTCATTCATAGTTGACTGTAAGGAGTCGGGAGTGGGTCTTGACCATTGGGACTAAATTTATTCACCTTGCATGCTTAAAGATGCGTAGTTATTTACTGTAGGATGATATACAATGGTTGTGTAGCAAAGTTTACAACCTTAACCATTGTGTGTTTAAGTCTCCATGTTGGTTCCAACATAGGGTTCATCTTTTTTACTCAATTTGGTTGGATATTTGTACGAAACAGGAACCCTAGGAATTACAAACTAGCATATGATGTATTGCAAAGCATGTTTAAACTTGATTATTTTAAAATGAGTAAGTGTCAAACGAAGGATGTGTAGTATGGTTCGTCGATTGATCAACAATCTGTTCTATACATCTATTGTTTCCATGAAAGATTTGGGTTTTCCCCAATTCAAACGACTGAGAGTTTCCATGGACCATAAATCAATCTATGGCCCATGGATGGATCTCATCGACAAGAACCTTCACTAGAAAGTTGTAATTATTTTTTCATGTTTTCTTTTTTCCATCGTTTTTTGAGGGTGTCGCTAAGCTGCTATGATACTAATAAATGTTTTACAAGTAAAAATGGCTCAAAAAAAGGTTAGTGTCTACTCCAAGAAGGGCATATCAAAATCGTTCGCCCTGTCTTACCATCTAATAGATGAAGAAACCGATACGGAGCAGGATATAGCCTATGTTACACCATGCAAACAAACTACACAAGCATCATCCCAAGAAACTAGGGCCACCCCGCAGAAGGTGAATCCCTATGTAGTCACTGCCTCTTAATCTGATGCGGAGCGCATGCTGATCGTCTAACCAACTGGGTCTACTTCAATTTTAGAGGAGGGCTTAGCATCACGCTTTAAGTCGGCCACAGCTTCAGGTTCAGGGTCGACCCAGGCTTCATTGTCAAAGTCAGCCACTGATTCCAGTTCCAACTCTTAGGGAGCCACAAAATTAGGGGGTCAGGAACAACATGCCTAGTCTGATATAGCTACTAGTTTGGATGCTGCACCTGCATCGTAAAAAGATGTCCACACCACGGTTGTAGATGAAACTAAAAGGTGGTGCGTGAATGGGAAATAATATGTATATAAAGATGCTAAAATTCTCAATGAGAAGGGGGTGATGACCCGACTTGTGATTGAGAAGCGTCGATTCCTCACAAGGAGTTGCACACAATTCCAATGGTGCACAAACTCTTTAATCTCTACAAATGTGAGTGGATTGCTAAGGACCAGGACCCGTATTTTGAGGAAATTGTTCGAGAGATCTATGTCTCCTATGTTGCTACTCTCCGTGGGTCCATCGATAAGAAGGAAAACCAATCCCCCAAAACAAGACCCTCTCACCTCTACACTAATTCAGGGCTGCCAGGTTGACATATCGAAAACCACCATCTATCGATTCCTATGCGGCCCCACAAACGATCTACACAGGAGCCGCAATACTTTGGAGTTTGATTACAGGTGCAAAATTATCTAGAGTTGTGAGTTTCAAAGGAGTGTGGAGTAGTGATAGGCTGTAAAGAAATGGCTGGCTCAATGTTTAGCGGCAGATCGTTAGAGGGATGAATGGGTTATAGATCCCCGAGGCCTCATCAGGAAGGCTACCCTCACTTTTGTGACAAACTTTTTCTGATTTTTAGTCTGACACTAATTATCGCCCCTAAAGGACGATATTGTACTTGTATGGGATAGGGAGATGATAGTGGGAGCACAGGTAGCTGGACTGGAGATAGACTTTGGACGAATAATATTAGCAGAGGTACACGAGAGGACATTCTAGACTTCCGCCACTTTCCCTTTTCCATGTCTTATATTCCAAATGTGCAAGGACGCCAGAGTGCATATTTGTCACTATGATACACTCTGTCAGCCGACAGGGACTTTGGATATAGGTATCATCAAGAATGATTCCGTTGTGGCATCACCCCAAAAAGGCCCCCAGGTCGGGGTTCCCCCAATGAGCGATTATTGGACAAAAAGATAGAGCTAGCCCAAGGGGCTGACCCTTCTGTACAATATCATGTTGACCCCACTCCAGCCTCCTTCTCACATGCAGCCAGTAGGGCCCCCAATTCATACAGATCCAGTTTACAAATTGTAGCAGTGATCCCTCTAGCTTATGTCTAGGAAGATAAAGGCGTAGATGGCCACACTGCTCCACCATACTCAACCATGGATTTAGAAGTCCATAGCAAAGGCAAAGGACCACATAGAGAAATGGGTGGCAAAAAGGGGAAATAACAAATTCAGGTTGTTCACAAACGCATTGATGCATTTGAGTTGCATGTTCTAAAATTACCAGTCCCCACCACTAACCTCACTTTTATCCAGACTAAGTTGGTCAGCCTGTGCGCTAATGTTGATGCAATTTCAGAAATGTGGGGGCTGAGCAATAGATTTGTCGTACTGAACTAGCTGAGGACACTGTTTTGGAGGCATTGTTTAAGGTCCCTGCTGAGATGCAACCCACACCTCGTGTTAATCGAAATAGGAACCGCTCCAGCGGCACAATTGAGGCCACTGATAAGGCCCATATAAGAAAAAAAATGGTGGAGGTAGATTAGTCTAGGAGGGCCTTTTTTGAAAACGAGGAAATTCTATAGAGGAGGGTGCAAAAGATAGCCACTAGACCATCTAATTTTGTACATGTGAGTAGAGAGAGGATCCCTACTGATGGTGCGGATAAAAATGTGGGCACTACTGATGGTGGCCTAATTGTTGATCCTGTGTGTTCCGTGAAACCGGACCTACCCGCATGTTGAAAGATCTTTGGTGTTATACGCCACATGTTTGATCCAGCTACTAACTTGTGCATTTGATTTATAATGCGTTAGTGTACAATAGCTAATTTTTTGTGGGTGTGGGGACAAATGGAATGTGAGTGCTTGGGTAAATTCTGAGTTACCCAACTCACAATCCTCTCTTGGGGTTTTCTTGCATGTGATCTTTTTCCCTATGAGACTACTTAAATTTTTGTTGAGCCAACATGTATTAGTGAGTATAAGCATAGAATTAACAAAGATGGAAGCATTGTGGATAATAAATTTTATACCTCGTCCATTGTAGTGCTTGCATGTATAGGTTAAGATAAATTCAATGTGTTGGCTCTAAACATTACCTAAAAAGTCACCTAGTGCATGAAGTTCAACTAAAACCTGAACTGGGAAATCTAATAATCTAATAGTGCAACAATGTGCCAAGAGAGTGTGAAAATATTCGAGTGATCAACTGTTTGTGCCTAACTAGGACTTGCCTTGTTAGTCCTGCAAAGGGAATCTACTCAAGAATCTAGGAAGTGATTATAGGCCTTTGTTAGAAATAGCCCATATCTAACCTAAAAGAAGTTGATCAAATGAACTAATATCCTTTTTGATCCAAATATGTTGTGTCTGTAATACACTAATTTGTTTGGTTCACCCACTCACCTTCCTAGTGTCTAATGTTTTTGCCCAAGTCCCACCTTTGACATATGCACCTTGACTTCGTCCAAAAGCCAATTTTGAGGGTGGCTAATGAAGAAAGTGAACTCATCTTGGCCCTGACCCGACTTTGGGTATTTTGTACCTCAACCCGTGGCAAAGCCATGGGTTGAGGGTGGCTATTATGAGAGAAGACCCAAAAATGAGTACAAAAAGTGATGATGTGGAAAATAAAAGCTTAAGTAAGAGAAAGATGTGACTTATCAAAAAAAATTAAAGAGCAGTTGTAAAGAAAAAAAAGATTTTTTTTTTAGAAAAAGATTCAAAAAAGTAAAATTCACATTTAAAAAAGGGAAATAAGGCTTAGAAGTAATGTCAAAGAGGAATGAAAATCACTTAATGTACCCAAATGTACAACACCTTACCCTAAGCCTACGTTACAAGCCAAGAAAGTATTTTCGTGATCCTAGATTCTAGTGTGGTGAATCTAAGCAGCGAAAATAAGGCCAAGCCTATGGCGTGGAGCACTGACTGTATTTGAACTTATTCCTCAGTGCGAGTGTTGAAACAAAGAACCTTGTGCCCAAAATGCATAATTACTGCGTGAAAATAGAGGATTTCTTTTGAAGTGAGGGCACTGGTTGCATTATGGGAAAGTTAGTACCTTATTAAGAGAAAAACTAGTAGAGGTGTCTGTTGCATGGAGAATTTGTGTCATGATTTGATCCGCATGAGTTAGCCTTTCGATTCTTATAGTGTAGGCCAGCACTAAATAAATAAAGAGTCAGAATGGATAGTCATGTCATTTATAGAGCTTAAAAGTGTCTGCTACGGTGCAAGTGTCATTTAGGGTCATAGTCCCTCGCTTGAGGACAATCAACAAATTTAAGTTAAGGGTGTCGATGTATCATTATTTCACGTTATTTCTAATGCATTTCACATAAGAGTTGTGCACGTCTAGATTCTTTTTAGTGGTTTTAACATGTTTTATGTCTTTTTTTGTAGGAAAGATCTTTAGGTAACAATAGAAGGAAACAACTAAATATAATGAAAAATCAAACCTACAGAGATAACCGACGATCTGTTGTTGAATCGACGGACCATAGGTGGTGATCGTAGATGAGAACTTAGGTATTATAGGAAAATCAGGGAAGTCTAACTCAGTGTTGAACCATAAGAGAACAACGGCCCATCGATTGATCGACGGACCATACCGGTGAACCATCATTTGGTTCAGAGAAGGTTCTAGTACCTGATTTTCGAATATTCTAAGTGGAGCTACAGAGGAGCATCAACGGCCAATCTTGTTGGCCCATCGTTTGATTCAACAAAAATACCATCCGGAGAACAAAAATATTTTCTAACTCTTGACTGATGGAAGTATTACACAGACCGTCAATTGATCGACGGTCTGTCAGTTTGTTAGTCTATTGAAGCCGCATACCTGAACAAAACATTCCTTATTTGGAGTCTTTTTTTATGAAAAGACTTTTTTCTATATATAGGGTATTAAAACATTGTTTTGGGGATTAGCTACTATTATTATTGTCCTTGTTTATGTGTTGGAGATTGATATTTGCAACTTTACCATTTAATTCATTTTCAGATTTGGTTTTATAGATTGTGATTGGAATTTGAAGTGTGATTTCTGGGTTTATTTGTCTTGTTATGTTAGTTTATGATTTCTTCATCTAAAATTAAGAATTGGAACCTTGCTAACATGGGTAATTAAATCTAGAAATAGGGTTGTGGGAACCATGGGTAATTAACAATGTATGACTAGCAATTAGGCAATTTTTCAATAGTGTTTTGTATGCATTGATAATTCTTTTATTTAGAAGTCTTTTAATGGTGGCCATAGTTAGAACTCGCGTTGTTGCTACTTGCCAGACCAAGTAGGTAGTTAAAAGGAAAAAATTATCAACATAGATATAATGAGATATTATATAATAGGCTAGTGTCAATTGCTTCGAAATAATAACTAAGCCATACATCGATTATGTTATCTAATATAAAATAATGGTAAGGTTAGTAAATTATACACACGTAGCCGGACCAAGGTGCGGGGTGAAATTCACTAGATGTCACAAAAAGTATTTAGAGATACCTAACTTATCATTTTGCATGTTATATAGTAGGAAAGGATTGGTATTGCTAGGAATAATGTGTTATGAACCTGTGGGGAATACATACATCCTAGTTACTTTTGTAACATTTCGAAAGTCCAAGACGTGTCTTAGAGTCTAACATAGGTTTCATGAAGTATTGACACTATTTTAAGTCCTACTTTAATGTATATAGGTTATTCATAAAGTCTAGAAACCAAAACATCCAAGAACATCAATGATGTTTAAAACTAGTTCTACGAGGTACTAGCATTCTTTAGCCTATTTTAAGAATTTTTAGGAGTCGGAAATTCATGAAATTTTGTGGAATAGTTTCTAACATGTTTTTTATATAATTAGTGGTCGAAACATACGAGTACGACTCCCCAAGGACCAAACAAGTTCCCTAGAGGAGGACCCTGGCACGCAGGAGGCAACGCTGCCTGGGCAGAGTGCAACCGCGACATACGACGGACGGCTCGTGTATGGATCGACGGGTTGTCGATGCAAAACATCAGCAAAAACATAGACAAGATTATGGAGCCCTTGCCTACAAAAGTGTCTGACCAAAAATACGATTGTGCAGCACGGAGGGAAGCACGTTTTAATACTTATTTAATTAGATAAGGCGTTAGGTGGTTAATTAGGGGTATAAGGGTGTCTAATGATGTTAGTTAACTCCCCATATAAAGACCCCAACCCCAATTGATCAAATACGAAATTGATGTTATTAATTGATTTGTTTATGTTTTATATTGAATAATATGAATTGATTAACATGTATTATAACCTTATATTGATATATCATGATTGTTTGGTCTTGGTTGTAGAAAATGACCCTTGACTCTTAACCCTATGTTTGAATTTTATATAAATTAGGTTGTATTTGGCTCAATTATCTTGGTTATAAATTAAATTTCTATTATATGATGTTGTTATATAAATCATTAAAAAATTAAAGAGAATTGTAGTTTTCTATGCTAGTTCTTGAGAAGATGATCTATTAGGAAGTGAATTGACCTAAGTGTCTTCTCTTAAGCTATGATCTAGTATTGAATTGTGATATAATGTTTGTGTTAGCTTGTTGTCATGTTAATTAATGGCTAAGGATTATGTACACCCAATAATAGGGCTTAATGAGTGTTGATGTTTTATCTTCATGATGAACAATAAGCAAACTTGGTATGTCTTGTGATCTCTATCCTTTACTTCAAATTATGGTCAATTGTTATTAAGTCATGATAATGTATTGGAGTATGCCTTGTATTAGGATTGATAGGGTGGTATGATGTTTAATTTAAATGTCTTAATTATGATTGCGAGGTTGATTAAGATGTAAATGTTATAAAGATGAGGATGACTACCAATATGCCTTATTATGATTTGAAATAGTAAAGTTTAACCTCACTTATATGAATTTTAATGAAAGGACTTATACTAATACAATTCTTATTGAGCTATGGTTAGCCTTTATGACCTAAACTAAGCTATGATTGATAATAAAGGTTTAAAAGACATTTCAATAAAGGGACTTAGCTTAGCATCGTGTGAACTTGATAATGGGAGGTGATGACTTCCCTTATAGAAAAATTCACCATATGGTTCTAATGTGGTGTTGACTCCCCAAAGAGGGTTACCCATCCAATGCATTCCGATTAGAGGAGGCCGAAATTGCAAAATGGTATGTCGAGGGAGAATACCTATCTCTTAATTTTTGAACTATGTTTCCCCCCTAGGAAGACTAGCTAATGGATCCACCTAGAAAGATATGTTTATGTTTGGTTTTACTTTGGCCGGTAGACCACCTTCCATCGGTGTAAGGTTTTACAACAACGGATTCCTCACTTAATTCATGTGGTCTAAGCCAATTAAGGCATGTGTTTTCTAAATTAAAATGAACAAATGAAGATGAACTAACTAAATTTACTTGAGAGGTTTGACTTAGCCTAGATAGGGGTGTGGGACTCTCCCTATGCCTTGCACTAGTTTGCCTTGATGAAAGCTTTAGGAATTTTACATTTTGTATGTATATGATAATGAATGCAAAAGATGATAGTGTGATGACTTTAAATATAAATGTTATTTATATGGCGATTGATACTCTTACGAACATGTAGTTGGTCTATGTTGTTAAAATTATGATGTTGTATATCCTCAAAAAGGTTATGTAATGTGAATTTGAATATTAGCCATGATTGTTGTTGGGTAACCTTATTGAGTAAAGCTATGGGGCTTTGCCTTGTTATTGCACTCTTTGGCTTTATGAGGATTGATGGGTAGTACTCTTGCTTTATTATGATAGGATGAACTCTTATCCATGCTTTGTGATGTAGTTACTTGATGGTAGGGATATATTAGATTATGGGTTAAAGTATGTTAACAAGTATGTTATTTGCTTTGAAATAATGAATATGCCTTTTTGATTTTTATGAGTTCCTCGGTTATGCATAAGGCTTTTCAAAGAATTAAATGACATGTATTGATAAATTTTCCCTTTTCATTGGCATGATTCAAATTATGTGCGTACTTAGTACAAGTGGAGTATTAACCTCATTTCTTCCTTTTTCCCAAACATTTTAGGTTCTGGTCGTTGAAGTGTTTTGAAAAGCGACTTGAAGACATCTTGAATTCTTGATCATCCTAGTAAGGGTTGGTCCTCATTATCCGAGGGTGATGCCAATATCGATCTTATGGTGTTGATTTAGTTTTAATATTCTTAGATTCTACCTCTTTTCATTTGAGTACAGATTTGTATAAAGCCTATATGTGGCTTTCTTTACTTTGATGTAGGGCTATGCCCAAATTCTATCTTTTTAGATGGTTATAAGATGAGACGATCCTTAAGACTATGTTATATCATATATATATATATATGTATGTATATATATATATATATATATATCTCTGTCTCTGTGTGTGTGCAATAAAATAGAAGGCTATGTAACCTTCCTATACGAAGGGTCTATGTATAATGATATATATAAAATGTGTATGTAGAGTTCTATGTAATCTTCAAAGTAGAAGTAAAGGAAAGATTTATGTTTTCTACTAAATTTGACCTAATAATGTAATGATGTAAACAAAGAGGCAAGTCTTAGTACCCAAAGAGGACGACGACGCCGGTTTGAACTAGGGGGTAAACTCGGATGTGACAAACTTGGTATCAGAGCATGAGGTTGAATTATCTTAGAGTCAATGTGTCTCTCTCAACCACCTCTATGTAAGATTGTATTCATAATTGTAAAGCATGCCACACTTATTGATAGTAACCTACATGATGCCTAGGAAACTCTTCCTTTCTTGGAAATCTAATATCATGGCATTTGAGTATACTTACATAGTTCTTTTGCATCTAATCCTATTTTTGTGATTATAGGAAACTAAGTACTCGAAGGAATGCGACACGAAGGATTGAAGAAGAGACAGCCGATGCCGGAGCTTGTCACCATGGTGATCAAGTTCCTCCTCTTGTGGTAGAATTAAATGATGACCTAGTCCCGGTTAATCCTCCACCTTTGAAGGATGGTGACATACGAGCTGCTCTTTTGCAAAAGGCCCAAGCCATGACGACCAGAGCACAAGCTGCCACAGCTCAAGCCCAAGCTATGATGGCCCAAGATAACCGGGAGGTTGTAACACATGCTCATCAACAAGTTAGTATTATGGCCTACCGTCTAAGGTATTTCACTCGGATGTATACTCCTACTTCATACGGGTCTAAGGTTGAAGAAGAACCCCAAGAGTTCATCGATGAAGTCTATATGATACTTTTTGCAATTGGGTTGTCTACTAGTGAGAAGGCCGAGTTAGACACTTATAACCTTAAGGATGTTTCTCAAGTTTGGTATGTACAATGGAGAGATAATAGCCCATTAAGGGGTGGTCCGGTGACTTGGGAGATCTTCAAGAAGACTTTTTCTTGATTTGTTCATTCCTAGGTAAATGAGATAAGATAAAGTGGTGGAGTTAATCAAACTTCTCCAAGGACATATGAATGCTCATGAATACTCCTTGAAATTCACTAAATTGTTGAAATATACTCCTTCTTTGGTTTTCGATCCTAGAGACTAAGTGAGCCACATTGTGACAGGGGTGTTGGATGATTTACAAGAGGAGTTTAATTAGGCTATGCTACATGACAACACGAACGTTTCCTGTCTAATGGTGCATGCCAAAAATCCGGAATAGGCAAGGGTTAAGAGGTAGAGTAGATATGCTAAGAGGAAAGGTCTTTTAAGGGAGGTTCTTCAAAGAATAGGCTTGAGATACAATACAAGCCTGGATTTATGAAGAGGATTTCTAATCAAGTTCGTTCAAACTTCCCTAAGTTTCGTGAAAATAAAGTGACTAAACCTAGATCCCAAAAGGGAAGGAGTGGAAACTCACCCAATAAGAAACCTACATGTGCCAAGTGTGGAAAGGGTCATCTTGGTGAATGTTTGGTTAGAAAAGGCAATTGTTTTTGTTGTGCCAATAGTGTCAATAATTTTAGGGATTTCCCTAATATTAAGAGTCAAGAAAAGGGTGGTCAAGCTCAAGCAACTTTTTCAAATGAGGTTCCAAAGAAGAACTGCTTTATGCTCTTGGCTCTAGAGGTGAGCAAAAGACTTCTCCCGACATGGTGATGGGTAGGTTGGAAGTTTTCCCTATTCATGTCAATTCCTTACTTGATCCCGGTGCTACATTATCATTTATTACTTCTCTAGTAGCCAAAAGGTTTGATATTTTTCCCGATATTTTGAATGAACCTTTTATAGTGTCTTCTCCGGTGGGTGAATCAGTTATTGCAAAAAGGGTATATAGAAATTGTCCAATAATGTTGCCCAATAGAGTTTCTTATGTTGAACTAGTAGAACTTCGTATGCTTCATTTTGATGTAATCTTAGGTATGGATTGGTTGCATGCTTATTTTGCCTCTGATGATTGTAGCACAAGGGTGGTGAAGTTTAACTTTCCAAATGAGGTCGTTTTTTAAAGGAAAAGGGGAAATTTTTTTTGTAGATGTTGTATCATCTCTTGTCTAAAAGCATGCAAAATTATCTCTAATGGTTGTGTACACATATATTGTATGAGTACAATATCTAGACTCTGAAATTCCTCTAGTCTTTCTTAACAATTTCCCCTGTATTGCTCCACGTAGTTAGGTGAATTTCCTAAAGTCTTTCTTAACAATCTCCCCGGTATTGCTCCCAAATAGGAAATTGAGTTTTGTATGTATTTGCTACCGGATGCAAATATCATTTCAATTCCACCTTATCATACGGCTCCAGCCAAATTGAAAGAGCTGAAGGATCAAATCCACAATTTACGAGACAAAGGCTTCATTAGACCGAGTATTTCTCATTGGGATGCTTAAGTTTTTCTTTTGTGAAGAAGAAGGATGGGTCCTTAAGAATGTGTATTGATTACCGCCAACACAATAATGTCACAATCAAGAACAAGTATCCTCTCCTCGGATTGACGACTTTTCTAATCAACTCCAAGGGGCATGGTACTTTTCTAAGATTGACTTGAGGTCGAGAAGTCACAAACTTAAGCTAACAGGTAAGGATATACCCAAGACGACATTTCAGACTAGAAATGGTCATTATGAGTTCTTAGTAATGTCCTTTGGTCTCACATATGCTCCACCGACATTTATGGACCTCATGAATATGGTGTTTTAATATTACCAAGATTCATTTATTATTGTCTTCATTGACGACATCTTGGTATATTCGAAAAATTACGGTGATCATATGAACCATTTGACGGTAGTGTTACAAGTACATTAAGAACATCAATGTTTTCCAAGTATTGCAAATTTGAGTTTTGATTGAGGTTGATGAAATTTCTTGGTCATATAATCTCTAGTGAGGGAGTTGAGGTTAAGAAAAATAGAAGTAGTGAAAAATTAGCCTAGATGTTTGACACCAACTGATATTAGGAATTTCATGGGTTTAGTGAGCTTTTGGAGTTTTGTTGAGGGTTTTGCATCCATTGCATCTCCCTTGACTACTTCCACCCAAAAGTATAAGAAATTTGAGTGGTCGGAGGCATGCAAAAGAAGCTTCCAAATGTTGAATGATAAGCTTCCTTCCGCTCCGGTGTTGACTTTATCAAAGGGTACAAAGGGTTTTGTCATGTATTTAGAAGCATTCCGAGTAGGGTTGGGGTGTGTGCTTATGCAACATGGGAAGGTGATTGCCTATGGTTCTAGAAAACTTAAGGTGCATGAATGAAACTATCCAACTCATGACCTCGAGTTAGTGGTCGTGGCTTCTTCTTTGAAAATATGGAGGAATTATTTGTATTGTTTTCATGTTGATGTATACACGGACCATAAAAGTCTTAAATATTTGTTTAAAGGATTTGAATCTCCGACAATGAAGGTTGTTAGATTGTTGAAACATTACGACATGAGTGTCCTCTATAACTCCGACAAGGCCAATGTGGTTGCAGATGCTCTAAGTCGTATGACTATGGGTTGTGTGTCTCACATAGAAGAAGCCAAGAAAGACCTAGTAAAAGATGTTCATAGGTTTTCTAGGTTGTGGGTGAGGTTGGAAGATTCTCCTAATGGTGGTTTCAAGGTACATCATAACTCCGAGTCATCATTGTTAGTTGAGGTGAAGTCCAAACAACATCTTGAATATCATTGATGGAGTTGAAGGAATCGGTCCTTGGCAAGCTTAATGAGGCATTCTCCTTAGTAGGGGATGGTGTTTTGAGGTACCAAGGAAGATCATGTGTTCCCAAGGTAGATGAGTTGAGGAACTGGATCCTTGTGGAAGCCCATGGGTCCCGCTACTCCATTCAACCAAGTTCAAAAAAAATATACCATGACATTAGGGAAATATATTATTGGGAAGGTATGAAGAAGGTCAAAGCGAAGGTTGTTGCTAAGTGTCCAAATTGCCTACAAGTGAAAGTCGAACACCAAAGACGAGTGGCTTACTACAAAAAATCTAAGTTACTACTTTGAAGTTGAAAGAAATCAATATGGATTTTGTTGGTGGTTTACCACGTACCAAAAGCAATATGACTCTATTTGGGTGGTTATGGACAGGTTGACAAAGTCCGTGCACTTTATTCCCATCAAGTGTAGTTATTCGGTGGAAGATTATGCTAGAATCTTTATAGATAAGGTTGTGTATCACTATGGTATTCCGTTATCCATCATATCAGTTCAGGTGCACAATTCACATCTAGGTTTCGGAGGTCATTCGAAGAAGGGTTGGGTACTAAGGTTAAGTTGAGAACCACTTTTCATCCCTAAACAAATGATCAAGCAGATTGTACTATTCAAACCCTTGAGGATATGCTAAGGGCTTGTATTACTGATTTCAAGAGAAATTGGGATAATCATTTGTCGTTGGTGGAGTTTCCTTATAATAATAGTTTTCATTCCTCCATCTCCATGGATTTCTATGAAGCCTTGTGTGGAAGGAGGTGTAGATCTCCTATTGGATGGTTTGAAGTAGGTGAGCCTTTGCTTCTTAGTCCCAATTTGATTTATCAGACTTTGGAAAAAGTTCATATCATAAGGAACCGGTTGCAAACAACGTATAGTCGGAAAAAGTCTTATGCCGATCATAAGAGAGGGGATTTAGAGTTCAAAGAAGGTGATAAAGTGTATTTGAAAATATCACCTATGAAAGGGTGGTTAAATTCGGCAAGAAAGGGAAGTTGAGTCCTCGTTATGCGGTTCCCTATGAATTCTTAAAAAGGGTTGGTAAAGTTGCATATGAATTCAAATTTCCTAGTGAATTGGCTGTGGTTCATCTTGTTTTTTGTGTTTGCATACTTAACTAGTGTATTGGTGATCCAAAGTCTATTATTCCTATTGAGGGTTTTAGTATGAAGGATAACCTCTCCTATGAGAAAGTTCCAATTCATATTCTGTACAGACAATTGAAGAAGTTAAGGAATAAAGAGGTAGCATCCGTAAAGTTGTTATGGAAGTATCACCTAGTTGAGGGTGCAACATGGGAGGTCGAGGCCGACATGAAGTCCCATTAACCAAATCTATTTGATAACTAAGGTCAGTTGTTCTTATTAATAATGAAAATCATAAAAAGAAATTAATT
The DNA here is from genome assembly GCA_027705065.1 of Solanum peruvianum. Lineage (NCBI taxonomy): Eukaryota > Viridiplantae > Streptophyta > Magnoliopsida > Solanales > Solanaceae > Solanum > Solanum peruvianum. Next base: position 11,110,497 of record JAKWJD010001757.1, on the reverse strand, counting down.
TGCTTTGATTTTTGGTGAAATCATGCAAAATGTGCATTTTGATATGATGAGTCTTTATGAAATGATATGTAATATGTTGATTAGTCGAACTTTTGCATAAGTAACTCATGTAAATCATGTTTAGATCATGTTGTTGTTGCGAGCAGGATTTTTGCTCAAAGTGTCATGTTGAGCCTTATGTGTGGTAATTTAAGTTTAGAATTGCCTTGTGTAAGTGATATGATTGATGTTTTTATGTATTGTTTTTGGTTGGGGTGATAGTCTTGAGTCTATTCCATCCTTTTAAAGATTTTTAGTGTTATTCTGGGATGAATGTTCCTAAGCGGGGGATAATATAACATTTTAAAAATCCAAGACGTGTCTGAGAGTCTAACATAGGTGTCATAAGGTGTAGACGTTGTTTTAAGGCATGTATTAATGTTTATAGGTCATTCATGAAGTCTAGAAACCAAAATGTCCAAGAACGTCAATGACTTTCGAAAACTAGTTCTAGGAGGTACTAGCGTGCATTAGCCTATTTTATTAAATTTTAGGAGTCAAAAATTCATGAAATTTAGTGAAAGATTGACTAATATGTGTTTAAGATTATTCATGGTTGAAAAATCCGGGTACAACTCCCTAAGGACCAAGTAAGGGCCCTTGTGTAGGACCCTTACACAAAAGGGGCAACACTACCCGGGTTGTGTACAACCACGAGATTCAAGGACAGCTCGTGTATGGATCGATGGGGCGTCGATACCAATCATCGACCAACACTAAGCCCATATGTTAGATCCCTCGCCTGGACAAGTCTCTAACAGAAAAATATTATTGTGCAACAAGAAGGAAGGCCTGGCTCTCGATGGACCAACGATCCGTCGATCGTGGTCTCGTTGATGGGCCTTCTTTTTTCCTACGTAGCAAACATATGGTCAAGAAGGGTTCACTATTCAAACCATTGAGGATTCGCTTAGTGCTTGTATTATTGATTTTATGGGAATTGGGAGAAGCATTTGTCTTTGCTGGATTTTGCTTATAATAATAGTTGTCATGCATCCATTTCCATGGCTCCCCATGAAGCCTTCTATGGTTGGAGGTGTAGGTTTCCTATTTGATGGTTTGAAGTAAGTGATCCTTCTCTTCTTGGTCTTGATTTTATTTATAAGACTTTGGAGATAGTTCATATCATAGGGAACCGATTGCAAACGGCCTATAATTATCAAAAGTATTATGCCAATCATAGGACAAGGGATTGGTGTTTGAAGAAGGCTATAAAATGCATTTGAAAATTTCACCTATGAAAGGGGTGGTTAGATTCGGCAAGAAAGGGATGTTGATTCCTTGTTATGTGGGTCATTATGATTTCTTGCAAAGGGTTAGTAAAGTTGCCTATCACTTGAAACTTTCTAGTGAATAGGCTTTTGTTCATCCAGTTTTCCATGTTTCCATGCTTAAAAAGAGTATTGGTGATCTCGAGTCTAATCTTTCAATTGAGGATCTTGGTATGAAGGATAACCTCTCTAATGAAAAAGTTCCGGTTCAAATTCTTGATAGGCAAGTCAAGAAGTTGAGGAATAAAGCGGTAGCTTCCGTACAGGTTTTATGGAAGAATAATCTAGTTGAGGGTGCAACGTGGGAGACCGAGGCCGACATGAAATCCCGTTTCCATAATCTATTTGATAACTAAGGTTAGTAGTTCTTACTAATAATGAAAATCATGACAAAAAATGAAGTTACTTTAATTTTTTGTGAAATCCTAAAAAATATGCATTTTGATATGATGAGTCGTTATGAAATGATATGTGATATGTTGATAAGTCGAACTTCGGTATAATTAACTCATGTAAAGCATGTTGAGATCATGTTGTTGTTGTGAGTAGGATTTTTCCTCATAATATAATGTTGAGCCTTAAGTGTGGTAATGGAAGTTTGTAATTGACTTGTGTAAGTGATATGATTGATGTTGTTATGTATTATTGTTAGTTGTGTTGATATTCTTGAGTCTATTCCCTCCTTTTAAAGATTTTCAGTGTCCTTCAGGGAAGAATCTTCCTTAGGGGGGGGGGATAATGTAACATTTAAAAAATCCAAGACATTTCTTAGAGTCTAACTTAGGTGCCATGAGGTCTAGACGTAGTTTGGGTCATTCATGAAGTCTAGAAACTAAAATGTCCAAGAGCGTGTATGACGTCTGTAAACTAGTTCTAGGAGGTACTAGCGTGCTTTAACCTATTTTATGAACTTTTAGGAGTCAGAAAATCATAAAATTTTGTGGAAGAGTGTATAACATGTGCTTAAGATGATTCGTGGTCAAAACGTCAAGGTACGAATCTTCAAGGATCAACCAAGGGTCTCTTAGGAGGATCATAGCATGCAGGAGGCAACACTACCTAGGCAGTGTACAACCACAAGATGCAAAGGACAGTTTGTTTATGGATCGACGGGGTGTCGATGCCAACTATCTACCAACACTTAGCGAAAATGTTGGATCCCTTGCGTGGACAATACTCTGACCAAAACAACAATTGTACAACACGGGGGGAGGTCTGGCTGTCGATGGACCAACGGTTCGTCGATCGTAGTCTCAACAATGGGACTGCAATTTTTCTACACGACAAAAAAATTGTCAAGCGAAAGTACTATTTAAACCCTTGAGGATATTTTTAGGGCTTGTATTATTGATATTAAGGGAAATTGGGATAAGCATTTGTCGTTGCTGGAGATTGCTTATAATAATAGTTTTCATTCATCCATCTCCATTGATCCCTATTAAGCCTTGTATGGTAGGAGGTTTAGGTCTCTTGTTGGATGGTTTAAAGTAGGTGATTCTTCGCTTCTTGATCACAATTCGATTTATAAGACTTTGGAGGTAGTTTATCTCATAAGGAACCGGTTGCAAATGATCTATAGTCAGTAAAAGTCTTATGTGGATCATAGGAGAAGGGATTTGAGTTTGAAGACCGTGATAAAGTGTATTTGAAAATTTCACCTACTAAAAGGGTTGTTACTATCGGGAAGAAAGGGAAGTTAAGTCCTCATTATGTGGGTCCCTATGAAATCTTGCAAAGGGCTGGTATAGTTTCTAATGAATTAAAACTTCCTAGTAAATTGACTTCGATTCATGTGGTTTTCCATGTTTCCATGCTCAAAAAGTGTATTGGTGATCCCGAGTCTAATCTTCCTATTGAGGGTCTTGGTGTGAAGGATAACCTCTCTAATGAGAATGTTCCGGTTCACATTCTTGATAGACAAGTCAAGAAGTTGAGGAATAAAGAGGTATCTTCCGTAAAGGTTTTATGGAAGAATTAGCTAGTTGAAGGTGCAACATTGGAGACCGAGGCCGACATGAAGTCCCGTTACCATAATCTATTTGATAACTAAGGTTAGTAGTTCTTACTAATAATGAAAATCATGACATAAATTGAAGTTACTTTAATTTTTGGTGAAATCCTACAAAATATGCATTTTGATATGATAAGTCTTTATAAAATAATATGTGGTATGTTGATAATTCGAACTTTTATATAATTGACTCATGTAAGGCATGTTTTTATTGTTGTGAAGATTTTTCCTCATAACATAATGTTGAGCCTTATGTGTGGTATTTAATGTTTTGAATTGCCTTGTTTAAGTGATATGATTGATATTGTTATGTAATTTTATTTGTTGGGATGATAGTCTTGAGTCTATTCCCTCCTTCTAAAGATTATTTGTGTCATTCAGGAACGAATATTATTAAAGGGGAATAATGTAATGTTTCAAAAATCCAACACGTGTCTTAGAGTCTAACATAGGTTTCATGAGGTCTATACACTTTTTAAGGACTATTTTAATATTAATAGGTTATTCATGAAGTCTAGAAACCAAAACGTCCAAGAACGTCCATTACGTCCGAAAACTAGTTCTAGTAGGTACTAGCGTTCTTTAGCCTGTTTTATGAACTTTTACTAGTTGGAAATTTATGAAATCTTATGGAAGAGTGTCTAACTTTTTTTAAAGCTGATTCTTTGTCAAAACGTCTGGGTACAACTCCCCAAAGACCAACCAATGGCCCTTGAAAAGGAACCTAGCACGTTGGAGGCAACAAAGCATAGGCAGTGTACAACAACGAGATGCGAAGGACGGATCATGTATAGATCGATGGGGCGTCGATGCCAAACGGTTACCAAAACTTAAACAAAATTCTGGAGCCCTCGTCCAGACAAGTCTCTAACCAAAATTACACGGAGGGGGCCTGGCCGTCGATGGACCAACGATCCGTCGATGGGCCAACAATTTTCCTGCACTTTTTAAGTTAAACTCATTTAATTATCTAAGGGTTTAGGTGGTTAATTAGGTATTTAAGGGATTCTAATTAATTTAATAAGCTACCCATATAAATACCCCAACCCCAATTCATTAAATTACAACTCTCAAAACAAATCCTCTTCCTTCTCTCTTCTTTTTCTCTCTATTGGAAGACACCATTGAAGACAAGCTAGGAGAGGGATTTGGGGGCTGCAAAGGGACGAATTCACAATCAATTCTTCATAAATTAACGAGGTATGGGATCTAATTCACATTTGAGACTTCTTTCTCAAAGTGTTCCTTAAAAATTGATTTGCAAAGATGAGTTTTCAAGTGGGTTTTCATCCAACACGAAATTGATGTTCTGAATTGATTTGATTATGTTTTATATTATATAATATGAAATTATTAACATGTATTCTAAACTAATATTTATATATCTTGACTATTTGGTCTTGGTTGTAGAAGATGACCCTTGACCCTTAACCCTAGGTTTGATTTTTATATAAATTAGGATTAACTTTGTTATGGATTGAATTGATATTATATGATGTGCTTATATCAATATTTAACAAATTAAAGATAATTTAAGTCTTCTATGCTAGTTCTTGAGATGATGATCTAGGTTAGAAAGTGAATTGATCTAAGTATATTGTCTTAAGCGATGATCTAGTATTGAGTTGTGCTATAATGTTTATCCCAGTGTTGTAGTCATGTTTATTAATGGACTATGATGATTTACACCCAAGAATTGGGTTGAATGAGGGTTTATTGTAAGACCTTTATAATGATCTATGAAAGAGACTTGGTAAGTCTTGTGATCTCTATCCTTTACATCAAATTATGGTAAATTGTGATTAAGCCATAATAATGTATCGGAGTATGCCTTGTATTAGAATAGATAGGGTGGTATAATGTTGAATTGAAATGTCTTAGTTATGATTTTGAGGTTTATTAAGATGTAAATTTAATAAGGATAGTTATGACTACCAATGTGCCTTATTATGATATGAAATGCTAACATGCTTATATCACTTATATGAATTGTAATGAATGGACTTATAGTCATGCAATTCTTATTGAGCTATGATGATGATTATTTTCTAGAGAGGATAGACCCTATAACCTAAACTAAGCTATGATTGATAATAAAGGTTTAGAAGACATTTCAATAAAGGGACTTAGATTACCATTGGGTGAACTTGACAAAGGGAGGTGATGAATTCTCATAGAGGAAGATTTACACTATGGTTCTAATGTGGTGTTGACTCCCCTAGTAGGCATACTCATCCAATGGATTCCCATAAGAGGAGGTCCCAATTTCCAAGTGGTATATAGAGGGAGAATACATGTCTCTTAGTTCTTGAACTATGTTTCCCCCATAGGAAGACTAGCTAGTTGATGTACATAAAAAGTTATATTTAGGTTTTGTTTTACTTTGGCTGGTAGACCACCTTCCATCGGTGTAAGTTTTTACAACACCAGATTCAACACTTAGCTCATGTGGTCTTTGTCAGTTAAGGAAAGTGTTCCCTAAATTAAATTGAATAAATGAAGATCAACTAACAGAGTTTAGTTGAGAGGTTTGACTTAGCCTAGGTAGGGGTATGGGACTCAAACTATGCCTTGCACTACTTTGGCTTGATGGAAGCTTTAGGAAGTTGATATTATGTATGTATATGGTAATGAATGAAAAAGATGATAGTATGATGACTTTACATATAAATGATATTATTTGGTGATTGATACTCTTATGAACATTAATTGGTCTATGTTGTTAAAAGTATGATGTTGTATATCCATAAAAAGGTTATGTAATGTGATGTTTAATATTAGCCATGAGTCTTCTTAGGTCACTTGATTGAGTAAGGTTAGGAGACTTTGCTTTGTTATTGCACTCGTTGGCTTTATGAGGATTCATGGGTAATAGTCTTGTATTATTACGATATGATGAACTTTTATACATGCTTTGTTGTGTAATAACTTGATGGTAGAGTTATATTGGATTATGGGTTAAGGTATGTTAACAAGTATGTTATTTGCTTTGACTTGATGAATATGCCTTTTTTATTTGTATGATTTCCTTTGTTATGCATAACGTTTTTCAAAGAATAAAATGACATATTTTGATAAATGTCCCTCTTCATTGGCATGATTTTAAAGTATGTGTGCATATGGTCTCATACTTAGTACAAGTGGCGTACTAACCCCATTTCTTCCTTTTTCTCAAACATTTTAGGTTCCAGTTGTTGAAGTGTTTGGAAGGCAACTTCACGAAGGCTTGGATTCTTGATCATCCATGTAAGGGTAGGTCCTCATTGTTTGAGGGCGATGCCAATATCGATCTTATGGTGTTTATTTAGTTTTAAGACTTTTACATTCTATCTCTTTTCATTTGAGTACGGATTTGTATAAAGCCTATATGTGACTTTTTTTACTTTAATGTAGGGATATGCCTAAATTACTAGTCATGCTAGATGGTTATGAGAGGAGACGATCCTAAAGAATATGTTCTATCATATACATATGTGTATGTGCAATAAAAGTAGAAGGCTATGTAACCTTCCTATATGAAGGGTCTATGTATACTCGATATATATATTATGTATGTGTGTGTGCAATAAAAGTAGAAGGCTATGTAACCTTATATACGAAGAGTCTATGTATTCTCGATATATATATTATGTATATGTAGAGGTCTATGTAAACCTTTAAGTAGATTTAAAGAAAAGTTCTAAATTTTTTGCTAAATTTAACCTATGAATGTAATTATGTAAACTAGAAGGCTAGTGTTAGTCCTCAAAGAGGACTACGAACCCGGTTACGGCTAGGGGGTAAAACCGGATGTGACAACTTTCTCATCTTTATAAAAACAAACATTTACTTTTGTTCACTTGATAATTACACTGTTAATTGAATTTCTTTAACAAACCCCCTCCCCTTTACATACTTGTTTGGAAGAGACATTGACTAAACGAACATAAATGTTGGTTAAAGTTAAGCCTACACTAGTTTCCCCATAGGATCAACCCTGTGACATACCAAGACCATACCTTCGAATATATGGAACTCTCAGAGTGCAACCGTCATACTTGACCTCTCGGAGGTCATGTACATACCCTTTCGTATTGTTCATCACATATAAACATATGAAAAGTAGTGAAGAATTAAAACGTTAAATTCTATAAGTCTTCAAAAACTCTTGTATATAAAACTCATAGGATATATTAAGTCTCATTTAATCAAATATCAGACAGATGAGTACTTTGGGACACACCTATATATAATAGAAATATAGTAATACTTAGTCTATTACAATACTTTGATAAAGTAAATAACAAACATTTATGCCCTCTAGTCAAATAAGGATATATTTCACTTCACTTGAATGATGTCATGATCCAATTCTTGATTCCCAAATGCTCCGCACCTACCAACCACTATAGAGTAATAACAGTATGGAATTAGTACAACAACTGGTACTAAGTATTGCATAATACATAAAAATCATGAAAATGGACATTTATTTGAAATATGCATCTTTTTCATTTAAAAATCATAATATAATCATAACAATAACATTTAACAACTTAGAAACACATAAGATACCATTTAAGCAATTTAGTATATTTTTAAGAACACTTTACAGTGAACCAATTCACTGTACAGTGAAGTGCCTTAACTTCAATTTAGACACTTTCTATCATGTAATCCCTTAACTAAAAGCTAACTGAAGAGTCACTTAAGTATGACAAAGAGAGACCACCCATACACCCTCTGTAGGAACAACTAAATTATCCTTAAGACCACCTATACTGAGAAAAAACAAACTTACAATACATCTTAGTTATGAAATGAGATCCTTCTACCAAAGGTGATTCTATGTCTCACTTGAGTGAGTTGTGAAGTGACCGTCCATACAATCTTGTAGACACACACTTAAGAAATCCTATATATTACCTAGGATTATAATATTCTCACTCAATAAAACAACATATAGATAATATGACATTCTCCTTCCAAAGGGTATCAAAAGACTTAATTAAGTAAATTAAGAAGATAATGTCTATGATTTTACTCTTCAATATTACCTAAGTAATCCTAAAGATTACCTAAGGATTAGGTCATGTCTACATATTCAACTCGTTCCCTTACTAGAGTCATTCTTAAGACTTATCTAGGTAAGATACAAAGTGACCATTTCCATGCCCGCTTCACACCTTAACTAGACAACCCTTAACTACTCTAGATAAGTACTTTTTCATTGAACATGCTTTCTTATTTTAACTTATTACATTAATTCGTTCATTTAATACTCATTTATCAAATAAGGACATTCAAGTAATTGTCTTGGACAAGACATAGGGACTCTCACTAACATCTTTAAAGCCTATTGTGTAATGTCTAGATAGCGTCTAATACAAACACCTAAACTTCATAGAACTTCTCTAATTCTAGTAGGTATCCCACATGATGAGAATAGGAAATACCCGACATAGACCATGGTATCAAAGAATGGAATCCGGAGAGGTAACCTATACTTCGATAGAGGGTGTTCTACTAGTCAAGGTAGAACTTGGACACATCCTATGTAGGCACCTGGTTAAGGAATATGAAGGGTGTTCTTTGTACTCTAGTCGCATCCTTTAACTAGATCTACTTCCCTTACCATACTCTCTCGGTTCTTTGTTCTCATAGAGTAATTTTAATTAAAAGTTCATATAAAGGGGTTCCATATCAGGTTCATAACCCAATCATATTTACCCTAACAAAGAGGTCAACTAGGGCTAACTTACAATGGAAACAATACGCATAGATTGATATGATGTCGTTCCAGCCAACCAACCTTCAGTCATTCATTCATTATAAGAAGGATAGCATTACAACTTTGACTTCAAGGTTCATAACCTTACCACTAGGTTATAGGATTCACATAAAGGAACTTGTTAACCTCTTTCAAGTTCTCATGTCATTCATGCATACAAGACAAAGAGGATTTAGCATTTCAAGTCAAGTCATTCACATTAATATATGCATCAAGTACGGGACACTAGTATACCACAGAAGACATACTAGGACTTCTCTTTATCACATATTACATATCATATTGAAGAAGCACATTGGCACAACCTTCATCACCTTTAGATCATCCAATACACTACTATAACATCATCAAGATAGGCATCCTAAGACACAATAACCAATCAGGAAGAACCATGCATCATCCCTAAGACTAAACATATAAAGTCATAGTTATAGTCTAACATGATTATCTAATATCAATTGAACAACCCATACTATCACATTACTTCACATGTAAATAGATATGATCATACTTCACATATATCAACTTCACAAATTCATCATAATACTTCAAGTAGTGTGGACAAGGACATGATCGTCATAATACATAAAGTAATGTCGACAAGGCCACATCAATTGGAAATAAAGCACTTAACACTACCACCATAACTGGAATCGAAACATAATTAAAGTCTAATTAACAAAAAATTAAGTGAATTACGGCAGTGTACCACCAATCCATCCCCAACACTTCAATCCAATGATAAATAATCAAATTCAATACGATAAGGCTCTTGCTCATGGCCATGAACATCAATTCAATACATAAACTATAATACTCAATGAACATAGGTAAATTCAATATAGATTTGTCAAGCTAAGACAACATTTACATCAATTGAATACAATTCTGACATCATTCAATAGCCCATAGAAAACTACATTAGAATTCATAAGAATTAAGTCGAAATCACTTAACCCATAAAGTAGTAAAAAACTAGGGTTCATCAATTGTCATGACCCAAAAGCACCCCTTAAAAATTAGGGAGAATACTTGTGTCATGACCAGGCGTACTTGACACTTTGGGATATTGTACAAACCCTTTAACTATGTTTCATTACATAAGACATGAAAAGTAGTGCAGATTGAAAACTTTTCACGACATTTAATGTAAAAAATAATCTTTTATAAATACAAAGAAAAATCTTACCGTCGCAAGAAAAACTTAAAGACACGACATTAATAACTTAGGGACACGACCCTTTTCAGATGTAATAAATACATAAGAAAAACATATACAAAATGAAATGAAATAAGAACTATGCCCTCAAATATTTGAGGACATACTTTGTCTTGAGAGAATCAAATCCCAACATTGCCTTCTAAACTTCAACCTTGCTTTCAATCCCTATAATTATAGAGTACAGAAAAAGTATGGGGTTAGTACATATAATGTACAAAGTATGGTATATGCAAAAACATGCTAAAAGGGACATTTTAGTAAAAAAACATTTTCATGCCAACTATGTAAAACATTGAAGAATATAGAAACAAAACAACATAAGAAACAGTATTTAACACTTAGAGAAGAATTTCCATAATTTTCTCAAAAAGGATCATTTTATAGTAAACTTCCAAATGTTACAGTGAATTCTTTTAACTTTACAGTGAGCTATCCCCATTCCAAAATAGTGAACTTCCAACGACAAGAAAAGAGGAAGTGAACTCATTTCCGTAGGATTTTTTCTAACTAAGGTTATCTTGTTACTCACAAAGGTAAGACATGAAGGAAGTACACATAGACCTCCTTCAATACACACAAAAGTCATCCTTGAGACTACCCCTTTTCGTCTTATTCACCTTAGGAGAACAAGCCCCCACTCAATGACAAGACAATACAGGATGACTCAAGCAACACACCAAGACTTCCCTTTTCGAATGTCTGCTTAGTGTAATGAGTAGATGGCGTCCCATATCACCACCTACCCTAAGTAGCACACTCGTTTAGAAGGCGTGGTACCAAGACTCCCCTTTCAGAAGGTCTACACAGTGCAATTGATAGATAGCGTCGCATTCCACTACCTACCTTCAGTAGTACGTTCTCTTCGAAGACTTAGTTCATTCAAATCATATAAGGCTCACAAAGACTCCCCTTTTGGAATACCTACCTAGTTCAATGGATAAATAGTGTTCCATTCCACTACCTACCCTAAGTAGTGCACTCTTTAGAAGACTTAGAACTTTTTTTTTGTAGTTAGCTTAACTAACATAGACAGTAAGAACTTAACATGGAATCCCGATATTTCCATTATAAGAAAGGGTCCCCTCACTTGTGTAGTTGAGGTCTTACTTTTGTTTTTAACTTTTACATGGCTTTCCCAATAGCTACACCTATGCGGGCGCATACTTAAGGGATAAGGAGATTGCTAAAAAGTAGATCATTTTCTACTAATGAGGAGTACTCATATCAAGATGTACATTGGAATACAACATCTAAACTCACTAAGTGTAACCACCTCCTCTCGGTCCTAGGCATAACTCCTCACAGATTCTCAACATTCACTAATAAAGGTCAAGGATAACTTTTGGACATCCCATATCAACTCAGGAAGGGTATCCATCCTCCAACCTACATTATAAAGCTCTTGGGAATAGTGAGGTTGCTACTAAACAATTCATCTCAACTCACGATGAGTGTTCACCCCAAAACTACCTTCTTTGACTTAACTTAGCTTCATTCATTAATTCACGCGTGAGTGTGTGTGCTCACATGAGCACACCTTGCACATAAGCATCATTTCATTAACATTTTTTTCTATGCATAATTTAGATCTTCATTGATCACATCAAACTGTTTACATGCTTCACCTAATCATATGATTCATTTAGTAGTCTCTAGCGTACTTTTCATAACAAGCTTCGTAAAAACACATTAACAAGAATAGCTTCATTTCCATATTTCTTCACACAACAAACCTTCATGGCCTGATTCACAATGCATAGCTACACATTCATACAAATAAAGTAAACACCTAAACCATGAAGGTGGACCATACCACTCAAGAGCATTATGAAATTAAAGCTAAATAACATAACCAACATACCCTTTTATCAAAGATTCAATAGCATATAATATTTCCTCAACATTTCATAATAATATATCCCTTAGGGAATTAGACAAACCACAATATCAACTATAATAAACCAAAGCTCAAACACTACCCCAATTCATGTTCATTTAACCCATTCCATATGCTAATGTTTGATAAAAATCTTTAACATGTTTTCATTGATGTTTTAGCTTTAAAATCACCAACAAAAATTATAAACATCATATATAAATTATTTAAAACGTTATCATGCAAGACCCATATTTAGAGTTGAATATTGAAGAAACCAGGGTTAAAAACCATTTTTGAAAATTCATTAGAAGGGACTGCTTGAATGGAAGAGACTTCAACGATGGATATCATACCTCACATTGAAGAAACCCCAAATATTTTTGAATAAGAACTTTACAACCAACAGCCTTTCTAGACCTTCTTGAGTTCTAGCTTCCAAGGAGAATTGGGAGAGTTTTAAGAGGGAGGGGTTTTGGGTTTTACGAACTGAGGTCCAAAATTAGGTATTAGGGTTTAAAACATCTCAATATACCTAAAAGATCCTAAAAATATCACCGAAGGTTTATAAAAGACTTGGGGTGAATTTACAAAACACCCCAAGTAATTACAAGAAAAAGGCAGCTTTTGGGGCAGTCTCACTGACTGATCAACCAACGGACCATTTGTCCATCAACGGCCCGTTGGTGGGGTATATTTGGTTGAGACTTAGCCTCATTAAAGACCAAGCCGTCCTACCTATAAGTTCCAATCGACATCCATGGTCGATGAACCGTTTGTTGACCAACGGACCGTCCCATCGATCATACTTTTGTCACTATTTGGAGGTGGGATAATCTTCTAGGGCACCTCATGGGTCCTAGGTGGGGTCGTTCCCGACTTTAAACCCCTAAACATAGTCATATATGTCTTAGGAAAATCTTACACCAATTTCAAGCAAAATGAATGCGTAAAACTCACTGAAACACATCAAGACACACAAGCACTATCTAAGGCATATCTTCCAAACGTCATGGACGTTCTTGGACGTTTGACCTCCAAACTTAACCAAACATCCCATACTGGCTAGGGACACTAATATAACCAATTTTAATTAAAAATTAACTCAAGAAACAATCACAAAGATCTAGTTAACCTTAGTTCATTTTAGGGTGTTACATTCTCCCCCACATGGAACACCAATTGTCCTCGAATGGCACTAAAATTGTTAATACCCTCAAGGACTAACTTTGCATAACATAAGACATTAAAATCAAGGATTAAACATAATAGTCAAGGCACCACCTAACAAAGAGCACAATTTCATACTTTCAAACACTTTGCAACAGAAGCACTTTAGCAAAACTTTTGCATTGCAAAATCTTCTCTTATCCTTCACTTATGGAGGAACTACCTTGTCCAACATTAAATATTCTCATATGCAACACTTTTCCACACATTATTACTAAAATTCAAGACAAAGCAAGTTTTTTCAAAAATGAAAATTTTCACAATGAGCATCACTGTAGTATAGGCTACTTAGCAAAACTTCAAAAATTCAATGTCACTTTCATTTCTTTACACAAGAGGAACTTTCTTCTCCAACATTAAAGATGCTTATAAAAATCATTTCTAAACACATTGAAACCACCGTTCATGAAAAATGAAAATTTCTTAAAATTTGGACTTCCTTAGAGTAAACTCAAAACTTCATTGTCACTTTCTTAAAAAATCAATAATGAACCTTTCAAGCACCATTTACAAAGAAGGTATAACAGCATGAGAGACAAGACCACACTAACTTACTCCAAAGAGACTTAAGTTACACTAAGCGCAATGTGAGAGTAGCATCCCATACTACCACTCCCACTTAGAGACCTTTGATGATTCTCTTGGACTAAGCACACTACATGCCATTCTACTTGATATTCATTATGCAAAACTTAGATTTGACTATCTTCTTTAACATTAGACCTTAAGTCATCTAACTTCATATACAACACATGATAACTCATACTATTACGCAAGACTCTTAATCATTACCAAACTACAAAGGATTTGGTCTCAAGCTTGAATACGAAAAAAAAAAAGAAAAGATGAGGATATCAACTACCTTTCTACTAAACACATTCTCCCCCCTTAGGTCAAAGCAATCATCACGGTTTTATTCTTCAAAGTACCATTATATATCTCACAAGGTAGGAACTTACACTACCCTTAACTCATTCACATCAAGACTAAACATCAACCTTACAAGTAAGCATAACACTTTTCTCTTAGGATTCAAGCCTAGACAAACTTTTTTAAACATCACCTCATTCAACACTTTGGCACCACTTAACTCAATCTCATCGGACAAAACTCCCATACTAGGTATTCATACCACATTTCCTCCTTAGAGTTAACCTATACAAGAACTTCAACCGAATCATCAAAAGAACTTTGAAACATTAACCACACAAGAGGGTTGCCCTCAATTCCTGCAAAATCTCCACATTCTCTTAATATTCCTTAAGTTTACACCTTAAATCTTTCTACCACATTGAACATAATCACAAGGTAACTCATTTCCTATCAAAGGAACGTCATTCATTCATTACAACTCTTACCATGACATAACCATTAAGTTTCTCATCATAACACTCTCAATCTCATAAATCAAAGATAGTCATAAATGGAATCACATCACAATTCTCAAAAGACATATTCATATTATATCTTCTAGCCAGAAAACCATCATAAGAATCAAAACTCACATTTCTCTCCCTCAAACATAGAACCCTTCTAGGAAATTACAACTAGAAGACTACCAGACAAGGTAACATAAGAGACAGCGACCTCATGGAGTTAAGTTCTATGGCACGATTCAAGAATAATGAAGAAAGTGAAACTCTATTGTCCTGTAGCCTATTGTACATGGATATGTCGCGACTCACACCAATGACCAATATACTACTAGACATGGCTTGTAAGACTTTTAGACCCTAAACTATTTCTTATAACCTTATGCTCTGATACCAAGTTTGTCATGAGCCGAAAGCACCCCCCCCCCAAAAGTTAGGGAGAACCCTTAGGTCATGAATAGGCATACTTGACCCTTTTGGGTCTTGTACAAGCGCTTTAACTATCATTCATTACATAAGACATGAACAATAGTTCGAAAATAAAACTTTTCACGATCTATAATATAAAAATGAATAGTTTATAAATACTAAGAAAATCTCATTTTCATAAGCCAAACATAATGGCACGACTTAAATAACATAGGGACACAAACCTTTACGTTTGAAAGAAATACATAAAAGGAACTTATTCAAAACTAAAAGAATTAAGAAATATGACCTCGAATATATGAGGACATACTTTGTCTTGAGAGAATCAAATTCCAACTTTCCTTCTGAACTTCATCCTTGATTCAAAAACCTATACTTATAGAGTATACAAAAGTATGGGGTTAGTTCAAATGATGTACTAAGTATGGCATAAGCAAAAATATGCAAAAAGGCAGATTTTAGTAAAAACACATTGTCATGCCAATTAAGTAAAACATTAAAGAATATAGAAGCAAAAAAACATACGAAACATTATTTAACACTTAGAGAAGAATTTCCATAATTTTCTCAAAAAGGTGCATTTTTTACAGTAAACTTGCAAATGTTACAGTAAATTAATTTGATTTTACAGTGAACTATCCCTATTCAAAAATAGTGAACTTTTAAGGCCAAGCAAAGAGGAAGTGAACTCATTTCCATTGGAGTTTACCTAACTAAGGTTAACCTGTTACTCCCCAAGGTAAGACATGAAGATAGTACACATACACCTCCTTCTATATACAGAAAAGTGATCCTACAGACTACCCCTTTTTGGCTTACTACCCTCGAGCGAACAGGCCATCACTCAATGACAAGACATTAGAGGAATGCTCAAGCAACACACAAAGACTTCCCTTTCGGAATGACTTCTCAATTCAATGAGTAGATGGCGTTCCATACTACCACCTACACTAAGTAGTACACTCTTTTAGAAGGCTTGTCCCAAGACTCCCCTTTCGGAAGTTCTAATAGTGCAATGGATAGATAGCGTCCCATTGCACTTCCTACCCAAAGTAGTAAGTTCTTTTTGATGACTTAGTTCATTCAAATCATATAATGCTCACAAAGACTCCCCTTTCGGAATGCCTACCTAGTGCAATCAATAAATAGCGTCCCATTCCACTACCTACCCTAAGTAGTGCACTCTTTTAGAAGACTTAGCACTTTCATTTCTTTTTGGTAGTTAGCTTAACCGACATAGACCATAAGAAATAAAAATGGAATCCCGATATTTCCATTATAGGAGAAGGGTCCCCTCACTTGCCTAGGTGAGGTCTTACTTTTGTTTTTAACTTTTACATTGCTTTCTCAATAGCTACACCTATGTGGGCGAATACATATGGGACAAGGAGATTAATACTAAGTAACTCATTTTCTACTAATGAGGAGTACTCAACTCAAGATGTACATTGGAATACAACATCTCAACTCACGAATTGTAACCGTATCTTCTTCATATCCTCTTTGTGCTAGGCATAACTCCCCACAGATTCTCAACATTCACTACTAAAGGTCAAGGATAAATTTTTGACAAGATATCTTAACTCAAGAAGGGTACCCATCCTCCAACATACATTAGAAAGCTCTTGTGAATAGTGATATTGCTACTAAACATTTCATCTCAACTTGCAATGAGTGTTCACCGCAAAAAAATCCCTCTTTAACTTAACTTAGCTCCATTCATTCAAGTTTGTGTGTGTACATGAACACACATTGAACATAAGCATCATTTCATTTACACATAATTCTATACATACTTTAAACCTTTATTCATCACATCACACACTTTACATGCTTCACTTCATACAATTCATTTAGGCATACTCTCTATTGTACTTTTCATAACAAGCTTCATAAAATCACATTAAAAGAATAACTTCATTTTCATATTTTTTCACATAATATGCCTTCATGTCCAAATTCACAATTCTCAAGTAACTACACATGCATACAATTCAAGTAAACACCGCCACCAAGAAGGTGCACCATACCACTAAAGAGAATTTTGAAATTAAAGCTAAACAACATAACTAACTTACCCATTTATCAAGGATTCCATCCCCTAAAACATATTTCTCAATGTTTTATGATAATATATCCCTTCGGGTAGTAGCTAATCCACAATATCAACCATAATAAACCAAAGCTCAAAGATTACCAATTCACGTTCATTTAACCTATTCCTTAAGCAAAGGATATTTAACATGTTTTCATTGAATTTATAGCATTAAAATGACCTAAAAACATTATAAACATCATATTTGAATCATTTAAAACATTTTCATGCATGACCGATATTTAGAGTTGAAGATAGGAGAAACTAGGGTTAAAACCCCTTTTTCAAAATTCATTAGAAGGGACTCCTTCAATGGAAGAGAGTTCAAAATGGATACCATACCTCTCATTTAAGAAAAACCAAAGATTGTTGACGAAGAACTTGACCACCTAAAACCCCTTCTAGCCCTTCTTGAGTTCTAGCTTCCAAGGAGATTTGAAAAAAATCTTTTAAGAGAGAGGGGTTTTGGGTTTTAGGAAATGAGGTCTAATATTTGGTCTTAGGGTTTAAAACATGTTATATACCTCAAAAACCCTAAAAATATCCCTCAAGGTTCATCAAAAACATGGTCTGAATTTACCAAACACCCCAAGTCATTACAGGAAAAAGGCATCTTTTTGGGCAATCTCACATACGGATCAACCAACGGATTGTTTGTCCATCAATGACCCATTGGTGGGGTGTCGTTGGTTGGGACATAGCCTCATTCAAGAGAATTCTATCCTTCTTAGCATGTCCAATCAATTTCCATGGTCAATGAACCGTTGGTTGACTAACGGACCGTCCCTTGGGTCGTCCTTTGGTCACTGTTTTGCACCTTAATTCCAAGAGGTGGGGTCCTCTTCTAGGTCCCCTCATGGGTCCTAGGTGGGGTCGTACTTGAACGTTAAACCCCTAAATATTTTAATCTAGGTCTTAGGAACATCTCGTACAAATTTCAAGCAAAATGAACATGTAAATCTCTCTCAAACATATCAAGACACACAAACACTATCTAAGGCATATATTCCGAATGTCATGGATGTTTGACCTCGAAGATTCACACACTGCCTAGGGACAACCAAAAGTTAACTCAAGAAATAATCACGAAGATCTATTTCACCTTAGTTTGTTTTAGGGTGTTACCTCAATTACATGGGTTCGTAGGTCAATTGAGTTAAAATCATCTAAATAACCAAAGCTCAATCAATATACAATTTTTTAAAACAATTATACAAAACACATGGATATATCATAAAATTGGACAATTCATCTTTAAAACTTTAGAAAACTATTTGAATGTTGGGCCCCTTGATGAATAGAATATCAAGGATCAAAAACCATACCTCACTGAAGCTGATCCACAAATTTGATTAAGAATCTCCACTCAATTCACCAATCCACGCCATTCCTTGTGTTTTGGCTCCAGTGGAATTCTAGAGAATTTCTAAGGGATTTTGGGTTTTGATTTTGAAGAATTAAATCTTCTAACTTTTAAAGGCTTAGAAACATATTAAAAATACCCAAAAGACAATGTAGTAACCTCCATTTCTCCTATTTGGAAGTGGGGTGAATTTACAACTTCATCCATAGACTTAACAGTGAAGTGCACACAGGAGACAACACTGTCGACTGATGGCCACCAACGGACCGTTCCTCAATCGATGGACCGTTATTTTTTTCTGTGGTTTGGTACTGAGGCTAGTTCTTGGCTTGGCCTTCACCCACGCCTAAAAAATGACCCACGACACCCATAGACGGGGCGTCAAGTGGCCCACAAGCCATCTACTACCTTCATCGTTTGGGTCTATCTTGGAAAGTCTTGGCTCAATTAAAGGGTCCTTCTTCAGGGACCCTTAATTGGTCCTTGGGGACATTCACGTGTACATTTTCTGTCAAAATATGTTCATGAGTTTAGGACATACCACATCAATTTATCAAAATGAAGATGTAAAAATCGATGAAACATGCGAAGACACACAAGGTCGTTTCAAGCGAAACTTTTCAAACGTTATGGACGTTTTTGAAGGACCTTATAACTTCTTGAATCACACATAAACGCATAAAAGACATATCAGGCACATATGACTTAGTCGTCGACGTCTTGGTTTTCCATTGACGTTTGACTTCCAATACACCTTAAACTCTAGACACAACCTCAGTACAACATTATAGAGCAATTAAGGACCTAATACCATCATGAAAACCATGTTGGCATCTAGTTTCACCTAAGTCATTTTTGAGATATTACATTATCCCCCACTATGACAACATTCATCCTCGAATGACACTTTGCCACTCTCTAAATATTTACAAGAATGGAGAATCAGTTAGAAACTCATGAACATATCATATAACACATTGTAAAAGAGAAACATCAATTTTACATAATCAAGAGAATCACAACACAACAACAAGTTAGAGACAAATGTACAAATCATTATAACATCAAACTCACATCCTTCATTCTAAATAGAATCAATATCATGCTCGTATTCATCAGTTCTGACTACCTTACAACAATTTTTGACCAACGAATGAATTGTTCAAAATCTAAAAATCTTCACAGTGAGCAGATTTTTCCCTGACAGCTTTACAGTCAACTATACAATTTTATTTTAAAAAATGCATGTTTTAGGCAATTCATGATGAAAAATGCTAATATCCAAGATCAAATCACATAAACACATCTTACAGAATAACCATAACTTCGTGGAATGCACAATGCAAAGAATTAATTAAAATTAATTTCAAAAGACCCCTAAATACAATGCACATGCAACATTGCTTCTATGACATTTTGTCCCATCTACTAACCATTAGGAGCAACTTGCTTACCGTCTTTTCCTCTAGCCACAATGGTAGGACAATATATCACCTTGTGTACATCATTACCACATCCAAAACAATTCTTGGTACCCAATAGACATTCCCCATAGTGCCTTTTTTCAAAAGAAGCACATGTAGGTTTTCTATTTTGAGAACCACCTCCTTTCTCAAATTTCACCTTAGCACCTCTAGGTTCTTCTTGAGTTTGAAACCTATTCTTGAACCTAGATTGACCTTGATCACATGAACCACTTCTTTTCATGTTCCTAGAAATCCTTCCAAGTTTAGACTCCTCAATACATTGAGCATACACCATGAGTGCTAAGGTAATATCATCATCTAGCATGGTCGTACGACATTCTTGCCTCACTAGATAGGAGACACCCATCATAAACCTACTTATCTCATCCCTAGGGTTAGACACAAAGGATGGTGCGTATCTAGACAGCATTGAGAACTTCAAATATTACTCCTCAACACTCATATTGCGTTGCTTGAGATTGATAAATTCCTCTACCTCAACCTACCTCCTCTCAAGGGGAACATAATTTCCTATAAAAGCTTCCTTAAATTCTTCCCACTAAATAGGATCCGACTCAACCGACCTATTATCCTTTCACTGAGTGTAACAAACTTGAGAAACATCCCTCAATTGATATAAAGCCATCTCCGACTTATCCGAAGATGTAACCCCCATATCACTCAACACCTTGTACACACCATCGAGAAACACTTGGGGATCCTCCCCCACCTTAGATCAAAGAAATGTAGGAGGATTAATCCTCACACGATCGCTCAAACTAGATGTTAGTGTTCTCCACAACATTCTCTTTAGGTTCCATACTCATATTCACATGGGTAGTCAAAGTTCGGGCTATAGCAAGTAAAGCCTCTCTTATTTCCCCATTAGTCATTTCCAGGGAAACCATCGGAGAAATTATTACCTTGACATCCAATATGGACTTGATCACCTTTACATCATTCTCCTTAACCCTCCTAGCCGGTGTCCTACTCGTATTCTTCTTCCTAGAAACACAAGGAAAATCATAAGAAAAGGGTCCTCATAAAATTCACTCCACGTCATGACAAAGGAGTACAAAAGAAGGAAAACTCTATCGTCCTATGGCCGCACGCCCATAGATGTGTCGCGACTCAGACTGATTGTCAAGACTCTACTAGAGGTGACTTGATGAGAATTTTTGATTCCTTAGACAACTTTCGTAATCTATTCTCTCATACAAAACTTTTCACATCCCGAGATGATAACCTAGAAGATATGTCAATCTCGGGATGCAACCGGCGCACTTGACCTTTAGGAGGTATTGTACCAATACTTTCGTTTCGTTCATCACATATAAACATATGAAAAGTAGTGAGGAAATAGATAAATATTCTATAAGTCTTTAAAGAGTCTATTGTATAAAATTCATAGGAAATACTACTTGACCTATACGAGGTCTTGTACAAAACCTTTCGTGTCGTTCATCGCATATAAACATAAAAAAAGTAGTGCGGAATTACAACTTTTGATAAACATTCAATAAGTCTTTAAAGACTTTATCATATAAAACTCATAGGAAATACTAAGCTCATTTCATCAAATCTTAGACACAAGAGTACTTTGAGACACGTCCCGTACACAATAGAAATATAGTACTACTTAGTCTATTAAAATACTTTGATAAAGGAAATAAAAGAAATATATGTCCTCAAGTCAAATGAGGACATACTTCACTTCACTTGAAGGATGCTACGTTCAAAATCTTGCTACCAAAATTCTCCTCACCTACCAACCGCTATAGAGATAGATAAAATCCGTGAATTAGTACAAACACTTGTACTAAGATTGGCATAATGCATAGAAATTATGAAAACAAATATTTATTATATATGTATCTTTATCATTTAAACATCATAATATAATCATAAAAATAACATTTAAAAACATAGAATTACATAAGATACCATTTAAGAAATTTAGTACATTTTTAAGGCAACTTTACAGTGAACAAATTCACTGTTACAATGAAGTTCCTTCACTGTATAGTGAAGTGCCTTAACTTCAATTGAGAAACTTTCTATCATGTAATCCCCTCACTAAAATCTATCTTAAGATTTACTTAAATAATAAACAGAGAGACCACCCATACACCTTCTCTAGGTACACCAAAATGATCCTTAAGACCACCTATATTGAGATATACACACTTACAATACATCATACACATGAACATGGTATCTTCCTACCAAAGGTGATTCTAAGTCTCACTTGAGTCAGTTGTGAAGCGACCACCCATATAATCCCTCTCACACACACTTAAGAGATCCTATAGATTACCTAGGAAAAGATCATTTTCACTTAATACAAAAACCTAAGATAATATGATATTCTCCTTCCAAAGGCTATTAAAAGACTTACTTAGTAAATCAACAAGATTACGTCCATGATTGACCTCTTCAAGATTGCCTAAGTAATACTAAAGACTATCTAAGTCTTAGATCATTTCTACATAATCAACTCATTCCCTAACTAGAGTCATTCATAAGACTTCCTAGGTAAGATAAGAAGTGACCATACATATGCCCCTTTCACACATTAACTAGACAACCCTTATCTACTATAGATAAGTATTTATTCATTTAACATTCTTTTTAATTTAAGTCATTACATATATTAGTTCATCTAAAACTCATTCATAATATAAGGACATTCACGTAATTGTCTTGGAAAAGACGTAAGGACTCTCACTTATATCATCAAAGCTATTTGTGCAATATGTAGATAACATCCCATAACCACCATCTGAACTTCATAGAACTTATCTAGTGCTAGAAGGTATCCGACATGATGAAAATAGTCAATAACCAACATATACCAAGGTAGAAAAGCATGGAATCCTGAGAGGTAACCTACTCCGATAGAGAGCGTTCTACTTGCCAATGGTAGAACTTTGACACATACCATGTAGACACATAGTTAAGGAATATCAAGGGCGTGCTTCATACTCTAGTCTCATCCATTAACTAGAGCTACTTCCCTTATCATACTCACTCGGTGTTAGCCTTTGTTCTCATGGAGTAATTTACATTAGAAGTTCATATAAAGGGGTTCCATATCATGTTCATAACTCAATAACATTTACCCACCAAAGTGGTAAACTAGGGCAACAATGGCAAGAAGAAGATCACAATGATTTTCCTAAGGATTGATATGATGATGTTCCATCCAACGACCCTGAAGTCCATCATTCATCACAAGAAGGATACCGTTACGTCTTTCGACTTCAAGGTTCATAACTTTACCACTAGATTCAAGGTTTCACATAAAGGGCCCTCTTAACATCATTCAAGGTCTCATGTCAATCATGCATACAAGACTATGACAATTTAACATCCTAAGTAAAAATATCTCATATTCACATTCATACATGTATAAAGTAAGGGACACAAGTCCACCACACAAGACACACTAGGACATTGCTTTATCACATATTAAATAAAATATTAAAAAAGAACATAGGCACAACCCTCATAACCTTTACATCATCCTATACACTACAATAAAATCATCTTATAGCCATCATAAGAATCAACAAACAATTAGGAAGAATCATGCATCATTGCTAAGACTACACACATAAAGTCACAGTCATAGTCTAACATGATTATCCAATATAAATAGAAGAACTCATACTCTCACATTACTTCATATGTAGATCTATATGATCATACTTCACATAAATCAACTTCACAGATCATTATTGTACTTGCAGTAGTGCCGACAAGGCCATGATCATAATAATGCATAAAGTAACACAGACAAGGCCACACCAATTGCAAGTAAAGCATGTAGCACCGCCTCCATAAGTGGATCATATAAATCACATAATAATTCAAGGCTAATTAACATAAAATAAAGAGAATTAGGGAGGCAAACCACAAATCCATCCCTAACACATCAAAAAAATGCTAAATCATCAAATTCAATACTATAAGGCCCTTACGCATGGCGATGAACATCAATTCAATACATAAACTATAATCCTCAATGAATCTAGGTAAATTCAATTTAGGTTTATCAATTTAAGACATACTTAACGTAAATTGAATATGATTCTCACATCATTCAATAGCGCATAGAAAACAACACTAGAATTCATAAGCATTAAGTCCAAATCACTGAATCCATAAAGTAGTCAAAAACTAGGGTTCATCAATTACATGGGTTCATAAGTTAATTGATTTAAAATAATCTAATTAACAACAATTCAATCAATATACAATGATTTAAAACCTTTAATGCAAGAACCCATTGATAGATTATAAAATCAACAATTCATCTTTGAAAACTTCATAAATCTCTTTGAATGTTGGGCCCCTTCATAAAAAGAGTTTCAAGGATCAAAAATCATACCTCATTGAAGATAATTGACCAATTTTATGAAGAATCTACACTCATTTCTCCAATCCAAGCCCTTCCTTTTGTTTTGGCTCCAATGGAGTTCGAGAGAATTTCCAAGGGATTTTGGGTTTTGATTTTGAAGAATAAAATATTGTAATTGTTAAAGGCTTATAAACATGTTTAAAATACCAAAAAATACCTTTAGTAACCCGCCTTTGTATTATTTGGACTTGGGGTGAATTACAACTTTACCCCTAGATTTGATTGTAAACTGCACACACGAGACACCACCATCGACGGATTGCCACCAACAGACCGTCCCTTAACCAACGAACCATTCTTTTGGTCCATGGTTTGAAGCTGAGTCATTTCCCATAGTTGTCCTTCTACCACACCTAATAATTGACCCATGACACCCATCGACGGGGCGTCGACTAGAGCATGAGTCGTACACTACCTCCGTCATTTGGGGCTTTCTTAGACAATCTTGGCTCAAGGAAAGGGTCCTTCCTCAAGGACCCTTGGTTGGTCGTTGGGGACTTTCACCTGGGATTTTCCGATTAAATTATGTTTGTATAATATTTTAGGACCTACCACATAAATTTCATCCAAAAAGAATAGGTAAAACTCGATGAAACATGCCAAGACACACAAGGTTGTTTCAAGCCAAACTTTTCGAACATCATGGACTTTCTTGAACATTTGACATACAAACTTCACGAAACTATAAAAACTTCCTAAAAACACAATAATAACTCGTTTAGGGACCTTATAACCTCATTAATCACATAGAAACACATATGAGGCACATATGTGACTTAGCCGCCAATCGTCTTGGTCGTCCCTTGACGTTTGATTTCCAATGCACCTAAAACTCTCGAAACTACCTCAATAAGACATTCTACACCATTATAGGACCTTATATAATTGTGAAAATCATGTTAGGATATAGTGTCACCTATGTCATTTTCGACGTATTGTAGGCCCCAACCTACTAGTTGGGTTCTTTACTTGATAACGATCACTAATGCTTCTTTAAGGAGACATAATTTGAGCGTATAAAAGATACATAGATATTTTTCATCCAACGATTTCACACGTACATACTGACTGGATCCAACAGGGAAAATAATGTGGCCTGAAAACTTTTTTGTAGTAACTTGAATTTTTCCAACCTTTTCAATATTTGGAAGAAATTGCAGTCATTAAAGTCTAGGGAAATCTGATAACAATTGTTTTATTTATTTATGAATATGATCACTTGAGTATATATCTAAGATGTTAAAGAATGCGTACAACTTTATGGAATTGATTTTGGGTGAGTAGAACTCCCGAATAGATCTTAGCGAGAACGGGTATTTTTTTAGTATCATTAGTTAAAGGTGTGTTGTGAAATGTGTTCTATGAAATATTAAATTTTCTCACAGGTTCTGTGCAAGCCGCTAAGGTAGGATGTTCCCCAACAGGGTGGGACTACTGTAGCGGGGCGGGTGCCGCCATCGTTTGACAGCTGTGACTTAAGTCGGTTATAAACCCCTAAAAGATTTTATTCTACAATTTACGAACTTAAGAGCTAAGGAACAAACCCATGTGTTTTCTGGACATTTTTCAACCATTATTGTGTCTAGAGGTAAGATTTTCACTCCTCGAATCCATTTTGTGATTTGTATAATGGAATCTGGTAGGTAATTATCAATGGGAGGAGGGTTTTGATTTAGAAATAATAGTGGGAAAATCCTTAATATGGATATTGGGATTATGGGTTTGATCTAGGGTTGATAATTAATAGTAATTCGGATAATTAGTTATCTTTTATTGATTTTCATGCTATATTAATTGTTTGTAGATCAATAACAAGTTGAACGAATCTTGAATGGGAAGAATAAGGTTTCATAGACGATTCAAACTTATTTTGAGGTTTGGTGTGGTTGTGATTTCACGATTGTGATATATATTTTTTCTTGCTTCATTATAATACTTGTATGTATACGAATGTTGAATAATTGATCACACTAATTGTAAATGAGGATAGATGAATGATTAATTCCATGAATCATGACTTGATTGTATGATTATGAGAATATACTTATGATTGCGGTTATAAATTTTTGAATGGATCGGGTGTTGAGTTTCAACAAACTAACTTGTACAGTTTTCACGTTATAGCATAAATATGGGATCGGTTGACACGTTCTGGCAAATATATTGGATCGAGTACTATATTTGATACTAATAGTTTGGGTTTGAGTTCCATGAAATGACCATTGACTAGTTGTAACTGTGTAATTGAGGAGTGTGAAATTGTACATTGTTTTGTAAATGATGATGATATTGCGTATGTTTAGTGCATTCATGTATTATTATGTTCTAATGACTTATGTATGTTGCACTTAATGGGATAGCCGTGTGATCCTACCAGTTCATTGTGGTTGTAAACTGATATTGCACATGCGCTCTCTTTGTGGAGTAGAGGGCATCTTCAGGATTCTACTAACAGACATCTCTTAGAAGATCAATAACCGTTCAAATTCATGAGTGAGTCAGTTCTTTAGGGCTTTCATAAGTTCTCTTTTCTTTTTATGTCCATAGTTCGGACATAGACGAGTTCTTTTGTTAGTTTTATAGTTTAAGGGTTGTAACTCTTCTTTTTTAGACTTATGGTTGAAATTTAGATGTTATGGTTGAACTTTAGATGTTTCAGGCAAGCCGTATCAATCAATGAAAATTCTAGGGATCGTAACTTCAGTAAGAGTTTCTCGCAATTTCTTTTAGCAAGTTATTGCACACGTTTTGGGGTTATTTTTTCTTTAATTCACAAATCTTTTAACTATATTCTAAGTCATTTTTCATTATTAAGTATGTAAATCATTCAACTAACTAATTTCCTCTAAAAATCATCTATCTAAGCATTCAAGTTTTTAAAAATTCTCTTAAAGCTCACCTAAGGTTCTTTTTTCTCTACAAAGAACCTTAAAACATACAAGTAAAGAGTTCAAGATACAAAGAGAGACTTCCCATCCAAGACTTTCCCAAGTGATTCCACTATAAGAACTTCATAAAAGTGTTTATTCTTAAAAGATCAAGCCAAAGATTCCAAGCTCAAAGACTTCCTCCATGGAAACTTATATTCTTCCTTAAGCTCAAGATAAATGAAATCTCTACCAAGATTTTCAGTCTAACAGCTTCATAATCAGCTATGTAATGCTATTGTTGTGTCAGACTAGTCCATTCTCATGCCTTACATATGTATAAATCAGTTAAAGATTCATTTGAGATTTTATCCTTGATTTTCAATATTCTGAGCTACATTGTTGAGTTACGAGTTCTTAATTCTTGGGCATTAAGTTATTTATCATCGTATTTAAATCATTGATGTTATTTGTTCATGATTATATATTTCAACATAAACCCTTCTATTGAGTTAAATTTGAGACTCTTTTCAAAACATATGATTGGTATTTAAATTGATTAATGAAGAGAACAAAAGATGAGTCTTGTCACATCATGAGAGCACACAGTAAAAGATATAACACTCTCGTTGTGCAACTCAGCGAACTTGACATCTTGGAGGTCTTGTACAATCCCTTTGACATAATTCATTGCATACATGTATGAAAAGTAGTGCGGAATTAAAACTTTTAATATGAAATATCTTAAAACATCTTTCATATGTAAATCATAGAAAACACTAAGTCTCAGCATATGCTAATCTTAGACTCAAGAAAACCTGGGACACGGCCCATACAATATAAATATAGATATACTTAGTCTATTACAATACTTTGAATTAAAGAAGTGTGAAGACAATTATGCCCTCGAGTCAAGTGAAGACATACTTCAACTTTGCTTGAATGATAACTAGATTCCAAGATTTACTTCAAGATGCTTCTCACATTCCACCTACACCTTTAGACATAACAAAGTGTATGGACTCAGTACATACACATGTACAAAGTATGGTTTAATGCATAAAACATAAAAAACTCACATTTATGAGAAATGTGCTCTTTTTTATTAAAACATCATATCATAACCATAAGAATCACATTTAAGCACCAAACAACACAATTAAAAGACATTAAAAATAATACATAATATAAAGGAACATTCTAGTAAACCTAAAGTAAGCTTACAATGACTTTACTGTAAGTTCGTTGTCACTTCCGATAAAATTCCCACTTCACATTATAGCATCAATAACACCTACAAATCACCAAACCATGATATCCTCCTACCAAAGATGATTCTAAGGTTCACATGAGTGAGTTATAAAGCGACCGCTCATACAATCCCTTAACACACACTTAAGAGATCGTTTAGAGTACCTAGGATAAAATTATTATTCTCATTACATAGAATAAGATATATATATGAATATAATATGACATTTTACTCCCATAGGTTATCAAAAGACTTACTTAAGTAATGCAATAAGAGAACATCCATACACCCACTCCAAGATTACCTAAATAATCATTAAGACTACCTAAGTTAAGATCATGTTTAATAATTCAAGTTACTTTCCCTATCTAGTGTTATTCTTAAGACTTCCATAGGTCAAACATGAAGTAACCATTCTTATGCCCCCTTGATACCTTAACTAAGCAACCCTTAAACTACTATAGGTAAGTAATTAGTCACTAAGATACTTTCAAACTTAATTCTTTATATTTATTAGTTTATTAAGAGAAATCATCACATAAGAACATTCAATTAATGGTCTTGGAGAAGATCTAGGGACTCACTCACTAACATCTTCAAAGAGTAATCGTGCAATGTCTATATAGCGTCCCATACTTCCACCTAAACTTCAAAAAAATTCTCCAATACTAGTAGGTATCCCATATGATGAGAATAATGAATAACTAACATAGACCATACTAGCTATGCATGGAATCCGGAGTCATGAACCTACTCCGTTGAAGGTTCGTTCCACAGGCCAATGGTAGAACTAGGATACATTCCACGTAAGCACATGATTAAGGAATATGAAGGTTTCTATGTACTCTAGCCTCACCCTTAACTAGAGCTACTTACCAAATCATACTCACTCGAGCTAGCCTTTGTTCTCATAGAATATTTCACCAAATGAGTACATGAAGAGGTTCCATATCTAGTTCATAACCCAATAACATTACACCTTACAAAAGAATGTCAACTAAGGCTACCAATATTGGTCAGAAGGATAGCTCAATGACTTTTCTAAGGTTGATTTTATGTCATTTCATCCAATCAACCCTAAGTCTACCATTCACACAAGGATACCATTACGACTTTCAACTTTAAGGATATCATAACCTTCCTAGTAGGTTGAAGGTTCCACATAAGGACCTTCTTAACAATGTTCAAGGTCACATGTCAATCAGACATACAAGACTAAGAGGCTTTAGCATACTAATTCAAGAAGTCATATTCACATTATATATGTATAAAGTAAGGGACACAAGTCTACGAGCACAAGACATGCGACATACTTCATATATAGCACATCATTTTTAAAGCACATAGGTATAACCAATATCATATATAGGTTACCCTATTCATTTCTATAATATAATATATTTAAGTATCACAAATATTATGTCATCTATCAAGAAACATCATGCTTCCA
Source organism: Solanum peruvianum (assembly GCA_027705065.1). Classification (NCBI taxonomy): domain Eukaryota; kingdom Viridiplantae; phylum Streptophyta; class Magnoliopsida; order Solanales; family Solanaceae; genus Solanum; species Solanum peruvianum. The sequence goes on along the minus strand of JAKWJD010001757.1, from coordinate 11,080,360 downwards.
CATCAAGTAATTCACATAATTACTACATTATAGTCTAGTAGGAACACACATCATCAACTAGAACAACTCATGCTTTGACTCCACATAAACACAAAAGTCATCTTGACATTCATATGATTCACATATTAAAGTTGTAACATGATAAATACATAATACATAGAGTAATGCCGACAAGGACACATCATTCACAATTCATAAAGTAATGCCGACAAGGCCACATTAATCACAAGTATAGCACATAAGCACCGCCACCATAAGTGGACCGTACCAAGCATCATAATGATAAAAGTACTAGGCAACATAATATAGAGAACGTTAGGTCAATATACCATTGATTCCAACCTCACAACATTAATCTATAGTCGACTCAACCAACACAATATACCAAGGCCCTTAACGATGGCCATGATCACCAATTAATTCAATAATTACAATACATAATACATTGAAGATAATTTAACATTAATTTATGATTTTAGTACAGCAAACTAGTAATTCTAGCTGATTCTATCATAATTTGATAGCCTTAATCATAATAGATAAGATTTCAATAGCATTAAGACATAATTAATAAACCCATAATGTAGTCAAATCTAGGGTTACATGGGTTCATAGTGTTTTTTGAGTTAAAATCGTCTAATTAATAAAAATTCAATAGGACTACAATGATTCAAAATATTTCATGCAAGTACCCATGGAGAGATTAAAAAATTGGACAAGTTCATCTTTGAAAGACTCTAGAAATCACTTTAAAGATTGGCTTCTCGAAGAAACTATATTCAAGGATGAAGGTCATGCCTTGGTTGATGCTAGATCAAGAATTTGATGAAGATTTGATGAAGAATCACCATAGAAATCTTCAATCTAAGCTCTATCTTGATTTTTGCTCCAATGGAGTTCTAGAGAATTTCTTAGAGAATTTGGGTATTTATTTGGAATAATGAATTCATCTAAGTGTTTAAGACATATAAAACTATTTATAATACGCAAAATTCCCTTAGGAAACCGCCTTTTTATTTATTTGGAGGTGGGGTGAATTTACCATTTCACACCATATTTAATAGTGAGCTGCGAAATTGCAGACTCAATCGACGCCTGCCTCCCCTATGGACAGTCACCCAACCAACAGACCGTCCTATTGGTTCGTGGTGTGGGTTAGAGACTTTTTCATGGCGAGGGAAACCTCCCACTTCTATGTTTCAACCTACGCCACTCACTTGTGAGGCATCGACCAGCCTACTGGGCGTCAACTGCCTTTCGTAGGTTGGGCTAGTTTGGTAGCTTTTGTCTCAAATGATGGGTCCTTGCTCAAGGACCCTTGGTTGGTCCTTGGGGATGTGTGCTCAGACGTTTCCAAACCCAAATATGTTATATGCGAGTTTACTACCTTTCAAATCAATTCCATTTAAAACAAACATCTAAAACTTGACAAAACATACTAAGACACACAAGTTCGTTATTAGGCAAACCTTTCGAACGTCATGGACATTCTTGGACGTTTGACCTCCAAACTTCATGAAAAATTAATCAATGCCAAATAAAATAATTATGAACCATTTACAGACATCAAAACATCAAGACACAAGTGTTAGGATCTAGTTACACCTAAGTCGTTTTAGAGGTATTACAAATCTTAAGAAGGAATTCCCAAACATGAATTTACATACTATTACTTCTAGTAATATTATTTTCTCTGTGTGTTAGTAGGTTATTGAATCTAATGGAGATTTACTGTGGGTGCCACTCACGATGGATGAGGCTTGTGACATATTTAAATTTAAACTGCATTATTTGATATACATCCATATCATACATAATAGTTCTACCTATAATATCAAATAATTATGTATATTATCGCTAACTAACAATTTCATACCATATATTGATAAAACTACACCTAAATACATTTTTTTTGTTGCCAGACACTCAAAAATAGAGAGAGAGGAAAGAGAGAAGTGGAGGGAGGCGAGCGATGTGGAGAGGGAGATGTTCATGTATCAGATTTACATGTTTATTAAACTAGATTCACACTAGATATATGTCCAAATACATGTGAATCCAGTTGGATACAGTATATCTAGAACAAATTAAACCTAATTTTGACTTTATATATTACGAGTTACATGTATCCGGACATAAAAAATTGGGTCGTGTTTATAATATTATAAATCAGACTTTACTAAGTAATAACTTCATAAGCTAGTTGAACTTATGTAAATATACCTATATATGTACATATATAGAAAATAATTAATTTGCTAACCTTTATACAAGATTATAATTATAGAAATCTAGTTTACAAGATGTCATGCTTTCCAAGTTAAAAAAAAAAACATTTTCCCATCTCTATATAAAGATATCTACTTATGCTATTTCAAAATCACAAAAAATCTAAAGAAGCATTCTTCAATTAGAGTTATACATGTAATAGTTCTTTCACTTTTTAATTCACTTTGTTTATCAATTTTATTTCTTTTTCTTGGTAATATTTCTTTTTGGGGGATTTTTAGCCAATGCTCCTCGGGCAATTTCAACAAAAATGAATGAGAAATGAAACAAATATGATGAACCTAATTTGAGTTTCTTTAAAAACTCCATTTGAATATGAATGAGTTAATAGGAGTACAAATCTAGAAGAAGCTATGAATTTGGAAGTAAAAACTGGTGAAGTACTAGACCCGAATGTGAACGTGAAGAAGTTGAGAAGGTATACACACACCTATTTTTATTGACTCTACTTAAAAAATTGTGAAATTTTGATGAAAAATTCTTATGGAATAGAGATTTGCAGAAATATATCAAATTGATTGTCCGCTCAAAAGACTAGGATAAGGAAAATTTGGTACATAGATGTTTTTTAAAGAAAAGGCCAAAGATCTTGAGGTAATAAAATTTAATTAAAAAGTTTTCATCTTAATTTTATTACCTCAAGATCTTTGGCTTTTTTTTAAAAACATCTATGTACTCAATTTTCCTTATCCTAGACCTTTGAGCAGTCAATCGATTTGATATATTTCTGCAAATCGCTATTCCATAAGAATTTTTCATCAAAAATTCACGATTTTTTAAGTAGAGTCAATAAAAGTAGGCGTGTGTATACCTTCTCAACTTCTTCACGTTCACATTGGGTCTAGTACTTGACCAGTTTTTACTTCCAAATTCAGAGCTTCTTCTAGAGTTGTACTCCTATTAACTTCTACTCAAAAGTTTTTCTGAATTATTTGTGCATGACATTGAATTTTAACAGAATCTTCGAAGAAAAAAAAATAATGATTCGAAAAACATTCTAATAAAAACATTTCATCTAAATTGTATTACCTCAACATCATTGGCCTCTTTTTTCAACTCATCTATGTGCTCAGTCTTCCTCATCCTAGACCTTTGGGAAATAAATCGATTAGATATCGTTCTACAAGTAGTAATTTCATTAAAAAATTTAAGCACAAAATTTATACCTTATGTAATACCCTATATTAAAATAAGGGCATAGATGTCGTTTAGCTCTCATTAAAAAAATGAGATCAGAATTTTAAATAAATGGGAGGGGGGCTGAAACCCGTAACATAAGCAGTAGTTTAGCGATAAAAACAAATTAGAGGACTCTTCTTGCTCTATAGTAAAAGAACGCAGAAAAAGAATAAATTAAAATTGAAAGTCTTAGTTCTTAAACTAAAGAGAGAGGTGAAAGAAGTAGAAGAATAAAAAGAAAGAGAAGAAGGTAAGTTTCTTTAAATTAGTTTAAAGGTTTAATTTGTATCTTCCATTACTATAAGATTGAGATCTGGGAAGTTGAGAAACACGAATTTAGAAGAAATAGAGGAAATTTATTTCATTCTTACGAACCAATTGAATATAGTAATTAAATTGAACTGGAAACTTCGGTATAAAGCTTATATACATTAAATGTATTTGGGCAATAATGTTAGGTTGATCGTTTTACATTACAAATTAACCAAGAAGAGACTATTTTATGTGATTAAACCACTTATATGCGATTAGGGCAGATTACGAATAAATCATAAAACCTTTAGGGTTGGGTTATTGTTAAGATAGTATGAATTACTTAACTGAAGGAGTTAACACAACATTGTTATGAATGTGCTTAAAGTTTGACTAAAGGAATTCATATGGAGCATTCAAGTGAAGAGCTTGGCATTTGAACACAAGTGTTGTGAGTAGTAATCTTATCCCAATTTGCATTTCACAAATTTTATGATTTTTACATGGTTTATAAAGTAAATATATTACTGAATGTTGTTGAACTTGCATGTGGTACAGGTCATTTATTTGATATGATAAAGAAATAATTAGATGAGAGGATCTCATTCTTACAAGATATGATTACTGTTATTGTCACGACCCAAAACGGGGACGCGACTAGCACCCACATTCACCCTCCTATGTGAGCGAACCAACCCATCTAAACCTTAACATTTTAATACAATATCATCAAAAGTAATGCGGAAGACTTAAACTCATTAATAAAAACAATTCAAAACTATTATTATTATCCCCAAAATCTGGAAGTCATCATCACAAGAACATCTATCTCAAGTTGCTAAACTAAAACTGACTAAGAATCTAAAACAAATACTAGCTAGTCCATGCCGGAAGTTCAAGGCATCCAGACTTGAAGAAGAAGACCCAGTCCAAGCTAGACGCATTAGCTCACCCTGAATTTCCGAAGGTAGTGAAGACTGGCTAGATCTACTGTTGAGTTGAAGTTGACGGAACGTTTGCTGCATTATACAAATAACAAGAAGAAAACATAAAGTAGGGGGTCAGTACAACCACAAGTACTGAGTAGATATCATCGGCTAACTCAAAATAGGGAACAGTATATATCAATAATAATGTAAATCAACTACAATACTCAACATGTAGCAATAACAATATTAATTCATCAATAATTACAACCGAGTTCACACATGAGGACTCAAGCCCCAATACCATACTCATTTGGGAATTAAGTTCATTAGATTGAGTATATTCATTATCTTTCAAGATTCATTATCTTTCTTCCTCTTGTGTCGGTACGTGACACTCCGCTCCTCATATTCATTCTATCCTGGTGCCGGAACGTGGCACTCCTATCCTCATATACTATCCTGGTACCGGAACGTGGCACCCGATCCATATACTATCCTGGTGTCGGAACGTGACACTCCGATCCTCATATTCTATCCTGGTGTCGGAACATGACACTCCGATCCTCATATACTATCCTGGTACCGGAACGTGGCACCCGATCCATATACTATCCTGGTGTCGGAACGTGACACTCCGATCCTCATATTCATTCTATCCTGGTACCGGAACGTGGCACCCGATCCCCTAATTCATCAAGCCTTCTTTTACACTAAGGCATCATCATTCTCATTATATAATTTATCAAGCCTTCTTTCATACTAAGGCATCATCAATCTTATTATATAATATATCAAGCGAATTAGGGTTCTTTCAAGATTTGGGATTCAATAGCTTCATCATGCTTTGTTTTATCAAAAACACAATTTCATAATCATAATCATGCAAGCATACAACTTAAGCACATAGCAGGGTTTACAATACTATCAACACATAACATTCACTATTAAGAGTTCACTACGAATATCGTAACTAAACCATAACCTACCTCCACCGAAGAATTCGAATCAACAAGAAATCTCCCAAGCTTTGTTATTCCTCTTCCCTCTTCGATCGATCAATACTCTCTCAATTCGTGTCTCTCTTTTCTCTCTTGTTCTTTCTCTTTTGTTTTATTCAAACCCTCTTTCCTTTACCCTAATTAAAATATAATTAAGTGTAAAAGAGGACAATAAAACCCCACTAATTAACCCAAAGTTACCCTTTTTATCCCTCAAGGATTAGACTTATTAATATTAACCCTCAATCTTTATAATTAAGGAAAGAACAGTCCAAAACGACCCTTAAAACGTGTGGAGAAATCCTAAACTGCCTGGGATTTGCGCAACCTGTGACGGGCCGTCGTGTCTGCGACGGTCCGTCACGCAGGTCGTCGCAGCCTCCCAGCATCCAAGTGAGCTGTGACGGTCCGTCCTGCACCTCCGTCCTGACGGTCAGAAACTCGTTTCTTATACCAAATTCTCAAAAGTTGAAGTGTTTTGCAACGGAAACTCACGACGGTTCATCGTGGATGTGACGGCACGTCCTGCAGGTCCGTCACAATTTACAGAGAGTCGATATTCAGTATCAAATTTCAGAATTCTAAGTGTCATGGAACGAAACCTCCACGACGGGCCGTCGTGACCACGACGGTCCGTCGTGACTTCTGTCGTCCCAGCCAGTTTTTCCAGAATTAAAATCTGTTGCTCAAAACGACTAAACAGGTCGTTACAATAGATACCAATTTACCCATCGTTCGTCCCCGAACGATCAAAAAAAGAAAAACAATGGCGAAAAGAAGTACCTGAATCTGTAAACAGATGTGGGTATTTTTCTTGCATATCTGCCTCCTTCTCCCAAGTAGCCTCTTCAACAGGTCGATTCTTCCATTGAACTTTGATGGATGCAATCTCTCTCGACCTCAACTTGCGAACCTCTCTATCTAAAATAGCAACTGGTTCCTCTTCATAAGTCAAGTTCTCATCCAACAAAACTGAATCCCAACGGATAATGTAGTTTCCATCTCTGTGGTATCTCTTCAACATGGACACATGAAACACTGGATGCACTCCGGACAGCCCTGGGGGCAAGGCTAATTCATAAGCCACCTCCCCTATTCGCTTAAGCACTTCAAATGGTCCAATATACCTTGGACTTAACTTACCTCTTTTACCAAACCGCATCACCCCTTTCATGGGTGAAACCTTCAACAAGACTTGTTCACCTTCCATGAACTCCTAATCTCTAACCTTTCGGTCTGCATACTCCTTTTGTCTACTTTGCGCCGCTAGAAGCTTTTCTTGAATAGCTTTCACCTTATCTAACGAATCCCTCAAGAGGTCAGTACCCCAAGGTCTAACCTCAAATGCATCGAACCACCCAATGGGAGATCTACACCTCCTCCCATACAATGCTTCAAATGGAGCCATATCAATACTGGAGTGATAGCTATTATTGTATGAAAACTCTGCCAAAGGTAAGAAGCTATCCCAATGGCCACCAAATTCTATCACACAAGCATGAAGCATATCCTCTAACACTTGAATCGTTCGCTCAGACTGACCATCAGTCTGAGGGTGAAACGCAGTACTAAGGTCCAACCTAGTACCTAATTCAGCATGTAATGTCCTCCAAAACTTAGAAGTAAACTGCGTACCTCTATCTGATATGATGGAGAGTGGAACTCCATGCAACCGAACGATCTCTGAGATGTAGATCTTGGCTAACTTCTCTGCATTGTAGGTCACCTTGACCGGAATGAAATGAGCAGACTTAGTTAACCTATCAACAATCACCCAAATGGAGTCATACTTACCCATTGTCTTTGGAAGACCAACCACGAAATCCATCGCGATTCTCTCCCACTTCCATTCAGGAATGGGCATTCTCTGAAGTGTTCCTCCGGGCCTCTAGTGTTCATACTTTACTTGTTGACAATTTGGACATTTGGCAACAAACTCAACAATATCACGCTTCATTCTACTCGACCAGAAGTGTTGCTTTAGGTCGCGATACATCTTGGTTGCACCAGGATGTATAGAATATCCGGAACTATGAGCCTGTGTCAGAATAGTGGTGATCAAATCATCGATGCGGGGTACACATACCCTTCCCTTAATCCTCAAAAAACCTTCCCCATCGATCATTGCTTCCCTAGCCTCTCCTTGCAACACTTTATCTCGAATTCGCCTTAGTTTCTCATCATCAAAATGTTTTCTTTTGATCTGGTCAAGGAAAGAAGATCTTGCCTCCACACAAGCTAACAATCCTCCCTTCTCATTTACTTCTAATCTCATAAGGTCATTAGCCAAAATCTGCACTTCTCTAGCCAATGGGCGTCTAGAAGCTTGCAAATGAGCTAGACTTCCCATGCTTCCCGCCTTTCTACTCAAGGCATCTGCCACAACATTCGCCTTCCCCGGATGATACAAGATAGTGATGTCGTAGTCCTTCAGTAGTTCCATCCATCTCCTTTGTCTCAAGTTCAAATCTTTCTGAGTAAAGACATACTGTAGACTACGATGATCCGTATAGATTTCACACTTAACCCCATATAAATAATGCCTCCATTGCTTCAATGCAAATACTACCGCGGCCAATTCTAAGTCATGAGTTGGATAGTTACGTTCATGCACTTTTAATTGTCTTGAAGCATAAGCAATCACGTTCTTCTCTTGCATTAGCACTGCACCCAAACCCGTATAGGATGCATCACAATAAACAATGAAGTTCTTTCCCTCTACTGGCAAAGTAAGAATTGGTGCGGTAGTCAACAAGGTCTTAAGCTTCTGAAAGCTTTCCTCACACTCATCCGACCATACAAATGGAACATTTTGCTTAGTCAAGTTCGTCAATTGGGAAGCAATAGAAGAGAATCCCTTGACAAATCGGCGGTAGTAGCTGGCTAACCCAACAAAACTCCTTATTTCTGACACGTTTGTAGGTCTTACCCAATTTTTCACCGTCTCAATCTTAGATGGATCCACCATCACTCCATCCTTAGAAACCACGTGCCCCAAGAAGGACACTGAATCTAGCCAAAACTCACACTTGGAGAATTTCGCATAAAGCTTTTTCTTCCTCAACAACTCTAACACCATTCTCAAATGCACCTCATGTTCCTTCTTACTTTTAGAGTATACCAATATATCATTTATAAATACGATCACAAAGAGGTCCAAATATGGCTTAAAAATCCCATTCATCAAGCTCATGAAAGCAGCAGGGGCATTCGTAAGACCGAAAGACATTACCACAAATTCATAATGCCCATACCTAGTTCGAAAAGCAGTCTTTGGCACATCCGTTGCGCGTATTTTTAATTGGTGATAACCGGACCTCAAGTCTATTTTTGAGAAGACACAAGCACCTTGTAACTGATCGAACAAGTCATCAATGCGAGGAATGGGGTACTTGTTCTTAATAGTTACTTTGTTCAACTGTCGGTAATCTATGCACATTCGAAATCTCCCATCCTTCTTCTTCACAAACAAAACCGGAGCACCCCAAGGAGATGCACTGGGTCTAATGAAGCCTTTACTCAACAACTCTTGAAGTTGTGCCTTTAACTCTCTTAATTCGGCGGGAGCCATTCTGTACGGGGGTATAGAAATGGGGCGAGTGCCCGGTTCAAGATCGATACAGAAGTCAATATCCCTATCCGGTGGCATGCCAGAAAGGTCTGCAGGGAACACGTCCAAAAACTCACGGACTACCGAAACTGATTCAATCGAAGGTACTTGAGCAGTGTCATCCTTGAGATGTGCCAAGAAAGCTAAACACCCTTTACTCACCATTTTCTTAGCACGAAGAAAGGAGATGATACGCACCGGATTGGAAGTGTAGTCGCCCTCCCACACTAACGGATCTGTCCCAGGCTTGGCTAACGTCACAGTCTTAGCATTACAATCCAAGATCGCAAAATTCGGAGAGAGCCAAGTCATACCCAGAATTTCCTCAAAGTCAACCATTTCTAAGATAACCAAATCTACATAAGTGTTACTCCCCACAAAAGTCACCAAACAAGACCTATACACTTTTTCAACTATCACAGACTCACCCACCGGAGTAGAAACACGAATAGGCATGTCAAGTAATTCACAATGTAAATTAAGACCATTAGCAAATGATGAAGATACATATGAAAACGTGGAGCCAGGGTCAAATAATACAGATGCCATGCAATCACAAACCAAAAGATTACCTGTGATAACAGCATCAGACGCCTCCGCTTCAGATCTCCCAGGGAAAGCGTAACAATGGGCCCTATCACCAGTCTGTCCGTTGCCCCTACCATGTCGTGTCGTAGTGGCTCCCATTTGCCCATCACCTCTGCCGTTGTGGTGACCACCATTACCTCGACCACCACGCCCTCCAGAATAACGACCTCTACCATTACCACCCCTACCTCTAGCTAGTGGGGTTCTGTAACTCTGGTTTGGACAATACCTCTTAATGTGTCCAATCTCTCCACATCCATAACATTCTCTGGGTTCATGCATCGGCCTCTCAGAGAAGTGTTGACCGTTCTGAGGTGGACCCCCAACTACAGTCTGTAGTGAAGACTGAATTGGTCGAACTGAGTGACCTCTGGAGTTCTGTCCTCTAGAGTAAGAACCATTAAACTCACCTCCCCTTCGAAACCTTTTTGATGTCGATGTCGTGGTGAAGTCATCTGGTTTCACTCCTTCCACCTCTATCACAAAGTCTACCACCTCTTGGAAGGATGTTGCCGTTGCCGCTATCTGTAAGGCTGAAATCCGCAATTCTGACCTCAACCCCTTCACAAAACGGCGAATCCGTTCTTGTGGACTGAAACAAAGTTGGGTTATATACCTTGATAATGCACGAAACTTAGCCTCATATGTGTTACCCGTCATCCTACCTTGCTCGAGACTCAAGAACTCATCCCTTTTTCTATCTCTCAAAGTCCTTGGGATATACTTCTCCATAAACAAGCTAGAGAATGATTCCCAAGTCATAGGTGGTGCCTCTGTTGGTTGACACTCAACATGTGACCGCCACCACATTTTGGCGTTCCCTTGAAACTGATAGCTTACGAACTCAACGCCAAACTGTTCTACTATCCCCATCTTGTGTAGTAGCTCATGACAATCAACCAGAAAATCGTAGGCATCCTCTGATTCTGCGCCCTTAAAGACTGGAGGTTTCAATTTCAAGAACTTACTGAAAAGTTCATGCTGTTCATTTGTCATAATAGGCCCAGTTGTCAGACGTGGAAATGTGCCTATTCCCAATGATGCATCCATGCGGGGAGCCATAGTAGCCGCATGTCGTATCTCTGAAACCGGAGGTGTTGGTGCAGAAACCACTGGAGGTGCCTGACCGTGATCAGATAACCCGCTCAGATAAGCAAGAACCTGATTGATCATCTCTGGGGTAGGTTGGGGTGGCATTTCCTCATTTTGCACTTGTTCATTCTCCCCTTCCTCACCCTCTCTTATCACCTCCTCGGTCGGTGGAGGAGTCACTGCCCTAGCATCAGATGGGCTAGGTGCTCGTCCTCTTCCTCTAGAGGACGTCCTCCCACGACCTCTACCACGGCCTCTTGCCGCTGTTCTTCCTCGAGCCACAGCCCCAGTGGCTGGCTCAGTCGTTTCTTGTCTTTCCGTTGTTGCTGCTGGTGTGGTCGATGCTCTAGTTCTAACCATCTGCGAAATAGAGTGAAGATGGTCAGATACCAATTTTTATCACCTAGATACCAATTGGACTCAAGTAGTAGCACGAAAGAAAGAATGAAAGAATGGAATTTTCCTAAAGTCTTATAGCCTCTCAAAGAAAAGTAAAGGCGTCCCCCTACCGTTCCTTAAGACTCTACTAGACCTGTTCTTGTGTGATGAGACCAATGAACCTAATGCTCTGATACCAAGTTTGTCACGACCCAAAACGGGGACGCGACTGGCACCCACATTCACCCTCCTATGTGAGCGAACCAACCCATCTAAACCTTAACATTTTAATACAATATCATCAAAAGTAATGCGGAAGACTTAAACTCATTAATAAAAACAATTCAAAACTATTATTATTATCCCCAAAATCTGGAAGTCATCATCACAAGAACATCTATCTCAAGTTGCTAAACTAAAACTGACTAAGAATCTAAAACAAATACTAGCTAGTCCATGCCGGAAGTTCAAGGCATCCAGACTTGAAGAAGAAGACCCAGTCCAAGCTAGACGCATTAGCTCACCCTGAATTTCCGAAGCTAGTGAAGACTGGCTAGATCTACTGTTGAGTTGAAGTTGACGGAACGTTTGCTGCATTACACAAATAACAAGAAGAAAACATAAAGTAGGGGGTCAGTACAACCACAAGTACTGAGTAGATATCATCGGCTAACTCAAAATAGGGAACAGTATATATCAATAATAATGTAAATCAACTACAATACTCAACATGTAGCAATAACAATATTAATTCATCAATAATTACAACCGAGTTCACACATGAGGACTCAAGCCCCAATACCATACTCATTTGGGAATTAAGTTCATTAGATTGAGTATATTCATTATCTTTCAAGATTCATTATCTTTCTTCCTCTTGTGTCGGTACGTGACACTCCGCTCCTCATATTCATTCTATCCTGGTGCCGGAACGTGGCACTCCTATCCTCATATACTATCCTGGTACCGGAACGTGGCACCCGATCCATATACTATCCTGGTGTCGGAACGTGACACTCCGATCCTCATATTCTATCCTGGTGTCGGAACATGACACTCCGATCCTCATATACTATCCTGGTACCGGAACGTGGCACCCGATCCATATACTATCCTGGTGTCGGAACGTGACACTCCGATCCTCATATTCATTCTATCCTGGTACCGGAACGTGGCACCCGATCCCCTAATTCATCAAGCCTTCTTTTACACTAAGGCATCATCATTCTCATTATATAATTTATCAAGCTTTCTTTCATACTAAGGCATCATCAATCTTATTATATAATATATCAAGCGAATTAGGGTTCTTTCAAGATTTGGGATTCAATAGCTTCATCATGCTTTGTTTTATCAAAAACACAATTTCATAATCATAATCATGCAAGCATACAACTTAAGCACATAGCAGGGTTTACAATACTATCAACACATAACATTCACTATTAAGAGTTCACTACGAATATCGTAACTAAACCATAACCTACCTCCACCGAAGAATTGGAATCAACAAGAAATCTCCCAAGCTTTGTTATTCCTCTTCCCTCTTCGATCGATCAATACTCTCTCAATTCGTGTCTCTCTTTTCTCTCTTGTTCTTTCTCTTTTGTTTTATTCAAACCCTCTTTCCTTTACCCTAATTAAAATATAATTAAGTGTAAAAGAGGACAATAAAACCCCACTAATTAACCCAAAGTTACCCCTTTTATCCCTCAAGGATTAGACTTATTAATATTAACCCTCATTCTTTATAATTAAGGAAAGAACAGTCCAAAACGACCCTTAAAACGTGTGGAGAAATCCTAAACTGCCTGGGATTTGCGCAACCTGTGACGGGGCGTCGTGCCTGCGACGGTCCGTCACGCAGGTCGTCGCAGCCTCCCAGCATCCAGGTGAGCTGTGACGGCCCGTCACACCAGTGACGGTCCGTCCTGCACCTCCGTCCTGACGGTTAGAAACTCGTTTCTTATACCAGATTCTCAAAAGTTGAAGTGTTTTGCAACGGAAACTCACGACGGTTCGTCGTGGATGTGACGGCACGTCCTGCAGGTCCGTCACAATTTACAAAGAGTCGATTTTCAGTATCCAATTTCAGAATTCTAAGTGTCATGGAACGAAACCTCCACGACGGGCCGTCGTGACTACGACGGTCCGTCGTGACTTCCGTCGTCCCAGCCAGTTTTTCCAGAATTAAAATCTGTTGCTCAAAACGACTAAACAGGTCGTTACAGTTATTGAAATGTTTTTAAACTTATTTGAGAAATAGCATTTTGACAAGTGATTGTTGAACTTTGAAATTAATTATCTAATAAGCTTTCAATGTTCTATTTGATTTTGATTACTTTTGCTGATTACAAGAAGAATATAAATGGGAGTACACTTTGATTAATCCCATAGCTAATGGTGGGGTCGTTTGTCCAGGTGCACTTTGTAGTTACTCATTTCTGACAAAGCCCTTGCTAGAGGGAAAGTAAAACTAGTATACAATTACTGATATCCCTTGACTAGGGATCTACTCATAAGAAAATTTTAAGTCCTTCATGAGTATTTCACTATTATTGGTTAAGAGAAGGCCACTTTGATTACATGATTCATCCTTGGAAACATACAAAATATAAGCTTTGATATAAAATTGTTTTTGTTAGTTTACAACTATAAGATTTTATATGTAAAAAAAATTATTTTACTAAGCTTGCTATTATGCATTTACACTGATAATGTTTATATGAAGCATATAAGATTGAATATTGTTATTGTTTCTGAAAGAGCATTATTTCATCATTATGACTATTACACTAGTATTGTTTCTTATTTGTCCCTCATTAAAATGTTTGTGGTTAAGTATTATTACTCACTTCTCTAGCGTCTCACTCCTCACTAATTGTTTTTACAGAAAATTATGGTGGTATTCAGGAGGATTTCATTAACTGGAGAGTAATTTTGTTGCATCTGGTGAGCCATGCATTGCTGTGCTGGGAAAGAAAACATTTGATTTAGTATGTTTATTAAGTTCTTTTGAACTCTTAGAGTCGTTCCATTTGTTAATTCTTATTTAGAGTCATGATTATTCATTCTAATTATAGTCAAGTGAGTAGTTTGAACCTATTTTTCATATTTGGAGATGATTTGGTTTTATTGCATGAAATTTAGATCATTGATGGATATTATGTTGTGGTTTATAGCTGCTACTAGTTGTAGTACAAATTTCTTAGACAGGAAGATTCGTGATAGGCCTAAAAAAAAGGAAACTCTGCTCCTTTTTCGGTTAAATTCTTGTAAAGCTTGCTTTGGGATTTTTCCTTTTTTGCAGTCATGACCCTTTTTTGGGTTTTGACAAATTTTTTATCAGATAACTAGGTAATTCTTATGACAAGTAGCACACGTTAGTAGTAGAATCATAATTATGGTTAGATTGCTGACAATTTCTAGAATCGTGATTCTGCGAGGATGTGGTAGGATGTGTCTGGTCAATCTTTGTCATTCCTACATATATTTTTGACGTTTAGAGCCAACTATATTATTCTAAAATTATTCCTTTCTGATAACCCCATTGCTTGAACTCGATTATCTTATGAAAGATCTAAAATATGTGTTCTTGAGGCACCTAATATCACTTCTGCCAGAAAGCCAACTTTCTCAACTTGGGGTAGGGATAGAGCTCGCATATCTGTTCGAGGAGAGGTTCGTAATGCCACCACAGGGAATCCAATAACCACTACTAAGACTTCAAGAGAAGTCACTCCAGAAAGGAGCTCTAGTCCACCTCCAACATCACAAGAGAATGCTACTATTGGGGTACCGGCCTCCATGTAGAAAGCCATAGAGAGTTTGGTCAATAAAATGGATAGGCATCAGAGGGATGGTCAACATAATCTTGCTGCTACTCAAAAACATGCAACACTTCACACACTTGCACAGACTTATACTTTTGGGAAATAAGAGGTATCATTACAAGAGTTCTTGAAATTGAAATCACAAAAATTCACAAGTTCTAATAGTTCAGAGGATCCTCAAAGCTTCTTGTTTGGGACGTTAAAGGCCCTTCGAGATCTAGTATGTTCTAATAAGTGAGGAATAACACTTGGCATGAGATTATATTGCTAGGTCGACCTACTGGGGTGGTACCACTGAAATGGGATGAATTCACTAAGTTTTTCATGGAGATTTCCTTCCTAACAGTTAGAGCAAAAGTATGCAACACGATTTGAGAGGTTGGTACGTACTCTAGATATGATGTGGAAACTTATAACGCCATATTATGTAAGCTTGCGAGATATGCTCTTTCTTTGGTACCTATAGAAGTAGAATTCAAAGCTTCGTGCAAGGTTTGGTTACTTGTCTATTCAATGTCCTAGTCCCAAATATGAGTAGCATGAATTATTCTAAAGCAGTTTATCTAGCTAGGATGATTGAAGACAAGGGTCGAGAGGATCATGTAATCTATGATGTACATAAGAAAGCCAGGATAGGGGATCTTACAGCGGCCACTTGAGTGAATATAACAAAATAGGGAATCAGGGAAGACAACAATAGGGCTCTCAGACAGGAATATATAAAATTTCACAAGGCATTTAAGAACAATCATGTTCATAAGTATATTATAATTTTGGGCAAATGTATGCCACTACCCTATCTTTTCAGACTTTTGTTAAATCACATGCAGGATAGTGTCACGTTTTGATAAGAGGTTGATTTCAATGTGTTCAGTTTGGGAATAACATTTAGGATTGCCCTCAACCTCCGAGAGATGCTATTTAGAATTCTACTCAGCTAGATGCACCTACTTAGACCACTCATAACGGTTCAGGTAATACGAGTATACGAAACTGAGGTGGCGGTGCTGGAGATTGTTTCACTAGAAATCAAAGACAAGGGAATGATGATAGAGGTCAATAAAGTGTTTTTTCACTTAATTGAAATGAAGATCAGGCCTTAAATGGGGTGGTTACATGTCTTTTTTCAGGTTGTTTATTTTTTGCACATGCTTTGATTGATCCAAGATCTACCTCTCTTATGTGTCCTCATACTTTTCTTTGAGATTTGGTAGACATCCAATGATATTGAATCACATTTTTCTTGTTTATACTCTTTTAGGGGATTCTTTGTTTGTTTAATAAGACTATCGTGATTGTCAGATAAGAGTGGAGGGATGGTATACCCTAACTTACATAATTGTACTAGATATGATTGACTTTGATATGTTAATGGGCATGGATTGGCTATCTCCTTGCTATGTTTTTCATCTAAATTTTATTACCTAAAGATATTTGGCCTTTTTTTTCAAAACATCTATGTACCAAATTTTCCTTATCCTATACTTTTGAGCAGACAATCAATTTGATACATTTCTGCATATCGCTATTCCATAAGAATTTTTCATCAAAATTTCACGATTTTTAAGTACAGTCAATAAAAATAGGTGTGTGTATACCTTCTCAACTTCTTCACGTTCACATTCGGGTCTAGTACTTGACCAATTTTTACTTCCAAATTCATAGCTTCTTCTAGAGTTGTACTCCTATTAACTTCTACTCAAAAGTTTTTCTGAATTATTTGTGCATGACATTGAATTTTAACAGAATCTTCGAAGAAAAAAAATAATGATTTGAAAAACATTCTAATAAAAACTTTTCATCTAAATTGTATTACCTCAACATCATTGGCCTCTTTTTTTAACTCATCTATGTGATCAGTCTTCCTCATCCGAGACCTTTGGGAAATAAATCTATTAGATATCGTTCTACAAGTAGTAATTTCATTAAAAAATTTAAGCACAAAATTTATACCTTATGTAATACCCTATATTAAAATTAGGGCATAGATGTCGTTTAGCTCTTATTAAAAAAATGAGATCAGAATTTTAAATAAATGGGAGGGGGGCTGAAAACTGTAACATAAGCAGTAGTTTAGCGATAAAAACAAATTAGAGGACTCTTCTTGCTCTATAGTAAAAGAACGCAGAAAAAGAAAAAATTAAAATTGAAAGTCTTAGTTCTTAAACTAAAGAGAGAGGTGAAAGAAGAAGAAGAATAAAAAGAAAGAGAAGAAGGTAAGTTTCTTAACTTAGTTTAAAGGTTGAATTTGTATGTTCCATTACTATAAGATTGAGAATTGGGAAGTTGAGAAACACGAGTTTAGCAGAAATAGAGGAAATTTATTTCATTCCTATGAACCAATTGAATATAGTAAATAAATTGAACTGGAAACTTCGGTATTGTGCTTATATACAATAAATGTATTTGGTCAATAATGTTAGGTTGATCGTTTTACATTGAGAATTAACCAAGAATAGACTATTTTATGTGATTAAACCACTAATATGCGATTAGGGCAGATTACGAATCAATCATGAAACCTTTAGGGTTGAGTTATTGTTAATATAGTTTGAATTACTTAAATGAAGGAGTTAACACAACATTGTTATGAATGTTATTATAGTTTGACTAAAGGAATTCATATGGAGCATTCAAGTGAAGAGCTTGGCATTTGGACACAATTGTTCTGAGTAGTAATCTTATCCCAATTTGCATTTCACAAATTTTATGATTTTTACATGGTTAGTAAAGTAAATATATTACTGAATGTTGTTGAACTTGCATGTGGTACAGGTCATTTATTTGATATGATAAAGAAATAATTAGTTGAGAGGATCTCATTCTTACAAGATATGATTACTGTTATTGAAATGGTTTTAAACTTATTTGAGAAATAGCATTTTGACAAGTGATTGTTGAACTTTGAAATTAATTATCTAATAAGCTTTCAATGTTCTATTTGATTTTGAATGCTTTTACTGATTACAAGAAGAATATAAATGGGAGTAGACTTTGATTAATCCCATATCTAATGGTGGGGTCGTTAGTCCAGGTGCACTTTGTAGTTACTCATTTCTCATAAAGCCCTTGCTAGAGGAAAAGTAAAACTAGTATACAATTACTGATATCCCTTGACTAGGGATCTACTTATAAGAAAATTTTAACTCCTTCATGAGTATTTCACTATTATTGGTTAAAAGAAGGCCACTTTGATTACGTGATTCATCCTTGGAAACCTACAAAATATAAGCTTTTATATGAAATTGTTTTTCTTAGTTTACAACTATAAGATTTGATATGTAAAAAAAGTTATTTTACTAAGCTTGCTATTATGCATTTATACTGATTATGATTATATGAAGCATATAGGATTGAATATTGTTATTGTTTTTGAAAGAGCATTATTTCATCATTATGACTATTACACTAGTATTGTTTCTTATTTGTCCCTCATTAAAATGTTTGTGGTTAAGTATTATTACTCACTTATCTAGCGTCTCACTCCTCACTAATTGTTTTTACAGAAAATTATGGTGGTATTCAGGAGGATTTCGTTAACTAGAGAGTAATTTGGTTGCATCTGGTGAGACCTGCATTATTGTGCTGGGAAAGAAAACATTTGATTTAGTATGTTTATTAAGTTCTTTTAAACTCTTAGAGTCGTTCCATTTGTTAATTCTTATTTAGAGTCATGATTATTCATTCTAATTATAGTCAAGTGAGTAGTTTGAACCTATTTTTCATATTTGGAGATGATTTGGTTTTATTGCATGAAATTTAGATCATTGATGGATATTATGTTGTGGTTTATAGATGCTACTAGTTGTAGTACGAATTTCTTAGAAAGGAAGATTCGTGATAGGCCAAAAAAAAAGGAAACTCTGCCCCTTTTTTTCGGTTAAATTCTTGTAAGGCTTGCTTTCGGATTTTTTCTTTTTTGCAGTCATGACCCTTCTTTGGGTTTTGACAAATTTTTTATCAGATAACTAGGTAATTCTTATGATAAGTAGCATGCGTTAGTAGTAGAATCTTAATTATGGTTAGGTTGCTGACAATTTCTAGAATCGTGATTCTGCGAGGATGTGGTAGGATGTGTCTGGTCAATCTTTGTCATTCCTACATATGTGTGTGACGTTTAGAGCCAACTATTTTAATCTAAAATTATTCCTTTCTGATAACCCCATGGTTTAACTCGATTATCTTATGAAAGATCTAAAATATGTGTTCTTGAGGCACCTAATGTCACTTCAGCCAGAAAGCCAACTTCCTCAACTTGGGGTAGGGATAGAGCTCGCATAACTGTTTGAGGAGAGGTTCGTAATGCCACCACAGGGAATCCAATAACCACTAATAATACTTCAAGAGAAGTCACTCCAGAAAGGAGCTCTAGTCCACCTCCAACATCACAAGAGAATGCTACTATTGGGGTACCGGCCTCCATGTAGAAAGCCATAGAGAGTTTGGTCAATAAAATGGATAGGCATCAGAGGGATGGTCAACATAATCTTGATGCTACTCAAACACATGCACCACTTCACACACTTGCACAGACTTATACTTTTGGGAAATAAGAGGTATCATTACAAGAGTTCTTGAAATTGAAATCACAAAAATTCACAAGTTCTAATAATTCAACGGATCCTCAAAGCTTCTTGTATGGGACGTTAAAGGCCCTTCGAGATCTAGTATGTTCTAATAAGAGAGGAATAACACTTGGTATGAGATTATATTGCTAGGTTGACCTACTGGGGTGGCACCTCTGAAATGGGATGAATTCACTAAGTTGTTCAAGGAGATTTCCTTCCTAACAGTTAGAGCAAAAGTGTGCAACACGATTTGAGAGGTTGGTACGTACTCTAGATATGGATGTGGAAACTTATAACGCCAAATTATGTAAGCTCGCGAGATATGCTCTTTCGTTGGTACCTACAAAAACAGATAGAATTCAAAGGTTCATGCAAGGTTTGGTTACTTGTCTATTCAATGTCCTAGTCCCAAATATGAGTAGCATGAATTATTCTAAAGCAGTTTATCTAGCTAGGAAGATTGAAGACAAGGTTCGAGAGGATTATGTAATCTATGATGTACATAAGAAAGCCAAGATAGAGGATCTTACAGCGGCCACTTGAGTGAATATAACAAAATAGGGAATCAGGGAAGACAACAATAGGGCTCTCAGACAGGGTTATATAAAATTTCACAAGGCATTCAAGAACAATCATGTTCATAAGTATATTATAATTTTGGGCAAATGTATCCCACTACCCTATCTTTTCAGACTTTTTTTAAATCACATGCAGGATAGTGTCACGTTTTGATAAGAGGTTGATTTCAATGTGTTCAGTTTGGGAATCGCATTCAGGATTGCTCTCAACCTCCGAGAGATGCTATTTAGAATCTTTCTCAGCTAGATGCACCTACTTAGACCACTCATAACGGTTCAGGTAATACGAGTATACAAAATTGAGGTGGCGGTGCTGGAGATTGTTTCACTAGAAATCAAAGACAAGGGAATGATGATAGAGGTCAATCAAGTGTTTTTTCACTTACTTAAAAGGAAGATCAGGCCTTAAATGGGGTGGTTACATGTATTTTTTTAGGTTGTTTTTTATGCACATGCTTTGATTGATCTAAGATCTACCTCTCCTATGTGTCCTCATACTTTTCTTTGAGATTTGGTAGACATCCAATGATATTGAATCAAATTTTTCTTGTTTCTAATCTTTTTGGGGATTTTTTGTTTGTTTAATAAGACTATCGTGGTTGTCAAATAAGAGTGGAGGGATGGTATACCCTAACTAACCTAATTGTACTAGATATGATTGACTTTGACATGTTAATGGGCATGAATTGGCTATCTCCTTGCTATGCTACTATTAATTGTCATGCAAAGATAGTCAAAAATTCAAAATATCTGATGAGCCTACATAAGTATTAAAAGAGGGTCAAATCCCCGAGGTTGGAAAAATCAAAACCCTTATAAAGGATCGAAGGTTACAACAGAGAGGTTGTAGAGTATCTTAGCTATGGTAAGGATACAATAGAAGGAACACTTAGCTTGGAGAAAATACAAGTGGTGAATGAATTTTCTGATGAATTTCCTGAGGATTCGCCATGATTACCTCCTGTATGGGATATAGACTGCGGTATTGATTTGTATCCTTGTACATTGTCAATATCCACACTCCCATACATATGGAAGCAGCAAAAATGAATGAGATAAAACAAAAGTTGCAAGACTTACTCGGTAAGAGTTTTATCCATCTAAGTATATCTCTATGGGGTGCGTCAATATTTTCTGCATAGAAGAAAGATGGATGTCTAAGTATAATCATTGAATACAAGAAGTTCAACAATGTAAAAAATACACAATAAGTATCTCTTAGGTCATATAGAGGACATATTTGATCAATTATAGGGAGCTGTCCAATTTCAAAGATTGATCTTTGATCTGGTTATCATCAACATAGAATTAGGGAGGAAGATATTTCCAAAACAACATTAAGGACTTGATACGGGTGCTATGACTTCCTGGTGATGCCTTTTGGATTAACTCATGCTCCGGTAACATTTATGGATTTGATAATAGAGTGTGCACACCATTTCTAGTCATGTTTGTGATAGTGTTTATTGATGATATCTTGACATACTTTTGTAGCCAGGAAGAACCTAATAATAATTTCAACATAGTTTTACGAACTTTATGTTAAGATAGGGTTTATGCTAAGTTCTCAAAGTATGAATTTTGGCTAGACTCATTATTATTTTGGGGGCATGTGGTGTCCAACGATGGGATCAAGGTGGATTCAACCAAGACTAGAGTTGTGCAGAATGGCCAATTCCTACTTCACCTATTGAAATTTGAAGATTTTTAAGTTTGCCAAATTACTTAAGGTGTTTTGTAAATAATTCCTCAAAAATCTCTTCTTCTTTGACGAATTTGACACTGAAAGATGCAAAATTTCAGTGGACAGAAGAATGTGACCAAAGATTTTAGATGCTTAAAATATGTTTGACAACAAAACCCATATTTTCATTATCATCATGTTCTAGAGGTTTTACGATATTTTGTGATGCTTCCAGAGTTGGTTTAGGATGTGTTCTTAGATAAAACGGTCGTGTTATTGTCTGTGCTTCAAGGCAGCAGATGAGGCACAAGTAAAACTATCCTACTTATTATTTGAATAATGCGTGTAGTGATATTTGCTCTTAAAATTTGAACGCACTATCAATATGGTGAAACTTGTGATATATACAGTGATAATAAGATCTTAAAGTATATTTTTCACTAAAGAGATCTGAATCTTCGACACCGACGATCGATGGAGATACTAAAGGATTATGACGTTGTTATTCTGTATCATATTGCAAAATCTAATGTTGTGGTTGATGCATTTAGAAGAAAATTTATGTCCAATTTATCACATATAGTACTTGAGAAGAGACAGTTGGCAAAATATGTGCAAAAACATGAGGTTACAATTGTCTTATTTAGTGTTGGAAATTCAGATATATTTGTAGCTTGTGTACAAGCAAAATCTTCATTAGTCGAGCGATTAAGACTACTCAATATGAGGTTGAAGAATTTTGAGGATGGTTGACTCTGCTTGTATGCTTTGATTAGATAATTTGTTGTGTGTACCAAACATATATAGGTTAAGACAAGTTATTCTTGAAGAACCTCACAACTCTAGATATACTATCCACCATGGTTCCACTAAGATGTATCATGACCGAAGCAATTGTCTTGGTGGGAAGGTATGAAAAATGATATTGCTAATTTTGTTTCAAGTTGTTTGACTTTTCAACAGGTTAAAGTAGAGCATCAACAACCTAAACGGTTACTACAAGAGATCGAAATTCCAGAATGGAAATGGGAAAGAATCACTATAGATTTGTGGTTGGTCTAGCCTGAACTTTTAGAAGTTATGACTCTGTATGGGTAGTTGTAGACCGACTTACAAAATCAGCACACTTCCTACCAGTAAAGACTAAATATGGTGGAGTGAAATATTCCAAGATAATTATTTATAGAATTTTTCGACTTCATGGAGTGCAAATATCTGTCATATCTAATAGGAGGTCACAAATAAGGTCACGCTTTTGGAGATCCTTTCAAGAATCCTTGGGTACTCGAGTAGACCTTAGTAGTACATTTCATCCACATATAGATAAGAAGTCTGAGTGTACTATTGAAATTGTAGAGGATATGTTGAGATATTAAATTCTAGATTTTGGAGGTAGTGGAATGCTTACTTGACATTAGCTGAATTTGCCTAAAACAATAGCTTCCAGGCTAACAATCAGATGGAGATGGTAGGCGAATTCGTTCTCCTATTGGTTGGTATGATGTTCGAGATGCTAATATGTTGGGACCGCACTTAGTACAAGAAGCCATGGATAAGGTCGGTTGATTAGGAAGAGATTGCCCACAACTCAAAGTAGAAATCAGTCTTATGCGTATAAGATAAGAAGAGATATATTGCTCACGGTTCGGGACAAAGTTTTCTACGATTTTTTCCTATTATAGGTATGATGTTGTTCGGCAAAAGAGGTATATTTAGTCTGCAATATACAAGACAATATGAGATACTTCACCGGGTAGGAGGAGTGGCATATCGTTTAGCACTACCTCCTGAGGTGTGTTTCGTCCATCCAGTGTCATGCCTCTCTGTTGAGGAAGTTTCTCTCAGACTCCACTTATGTTCTTGAAGCACCAAAAAATTAAATGAGAGACAAGAAAGAAGGTTAAGGTCAAATGAAATTGTGTCCGTGAAGGTCTTATGGAGGAACCATACCACAGAAGAAGCTACATGGGAGTTCAAAAATGAGATGCGAGACAAGTACCCTCTCTTATTTCAATTTACAGGTATCCATTAACTTTAAATTCTGGGACCATATTTTTTAATGTCGGGAGAATCTAATACCCTATATGAAAATAAAGGCATATACGTCATTTAGCAGTCCATAACAAAAAAATAAAAAGGAAATCACAATTTTTTTTCAAATGGTGGGGGGGTGGGGGCTTAAAGCCCTATCAGTAGCAGCAGTTGAGCGATAAAAAAAAACTAGAGGACTCTTCTTGCTTTAAATTAAATGAACAAAGCAGTCAAATAAATTAACATTGAAAGCCTTAGTTCTCAAACTAAAGAGAGTTGTGGAAGAAGGAGAAGAAGGTTTGTTTCATTACTTTGTTTAAAAGTTGAAGTTTATCTTCCATAACAATAATATTGAGAATTCTTATATTGAGAAACACATGTTTAGAAGAAATAGAGGAAATTTATTTCATTCTTATGAATCAAGTGAATATAGTCAATAATTTGAACTTGAAACTTTGGTATTTGTTTTATATGCAATAAAAGTAATTGAGAAGTAAGGTTAGGTTTATCTTTTTACGATGATAATTGCCCAAAATAGACCATTTTATGTGATTAAAGCACTAATTAAGCGATTTGGGCAGATTTTGAATCATTCATGAAACCTCTAATGTTGGGTTTTTGTTAGTGTAGTATGAATTACCTAAATGAACGAATTAACACGAAATTATTATGAATTTGTTTATAAAGGAATTCATACGGACCATTCGTGTG
Organism: Solanum peruvianum; assembly: GCA_027705065.1. Classification (NCBI taxonomy): domain Eukaryota; kingdom Viridiplantae; phylum Streptophyta; class Magnoliopsida; order Solanales; family Solanaceae; genus Solanum; species Solanum peruvianum. Next base: position 11,055,640 of record JAKWJD010001757.1, on the reverse strand, counting down.
AAGATCTTGGCGTTTCAACACAAGTAGTGTGAGTAGTAATCTTACCACTATTTGTATTTCATACATTTCATAATTTTAAATGGTTATAAAATAAATGTGTTACCGACTTTTTTGAACTTCCATACTGGACAAGTCTTTTACTGGATATGATATTGAAAAGATTATTTGGAATGATCTCATTCTTACAAGATATAATTATTGTTATTTAAAAGGTTTTACACTTACTTAATAAATAGTATTTTTACAGGTGATTGTTGAACTTTGAAATGATATGATCTGATAAAATTTAAATGCTCTGATTGATTTTGAAATACTTTTAGTGATTAAAAGAAGAATATAAATGGAAGTAGACCTTGATGAATCCCGTAGCTAATGGCGGGTTTGTTAGACTTGGTGCACCTTGTAGTTACTAATATCTAATAAAGCCCTTGCTAGTGTGAAGGTAGAATTATATAATGTTACCGATTATTGGTTAATTCTTAAAGAGAAGGTCACTCTCAATACATAATTCATCCTTGGAATAACTCCCAGGCATAAGATTTGATATGAAAGTATTTTTCTAACTCTACAACTATAAGATTTAATATAAAAATGTTCTTTTACTAAGCTTACTATTATGCATTTACACTGATTATGCTTATATGAGGCATATATTATGAATATTGTTATTGTTTCATAGAGACCATTATTTATGACTATTAAACTAGCATGTTTTCTGAGTTCTCCCTCATTAAAATTGTTGTGGTTAAGTATTATTACTCACAGAGCTAGGATCTCACTCCTCGCTAATTATTTTTGCAGAGAATTCAGGTTGTATTGAGAAGGATTTCATTAACAAGAGAGTGACATTTGGTTACATCATGTGAGCCCCACATTGCTTTGCGTGGAAAGAGAACATTTAATTTGCTATGTTAATTTAGTTATTTTTAACTCTTGGAGTCACTCCATTTATCTATTCTTATAAAGAGTCATGATTATTCATTCACAGTATGGTCAAGTGACTAGTTTGCATATCTTTTTCATATTTGGAGATGATTTTTTTTTATTGTGTGACAATTAAAGCATGGATGGATATTTTTTTTTAGTTTATAGCTGCTATTAGTTGTGGTGCGAATTTATGCGACAGGAAGATTGAAGATAGACCTAAAAAGAAAGGAAACTCTGCCCGATTTCTATAGAATTCTTATTAGGCTTGCTTCGGGATTTTTCCCCTTCCACGGTAATGATCCTTCTTTGGATCGTGACACCTTCTGAACTTCTTCATGTTCACATTGGGGTCTATGTGACCGGTTTTTAGTTCCAAATTCATAGCTTCTTCATGAATTGGAATCTTATTAACTCATTCATATTCAGTTGGACTTTTCCAAATACAAACTCAAATAAGGATCACCAGATTTGTTTTGTTTCTCATTGTTTTTTGTTGAATCACTTGAGGAGCATTGATTAAAAATTCCCCAAAAGAAACATTAGAAACAAAATTGATAAAGAAAATGAATTAAGAAGTGAAAGATCTAAAATTGAAGAATGATTCTTTAGATTTTTTTGTGATATTGCAAAGGCATAACTAGAGATCTTGAAATGATTCTTTTCAATTGAAAAGTATGACATCTTGTAAACTATATTTATATAATTAGAATCTTTTGTAGAAAAGTAAGTTAACTGATTATTTGCTTTATATATATATATATATATATATATATATATATATATATATATATATATATATATATATATATGGAAATATACATAAATTCCAATTGTTTATGAGGTTTTTAATTAGTACATTCTAATTTATAATAGTATAAATATGACTAGATTTTGTTGTGTACGGATACATATATATCGGAATATATGAAGTCAAAATTATGTTTAATTTATTCTAGATATACCATATCCAAGTGAATTCATATGTATCTGCACATATAACAAATCTAGCACACTAATCCACGGCATCTAGCCAAATTCATACGAATCGCATCCCATACATGTATAAAGTGTGTATCTAGTGTGATTAACATGTAATGTGATACATTACTATCTCGTTCACAATCTCGCTCGCCTTCCTACTCTTACCTCTTGACTCTTTCCCTATTTTAGAGTGTCTCGCCTCAAATAAATGTGTATTTAGGTGTATATTCCACAATATATGGTAGGAAATTGCTAGATAGTGATAAAATACATAATTATTTGAAAGTATAAGTAGAATTAGTATATCCGATAGGGATTCATGTCAAATGTTGTAGGTTAAACCTAAATATGTAACAAGCCTCACCCATCGTGAGTGGCACCCACTATATCCCTTAGCGGAGATTCAGTCATCTACTAACACACACTCAACTATAGAATTAGAATTTATGGTTTTAATAAATAAATAGAGTTCTAATAGATAAATCAACTTGAATTACATATTTTAACTCTAGAACCTAAGAGTTGTGTACGAAAACATCTACTTATCGAGAGTATGGAGATGTAACCTCAAAAATAGAGGAGAGTCGAGTCTAAAAGTAAGGTAGATCTATGGAATCCGGATAAAGTATCTTACCATTGGAAAAATAATGTGAGATTTGTCGTTCACCTCACACATTAACCGCCTAAATATTCCATGTAATATACAAAGAAAAAACAAATGTTGTATCAATATAAAAAAAAAACCCATAGCATACTTCTAGTATCGTGTCTAGCTCTAAATATACGAATCTAAAAAATTAACCAAAGCATAGTAGAAAAAATATAACACACAAAAATCAAGTCAGTAATGCAACATGTACGACTCTTAATCACTAATTACGACTTAACAATTCAATGAAGCATATCCTACATGATTACAAACAACCTCGGTTCAGTCAAGGAAACAATACACAAGAGAAAAATCAAATGTGTACTGTAATGACCCTCATGTTCATTATGGGTGAGTTATTATAGAAAGAAAACAAAGGAGAAAACTTTTTGTTTGAATAGTTAAAAATTTTTGGTTACGCTAGGCTTGGACAAAATATTAGTGACATGAGGTAGAGAGAAATTCGAAAAATGGATTGGCTGATATGTCTAAGATAGTTCTAATTTTCTTGTCCAGAAATAAAGGAGTCCATAGATCTCTTCAGAAGTTCATTCAAGTATGTAGAATTGTGAGATCAAACATGGGTAGAAGGGTGTTATACCCTAGAAAATGAGCTAGGTTGAACTAGAGCCTAACACTTGTGTCATGATACTTCAAAGTCCTAAAATGGTTAATAATAGTGTTTGTAGGTCGTATATAAAGTTTGGAAGTACTTAGAGGTCAAACGTTCAAGACGTCTGGAAACTAGTCGAAGTAAAACTAGTGTTTTGTAGTGGAGTTTTTGGGGATGGTTTGAAGGTGAAATTGAGTATAGATGGGTCATACACATAGAATGACATGTAAAGATACGAAAAATCGGATAACGACACCCCGGGGACCAGCCTAAGGGTCCAAGAGGAGGACCCTGACATTGGCAATCGAAGCAGCCAAGATTTGGAAGCTACTGTGTGACGCGCAACCAACACGAAATGGGAAAAAATCTTTCCTTGTGATGCGGGGCTTTAATGAACCATTCTTTCATGAAATTTTCTACGAACAAGATTTGGAAATGCGTCCGCGACGCGCAGTAATCTCCTAGATTTAGTTGCGTCGTTTTTAAGTCAAATTAGAGTTGGTTGAAATGTCTAATAAGTGCAGGAGTCTTTTGGGTAATTTGGGGATGACTTATTGATGGTTATTAAATCTTTTTAAGCCCTTATACTCACCAATAAAAGAAAACCCCTCAACTTAAAATAAAAGCTCTCCACTCTTCTATCCAAAAACCTCCATTGATGAAGGTTTGAAGCTCCATGGAAGAAGACTGTCTTTCTCATGTTTTTTCCATCATCTTTTGGGCTTTTAATAACAACTAAGGTATCATTCTTATCCTTGAAGTCTCTTTCTTCAAGGAGTTCAATGATTTTGAAAGATGATCAAAAATTTGAATTGTCCAATTTTGTATTCTATCCATTTGTTCTTGCATTAGAGGTTTTGAAATATCGTATTATGATTGAATTGATGTTAATTTGATGATTTTAACCTTAAAACTCTATGAACCCATGCAACCCATGAACTCCTAGTTTTAAATACTTTATGGGTAAATTGATTATGTCTTAATGTTACTTAATTATTATGTAAATTGATTAGGGATATTGAATAATGATTGAATTTTTAGTGTGCTGCCCTAAATTAATAAATCTATATTGAAATATTTTTTATTCATTGTCTATTCTTATTATTGAATTGAATTGGTGACCATGACCATGGGTAAGGGCCTTTGAATGTTATGTTGGATCAATTGGCTATGGATTGAAGTTGTGAGGTTGAATTCATGTTATGTTGGCCTAACTTTTTCTATATTGTGTAGTATATTTCTTAGATGATGATGATTCTTTGTATGGTACATTTATGATGGCGGTGATTATGTGTTATACCTGTGATTAATGTGGACTTGTCGGGATTACTTTATGAATTGTGAATGATGTGACCTCGTCAGAATTACTTCAAGTATTATGGCTCTATCATTTTGTAAATTCAATATGTGGATATTATGAATGTCAAGGTGACTTATGTGTTTATGTTGAGTGACAACATGAGTTGTTCAAGTTGATGATGTGAGTCTCTAAGTACACTACAGTTTAGTCATTACATGGATTACTTGATGTTGAAGTATGATGTTTCTTGATAGATGATATAATACTTGTGATACTTAGATTTCTCATACCATAGTAGTGATTTGGATGACCTATAGATTACATTGGTTATACCCATGTGCTTCTAGAATGATATGTTATATGTGATATGGTGAAGTATGTGAGTGTCTTGCTTTGGTAGACTTGTGTCCCTTACTTGATATTTATACAATGTGAATATGAGTCTTAACTTAGTATGCTAAATCTCTTAGTCTTGTATGTGTGATTGACATGTGAACTTCAACATTGCTAAGAAGGTCCTTAATGTGAAACCTTCAACCTAGTTGGAAGGTTATGATATCCTTAAAGTTGAAAGGCGTAATGGTATCCTTCTTGTGTAAATGGTGGACTTAAGTTAGGTTTGATGGAACAACATCAAATAATCCTTAGGAATGTAATTGAGCAATCCTCTTGACCATTATAGGTATCCTTAGTAGACCCTCTTTGGTAAGGTGAAACGTGATTGGGTTATGAACTAGATATGGAACCTCTTCATGTGATCATTTATGTATATTATTCTATGAGACCAAAGTCTAGCACCGAGTTAGTATGGTTTTTGAAGTAGCTCTAGTAAGGATGGGACTAGAGTACCAAGAAACCCTTCATATTCCATAACTATGTGCCTACATGTGATGCATCAAAGTTCTACCATTGCCAAGTAGAACACCCTTTATAGGAGTAGGGTTAACTCGGGATTCCATGCTTAGCCACCATGGTCTATGACAATTATTCCCTATTCTCATCATATGGAATAAGCGCTAGTACTGGAGAAGTTCTATGAAGTTTAAGTAGTACTATGAGACGCTAACAGGACATTACACGAATAGACTTTAAAGATGATAGTGAGTAAGTCCCTAGGTCTTCTCCAAGACCATTAATTGAATGTCCTTATGTGTTGAATGTCTCTTAATGAACTAATGAAGACAATGACTTGAGTTTGAAAGCATGTTAATGAATAAGTACTTACCTAGAGTGGTAAAGGGTTAGCTAGTTAAGGTGTGAAGGGGACATAGGAATGGCAATTTCATGTCTTACATAGATAAGTCTTAAGAATGCCTGTATATAGGGAAATTAAAGTGAATAAGTAGACATGATCTAAACTTAGGTAGTCTTAAGGATTATTTAGGTAAGCTTGGAGAGGGTGAATGGGCGGTCTCTTCTAGCATCACTATATATATATATATATATATATATATATATATATATATATATATATATATATATATATATATATGATATTGTGTGTACTGACAATGATCTTATCTTAGATAGTCTAAAGGATCTCATAAGTGTGTATGAAGGGATTGTATGGTCACTCCCTTCATAACTCACTTAAGTGAGACTTGGAATCACCTTTGGTAGTAGGATGTCATGTCAAAATGTTTTTATATCTATTTGATGCTATTTATGATTTTTGGTGCTTAAATGTAATCCTTAGAACCTTAATATTATGTTTTAATCAAAAAGGGCATATGTCTCATAAATGTTCGTATCTCGTGATTTTATGCATTAAGCCATACTTAGTAAAAGAGTTTTACTAATTCCATACATTTTGTTATATCTAAAGGTGTAGGTGGAAGGTGAGAAACGTCTTGAAACAAAGATTGGAATCTAGTTATCAATCAAGAAAAATTGAAGTATGTCATCACTTGACTCGAGGGCATAATTGTCTTTAGATTTATTTTGATTCGAAGTAGTGTAATACACTAAGTATTTCAATATTCGTATTGTATGAGTCGTGTCCCAAGTATTCTTGAGTCTAAGATTGACAAATGTTGAGATTTAATGTTTTCTATGATTTTGTATATGAAATATGTTTTAAGATATTTTGTGTGAAATGTTTTAACACTACTTTTCATATATATATATATATATATATATATATATATATATATATATATATATATATATATATATATATATATATATATATATATATATATATATATATATATATATATATATATGCAATAAATGATGTCAAAGAGCTTAAACAAGACCTACGAGAGGTCAAGTATGTCGTGTTCTGAATCGAGAATGCCCTAACTTATAAGAGGTACTCTAGGGTCATGACAAAGGGGTAATTAGTTAGTTTAGGACGTTAGGATTCAAATGTATGATGCAAAATAGGCTCTTTTCTGGAGATCTCAAAATTTTTGTCCCATAGAAGCCGCTATAGAGGGTGACACACCGATATAGAAGTGAAACTTATTCCTTCTATTGCGGAAGTCCCCATCACTATGGAAATATTCCCACTATAGGGACACCGCAATAGCTTGATGGAGCTAGTATAATGAGGTTACTCACATTTAATCCATAAAATTCCCAAAACTGTTAATCGTTCGACAAGATACTACTGGGAAAAGCAAAGGTGACCTAGGAATAAATTTTATCTATTTTTCACTGTTATCATTGGTGAAGGTAAGTAACTACTCCCGTAGCTTGGCAACTCAATTCTCGGCGTTAGAATCTATGGTGGTTACCTTAGCTAGGGAAGGGTTCGAAATGGTATAATGAAGAAAAAACTCTAGTTTAAGTATAATTATAATGGAACTTTCCTAGGGTTGGTATTTGGGTATATTTCGGGTATTTGTAGGCTATCCATAAGGTTTAAGTCCTACAATTTAAGGCGTACGCCCAGAACAGAAAAATGTAAGTCCTGGGCGTAAAAACGTACACCAAGGTTTTTTAATTTATTTTAAAAAAATTTTAATTCTGTAAATCATATTTTTTTTATTATTGGTGTAATGATAGTTCTCAAATAATATTTACAATACTTTTTTCTTCATTATTGATTATTAATCTTATCTCAAATAAAAATCATAAATCTTTTAATGGTTTACTTTTTCTTATTTTATTAGTAATAAAATAATAAAATTATTATACATGAAAATAGGCCTTGTAGATCCCTGGAAATTACACTGCGTGTCTCGAGGCTTATGATTCACCCCACACTGTATAATATGTCTTGCCTTACTCCCCGTCTTTTCAAACCCTAGTCTATGTTATGTGTATATTATTCTTAGTAGACAAAGAACAATCTAGGTATCATGACAAGTGAGAATTTCTAGTTCTTTAGAGTATTCTTTGCTTGATTTGAGGTATGTGGTGACTGTTTATATTTAGTTTATGTTATGTGCTTATTAACTTCTTCGTTAGTATTGGATGCATAATGTATGGTTATGAAAATTGAAGAAATAAGTTGAATTGTTAATTTATTTTCAATGGAATTTAATGAATTTTTTTACTTGATGTAAGTGTGATTGTTATTCATTGTGATTGTTATTCTTGGTTGGCGCGGGTACCCCCACTTAATATAGGATACTCCCATAGTTGGCTCGAGTATCACGTTTGCTATGAGATATCTATTTGGTTAGCTTGGATACCATGTCGATACAAACTAATAAAGGTTGGCTTGGGTACCACACTTGGTACATTGATTATTTGTGTGTGGGTTCCATAAGAGAACCGATTGTCTTGTTGTAATCTTTGTTTCTCGTATTTATTGTGAATGTCAATTTAAGGAGAGGACTAGGAATACGAGGTCTGTTACAATTATGGTATTAATTGTGTGTTATCTCATTTATTAAGTAATTGTTATTTGTTCATATTTTATATAACTAGTACTAGGCGGTGATCCTATTACTATATTGTGGGTTTTGTAATCTAATATTGTACCTTTTTTTCTTTGTTGAATGTTACACATTTTTAACTCTGATCCTAGCATTATTGAATCCAAGAGAGATCCACTTCTTTGATTCGACCATAGATTCATCTTGTTTTTCTATACAATTTTTTGGACTAAGACTCCCTTTAGCTCTTTTTGTTTGGGATTGCGTCCCCATATTCTAGACTATGTAAATAGTTCGTACATGAATTTCAGTTTTTAGGGGTTTTTATGCAATTTTTATTACCACGGTTTTTTTATACTTGTCTTGTTTTTAAGTGTTGAAAATATTTCCTTTTCCTTAGTCAGTTATGTATGTTAGTCATTATTTTGTTCTCCCACGTAAGGATTAGTATGAATGACATTTAAGATTGCATCCCCATATTCTAGACTACTACTACTACTACTACTACTACTACTACTACTACTACATTATGGCCCCGTCAACCCATCCAAGGTCCGTGGATAAGGCTATCTTATGGTTCCTGCATTTCTGCAATGATCTCTGCCAAGTGAGGGGTGAATTGGGAAAATCACCCCACATTCCAATTGAGTCATGGATGGTTATTTTAGTATTTTTAAGTATTTTAAGTATATTTAATCAATTAGATAGTCATTTAGACTAGATACTCCACAATAAAACCTTTCTCACTTAAAAACTCTCTCTGGATCACCATTAAAGAAGAAGAGAAGAAGGAGGCAACATCTAGGAAGAATTTCACCAAGGTTTCAAGCTTAAATTAAGTCTTTTATTAAAGGTATTTTAATTTTTTTCATCCATTGATCCCCCATACTTTCCCTCTATTGTCAATTCAAGATACCCCAATTATGCTAGGGTTGTGATTACATTATGGGTCAGGATTGTTTGTGATCCCAATCTAGTGGGTAGCACTAAATTATGTTTATGTGGTGATTATATGAGGTTTTCATGTGGTTTACTTGATGAATTATAATCTTTGATGAAGGTGATCATGGTGGGTTTGTCCATTAGAGGCAACATTGTAGGTTATACGTTGATCTTCTCAATTCAATTGTCTTGAATACTAATTGATCATCGTTAGGATCATCTAGATATGAATTAAACTAGGCTTAACTATATATGAAGGATCTTGACTTCTAAAGTTAGAATTGAACCTATATGATCAATAAGGACTAAAATTACCTTCTAATGATCAAGGTGATGATATAGCTTGTATGGATCATGATAGAATGGAACTAGTATGGCATATACGGCTTGTAGCCATTGTTCTTAGGGCTTTGAGGGTGAAGTCATTATGAGGGGATCATGATGAGTTATTATCTTATATACATACACATTAAAAATATAGGAGAATCAAATTATCTCACATAGATTAATTCTAGGTTTACCTAGAACTTCTAATGAAACAAATCATGATATACTAGAATATATTGAGGTTGTATTGTATAATCACTTCTTGTGTATTTGAATTGGTAATATAAGGCAAAGATAGGATAGGTTGAGGTTGATTCTTATGATTACTTCATAGTAGCTTGAATTACATGCAAGTTGAATTTTATGGGAGCTTGATATGATGAATCTCATGGTAGCTTGAATTGCATGCAATGTGCATTTAATGGAAGCTTGATATGCTAAATCTCATGGAAGATCGAATTTCATGCAAGGTGCATTTCATGGGAGCTTGGGAATCGTGATTCTCATGGTAGCTTGAATAGCATACAAGGTGCATTACATGGAAACTTTGGAATGGTGATTCTCATGGTAGTTTGGGTTTGAGACATGTGACTCTCCTATGAATAGCTTGATGTGTCATGACTAGAATGCATTCATGATAGCTTGACTTGGTTAGGATAAAACCATGTCATGGTAGCTTTAGGAAAGATAACTTATACTCTCCTAATGGTAGCTTGACTTGCATACAAGGGGCATTTCATGGAATATCTGAAGATAAGGATTCTCATGGTAGCTTAGGGTTGAGAATTCATACTTCCCTATCGTTAGCTTACATCTATATGATTGGTTCCATGGTGCCTAGGTTGGTACCCTTATATCATGCCTTGATTAGTTTGGATTGTATGTTATGATACTATCCATGGTAGTAGGTCGATTATTTTTTTTTATGTTAATACTAATAGACTAGAATGAAAGATAAGTTATCTTGGATTAGGTTATCCTAGAAAAGTAATTAGTATGAATGGTAGAATGGGATGCCATTAACACATGGCACAAGTATGACTTGAATGATAGAATTGAACATTTATGATTAAGTAGGTGTAGAATCATCTTCTAATGAACAATTGTGATTGAATAGTAAGTTAGTCTTGGAAATACGGCTTGTAGACATTAATATTATGGGCTTGGGGGTACAGTCAATATGAGGTGATCTTGATTTATTTTTCTTTATCTTATACAATTATCCATGAACAAACTAGAAGATTATGTTCTTAATCATATAGAATGACTCTAGGCTGACATCATAACCTAAAACGAATCAAAACATGGTATATTTCAATAGCTTGAAGTCATGAAACATGATCCCTTCTTGTGTATTTTGAACCGGTAAGATAACACCTAAGTTCGTGGTAGACTAGGATAGAGGATTGATACTCTCCTATGGGTAGTGTGAACTAGCATTGCTAGGATGCTCTTCATGGTATCTTGAATTGGTTTTTCCAAGACCATTTCATGGTAGCATTGGGATAGTGGACATATACTCTCCTAAGGGTAGCTTAGGATTGAGGATCAATACTATCCTAAGGTTATCTTGTCTTGTATTTTAAAAGTACACTTCAAGGGTAGATGGTGTTAGGTTAATCATGGTATTTTGGGATGGAGGAGTCATATTATCCTAAGATTAGCTTAGGGTTGAGAATCATACTCCACTATGGATAGCTTGCATTTGTAATTTAGTAAACTTGTTAGGGTCCATGACTTGGTTGGTTTAGGACTATTTCATGGTAGTTAGGGTGGTACACTAATCCTTTCATTGAATAGCATGGACTTGGATGTTAGTGTGTCTTCCAAGGTCCTTAGCTTAGTTTAACCTAGTTATATTAGAAAGATAATAGCATTGTCTTGCCTATTAGAGTAATATTTCTTGACAGCCTTGAAAATGGTAAACAGAATCGAGGGGTTAGTATCCAACTAGTGAACATACATGGTAGTCTATAGAAGTACTTAGTATGGATTTTAGTGATGGATGCTATTCATACATTGCACAAGTATGACTTGAGGCATGTTGTGAAAGGTTCCCTTATGTAGTATGACTTAGCTTGGGTTGTTACCATAGTTACCTTCCAAGATATAATTGACTAAGGTTGTAGTTCCTTTGTCCTTATAAAATAATCTTCTAATTAAGACTATATGAGGGTGAATATAAATATATGACTTCAAGGCTATGCTTAGTGTGAAGGGTAGTACGGGATGTCTTTTATATGTTGAACAAGTGTGTCTTCGGGTTACTTAGAAGTATGGTGCCCTTATGGTAAAAACTACTTATGACTTAACCATGCATTTAGACCATGAGGGTAAAGTTTATCAAGTGGCTATTTATGTTTGTGTGGTTATGATGTATCTCCTATGATTATGCTGACTTTATGTTTATATGATACTTATATTGAGACTATGTTATAACTTTGATTAACATTCTTATGAACATGTTCTTATCTCTTACCCTTATGTCTTATGTAGACTAACCATTTCAGTTGCTTTTATGATGTTTTGCTAGCTTTCATGCTTAGTACCTGAGTACTAACACATATTAGATACATCGTAACAAAATGTAGGGTTGGGGGCTTGAGTTGCTACTAGATGCTAGGTTTCAAGGATCTAAGCAAGATTGAAGATCTTGGTGAGTCATCATATCTTCGAGGAGTACATACAATTTACCTTTACATCATTTACATATATGTTTAAGAATTTGTATAGGTTGTGTCCGAAAGTTGAATGTCTAGTCAAGTTAGATGGTTTGACCTAAAGGTTTTAGTAAAGTACTTCGCTTTGAAATTTATGAAAATGACTTCGGTTTTAAAACTTTAATTTTAAATTTCTCCATATTTTCTATGATCTATTGTTTTGATAATGCTAAGGGCTTGAATGAGACCCATCCGGGGTCAAGTATGTCGTGTCACGTCTAGAGGGTTCTCTCGGGGCATGACAATGTGAGTTGGAATGCTGAAAATAACATAGGCTTTCAAAGATTCTAAAAGAACTTACTTGGGTTCTTCTCAACTCATGAATAACTTAACTCAATCTAAATCAATGATACACATGCAATATATAAAAAGCTATATAAAATAATAAAAGAAACTTAGTTTGTTAATGAAAATGCACTAACAAATTTACATTTACTCATATAAAAAGGTTATATAGTTTTTGTGGGAGTTTCTCCAACTGAAAACTACCACTGTGAGCCTATGTGGTGATACAACGTCTTGCCCATGCTACCAGAACAATGCTATATTTTGTCATCATATAGAATGCTTAACTTAGTGGATCCACTAGTTAATGTTAAAATCATCTTTAGAAGTAATATAAATAGTATGATTCTTTACTAATCATGATTCTTATATGGTTTATGGAGGCTTGAGTTAATATGAACTCGCATCCCATTATTGGTGCTAAATAATACTCTTAAAATATAATTAGGTCAATTTTTCTTAGACAAACCTCTTTTGTTGGTTTGATAGAATTAGTCAAAATTTAGCTTAAAACCTCTCTTGGAGTTGGTTTTACATTTCTTTCTCAAATGTGAAAACATTTTTAAACTATTGGGAATACTTAATTCCATTGTAGTTTTTTTAGGAATGAACTTAATTCTTTTCTTTTTTCTTAACTTGAAATTTACGTCTAGAACAAAGTTAAAACATTTGTGAAAGACTTTTGAAAAATTTAAATAAACTTGATCTTTACTTGCTTTTTAAGTGTTAAACTTGACTCTTATCTTTTCTTGAATAGAATTATGGATCTTGTGACAGGAAAGATTTCATGACGTTTAGAAGTATTTCTAAATAATGAAACACGAGAAAAGATCAAAATTTCACTGTCTCAATGTAGGTACGCGATACGGAGATGTATTCTAATTTTAGTCGCGAAAATACTTTTTAAGGCATAACGGCCCGTGATCGCTACTCCACGCGAAGGCATTTTCCCCAAATCTGGGGAACAGGTATGTGATGCAGAGCCATGTCCCAGATTTGGCCGAATAATTTTTTTTTCAATCCAGACTCAATTAGCCCAAACTCGATTCTTTTTCCTATACTCTTTTTAGGTACAAAAACACAATAAGTGTACCCTGAACCCACTCAATAAGTTGATGTAAATATTTTCGAAACTTCTAAATTTATGCCCAACTCAAGAACAATATAAATTTCAAGAATAGATATCAAGAATATTAGTTTTTAGACTCTTTTGAGAAGTATTCACGCTAAAACAACATATTTGGCGCGTAGGTGAACAAACCCATCACTATGAAAGACTCAAATAGCTTGTAGGATCAAATCCTTTAAGAATTCCGGAATCAATTCCGTACGAAACAATGAGTTCTTGTTTTTCTCCTCTCCTTTCTCTTGTATTCTCCTCTTGAACCCTAGCGTAACTTATAATTGTGCAAACTAAACCAATTCACTTTTGACCCTTAACTAATTCTCTAATAATGAATTAAAATAATATGGTATGGAAAATACCAAACTACCATTTAAAAATTTTGAGTGGACTTTCCTTATTTGAACAACCCAACTTTTAATGGGCATATCTCACTCATACGAATTCAGAATTGCGCAAACATGGTGGCATTGGAAATATTATCCAAGAGATTATAAAAAATATTTGGAAATACACTTAACTCATCTTGAGTTAGGATTTATATTTGTTTGAAGTTGAGTAAAAACTCAACTTCACTTACTTCACAATTTTCCCAAATCTGGAAATCCTAACCATGGTTTTAATGTTAATGGGTGGCGAAAGCATACAAAGATAGTTAGTCTTCCATCACTTAGATTTAGGGTGACTTACATATACTTTCCAAAAAATACTATTTCCAATTACTTGCTTCTTCCTAGTTATTTTGTATTACGAGATGTGACAATTACAATATCTGATCACTTAATATATTGAGTTCAAAGTCGAGTAAGTATTTTTGCAAAATTTTCAAATGATTAAGCTACCTCCTTTATAATTACACTTAGTTGAGCATATATTTATTGTTATTATAGTCCTTTCGTTTGTTTATTTTGCGGCTATATTACATAGTCTTGTGCATTCAATGTACGATATAATTCAACATGTATCAATTTATGATGCAAATACAAGTGTATAAGATAATCAACGGGCACTTCAATGAGAAAACTTTGCACTTCTCATTTGAGAGTTTAATGACTCCTCCTTTGTAACACCCTTAAAAACAAACTAGGTGAACCTAGAGCCTAAATGTGTGTCATGAGTAAATAATATAAGGTGTAAAAATGGTGAATTATAGTGTTAGAAGCCAGTGTTTTGAGTTTGGAGATTTTTGAAGTGAAATATTAAAGAACATCTAAGACGTCAGAAAATTTTCCTTGGTGCGTGCATTTGCGTTCTAGTGTGCCTTTGCATGTTTTATGTGTTGCTTGGAGTTAAAATTGATAAGAGAGGTTGCTAACATCTTCATAGACGTGTTTAGGGTTGAAACATCCCGGCAGGACTCCCGAATGATCGCCCTAAGAGTCCTTGAAAAGGACCCAAACTTTGACTTGAAGCAATAAAAAAGTAGTTCCAAACCATGATACTTAACAATGTTCCATGGTCCTAACTATGCTCCATCGATGGGGGGGGGCATTGATACATACATAGGTGTGGGATATTAAGCTCCCAAAGATCTGCCTCTAGCAAAAACTAAAGCTTGCCAGTACGGCCCACCGTCTGGTCAACGCTCCGTTGGTGTGCTTCATCGATTGACACCTACAACCTTATGCAGGTGTATCAGCTAAGTGGAGGATATTATAAAAATTTACCTTGCATTTAAATAAAGTATTGGGCAGTTATTTTAGGGGTTTTTGGTTATTTTAAGTTAATTTATAATCCTAGAACCTAAATTAGAGTTCATTACTCAAGATCAAAACCCAAGACCCAAAGTAGAACTCTCTATACTCCATTGAAGCTTGAAGCATGGTTAAAGCTAGGATATTAATTTCTCCATTGATTCTTCATCATTTTCATGGATTGTTTTCAATTGAGGTATCGTGTTTCATCCTTCCATCCTCTTTTTTATAGGATATAAATTCGAATGCTTTTCTAAGACTTTCTCAAATCATAAAGTGCTATTTTGACTTCTAACATGTGTCATGAGTTTATAATGTATTAAAATGATGCATTATTGTGTTTGGAGGTAGTGTTTTAAGTTTTAAAGAGTTTGGAGGTCAAACATCAAAGAACGACCAAGACGTTGGACAATTTGTCTTGGTGTGTGTTCTAGTGTGTCCTTGCATGATTTATGTGGTGTTTGGAGTTTGAAATTTTAGGAGAGGTTCCTAATATTTATACGAGGGTATTTAGGGTAAAACTTCCAGGTACGACTCCCGAAGGACCGCCCTAGGGGTGCTTGAGGAGGACCTAACCTTGGGCTAGCAAGCTGCCCTACGCAGCAACAAAATACACTTTGGTGGAACCAGTCTGCCTCTTAGACTTGGTTCAACAAAGAACCAAATTTTTGTGATCTAGTTTGTATGGATATTGTATAATCATGTGTATTTCCATGATAGGGTAGAGTATAAGTGCTCACATTTATGAGTTAAAATAATTAATAATCTATTACCTGTGTACACATATGTGAATTAATGAATAGCACAAGTTAGGAGTCTTAAGTGTAAATGAAGTTGACCTGTCTCCTGTGTTGTTGTGTGCTGTGTGGTGTATTCTTGATAGAGTATTATGGGCTAAGAGGGTAGCTGCCTCAATGAGTTGTTGATAGGCAATATATGATAATTTTGACAAATGTACACACACACATACTTTTTATGCATGTTATAAGTAGTATAAGTTTTTATGTCTAAATAAAAGGTAGTTCTCATATTCACTAGTCTCTACTATTGTGCATGCTAAGATGATGTATATAAGGTTAAGTATATGATATGATGAAGTATTATTGTGCATACTGTCTTAGAGTGTTGATATGAAAGGATTGCTCATATTGGTATACATATAGACTTGTGCATTGATAAATGAACATATGTGATATTATGTGTTAGGTGAAATGTTTGGTCACATATAAATACACACATAGATGAATGATAATCTAGTTAATAAAGATATATTGAAACGTGTGCCCAATAATACTCTAAAACTAGATAGTTTCTTGAATATTTTATAATCATATGAGGAATGAATATCCTAAGCCTATGTTTTATAAATAAATATAATAAAGGCTTTTAAATAAAGGGAACTTAGCTGAGCACCGAGTGAACTTGACATTGAGATGTGTTGACTTCCCTTGTAGGAATATTCACCATTTGTTCATTATAGAGTGTTGACTTCCCTTAGAGGAATACTCACCTATGGATCCACATGAAGTGATGACTTCCCATTGAGGAAGGTTCACCCATGTTTTCTCATGAGAGGAGGCCCCAATTGACGAAGGGCATGTAGAGGGATCATACCTATCTCTAAGTTCCATAAACTATGCTTCCCACATAGGATGTAGCAAAGTTAATTCACTTAGGATGCTAGGATGTATGTTAATGTTCTACCTTGGGTAGGTAGGAACACCTTCCATTTGTGTCAGGCTCTACAACACCAAATTCCTTGTTTAGCACCCATGGTCTTAGTGTCGGTTAAGGCTATAGTTTCCATAAGGTAAAATGTACAATGGAATTAAATGAATAGGATCGTAACTAAGAGTGCTTAAGGTAAGTTACTTATTGTCGGTTAAGGTTATAGTTTCCCTAAGCTATTGGCTTAAATATGTCTTAGTTGTATTATACTCCTATGATGGTATGTGTTGTGTCTTGAAGATGATATGCATGTTTACTTGTGGATTTAAGGTGATGCATTGCACCAAGTATCACTATAGGTTACTTGGAAGTTTAATGAATAAAAGGGAAGATAGCTCACTGTTAAGGGAAAACTAGTTCACTATAATATAACTTAAAATTGTAACAAATTCTATAGTGATCTTATGAAATGTTTGACCTTTGAATATGTTTATATGAAGTGAAGTATGTGAATGATATAAATTCTATTTTCTAAGGGTTTTATGAATATTTACTCAAAAAGGCATGAAGTATGATTTCAAGAAAATGTCCTTTATAAATGCATGTTTTTGCATGGTTGCCTACTTAGTGCATTCTTGTACTAACTCCATTCTTCTCAACTTTTTACACAAAGTGTAGGTTATGGATGCTTAAAGGTTGTCTCGAATGGTGAAGAGATTGATGCATGATTCCCAAGCTCAATGAAAGGAAGTCTGAAGTTCAAGCATCTCTTACTTATGTCTTTATTGTAATGTATAGAAGGTTGGACTTATGTTTATATTTTAAGGGTCATGTCCCTAATGTACACTATGTTGATGTGTATAATATGGCAAAGAGACTTAGAGTCTATGTATATATTATGACATATATTTTATATATATGAAGTTAAGTTTCTCGAATATGATGTGCTATTAAATGTTTATATATCCGCTTAATTTACTATGTCAATGCGACAAATAATAACTATGGGATTATATAAGAACTCCGAGAGGTCAAGTACGCCATGTTACTTCTAGGGGGTGGTCCCCGAATGTGACAATTGTGGTATTAGAGCACGAGATTTTTAAAAGTGATTTAGGGTCCAAGAAGTCTCATATTGTCATGTCTAGTGGAGTCTTGTGTCATTGGTGGGGATTCACGACACATCAAATGGAACGTGAGGCTATATGAGTTGAGTTTCCCTTCTTCATCATTCTTATATCGTGCCATAGAACTTAACTCCATAAGATGTGTCTCTTTGTTTTCTTGTCCGGTGGTCTTTTAGATGTGATTGTTTGGATGAGATTATATGTATGCTTGAGGGAGAAAAGGTGAATTTAAATTCTTATCTTGGTTTTATGCTTTGAATGAGTATGTGTGAAGGTGAATTTTTGCATGTTTTTGATGATGTTATGCCAATTATGGCTATATATGAAATTTATGTGAAATACCATGTTATGTTAAGAAATATATGTCATGATATAGTTAAAGCATGTTATAAATTATTATGGTTGACATGAGTTTCTTTGGAAATAATGTGCTACTATATGGTTTTGTATGATGGTAGTCTTATGATATGATTTAAACTTGAAATGCTTGCCTATGAAAGCATGCTACCATAAGAATATGTCCTTAAAGGTGTTCAATGTTTCCTTTTGTATATATGTGGTCCTTGATAAGTTGCCTAGTATTGATTGGAGTGTTTTGTATAGAATTGATCCTAGGTGTGATGATAGTATGCTTGCCTTTGTAAAGTTTTGTATATCATATTGTCATGCTTTTCCTATCAATTGCCTAAAAGTTGCATTTTTGGAATGTTGAAGCATGTTCACTGTAATGCTAGTCCACTTACTGTAATATTTTTGGGAAACCAACTAAATTGTTCTTTGATTAGATTTTGTTGAAATGTGTATAGAATTGATGCATATGAGCATGATAATGAATATAAAAAGTAGAATTTCTATTTGGAATGAAGAATGAGAGTGTTATGGCATGATGAAGTCGTAGAATTGTTTCTAACTTCTAATTGTGTTGTGAGTCCATTGATGATTATGGAATTTTTGTTTCCCTAGAACTGAGGGTAGTACTCCTATATTTGTAGGGTGATAATGTGGTTTTGTTTGACCTAGAAGTTACCTTACTTTAATGTTGAAAGAAAAGGAAGAGTCTCTAAGGCTAAGTCTCCTATGTTGTTCCCCTAAGGTGTATGACCATGGTGTCTATTGTATTGTTGAAGAACCTATGTGGTCAAATGAGATGACCAAACTTGATAAGTGGGGATAAATTTCCTAAATGATAAGGTTGAAAATACCTTGGTGTTCCTATATTAAATTACTGTAATTTCTTTTAAAGGGGTAATCACTTTTAATTTGTGAAATGAAGGTTGTTAAGTTAATATCCTCTTAAGTTTGGGTTAAGTTATTACTAAATTGGGTTTACCCTAAGTGGGGGATGACGATTGAGTAGTAAGGATGTAGAAATTGTCTACCCTGTCCTTTTATTCTTACTTGAGCTTGAAACTAATAAATTTTAGGAAGCTTGTTCATGGATAAAAGTTTTTATAAAGTATGAATTGCATGACCTTTATATGTTTGGTATGTATTGATTGGCATTACCTTGAATATATTATGAATGTTCCAAAGTACATGAATGAAATGTTTGATTAAATCCATGTTTTCTCAAGTTAAATTGCATCTTGATATGCTAGTTGTGCATTTTACTTCATGAGATAAGATAAGAAACATGGTAATAGTCACTTGTGAGGTGAAATGTTTAGCCTTATGATGAAAAGTTGAGTCTCTTTAAAATGAAATATGTTGAATCTCTTGAAAACTATGTGATCTTATGATTTGGAATGTAGGATTGTAAGGTCACTTTTGAAAGGTGAAATCATGTTTAGCTAAGTGTTAATATATGTTCTTATGATTTGTGTTATTCTTCTCAAATGATCCTTATTGTGAAGTTGAGTACTATGTTAGAAATTGGAATTTTGTGAGATGACTTCCTATTGGTTGTGATGTATTTGGTGTGATCTACCATTTAGACTTCACAAGGTAGGAAACATAATCATACCTTGGCTCAAAATTTGAGGAAAATTGACCTTGTACTTTTCTTAGGTGTGAACTCATGATACATGTAAGTGTATTGAGGAGAAGGACATTCCTCCATGGAAACCGCTAAGCATGTTATGGTCTAACTAATAAAAATATATGTTTATCCCATTAACTCAAGTCTATGTGCATTAAAGTATGAGTTCCTAAATTTCATCATGCCACTAGGTCTAACTAATAAAAATATTTGTTTATTCCATTAACTCAAGTCTATGTACATTAAAGTATGAGTTCCTAAATTTCTTTTTCAGTGTTGTTGAAATCTTCCTAAGTGTGACTTAAAGAATAGTTGCAAAATGAGCTCTTAATGAATTAAAGTGTAATGGCCATGTTATGATTAGGAGAAGGATGTTCCTCCTATGAATATGATAAGAGCCATTGAATTTGATGCATTAAAGTGAGTGAGTAATGGTTTTGCTTGCTTGTGTGCATTGAGTGCCAAAATTATTTGGTGATGTTATAAATTTTATGAACTACTCTATGATTATTTTAAGTCCTTGTTGTGATTAAAAAGCCCTAAGTGTCTTTCGAGGATGAATGTTCCCAAGTGGGGAATATTGTAAGACCCCAAAAATGATTTAGGGTGTCTAGATCCTAACATGTTTATCGTAAGGTTATAAGGTCCTATAATGACTTATAATATGGTTTAGAGGCATTTTGTATAGTTTGAGGTGATTTGGTAGTCGAACGTCAAGGGACAATTAAAACATTCGACGACTAGTCACCTATGTGTCCATGCGTTTTTATATATTGTATGATATGATTTTATGAAGTATTAAAAATGGGTTATAATTTTGTTTTAAGATATTATATGTAGTTTTGAGAAGTTTGGAGGTAAAATGAACAAGAACGTCCAAGATGTTCGAAAGAAAGCCCTTAAGATGCTCAATGTGTGTCCTGATGGGCCCTATCCTATTTGAGTTGTGAGTTACATGCATTTTTTTTGTGTGCAACTCGTATAAATGGTATATAACTTCCTAAGGTTTGTATTTACGATGGAAACATCCAGATACAACTTCTAAAGATATCCACAAAAGGCTCCACAATAAGGACCCAAGGCTGGTCGGGACACTGCCTTGGCAGTGTCAATCGACAGAATAAACGATGGCCAGTTGGTCAACCAATGTCCCATTGGTGAGTTCTCATCGATGGAAATTTATCTTTGGCAGGTATAAACCAAAAACTGGGCGAAGAATTACTCGATGGAAGCCAAACGAAGGCCAGTCGATTAACCAACAACCAGTCGATGGGGTCCGTCGATGCTGGCTTATAACTGATGCATTGCGACTGTTTTTAAGGGGTGAATGTGAAATTCACCCCACGTCCTAACCTGACTCTAATAGGTTTATTTAGCTACTTTTGGGTGCATATCAGTAATCAAACACGTGAAGAATCCATCCCAAATCCTTTCACATGAAATTGAACTTTTCCCTCCAAAAATATTCTCCCTAGAAACCTCCATTGTTGGTGAAGGTCAAGAACATATTAGAGATTTTATTTCCATGGAAGAATAATAATGTTCTAGAGGTTTTCAAGTAGACAAAGGTATGGTGCTCCTTCATATCTAAGTAACCTTTAACTTGGAGAGTTCTTCCCAAAGTTTTCAAAGAAGATATTATGATCAATCTTTCAATCTTTCAATCTAGTTATGGGTTCTATCTAAAAATGTTTTAAATGGTTAAATCATGATTAATTGATGTTAATTTATTTGTTTGAACGTGATTTTACTCCAATTGCATGATAAACCCATGCGGATTCCTTTAATCGGTTTAGTCCTTGCATGGGCTTGTGATCATGGATTTTTGATGTTTGAATTGTGATTTTCCTACGTTGAATTATCTACATCTACTGTATTTTACATATTATTGATTGTGAATAGATTATGAAGGATCTATAAGGATCAATGAATGAAGAATTCAACATGACTACCATGAGATCTATGTATTCACTGTAAGGTTGGATTTATGTTGATAGTTGTAAGACCTTGGATTCTGTTAAGTTGCTTGTATCCACTGATTTAGGTCACATAATGATTGAATTATGTATATGAATCCCTTATGATCAAAGTAAAGAATGATTGGCATGAATTGATCTAGTTCTTCTAGTTTATCGATTGATGAGATTATGCATGTGATGTGATCCATATATTAATATGATGTGATTCATGATTTCTTTGAGTAATGATCTAACTAGATACTCCCTAACATATACATTATTGGTAAAATATGATTGATGATCAAGGCCATATAGAATCAATAGTATTGGCTAATTGCTATATATTCTAGTGAATTTATAAGCCTAATGCCTATGTCGGAAGCTTGATCTTGAAGTGCTTTAAGAATTATTTCGTTATGTCTAAGCTTATGATTAGCTACAGCCTTCAATTGATATTATTGATGAAATATGATCTATAATAAGTAAAATTGATTGATGGTCTATATCTTTCTACATTCTAGTATGTTAATGATATGCTGTATTTGTTTGTAGCATGGTCTTGTAGTAGCTTATGTATGACTTGGTATATCATTATTATGTTTTAGATAATGTCCTATACTTGAATTATTGATAAAAGAGTAGTAATGTTCGATAATGACCAAAGGCTAAAGGATTGGTAAGAAATGCGCTATTGTTCTACTTCTCTACTTCTTTATAGTAATGTTGATGAAGCCTTGTATGACATTGTGTGGTATGTTCCACTTATTGTGGAGGTTTTTACTTTATTTCCATTATATATGTGTTGATTATGGCCTTGAAGTCAAAATGATGAATATATGAATATGCGGTTACGATGAGTACACTATGTGAAGTTTATGCCTACTTTCCTTTTCTAATTGTGATCTCGGTTTTATGGCTATTGTATAAGCATGTGTATATCCATGTTAGGGTAAAGTATAGGTGCTGCCATTGATGAGTTCAAATGATTAATAATCCCTTATCTATATACCCCTAAGTGAATGCATGAATATCACAAGTTAGGAGTCTTAAGTGTAATATGGAGTTTACTTGTCTCCTATGCTATTGTGTGTTGTATGGTATATGATTGATAGATTATTATGGTCTAAGTGGGTGGATTCCCCAATGTGTTGTTGATACCCATTATGTGATCATGTTGACCAATGTACACACACAATCACTTTACATGCATGTTTCAAGTTGTATAAGTCATGGTGTCTAAATGAAAGATAGTTCTCATATTCACTAATGTATACTACTATGCATGTTAAGATTATGTTTATGATGTTAAGTATATGATATGATTAAGTATGATTGTGCATAATATCTTGGAGTGTTGATATGAAAGGATTTCTTATATAGGTACACATATAGATTTATCATTGATACATGAACATGCGTGATATTATGTGTTATCTGAAGGTTTTCTCACTTATAAATACACAAACACACATGAATTATGATCTAGTTAATAGAGGGACATTGAAAAGGGGTTCCCAAGAATACTCTAAAACTAGATAGGTGCTTGAATATACTATAATCATATGAGGAATGAGTGTCCTAAGCCTATGTTTTATGAATAAATTTAATAAAGGCTTTTCAATAAAGGGAACTTAGCTTACCACCAAGTGAACTTGACATTGAGAGGTGTTTACTTCCCTTGGAGGAAGATTCACCATTTTTGCCTTATAAGAGTGTTTACTTCCCTTTTAGGAATACTCACCTATGGATCCACATGAAGTGATGACTTCCCATTGAGAAGGTTCACTTATGTTTTCTCATTAGAGGAGGCCCCAATTGCCAAAGGTCATGTAGAGGGATCATACCAATCTCTTAGTTCCATAAACTATGCTAGCCACATAGTATCTAGTAAAAAGAATTCACTTAGGATTCTAGGATGTACGTTAATGTTCTAATTTAGCTAGGTAGAAACACCTTCCATTGGTGTAAAACTCTACAAATAAAATTCCGTTTTAGCACCC
This sequence comes from Solanum peruvianum, assembly GCA_027705065.1. Taxonomy (NCBI): domain Eukaryota; kingdom Viridiplantae; phylum Streptophyta; class Magnoliopsida; order Solanales; family Solanaceae; genus Solanum; species Solanum peruvianum. The sequence goes on along the minus strand of JAKWJD010001757.1, from coordinate 11,031,518 downwards.
TTGATCTTAGTGTTGGTTAAGGCTATAGTTTCCCTAAAGTAAAATGAACAATGGAAGTAAATGATTAGGATATTAACTAGGAGTACTTAAGGTAAGTTACTTAGGATAGGTGGAAGTATTGAACCCATCTAGACATTGCACAAGTAGATCCTTAAGAAGTCCTAGGAAGGTGACGTTATGTGTATGCTTATGTTTTTGTCCATATGCATCACATTGTAGTATCTATCTACTTGTTAGTGCATGGTATGAACCTATGAGATGTGATCTTATCCTTTTATGCACTATGTTTGTCTAAAAGACGTTATGATGAAGGTCTTATACTGACATGAATGAAGTTGCCTTCACTTACTTGTTGAGGTATGAATTGAATGTTAAGGTTTGTTGTCTCATGGAAGGTTTACTAAGAATTTATGGGGTTATGGGGCTCCATATGTTCATTGCACTTGTTGACTAAGATTGAGGTCATGAACAAGGTCTTATAATGAGAAATATAAAAGAAGTAAAAGTGTGTGTGCAAGTTAGATGTATCTTACTGTAAATGTCCTATGGTATTGGCTTAAATATGTCTAAGTTGTATTATTCTTCTATGATGGTATGTGTTATCTCCTGTATATGATATGTATGTTTCCTTGTGGCTTTAAATTGATGCATTGCACCAAGTATCACTAGACGGTTACTTTCAATATGTTTATATATAGTATTTGAATGACATAAATTCTATTTTCTAAGGGTTTTATGATGATTTACTCAAAAAGGCATGAAGTATGATTTCAAGAAAATGTCCTTTTTAAATGCATGTTTTTGCATGGTTGTCATACCTAGTTCATTCTTGTACTAACTCTGTTCTTCTCTACTTTGAACAAAAAGTGTTGGTTATGGATGCTTAATGGATGTCTTGAATGGTGAATAGCTTGATAGATGATTCTCAAGCTCAATGAAAGGAATCCTTAAGTTCAAGGATCTCCTGCTTATGTCTTTATTGAAAAGTATATAAAGTTGTACTTATGTTTATGTTTTAAGGGCCTTGTACCTAATGTACTCTATGTTGTGGAGTCTAAGATGGAAAAGAGACTTAGAGTCTAAGTATGTATTATGACTTATATTTTATATATATGAAGTTAAGCTTCTAGCATATGATGTGCTATGAAAAGTTTTAAATTTCCGCTAAATTAACTATGTCAATGCGATGAATGATACTATGGGCTTGTATAAGATCTCTGAGAGGTCAGGTACGACATGTTACTTCTAGGGGGTGCTCCCTGGATGTGATAGTTGTGAATTGTGGTCTTAAGAAGGTGGTTTCCTCTATGTATTTTTGAGAGCCATTTTGTGATCATGTTTGCAAATATACAAACACACTCAATGTAGTAAAGGGTTATGTTGTCTAATGAAAGGTTGTCTCATATTCACTAGATGTCTACTACTATGCATGTCAGGTAAATGTATGTGAATTATGTTACGTATTCCTTAACTAGGATGACTTAATAGGTTCACTAGTATGGTCAAGGGTATGGGACCTTGTTTATGCATTGCACATGTTTACCTTGGTACAATTCCTAGGGTTTGTTTCTATGTACATAAAAGTAAATGCTTAAAAATGTTATAAATATGAATTATTTTGTATGGTGTTAAGTATAATATACATTGATATATGAAAGGTGTGACATTTATGTGTTAGGTGAAAGGTTTGCTCACATATAAGTATAAAGATGTATGAAGATCTAGTCAATAGAAGAGACTTGAAAGGTGTGCTTAAGTATATCCTAAACTATATAGGTGCTTACATATGCTATGTCCATGTGAAAGGGTTTCTCACATGATATAGGTTGATAAACTCTCATCTATTACCTATGAGCTAAGCAAATGTGGAGTCAATCTCCTAAACCCAACATATTATAATAAATGTTAACAAATGCTTGTTAATAAAAAGGAAAATTAGCTTAGCCCCAAGTGAACATAAAGATGAAGGGTGTCCCTTCCCATTCTAGGAAGGTAGGTCACCATAATCCTCGTGAGGTGGATAACCACACTGCCTCAATAGGAATAAAGAGGGTTTCCATAAGTGAATAACCATAATGTCCCATTTGGCATAAAAAGGGTTTTCACATGTATGCTTGCAAGTTCCAAAATGATGCTTGCCAATAGGATCTAGTAAGTGAATTCACTTAGTATTCTAGCATGTGTTAAGGTTCTACCTTGTCTAGGTAAAAATACCTTCCATTGGTGTAAGGCGCTACAAAAAATTCCATGTTTAGGGTCAGACCCAAAAATAACATAGGTTAAGATAGATCCTTACATGGTTGATGTTATAGTCTAAGGTCTTTAAATGGTTTATAATGTGGGGTTGAGGCAGTGTCTACTAGTTTAGGTGCATTGGAAGTTAAACATTAAGGGACAATCAAGACGTTCGATGACTAAGTGACCTATGTGCCTCATATGTGGTTTTTTGTGTTTATATGTGATTCGTGATGTCATAATGTACTTAAATGAGTCATTATAGTGTATATAGGAAGTGTGTCAAGTTTTGTGATGTTCAGAGGTCAAACGTCCAATAACGTCCATGACTTTTGAAAGGTTTTCCTTGAAATGACCTTTTTTGTCTATGCATGTTTCATAAAGTTTTACGTGTTCCTTTTGGATGAAACTCATGTGGTATGTCCTAAAATCGTATACAATGATGTTTTGATCGGAATTTTTCTTGTGAGACTCCACATAGGACAACCAAAGGGCCCTAAAGAAGGACCCCAACTATGAGCTCAACAATGCCATGCAGTGGAAGTCGACTGACCAAAACGACGGCCGGTCGATTAGGAGATGGACCGTCTATGGGTATCGTGGATGGAGCCACTTGGACTTAAGGTTGAGGATTTTCAGCTACAACCGAGGATACCCCATCGATGAGGCGTGGGTGAGACCACAGACCGTCGATGTGGGCGTGAATGGTGCTGCGTGTTTTCCTACCAGCATTCTGTTAAGTTGAGGGGTGAAGTTGTAAATTTACCCCAAGTCTTATAAAGTTTGAGACAGTTGTTTTGAGTGTTTAAGGGTATTTTAATAGTATACAAGTCATTAAACTCTCATTATAACCCTAACACCTAAATCAACATACATTCTCTCCAAAAGTTCCTCCAAAAACCTCGATGAGAGTTCAAGGTGAAGATAGAGCTTGAAGGTGGTTCTTCGATGGAATTTCTTCTTCAATTTTCATTTTTCCTTCAAATAAGTTGTGGGAGTTCTTCATCTAAGGCTTTCTATCACCTTAGAGCCAATTTAGAAGATGATTTTCAAAGTTTTCAAAAAGATGAAAAGTTCAATTTCTACTCTTAGTCTTGGGGTCTTGATGAAACGTTTTCAAACGTTAAAATATGATGTAATTGACGTATAATTTATGTTTTACAATTAAATTCTCCATTAACCCTTCATCATCATAAATCTCTCAATTTATTTAAAATATGGGTTATGTGATCATGCTTTGAGATTGATGAATTCATGTGTAGATCGTTATGGGCTTTTGATTCATATATAGATTATAGCTAATTGATTTATATTATGTTTCAATTTGATCAATTGAGTATTGAATATTCTTAGAGCTTTTGACTATTAAGCCTATTAAATTGATATTGACTTGATGCTTCTGAATTGTAATGTAGTTTTCTATTGGCTACTGAATAAAGTAAGGATTGTATTCAATTGATGTCTAATTGGTCTTAGATTAATAAATCTATATTTAATTGACCTAGATTCATTGAGTATTATGGTTTATGTATTGAAATGATGTTCATGGTCATGGGTAAGGGCCTTATGGTATTGAATTAGATGAATTAGCTTTGAAATTGAAGTGGTAAGATGGAGTGGTGGTATGCTTTCTAATTCCTTTTATTTATTTTTGTTAGACTTCAATTGTTTTGTGATTGGTATGGTACACTTATGTGGCGGTGCTATGTGAGTTGATGTGGCCTTATCTGCATTACTTTATGCAATATCATGATCATGGCTTTGTCGTCACTACTTGAAGTATTATGATGATTTGTGTAGTTGATTTATATGAAGTTTGAGCATATGTATATTCATGTGAAGTAATGTGAAAGTATCTGTTCTTTCTATGTATGTTAGGAGATCATGTAGACTATGAATATGTTCTTAAATATGTAGTCTTAGATGTTGATACATGATTGTTCCTACTTGACTATATGAGTTGTGATGGTTATATTAATGATGATATAGTAATGTATAGGATGACATAAGATGATAATAGTCATTCCTAAGTGCATAAAAGAAAGATATGATATATGTGCTAAAGTAAAGAATGTTGTGTCTTGTTTTGATAGACTTGTGTCACTTACTTGATACATATATGAATTATATGTGAATATAAGATGTCTTGACTAGGTAGACTTAGTTAATCCTTTACATGTATGAATGAAAGATATGTGAGACCTTAGAGGATGTTAGGAATGTCATGCACGTGCAAAAGGTTATGTTATGAATGTTAAAGTCGAGAGCCATAATCGTCTCCTTCATGTAAAGTAATGGTGGACGGGGTTATTTTCTGTAACGGAATCATATCATGCTTAGCAAAGTCATAAATAGCTATCTTAGTCTCCATTTAATGATAGCCCTAGTGGACCTCATTTGTAGGGTGAATGTGATTGGGTTATGAACTAGATAAGGAACTCATTCATGTGATCCTTTAATGTCAATTACTCTATGAGAACCAAGGCTAGCACAAGCTGATTATGTTATGGAAATTAGCTCTATTTGATAATAAGAGTAGAGTAAAATGTACCACTATTTGAGAATGGGACTAGAGTGCACAAAACCCCTTCATATTCCTTAACCATGTGCCTACATGGGATGTGCCCTAGTTCTACCCTTGGTAAGTAGAATACCCTCGTCGGAGTAGGTTAGAACTATGGATTCCATGTCTATCTATCATGGTCTATGTCGGTTATTTCCTATTTTCATCTTATGGGATACATACTAGCATTAGAGAAGTTCTATGAAGTTTAGGTGGTGGTATGGTACACTATCTAGACATTGCACTATAGGCTTTGAACATGTTAGTTGAAGTCCCTAGGTCTTGTCTAAGACCATTACTTGAATGTCCTTTATGTGATGAATAAGTCTTGAATGAACTAATGAATGTAATGACATAAGAAAGTATGTTCAAATGAATAAGTACTTCTCTAGAGTAGTTAAAGGTTGTATAGTTAAGGCATGAAGGGGGAACAAGAATGGTCACTTCTTATCTTACCTGGATAAGTCTTAATAATAACTCTAGTTAGGGAAGATGGTTGTTTGTGGACATGATCCAAACATAGGAAGCCTTAATGATTATTTAGGTAGTCTTGATAAGGTCAATCATGGACGTGATCTTCTTGATCTACTTAAGTGTGTATTTTTATAGCCTTTGATAAGGAAATGCCATATTATCTATATGATGATATTTTGATGTCTTGTAAGTGTGTATGTGACTCATCATAGGTAGTCTTAAGGATCATTTAGGCATTCCTAGAGAGGTTGTATGGGCGGTCTCTTTGTGTGACTTAAGTGAGTTGTAGGATAACTTTAGGTGGTACAATTACATGCTAGAACATGTCTAAAGTGAAGTGAAAGGACATCACCATAACAGTGAAATGAGTTCACCGTACAGTGAAGTGAATTCACTGTATTGTTGTCTAATAATGTGGCTTTTTGATTTAATGATTTATTATGTATTTTTAAGTTGTTAAATGTTGTTATTATGCTTATAGTATGATGTTTTAATCGAAATTCATGAAAAGCATGCTATTTACTAAATGTCCCTTCTTCCTGATTTTTGCATGCCTTCCATATTTAGTACATCTAATGTGCTAACCTCTTCTTTTCCCTTTTTGACTAAGTGTATGGAATTGGAAGTCTTCATCTGCCATGGAGGATGGATATGTTCCTAAGGGTTGAAGATGAAGTATCGGTGAGTCCTCATCGATTTGAGGACAATATACACATGTCCCTTATACAACAATCTTTACTATATTGTCTTGTATGGGATTAGTCCCAAGTGTTTTATACTCTAAAGTTTAGATGGTTCAAGTAGATGTTGTAAAGATTTAATGTTTTAGTTGAAAGTCTTCCGCTTGTGTAATGTTTATGAATGAGTTCTTCATGTGTTAAGAAAGTTTCAAATTCTTACCTTTTTAGTATGTTTATTATGCAATTACTGATAAGAGAGGATTAAATGAGACTTCTTGAAGAACCACACCATTTTATTCCTCAGGCCAGACTAAATCTAGACAACACTTATAAAGTGTTGCCAAAAATATTTTTGGGTACACTTTTAAAAATAGCTTTAGTTTTTATCTTTTGGCAAATGATAATATTGACAACACTTGTAAAACGTGAACTTAGTAGTATAGGCTACACTCTATAATAATATAATTGACAACACTTATTAACACATATGAGTACAATTTTAAAGTGTGCTATTTGTATAATTTAAAAACCAACACTTTTCAAGTGTAGCATTATAATTTCTCAAAATTTTCACTAAAATATTAAATTCCCTCCAATATATCTAAATTCTCCCCAATTTCTAATTTGCCGATAAAAGAAATCATATAAGAAAAAACCTATACAATGAAATAATCTATAAAAAAAACATTTTGAGCTAAATTAACATAGGAGTTGCTCTTTATTTATCTAAATAAATCAAAATAGGACCTTTTTTTTCCAAATCAAAATGTTTTTCCCCAAAAAATCATATAACCTAAACCCTATTTCCCTTTGAAGACGATGGTCTCTGCTTAGATACTACTATGCCTTTCTCTATTTCTATGAAGAAAGACAGTCATGGATAGAGAGACTGTGCTCTCACCTGAAGGGTTTGAAGATTACAAACTTATAATGGCACTAATGGTTGACAAGTCGGAGCTTCCATTCCGTCTTCTAAATCGACGCATCGATAATGCAACTAGTTTCTTGGAAGAATCTAGTCTATATAGGGTACTTTCAGCAAGTCTTCTTCTTGAGAATCCATGCCTTTTTGCTTGATATCGAACTGGTTAATAGGGATTGGGTGTTGCAGGAATGAAGGAAGATGATAAGCTAGGTTAGGCTGAGTTACTAATAGAATATTTGAGGTTTTGCAAGGGATATCTGTTTTATTAAAAATAAAGGGGAGGAAGAAAAATGGTGAAATTTTGAAAAAATCAATTAATCTTATTATTTAAGAAAAATCGATTTTCCAAAGTAACAATGTCGCCAGTTGATTTTTTAGTAAAAATCATGAAAACTTAAAATTATTTTTCAAAAAGATTTTAAACAGATAAAAATCAGTTGAAAAGGGTTGAGAATTCAAATGTACATTCTGAGAAGGTGTAAGGCCTTCGGAATGCCCGCTAGCTCGCGGTTGACCGACGATTTGACTAAATGACTTTCAAAAAACTTTTCAAATTCTGAATAAAGTAAAAGAAAATATATTTTTTATAAATTTACTTACTTATCATTTTTTTTAGTTATTTGATAAACGAAGGGGGGGGGGTTTCTAAGGAAAATAATTCGAATGTTGTCAAAAATAATAAAATATAGGTATCTGGTTTTAAATTTAACACGCGAAATGACTATCCGTGGGAGATAATTAAACCAAAACCGAGATTCATATATAATACGTTAGTCAATCAACAAATAAATAGTAAAATATTTAATTTAGTCCTCTTGCCCAAATTTTAATCTGATCGGCTTCTGGCACAACCTGTCCTAAAGTCAAGGTAAGGGGTTGCATTGTTGGGCTTCTGTTCATCCTAACTTTTTGTTGCTGTTTTAAGTTTGATTTCTATGTATACATTCTGTGTATAATGCTGTATACGGGCAGTATTTCGACCATTTTCCTGTATATCGAGTTTCATTTTTCATGTGTACAGCCCAACTCAATCTCCGAACATCTGCATTGATTTTTGGGCATCGTATTTCTGTATCACGATTTGGATACCATTTCATATACAGTGTAGACAAACTGATTTTGGACTTTCCAAGATTATGTTCCAGTTTCTCATTATGTGTTTCAGCTTCCAACGATTCAAATAAAAGAGAGGCTGACTCAAAAATAACTCAAATATATGCAATGTAGAGTCCAAAATAGACTCGGATTGAGGTCACATAAACAATAACATAAAAACATAACTCTTGTTGATTTAAAGTGTAATTAAGCAAAAACATAATGAAAATTTGAAGCACTGAATTTAGAAGCATCCTACTGTATCAATCTAGAGAATGCAACTATGGAGCATGAATAAGGCAATTTAAATGAGATAATCTTAACATTACTAACAAGAAATCACCAAATAAGTAAACCATGCAAACATGGCGATGTCAAAACAGTCATATCAACGAAATATAAAAAAACAAGGATACGTTTATGTAAGACATTAAACCCTTTTTTAGATGTTTGCAGTTCCATATCGAGGATCTCAAATAAGATTTCTCATATATGACCAAAAAAGAAGCAAAACTAAACAGAACAAATGAACCAGAAACTAGCGTAAATAGTCATCTTGTCAAGACCAAATAAAATTTGGTTCTCATGATTTTTAGCCTATTTATGATCAAGCCGAACTATGGTTATCACATATCAACAAATTATATATTGTTATGCGCACTCAAATACCCATTACAGACCATACAATGTAAATATGTTTTCCAGATAAACTTTTAAGAATAACAAATATAATAATTTCATATTAACATACAAAGATAGAATATGCATTAACCTTAGGAACAAGTTTATTCAATATCTACAAATAAATTTAAAAGCTAAGGAGCAAGAACAAACTAACACAAACTACTAAAATCATGGAGATTTTACCAACTGAAACCGAGTCCAAAGAACAACTCAATATTAAAGCGAAAGAGCCAAATACAGAGAAAAAACTAAAGAGAACAAACAACTACATAATAAGAGACAAAGACAAGTTATAAGGAAGAGGGATTACCCTTTTTCAGGCAGCGAACAGAGACAAAAACAAGCAGAGGAGTAACAATTTTACTACCACAATGACATTCCGACGGGCTTTGCAAGAGGCTAGAACAAAATAAAATCTTTTATCGCTTCTTGCTTGAGTATCACTACATATTTTTTTGTTTTCATGTATGTATTCTTGTATTTATATTTCTTTGAAAACATTAGTCTCCCTATGATTCTCTGTAAATATAGTCTAATATTTCTTTGGATCTTTTTTTGCCTTCCGTCCACAAATAGACCATAGAGAGTTTATATAGAGGGGGATTAGGTTTTCGTTGGGGAGGAAAAACCCGGATCGAAACTGGTTCAAAGCTCATCTCCAATTCAAATTCGGATTATTTTCCTCTTTTGAAGAAACACATTTTTCTTAAAAACTTATTCCATTCCAGAAGAGGAAAAAGGGGGGGGGGGCGACGGCTCAGATCGGCTCGATTGTCCTTGGGACGAGACGTGTCTCGATCTCATGGCACCAAGGACAAACACGCGTGACTTGCCGCCTACAATTGAGAGAGACAAGAAAGAAGAAGACAAAGAGGAGCACGTTGTCCTATGCTTTCCATCCAGTCGCGCCTTTGTGAACATTGATGGACAAAGTAGCAGCGTAGGGGCCTATTTTGAAACATAGGAGTTTGAGTCGAGTCAGGGAAATCTGGATTCAAAAATAAGAATGGGGATAAACTGATATATAGGGGGTTGGGTTGTTTAAATAAAGGGTTAGGTCAATTGAAAATTGAGTTTGGGCCGCTAAAGTTCAAAAATGGCCCAAAAACTTGTCTTCATATGAGCTGAAAAGATTAGGAATTAAAGAAAAGGCCGAATATCATGTCCTTTAATGGGTTTGGGAGATTTTTTCAATAACTAAATAAGACCGAATTAATATAAATTAATTCATGACCTTTTAAATCTTGACGGAATAAATCAATTATTTCAATTAAAAACTAATTAACCTAAAGTATAAAGTATTAATTAAACCAGACTAGCTGTCTAAATATTTTTCTAAAACCAAAATCTATTTGAGACATAAAGTATACTAATTATACACATAATTATGTAAAATATGTATATCATCAAAACATTATAAGACATAACAAAACTATTCAAAATGACGCAAACTTATATTTTTCCTTAAAAATTTATGAAACTAATTATTTTAAATTGCTTAAATTTAAAAATCTAGAGAACTAATTTATACCGAGGAGGGTCGAAATTGGGTGTCAACAACTGTCCTTAATTTTACTTGGATTTATGCAAGACATTCAAGGAAAATGAAATTGACCAACCCAATATTGACCAACCACACCTTTATCTTTAAGCAAAGGATTGGTACGGACTTAAGGAGTTATGGCCAAACCCTGGAAACGGCTTTCCTACATATCTTAGGCTATATGAGAATTCAGGCCACTTGTAGTTCTATACGCTTGATATAACACAATTTTTTGAAAGAATTCAATAGTAATCTCGATATCAGATCATCAAGGGATCGAAATACCAGGGAATAGAAATTAAGGGTTAATGTTGGAATACACCGAGTTTTAAACATTTAACTCGCCTACATATCCAAACAGAAGGAATTAGGCTGCTTGTAGTTCGACTCAATAGGTTGAGAAGGAAATCTATTATGCTAGATAACCTTTTGTTATGGAAGAGTTACCAATACGTTGAGCATGAAGAAGAGGCTTGTAATCTCTTAGCCATGAATGTGGTGCACTTAACACCCATAATTAAGAACTCAGACGGACATAATTTAGAAGGCTCTTGGTGCATTGTCACTCAGATTGGAAACTTGCTTTCAGCAAATCAAAACTCTAGATGTGAAATCAAAACTGACAAACCAAAAGAATACCGACATTCCTTAGGATAGAGGCGTGGTTTTATTGTTTTGGAAGTCATTCCTCTGCTCGCGTCCTACGAGTTTGACACTCCTCTTCTTACTATGTCCCAGTTCGCTGCTAAGAAAAACACGTTGTGCAGCATCCAATCGTTTGCACCTGTGGTTTTCTTTTTTTTGGAGAATTCATCCTTTAGGATGCTCTCGACAATGGCTGGGATAAAACGCATAAGTATAAAAATGCAATTCAAATAGGAGACATTGTCTGTTACCGTGTTGACACTTAATTTCCCTCCTTCGATATTTGTCGACAACTCCATTGGGTTTGACGTAAAGCAAATAAAGCTTAAGTCATATGTTTGCAATATAATCTTCAATGTATTCTTCATTTGATGTCAACATAGAGTAAAATTGATGTGGAGTGCTAGGTTTTTCTTGACGCCGTCTTTGATGCTATTCTTGATGTTTACTTTTATCAAAATAAAAGAATGCAGTTCATGCCAATGGATAAATATTTGTCTTCGGATGCACGATTTCCTTTTCTGGCAGTGCATGAATTCTTGTGGGGCATGAATTCCTCTTATGATGCTTAAATTTCAGCGAGGCGTGAATTCTTCTCGTGATGCATAAATTTCTTCGAGGTATGAAATCTACTCGCGATGTATAAATTTCTACGAGGTATGAAATCTTCTCGCTATGGATAAATTTCAAAGAGGCATGGAATCTTCTCGTGATGCATAAATTTTGCGAGGTATGAGATCTTCGCACGATGAGTAAATTTCTGCGAGGTATAAAATCTTCTCGCGATGCATAAATTTCTGCATCTTCTTACAATATTTAACTTTTCTGAGAGGCATGGAATTTTCTTACGATGCATTGCTCTCAGCGAGGCATAAATATATTCTCGCGATGCACGAATATTGACTCGTGATGCATGGTCTTCTGCGATGCATGAATATTGACTCGCGATGCATGATCTTCCGTGATGCATGACTATTGACTCGCGATGCATGACCATTCGCAATGCATGAATATTGTATCGCGATGCATGATCTTTCGCGATGCATGAATATTGACTCGCGATGCATGATCTTACATAGAGCATGAATATCTTCATGCGATGCACATATATTAATTCTTGTTGTCATCCTTGGTACTAAATGAAGATAGTGCTTCGATCGAGCAATATAGTGATCTTCTAGGTGCTTTCTGGATAATCATAGGGTCTCCAATGATGATAACGGTAAAACGACTTCCATATAGTATATCGTCTTGATCGACAATAAAATAACTAACCCCTCCGGGTAATGCATAATATCATATCCAGCCTTATGATGCAAATGACGTCCTTTACGGATACCGTAAACTCTTTCTTGAGATTTTCGCTTTATTCACCTTCGAATCTTGCTGGACGTTCTTTATAGATTTTATTTAGTTGGAAATTGATTGAACTAAACAATTCATATTCTCAAGTCTCTGACATAAGGGATATAAGATTATTCCTACTTCTAGGAAAACTATTGATTTTTGGATAGTTTTCTCCTCCTTTGACTTCTCCATATTCATCCATCCGAAGAATTTGCTCATTTCGTAGCAAATCTATACACCTGTTTCCACAGAAAAAAAATTTTGTTTTAGAAACAAGCTAATCTATGTCGATTTCATCAGATGTCTGCTCCTTGTCCTGTTATCTCCGGTTGATTTCCGGATCTCCCGACTCTTGATAGATGAGAAAAAATATTTTATGCCAAAACAAATGAAACGCAAAAGGGAAAATTTGAAAGAAATAATTTTTTGAGAAATGGTATCTGAAAAAGGTCAATGTCAAGTCATGTCATATCAGGCGTAACAAACATCTTTGAGTCTGATGCTCGGAGGTCTATCTGATTATTCGTTGGGGAATTTACAGAGTCACTCCGGACTTGTTGACAAACCCATGTTGAAATTTAGTGTCCTCCTCAAAATTTCTATCGCAGTTAACTGTCTTGCCTATCTTTCTACTGTAACTGAGTAGTTTGCAGAATTTTTGAGATCATCTCAAAAATTCTATCCCACTTGCAAATCTCGAAACATGTTCAGTCTTGACTTGCTGAGGAAGAATCTTCTTCTCGAGAATTTTTGACTCCTCCTCAAAAATTCTTTTCTAGTTTCTATTATAAAGAGAAATAGAAATTTTACGAGATATATGACCGAACCCTTGTAGAGCCTACGTATCCCATTGTGGTAAAAATCAGGTCAAACATAGTTCCTCTCCAAGCTTAACAACAATAATAAAAGAAAGATCAAAAGAAACAAACTTTGTTACGATCTTGTAAGAAGCTGCTTCCACCCACTTGGTGAAATAGTCAATAGAAATAAAAATGAATCTGTGTCCATTTGAAGCGGTTGGCTCTATCGGACTGATGACATCCATATTCCAAGCCACATATGGCAAAGGTGAACTCATAATATTAAGTTCGTGAGGCGGCACTCGGATTAATCACCTTGCACATGACATTTATGACATTTGTGCACAAACTTGCAACAATCATTCTCTATAGTCATCCAGAAATAACCGGATCGAAGGATATTTCTTGCCAAAGTGAGCGCATTCATATGCGTGCCACAAACTTTGCCATGTATCTGTTTAATAAGCCTCGCATCTTCGACGGCATCAACGCATCTTAAAAGACCCAAATCTAGAGTCCTCCTATAAAGGACTTCTCCACTTAGAAAGAAATTGAGAACCATACAACGTATATACTTCTTTTGGTTGGACAAAGCATCTTTAGGATAAGTTCCATACTACAAATATTTGTTTATAACAAAATACCAAGGCAAACCATCTAGTTCTTCTTCAACATGGGAACAATGGACTGGATGTTCTTTTAGCTCTATATTCAGAGGATCAATATAATATGTATCTGGATGTTTAATCATCAAATTTATGGTTGAAAGAGCATCGGCCAATTCATTCTGTATTTTGGGAGTATGTCTGAACTCGATCTTAAGAAATCTTCTGCACAATTTTTGTACATACTGTACGTAAGGTATAATCTTTGGGTTCTTCACAGCCTATTCTCCTTGACTATGTTGAATTAAAAGGTATGAATCTCCAATAACCACCAACTCGTAGACATTTATGTCGATGGCCACCTTCAACCCAAGAATACAAGCTTCGTATTCAACCATGTTGTTCATGCAATTAAATTGGAGCTTAGCTGCCATTGGGTAGTGGTGACCAGATTCTGATACTAATAATGCTCCAATAACTTCACCTTGATGATTTTCTGCTCCATCAAAGAATAATCTCGAACCTTGATATGCTTCAGAAATATCTACACCCACAAATTACACTTCTTAATCGTGAAAATAAGTCTTAAGTGGTTCATACTCTTCATCAACGGGATTTTATGCAATATGATCAGCCAAAGTGTGTGCCTTTATCGTTTGCTGAGTCACATACACAATATAAAATTCACTCAACAACATTCGCCACTTAGATAACTTTATGGTCGGCATCGCCTTCTGAAAGATATATTTCAGTGGATCCATTCTTGAAATGAGGTATGTAGTATAAGAAAACAAAAAATGTCTCCCCTTCTGGGAAATCCACATCAAAGCAAAACACGTTCTCTTGAACAAAATGTAACGAGACTCGTAGGAGAAAACTTCTTGCTTATATAATATATATCCCTTTCCTTCTTTCCTGTCTCATCGAGTTGACCAAGTACGCATCCCATTGCACTATCTGAGACAGACAAGTACAGCAACAAAGGAATCCCTTCTCGTGGAGGAACCAATACTGGTGGATTGGACAAATAGTTCTTGATAGCATTAAAAGTAGTCTAACACTCTTCACTCCACTTTATCAGGGCGTCTTTATTCAACAGCTTGAAAAAAGGCTCAACGACCGCGATTGATTGAGCTATGAACCGACTTATGTAGTTTAACCTCCTAAGAAACTCATCATCTCTTTTCTCGTCTTTGATGGAGGTAACTCTTTAATTGCATTAATCTTAGAAGGGTCGAGCTCAATACCCCTTCTGCTGACTATAAATCCCAACAACTTTCCAGCTTAAACTCTAAAAGTGAATTTGTAGGGATTTAACTTGAAGTTATAACTACGCAAACGATCAAAGAATTTCCTTCGATGTGTAAAGTGATCCGAACTCGCATGGGATTTGATTATGACGTCTTCCACACACAGTTAAATCTCCCTATGAATCATGTCATGATATATGGTGATCATAGCTCTCATGTAGGTAGCACCAGCATTTTTAAGGCCGAACGACATAACCTTGAATTGATATACACCCCAAGGAGTAATGAATGTTGCCTTTTCTGCATCTTCCCCATCCATAAAAATATTGTGATAGTCTGCGCAAAAATCTACGAATGACTGCATTTCATGCTTAGCACAATTGTCAATCAAAATTTGAATATTCGGCAGCGGAAAATTATCATTTGGGCTAGCTTTTTTGAGGTCTATGTAGTCGACACAAATCCCGATTTTCCCGTCTTTTTTGGTGAGCGGAACAACATTGGCCAGCCAAGTTGGATATTGTGTCACTTCCACCAATCGAGACTCTATTTGCTTGGTGATCTGTTCTTTGATATTTAAACTTAGTTTAGGCTTGAACATCCGAGACTTTTGATTCACCGGATCGAACCCCGGGTCAATCTGTAGTTTATGAGATACAACATCAGTACTCAGTCCTTGCATGTCGGCGACTTCCCAAACGAACACATCAATATATTCAGTAAGCAAATGAATTGGGCCTTCTCTTTGAGCTTCATTTATGTGGATGTTGATCTTAACATCTTTAACACATTTTGGATCCCCCAAATCTACCGTTTCTATTTCCTCTAGATTTTGTTTATGCTTATTTTCGAACTGCCAAAATTCGTCGGGTACATACTCTGGTTCCTCACTTTCTTCTTTGTAATCACCAACCTCGTCATTATCAACCTAATTTTATTCATTCATCTCGTAATATGTCATGACATTGGCAGTTCTAAAACATACATTACTGAAACCTTAAACAGACAAAGTTAGGAATGTAAAGTATAACGAACGACTAATTAAATAAATTTAAAGACAAAGAGGCTTTCATTCAAATTCAAACAAAATGAAACCTTTGGCCATGGCATAGGACCATGTTGCCTTCTTTGAACATCACAATGAAAATTTTGAAAATTTGTACAGTTAAGAAAATGCAAAATGGTGGGTCTTAGGCCTCTTCCGAACTACCACCGATTTTAATGTTCATGAAACGATGCCTTTCTACCCAGGAGTTTGGGGGATTAGGATGGGCGTGGAAGTCTAGTTCTGCAGCATCTCTCTTTGCTCAGCATCGCGGATACTATCTAGCTCGACCTCTTCCTCAACAACAAATCGATCTCCTCGAAGAGGTCTTAGATTCCTTCCCCTAGGTCTTCATGCTCGGCATACACCCGAATTGGAAAGGATTGATGCAGATGTGGGATCGGCTGAGCAAATGCTTGATCATTTTTCTTGTTCATCTTCATGTCGTCATCTTTGGGGATGTACCCCAAACCATATTTGGCTCCCTTGACGAGGACTGGAACAAGCTCAATAATTCTATCGAAATCTCTACCCAATCTGATACCTGGTTAAAAATAATTCTGCAGCATCATAGTGGCTATCATCTTGTATATAGTAGGCAGGGGAGTCTATGGGACCAAGTCTACACCGGAGGCATTCACCAGCTCCATCGTGTAGAAATCTATACCTCGTGATATATCATCAACGATCGACACCGGTGGTCCAGAGTGACTCCCTTCTATATGAATAACCAGCTCTTCGTTCTTCCAAACGAGCTCATCATCTGATGTAGAGTAGAAGGGACAGCTCCAGCCATATGGATGAAAGGCTTTCCCAAATAGCTGGTTATCGATATCCAATACTTGGAATGTGCACTGAATTATGTTGGGCCAATTTGGATGATCAGATTCACCGCTTCTTACGTATCTCTCTGAACCCCATCAAAGGCTCTTAAATTGACTTTGTTTTGTTCATATTTTCCCAAGTCAAACCTTAACTGCCTCAACGTCAAAAAACGGGCAGATATTCAAACTAGATCCATTATCTACTAAGACGTGGTTGACAACCTTTTCACGGCATACCACAGTTATATGCAAGGCCTTGTTGTGTGACCTCCCTTCGAAAGGTAGCTCATCGTCACAAAAGCTGATTCGGTGCCCTCGAATACGCTGGTGAATAATACCGGCCGCGTTATTACGTCTTGTGACCGTGGGTACATACGTATCGTTGAGATCCTTCATCAAATCCTTCCTGCGTGATTGGGGAATCATCTGCAGGGCCCATACGGAGAGCTCAGCCTGAGTCTTCTCCAAATGCTTGACGATAGAATAATCTTTTGGCTGCATCCTTCTGAGAATTCCTCCTCTTCTCCTTTGCTTATCGGCCTTGTCGCCTGATACTTCCTTTGACGTCCGAGAGCAAGTTTGACTGCACATTAGCACAGTTTGGAGCAACATCCTGGTAGGGATAAGAAATTTGGTTTGGTGGAGGATGGCTTGTGTAAATGGGAGATGGATTTTCGTAATTTAGGAGTGGACTTTGGTAAAGTGGAGCTTTTGACATTTGGATAAGTGGCGGTATCTTTCTGATAAATTATAGGGTTATTGGGATTACTAGCTTCTGTGTATCAAGCTTGAAAGGACTTTTGGGAAGGCCGGGACCGACCTTGGGAATATGACGAGCTCCTGGGGGTTTTCCTTCCCTTAAATGAAATAGCTACGATTTCTTCTCTTTTCTTTTTCAACCATCCTAAAGATCAAGGTGATGTGGAAACGCTGGCCATTTTTATTTATTTAAAACTGTACCCGATAGTCTCACCAATCTTAACTATCTCGGCAAAGTATGATCTAACGAGCAACATAATTCTATCACAATATTTCAGCTCTTGCACACGCACGAATACTTCAACGATTTCTTTCTAAGACATGGGTGATCTGACCCTTGCCTCTTCTTTTCTCCACCTGTAGGCGAACTCCCTATACCTCTCGGTTGATTTTTGCTTAATTTTCATCAAAGAGTATCCATCTGGAACAATTATTACGTTGTAAGAAAATTGATCGATAAAATCTTTGGCCAATGCATTCAAGCTGGGCCATTGCCTGTTTTCATGCGATGTGAACCATTTAAGAGCTTCTCCGCACATGCTTCGGTTGAAGAGTCACATCAATAGAGTTTCATCCCTACCAACTCCAACGAGCTGGTCGCAGTAGGCTCTCAAATGATCCATAGGGTTGCCCACTCCTCCATAGTTGTTAAATTTCAGTATTTTGTATCCTTCCGGAAGGTTCAAATTTTGATGAATACATAAGCCTTCATAACTAAGCCCAGCTATATCAGGGACGCATTGTAGCTCTTTCATCGATTTCTTGATCTCTTCCTTTATGACGACCTTTACCATTTCTTTTGCACTCCACTCCTTGTCATGTCACTTGTAATTGTCCATCTCAGAATTGTCCACATCATGCTATACATGGACGAGAATTCGGAAAGCGGCTCTTCATTGTAAGGGTGGAGCTACAGAGAGACTCTGAGCATTTTGAGCTGTTTGATAATTTTGTGGGTATGTTTTAGGATTTGTATTCTAATTTAAGTAGTGGTGGGGTGTTTGGGGATTGAAAATATTTTGGTTTTGATTTTGTGGTGGTGGAGCGGTTTGATAGGATGCAGAAGCATATTAGGGATTTTGGGTAGTCCAATCTATAACCGATGGATGTCGAACACGTGTAGATGACTGGTTCTGAGTTGGATCCATTTTTGAGGAAGGGAAGTAGATTGGAGGCCTCCCATCAGCACCGTGAGCAGCGAATCCTTGTGGAGGCAGATCCTGTCTCCTTTGCATTTCTACCCTCATCTCTGCAATCTGTTGCATCATCTATAGAATCAACACATTCTAGTCCGTATGGTGGGTTGAGCCACCACAACATCAGTAAGGCTCACTTCTTCGTTATTATCCCCCATGATAGTCTTTCCTTGTCTGAGCTTTGTCTAGGGAAGGAATTCTCAAGACCTTTTGATCTTGTGAAATAAGGATGATCTGCCAGCTTTTAATCGACACAGATAAGTTTCAATGTACCTCAGAACGAAAAAAACTCAAAGGCAGATTTGTCAGTGCAGATTCAGAGTATAAAATGCATAATATCATACAGACAGAAGATAAACACACAAGTTGCTTTGTTTAAGGATAACTTGAACCCACGAGCGAGGATGGAAACACATTTTTCAACAAGCAGGAGTTTGCTTTTTTATGTTTTGACGCTGTCTCAGAAAGGCTAAATCACCTTCAGCTACGTTCTTCTTGCAGCTGCTCTTTGACGTCAGTTGATCTGGTCTTCGTATCTTCTCGTAACATGGAGGGGGTGGGGACAAAAAATTTTAAAGGTAAGGTCCGGGCCTGGGAAGGCTGCCTACCTATCTCATGAAGAGAATTCAGGCTTAGTTCGAGTACAAGATAAAACATTTTCATTCATTCGTTTATTAGGATTATATGGAAATTGAAAGGCAACAATAGAGCTTCTAAAAGATAAAATGATGACACGTTAGTCATTTCCCCTCTAGTTGCAGCATTAGTCTCCTCCTTTCAAACGGCCTAGGAATGGAGGTTTGTAGATAATTTCCTCGTTGTTGTCTTCCTTAGTTGTTTGAGGGTGAGCGTTGTCGGGACCACTATTGGTTCCATGCTCGTAGATGGGGTATTTTTCACCCATTTTCTGAAGTTTATCAATCATGTTTCTATGGAAGGCTTTGTTCTTTTTCCTCATTGCGTCCATCCTTTCACTCATGGAGGCAAATTCTTCCATTTCCACTTTCAGCTCCTCATCAAGTGATATATTTTTAGCTAACAGAGCGGCTGTCTCCGATTCTATCCTCGACTCTCTCACTTCTATTTCTTGCACTTTCAACTGAAGCATGTCCAACTTCTCTCTCTATTCCTCTGTGTCCATATCAACACCTTCCTTTCTCTTCATTTGTGATTGCAGATACTCATCCAGCGTCATGGCTGCAACTTTGTAGATTCCGGTGTCCATGTCGACTCTGAGTCCTTCCTCCTTGGCTTCTTAAATTTCTCGAGTGATCTGTTTGATCTTTCTTTGTAGTTTTTCTCCAATGAGTTCCATCTAGATGTTCTTACCTTAGTCCATAGCAGTTATTTTTTACTTTCCTGAGATGGTAGAATGATGTTTTAGGATTTGTGGTTTAGGAGGTGTCTTTTGAGTGAGAAACTTGAGACTCGGAAACTTTTGCCGGACATTTGTAACAGTGACTTCTGTATATTCTTTTGGAAGTTTCTAGATAGGAGTGGGTTTACGGTGTCCTCATTCAAAGCAACATAACACAGAAGCAACTAAACACACACATTGCGTCCTAAAGATGCTTGTGACCATTTTATGCCAAGGGTAGGCATAACGAATTGAAGCATGTATGTGCCTTTTAAACCCGATATATTATCCCAAAAATACTTCATTAATAGCATCCAAATGACTGATAAACATAAAATAAAGAAATAGTGCTGAAATCAATTACAAAACAAAGTACAAATAAAGATGTCCCACACAGGGCATAGTAAATAAAAGTCAAGCCTCCTCTGATCCTTCATCAAGTCTGGTCCTCTTGGCGATGTTGACCTTTCCCACATAGCATATATGTTATCCTAGATATGATCTCTCGCCAATTTCTCTCCTTCTTGATATCTAAACCCCTCTATCGAATGAATCTGTTGTTCCATGCTATCATCTAACTCCTCCATGCGCTGTATGGCTCTTCTTAGTTCTTGTTTCAATCGATCTATGACTTTGGCGTCCTCTGAGTTACGACATTGATATTCTAATTCGTTCTTATCAAACATCTCTTGAAGTCGGTGAAGTCGGACATGATGTTTGGCTTCAACATCTGCAATAATTTACTTAATTTACTTACTTATAATTTTTTAAAATTAGTTGATAAACTATGGGGGGTTTTCTAAGTAAAATGATTCGAACGTTGTCAAAACTAATAAATATAAGTATTTTGTTTTAAATTTAAAAGGAGAAATGACTTTCTATGGGGATAATTAAATCAAACCCGAGATTCATATATAAGATGTTAGTCAATAAACAAAAAAATAGGAAATTAATTTAGGCCTCTGGCCCAAATTTCAATCTGACGGGCTTCTGGCCCGACCTGTCCTAAAGTCTAGGTAAGGGGTTGCATTGTTGGGCCTCTGTTCAACCCATCTTTTTGTTGCCTCTTTTTATGTTTGATTTATGCGTATACATCCCATGTATATTGTTGTATATGGGACATATTTAGGACATTGCATGTATATCGAGTTTTATTTTATAGGTGTACAACCCAACTGAATCTCCGAGCACCTACATTGATTTTTGGACCCCATATTTCTGTATGTCGGTTTGTATACCAGTGCATGTACAGTGTATACAAAATGATTTTGGACTTTCCGAGACTGTGTTCCATTTCTTATTTTGTTTTTCAGCTTCCAACGATCCAAATAGATGAGAGGTTGACTCAAATATAACTCAAATATTGCAAGATATAGTCCAAAATAGACTCAGATTGTTGTCACATGCAGAAGAAACAATAAGAGAAAAACATAAGTCTTGTTGATTTAAAATGTTATTAAGGAAAAAGATAATGAAAATTTGAAGCACAAAATATAGAAGCATCCTACTGTATCAATCTAGAGAATGCAACTATGGAGCATGAATAAGGCAATTCAAATAGGATAACCTTAACATTAGTAATAACAAATCACCTAATAAGTAAAGCAAGTAAACATGGCGACGTCAAAACAGAGTGATAGCAACAAAATATATAAAAAAATAAAATAAATTTAAGTAACACATTAACCCCTTTTTTAATTGTTTGCAGTTCCTTATCGAGGATCTCAAACAATATTTCTCATACATGACAAAAAATAACTAAACAGAACGAATGAACTAGAAACTAGAGTAAAAAGTTATCTTGTCAAGACCAAAGCAAAATTTGGTTCTCATGATTTTTCGCCTATTTATGATCAAGCCGAACTATGGTAATCACATATCAACAAATTATCTATTGTTATACGCACTCAAATACCCATTGTAGATTGTACAATGTAAATATGTTTTCCAGATAAACTAATAGAATGACAAATATAATAATTTCATATGTACATACAAGGATAGCGTATGCATTAACCTTAGAAACACGTTTTCCTTAAGTTTGATCTTTTATAGTGCGACATTGTTTTTGGTACTCGTTTATTTTCACGGGCAACAAAAAGAGGAAACAAACTTAGACATGCTAAACAAAGTTCATCTTTCTGCAAAATTCATCGTCATTGTATATTTCTTTCTTCATTGATGACATACGGTGATTTCCCTAGTCCTTCCTTGCCTTCAACCGGGAAACTGGAAAAATAGTATTCAAAATTTCAACTTTGTTTGGAGGAATTGAGGAATCTAAGGGAGCAAATACAAGCTCTTGCAATGGAGATACAATCAGTCACTCGACTCATATATTACATCATTGTTCTCATTCATCAAAGTAATTTATATTGTTATATTTTCTCTTGTCATGAAAATTTTGTTGTATTTATTACGATATGATTTATCTATTATTCGAGAAGATTTTTTGATGCTCTTTTTGATCTATTTTTGTTACTTAGAGATAAGGAGGAACTCCAGAAATCCAAAATTGCTTGGTAGAAATTCTAAAGGCCTTCCGTGAAGTCACCCTGATATTTGAAACTCTGGTTTTCACCTCAAGTTCTTTTTTTCTATAGGATCTGAAGCATTGTTGCAAGCATGAAAAAATCGTTTATATTGCAACTTTTGGTGTTTACGTTTTTCTTTTCATTCTTGTTTTACTTACTATTCTTGATTTTTCCTTTTCACATTTGGATCACATTCATACTCTTACAAATTCAATAAAAAAATAACCCTTTTATCTTTTTATTAAAAAAAAAATCTTGGACATCTTAACAATAGATCTTAATTATGGGAATACAAGCTCTTGCAATGGAGATACAATCAGTCACTCGACTCATATATTACATCCTTGTTCTCATTCATCAATGTAATTTATATTGTTTTATTTTTTATCTTATCATGAAAATTTTGTTGTATTTATTACGATATGATTTATCTATTATTCGAGAAGATTTTTTGATGCTCTTTTTGATCTATTTTTGTTACTTAGAGATAAGGAGGAACTCCAGAAATCCAAAATTGCTTGGTAGAAATTCTAAAGGCCTTCCGTGAACTCACCCTGATATTTGAAACTCTGGTTTTCACCTCAAGTTCTTTTTTTCTATAGGATCTGAAGCATTGTTGCAAGCATGAAAAAATCGTTTATATTGCAACTTTTGGTGTTTATGTTTTTTTTTCATTCTTGTTTTACTTACTATTCTTGATTTTTCCTTTTCACATTTGGATCACATTCATACTCTTACAAATTCAATAAAAAAATAACCCGTTTATCTTTTTATTAAAAAAAAATCTTGGACATCTTAACAATAGATCTTAATTGTGGGAATGTTATGTGTATTGCTTTCAATGATCCTTTCCCTTTCTATGGATGCTCGGTTTCCCCTTTATTCATTTTTTATTGTTAGAAGCGTCTTAACACCCAAAGAGCACATAGAAGTTTATTTTAATCTACGAATCAGGTTTTGGTCTCTTTTCAGCAGTATGGGCATTGACTCTGAGTGCCAAATAAAGTGTATTATTGCATTTTACAATTTCTAAGCGCAAGAAGTTTACTGATGTGATAAAGGGAGGTCATAGGCTAAAGGTTGATTCTTTAACCATGTTTAATTAGTATAAAAGAGAAATTACAACAACAATTAAATTGTTAAGTGAATTATAAGTACGTAATTTGTCACCATATGTCTTGCCTAAACTCACAGTCGACATCGAATATTCGATTCCTTATACAGATACATTATGCACCTTGTTTCAAGATTTACATTTCAAGAGTTTTAACTCAAAATACTTTAAAACACATATTCTTAATAAATCTTATCCTACCTTAGGGATAATTTTGTACCAGTCATAATACAATCAACTATTTACCTTACTCTCTAATTTTTCTATGGGTTAGAATCACTAGTTGCTAATGTATTATGGAACTATATAAAATAATAAGAAGAGGCCTACTAAATTTTTAACATATATTATATTTATAACAGAAATATTTATTTTTGGAGAATTTAAATTTTATCTCTTTGTATGAAATTTCATCATTAATAAATTGAAATCGCATGACCAAAGGCTCATTTTAGGGTAAAAGTAAATTTCTAATATGTGCCCCCTTTGTAATTTTCATGGCACTTAAAGTAGATTTTGAACATTTCTATAGGCATTTGTAGTAGCTCAATGAACTTCTCACCATATTCTGTGACAACATTCTCAGAAAAGAAGGGAGTGAAAATCGAGTAATGAAGCCATTGAAGAGATGTTGGAGAAGGTGAGGTCTTGATCTATCGATGTCTTTCCCTTATTTTTCCTCTAGAGACACTGCTTTTTCTCCCTACTACTCGAGCAAGATAGATTCTAACCCATATATTAGTGATAAGGCCTTCTTTGCAGACTTCTATTGGTAGTTACCTCTACTTTGTATATGAAACACTACTTGAATAATAACTTCTTCTCTTTAAGACTTCTTTTTTTTTTTTCTAGGAAAAGGCTAGCCGTACAGTTGTTATTTAATAAGAGTGCCAATGATAAACATGCGAGAATTAACCTAACAAAGTTAAAGCAGTAGTGTGGGGGCAGTTCACATTAAAGCTGGAGGGAATTGTAAGCTATCCAGTTCACATTGCGCGCCTAATTTGCATAAATTTTATATGATATTGTAGGAAACTATTAAATGTATGCATCATTCCAAGATAACTATGTTATCTACTAATGATGTGGATGTTGCACTTAGTATTAGAGGTGTAGAGGACCTTTTATGTTTTATGCTGACCTATATTACTTGGAATATTTAAAGTGTTGATGGTTGTGTGTCGGATCCTCGAAATCTAAAGGATCCAAATCGGGGCTAGCAATACTTTTGGAGAGTCAAAACAACATAGGCCATAACTGATTTATCCATGTTTGAAATCGTAGTGTAGTTGATTGTTCTTTTATGCATGTTGTGTTGGGCAGCCAATTTATGGCTTTGATGCAAGAGATCCGTTAAGGTTCAAGAAGTACTTGTACATAAGGATTTGTTCTATATTGAAGAGAAAGATGTAGAATTCAAAGATGTAAACAACTTTTATATATTAGGTTTGACTGATTTAGAATTCGTTGATGTAATGAAAAAGATACATGAAGGTCCGTATCTTGTTATAACCTTAACTACAATTTCTTGTTTGGATGTTTTTGCATTTTATTTTACTCTAGCCATCTGATTATTTTTCGGTCATGCATAGTGTTTTTTCATACTAATTCCCATTCTCTTAGTTAGCCTCCTGCCTTTAATAAATTTCTTTTCCTCACAACTGCTACAAAATAGGAAGTATTCTTTTAATACTAGTATAGTTAAAGTTTGTATTTAATTTTAATATTCCAGACTAACATATTAATTTATCACAGTCTTAGCTATGCCATCTGATAATATAAATACAAAGTATAAGAAGGATAGAGTTCCTGTTGAATCCTTAGTTAATTTGCTAGTTTATATTAGTTATAAGAACTTCTTTGCAGAGTTCTATTTGTAGAGTTACCTCTACTTTGTATATAAAACACTACTTGAATAATAGCTTCTTCTCTTTATGACTTTTTTTTTCTTTGAAATGTCTATCCGGACAATTGTTATTTAATAAGAGTGCCATTAACATGCGAGAACTAACCTAACAAAATTAAAGCAGTAGTGTGCGGCCAGTTCACATTAAAGATAAAAAGAATTGTAAGATACGCAGTTCACTTTTCGCGCCTAATTTGCATAAATTTTATATGATACTGTAAAAAGCTATTAAATGTATGTATCATTCCAAGAGAACTATGTTATCTACTAATGATGTGGATGTTGAACTTAGCATTAGAGGTGGAGAGGACCTTTTCTGTTTTATACTGACCTATGTTACTTGGAATCTTTAAAAGTGTTTATGGTTGTGTGTCGGATCCTCCAAATGTAGAGGAGTCAACTCAGGGACAGAAATACTTTTGAAGAGTCCAATGAAAATAGTCTATAGCTGATTTATCCAAGTTTGAAATCGTAGGGTAATTGATTATTCTTTTATGCATGTTGTGTTGGGCAGCCAATTTATGGCTTTTCTGCAAGAGATCCGATAAGGTTCAAGAGCACTTGTACATAAGGATTTGTTCTATCTTGAAGAGAAGGATGTAAAATTCAAAGATGTAAACAACTTTTATTTATCAGGTTTGCCAGATTTAGAATAGAAAGATGTAAACAAAAAGATACGTGAAGGTCCGTATCTTGTTACAACCTTAACTGCAATCAACTAGTTTCGATGTTTTAGTATTTGATTTTACTCTAGCCATTTGATTTTTTTGGGTCATGCGTAGTGTTTTTTCATACTAATTCCCATTCTCTTAGTTCGCTCCGCCCTTAAATAAATTTATTTTCCTCCCAACTGCTACAAAATAGGAAGTACTCTTTTAGTAAGAGTATAGTTAAAATTTGTATTTAATTTTAATATTCTAGAGTAACAGATTAATTTATCACAGTCTTAGTTATGACATCTGATAATACAAATGCAAAGTACAAGGAGGATGGAGTTCCTGTTGAATCCTTAGTTAATTTTTTTATTTGGATAAGTTGTGTTAGCCTATTTTATTCATTAAAGCAGTCTTTTATATACATGGATAACATGGCTTTGGGTTCAACTATATAACTTTGATGCTTGGTGTTGTCTAATTTTCCAGTGGATGATCAAAATTTGACTAATTGGTTCTTTGGTCTTAAATTGTTGTAATGTGGTTACAAATGATGTATATGACCATGATAATGAATATAAAATGACTTTTGCTATTTGGAATGAAGCATATGAGTTTTATAGCATAATGAGTTATAGAATTTTCTTCTAGTCTCTTGCTGTGTTGTGAATATCTTGTTTTTATGAACTTGATGTTTTTTTATTGGTTATGTGTTATATGATATTTTAATGAGTTGCTAATTGAATCTCTATTCTTGGAAGTGTTCGGAAAGTGGCAAGTGTCATTCGAGGACTAATACTATCCGAGTGGGGGAGATTGTAAAACCCCAAAAACAACTTAGGTGAAGCTAGAGACTAACATGGATTTCTTGATGGTCTAAGGTTTTACAAAAAATCTACATGTGGATTTGAGGAAGTTTCTAAGTGAATAGGTGCATTGGATGTCAAACGTTAAGGGACGACCAAGACGTTCGACGAATAAGTGACCTATGTGTATCATATGTATTTTTATGTGTTTATATGTGATTCATGAGGTTATAAGGTCCTTAAATAAATTATTATAGTCTATATAGGCAGTGTGTCAAGTTTTGTGATGTTTGAAGGTCAAACATCCAAGAACGTCCACGATGTTTGAAAGGTTTGCCTTGAAACGACCTTCTGTGTCTAGGCATGTTTTGTCAAGTTTTTCGTGTTCATTTTGGATAAAACTCATGTCGTAGGTCCTAAACTCGTATATGATCATGTTTTGTTTAGAAACGTCCATGTATGACTCCATAGATGACCAACAGGGGGTCCTAAAGGAGGACTCCAACTAGGAGCCCAACACTGCCAAGAAGTGGCAGTCGACTGACCCAAATGACGGCCTGTAGATCACGACTGACACTTGGACTGTATGTTGAGGAGTTGCAGGTGTAACAACAAGACCCCATCGACGGGGCGTGGGTGAGACCATGGACCGTCGATGTGGGCATCGATGGGGCTGACTCTTTTCCTGATTATTTTTTGTTAATTTGAGGGGTGAAGTTGTAAATCACCCCAAGTCTTATAAAGTGTGAGGACGGTTTTTTTGAGTTTAATGGGTATTTTAAGAGTATTTAAGTCATTAAATTCTAATTATAACCCTATCACCTAAATCATAACACATTCCCTCCAAAAGTTCCTCCAAAAACCTCCTTGAAAGTTCAAGGTGAAGATGGATCTTGATGGTGGTTTTTTATTGGAGTTTGTTCTTCTGTTTTCATGTGTTCTTAAAATAAGTTATGGGAGTTCTTCATCTAAGGCTTGCTATCACCTTAGAGCCAATTTCAAAGATGATTATTAAAGTTTTCAAAAAGATGAAAAGTCCAATTTGTACTCTAAGTCTTGGGTTTTTGCTCGAAACATTTTCAAATGTTAAGATATCATGTAATAGAAGTATAATGGATGTTTACGAATGAAATTCTCTATGAACCCTTGATCATCACAAATCTCTCTATTTGACTAAAATATGGGTTATGTGATCATGTTGTGAGATAGACGAATTCATTTGTTTATCGTTATGGGAATTTGATTCATGTATAGATTATATCTAATTGGTTTTACAGGCTGTTTGAATTTGATCAATTGAGTATTGAATATTCTTAGATTTTTTGACTATTAAGCCTATTGAATCGATATTGACTTGATGCTTTTGAATTCTAATGTTGTTTTCTAAGGGATATTGAATTAAGTAATGATGTATAATTGGTCTTAGATTAAAAGATTTATATTTAATTGACTTATATTCATTGAATATCATGGGTAATGTATTGAATTGATGTTCATGGCCATTGTAAGGGTCCTATGGTATTGAATTGGATGAATTAGCTTTGAAATCGAAGTGGTAAGATGGAGTGGGAGTATGCTGCCCTAATTACTTTTATTTTATGTTGAATTAGACTCCAATTATGTTGTGATTGGCATAGTCCACTTATGGTTGCAATACTATGTGAATTGATGTGGCCTAGTCGGCATTACATATGCAATATGATAATTATGTCTTTGTCATCACTACTTTAAGTATTATGACGATTTGTGTTGTTGATTTATGTGAAGTATGAGCATATATAGATACATCTGAATTAATATGAAAGTATGTGTTCTTTCTATGTATGTAAGAAGATCATGTAGACTATGACTATGTTCTTAAATGTGCAGTCTTAGATGTTGATACATTATTGTTCCTACTTGACTATAGGAGTTGTGATGGTTATATATATATGATGATTTAGTAATGTGTAGGATGACATAAGATGATAATAGTCATCCCTAGGTCTTGTCTAAGACCATAACTTGAATGTCCTTTATGTGATGAATGAATCTTAAATGAACTAATGGATGTAATAATTTAGGTTAAGAAAGTATGTTAAAAATGAATTAGTACTTATCTAGAGTAGTTAAGGGTTGTCTAGTTAAGGCATGAAGGGGGTATAAGAATGATCACTTCTTATCTTACCTAGATAAGTCTTAAAAATTAATCTAGTTAGGGAAGATTATTGTTTATGTGAACATTATCCAAACTTAGGAAGTCTTAAGGATTATTAGGTTGTCTTAAATAAGTAAATCATGGACGTTATCTTCTTGATATACTTAAGTAAGTTGTTTGATAGGCTTTGATGAGGAAATGTCATATTATCAATATGTTGAGATGTTGATGTCTTGTAAGTGTGTGTGTGACTCATCATAAATAGTCTTGAGTATCATTTAGGTATGCCTAGGGAGGTTGTATGGGCGGTCTATCTTTGTGTGACTTATGTGAGTCTTACGATAGCTTTAAGTAGGATAATTACATGCTAGAAGATGTCTAAAATTAAGTGAAAGGACTTCACTCTAACAGTGAATTGAGTTCACTATACAGTGAATTGAGTTCACTGTACAGTGAATTGAGTTCACTGTACAGTGAATTTAATTCACTGTAATGTTATCTAAATATGTGTCTTTTTGCTTAAATGATTTCTTATATGTTTCTGAGTTGTTAAATGTTGTGCTATGCTTATAGTAAGATCTTTTAATTGAAATTCATGAAAAACATGCTATTTACTAAATGCCCATTTTTCATTGTTTTTGCATGGCTTCCATACTTAGTACATTTAATGTTCTAACCCCTTATTTTCCCTTTTTGACTAAAGTTTAGGGAATAGGATGTCTTGATGTGCAATGCATGATTGATAGGTTCCTAAGGGTTGAAGATGAAGTATTGGTGAGTCCTCATCAATTCGAGGACAATATCCACATGTCCCTTATGTCGTAGTCTTTACTTTATTATTTTGTATGGGATTTTTCCCAAGTGTTGGATACTCTAAAGTTTAGATGCATATTATATGTTCATCTACTATGTCTTATGTTGACTTACGCTTATATGATGCTTATATTGGAGACTATATTATAACTATGATAATTATGCTTATGAACATGTTATTAGCTCTTTTGTTTATGTCTTATGTTGACTAACCATTTGAGATGCTTTTATGATTTTTTGCTAACTTTCATACTTAATACCTTTGTATTGGCGCATATTGCCTACATTCTAACCAAATATAGGATGGAGGCTAGAGTTTCTATTGGAGGCTAGGTATCAAAGATCCAAGGAAGTTTGAGTATCTTGGTAAGTATTCATATCTTCGAGGACAACATTCACTTTCCGTTTATGTCATTCAGTTTTATGTTTAAGACATCGTATGGGTTGTGTCCCACAGTTTCATATTCTAGTCAACTTAGATTGTTTGAGATAATGGTTTTAGTAAAGTCTTTATATTTGCAATTTATGAAAATGACTTCGAGTATTTATCTTAATGTTTTAAATTCCTCCAAATTTTCTTGATCTGATGTTATAATTATGCTAAGGGCTTATGACACCCCTTCATGGTCAAGTAAGTTGTGTCACATTTAGGGGGTGCTCTTAGCGTATAACAAACTTGGTATCATAGCGTAAGGCTTTGGGAAAAACATAGGATGTCTCAAACCACGTCTAAGTAGAGTCTTGTTCATGGGTGTGAGCTGCGACACATTTCATGAATAGGAGGCTATGGGATACTTAGTAAAAATATCACTTCTTCATTCTCTTAGTCATGACATAGAGGTTTTTATCTAGTAGGTCCTTTTACTAATGGTTCCCTATGATTTTCCAGGTTATGTCAAATACTACGGTTAACTTTAGGAGGTTTGAGGAATGTGATGGAGAGCAAGAGGTTCCTCCTCAAGTAACGAACCAAGATCCTTCTCCAATTCAACAGAAACTACCTCGTCAAGATCAAAATGACCGTCAAATAGGGAATGGTACTATTGCTGAGCTTAGAGCTACTATGAAACGATTGTCTCAAGCCTTGATGATGCAATCCAATAGAGAGGTTGTGGCTCCAGCAAATGCTATACGAGAAATGGGTGCTTTTAGGGTGAGGTTTTTTTTTGATAATGCATCTCGTGGAGTTATATGGCTACAAGGTGGAGAAGATCCAAATGTGTTCATAGAGAGGAGGTTTATAATGTGGTTGAAGTCATGGGAGTATCCTCTATTAAGAAAGTGGAGTTAGCTGCCTACCAATTGAAGAACGTTGCCAAAATTTGATATAATCAATGTAATGATAATAAGTCGATAGGGGAATGTGTTATGCAGTGGGATGCTTTAGATTCAGAATTTCTGGATAGGTGTTTCCCTCTGGAGTTGAGGGAAGCAAAATTGGGAGAATTCATCTACCTCAAGCAAGGTAGTATGAGTGTTAAGGAGTACCCTTTTAAATTCACCCTGTTGTCTATGTATGCTCCAAGCTTTGTAGATAGTCCAAGGGATTTGATAAATAGGTGTATGAGAGGAGTATCCGAGGTTGTAGAAGAAGAGTATTGTAGGAAAATACTTTCTTATGACATATATATCTAAAGCTTATGGTATTTTGCAAACAACTAGAGAAGGTAAAACTCAAAAAGTGAGGTCTAGAGAAAAGAAATAGGTCGAGGTTGGAAGGTGATAAGTCTTTTCATGAATTTTTTGATGGACATGTTTGTTCTAGCAACTGACAAAGTTTTTCTGACAAGGTTTTTCTAATTCTCCTAAGCATGAGGAGGATAGTGTGTCTACTCCTAGGCTAAAAGAAAAAAGTAATGAGTCCCTATGGCCCACATGTTCTAGGTGGTAAGAGTCATTAGGGAATGATCTTAGCCAACAATGAGGGTTGCTTTAGTTGTGGTGATAGGGGCCATATGATGAAATATCACCCTAAGGCTAAGGTTACAAGAAGAGAAAGTAAGCAAGAGTGAATTCCTCATATCCATTATGGTATATGTTTCATGATTTAGATAAATCTCCGGATTTCATGTCTTTCAAGACTTTTATGTTGGATTTTGAAGTTATTATTAGTATGCGTGATGTTTAGAAAAGTTGAATGCGGCTATTCAAAAGTGGGGGACAGTGTGCCTATATAGTGGGTTATCGTGTGCCTTATGTGTTGCCATGATTTCATTATATGCATGGTCATGAAATTCTTATTCCTTATTACAAATGATTTATATGATTGCTTCATCTCACGTTGTAGTGCATTTGTATACTTTCATATGGACTTCATGAGTTGGACTATGATCATGCCCTAGTTTTGAGTTGAAAGATTGTCCTAATGGATAAATGCTTTATAAGAAGTAATTTACATTTTAGGACCCAATTTTATATGTTGATAATGTTTTTTTCTAGAAGATGTCATTTCCTACTTGAAAATGAGTAGATATAGAATATGATGCATTTTTGGGTCGGTAGAAATAGTGCCTACTCCCTTGTGTTTCATGGAATATGTTTTAGATTGGAATTTGGGTTTTCTTCATTGATTTATTTTATGCATAATGGACTGATAATTTAAATTTTAGACCTTATAAAGTGTTTAAAATGTCAGTCGAGGACAAATGTTCCTATATTGGGGATAATGTAACAATCCTAAAGTGAAATAGGAAGAACAAGAGTCTTACATGTGAGTTTGAAGTTAGGAACTTTATTAAATGACTAGAAATGTCTTTTGAAGTTTATTTTAATGAGAATTGAGGTCAAATGACAAGAAACGACTATAATGTCAAAAAACTCGTCATTTGACCTAGAGTGATCTAAAGCCTTGACATTGATGTTTGGAGTGTTATAGCTATGACCCCAAAATTAATAAGGATAAATAGAGGCTTTTATGAGTCTTAACAGTCCATAAATTTCTTATAAGGTGTGTCATATATTGTCATTGGTGGTTTGAAGAGTTTTGAGGTCAAACGTCAAAGGACGACCAAGATGTTCGAGAACTAGTCTTTTATGTGTGCTAGTGTGCCTTAGCATGTTTCATGGTTTTTGGTATGTCATTTGAGGTCTAAAATGATAGGAGGGTACCTTAGTACGTATATATTCATGTTTAGGGTAAACAATTATAGGCATGATTCACAAAGGACCACCCTAGGGGTCCTTGAGGAAGACCCAAGCATTGGCCAAAAGTTACCAAGGCATCCTTAAACCACGATGTGAATGAAGGCCAATAGACCCATCAACGCTCTGTCAAAGATATGTGTGGAACCACACTTATCCGTGGAATATTATCCCTCAAATTAGGGACCTTAGTCACAAGCCATGACCAACAATATGGCCCGTCAACCCATCCAAGGTCCGTGGATAAGGCTATCTTATGGTTCCTGCATTTCTGCAATGATCTCTGCCAAGTGAGGGGTGAATTGGGAAAATCACCCCACATTCCAATTGAGTCATGGATGGTTATTTTAGTTTTTTTTTAAGTATTTTAAGTATATTTAATCAATTAAATAGTCATTTAGACTGGATACTCCAAAATAAAACCTTTCTCACTTAAAAACTCTCTCTGGATCACCATTAAAGAAGAAGACAAGAAGGAGGCAACATCTAGGAAGAATTTCACCAAGGTTTCAAGCTTAAACTAAGTCTTTTATTAAAGGTATGTTAATTTTTTTCATCCATGGATCCCCCATACTTTCCCTCAATTGTCAATTCAAGATACCCCAATTAAGCTAGGGTTGTGATTACATTATGGGTCAGGATTGTTTGTGATCCCAATCTAGTGGGTAACACTAAATTATGTTTATGTGGTGATTATATGAAGTTTTAATGTGATTTACTTGATGAATTATAATCTTTGATGAAGGTGATCATGGTGGGTTTTTGCCATTAGAGGCAACATTGAAGGTTATAAGTTGAACTTCTCAATTCAATTGTCTTGAATACTAATTGATCATCGTTAGGATCATCTAGATATGAATTAAACTAGGCTTAACTAAATATGAAGGATCTTGACTTCTAAAGTTATAATTGAACCTATATGATCAATAAGGACTAAAATTACCTTCTAATGATCAAGGTGATGATATAGCTTGTATGGATCATGATAGAATGGAACTAGTATGGCATATAGGGCTTGTAGCCATTGTTGTTAGGGCTTTGAGGGTGACGTAACTATGAGGGGATCATGATGAGTTATTATCTTATATACTTACACATTAACAATATAGGAGAATCAAATTCTCTCACATAGATTAATTCTAGGTTAACCTAGAACTTATAATTAAACAAAGCATGATATACTAGTATATATTGAAGTTGTATTGTATAATCACTTCTTGTGTATTTGAATTGTTAATATAAGGCAAAGATAGGATAGGTTGAGGTTGATTCTTATGATTACTTCATAGTAGCTTGAATTACATGCAAGTTGAATTTTGTGGGAGCTTGATATGATGAATCTCATGGAAGATCGAATTTCATGCAAGGTGCATTTCATGGGAGCTTGGGAATCGTGATTCTCATGGTAGCTTGAATAGCAAACAAGGTGCATTACATGGAAACTTTGGAATGGTGATTCTCATGGTAGCTTGGGTTTGAGACATGTGACTCTCCTATGAATAGCTTGAAGTGTCATGACTAGAATGCATTCATGATAGCTTGACTTGGTTAGGATAAAACCATGTCATGGTAGCTTTAGGAAAGATAACTTATACTCTCCTAATGGTAGCTTGACTTACATGCAAGGGGCATTTCATGGAATATCTGAAGATAAGGATTCTCATGGTAGTTTAGGATTGAGAATTCATACTTCTGTATCGTTAGCTTGCATCTATATGATTGGTTCCATGGTGGCTAGGTTGGTACCCTTATATCATGCCTTGATTAGTTTGGATTGTATGTTATGATACTATCCATGGTAGTAGGTCGATTATTTTCGTATGTTAATACTAATAGACTAGAATGAAAGATAATTTATCTTGGTTTAGGTTATCCTTGAAAAGTAATTAGTATGAATGGTAGAATGGGATGCCATTAACACATGGCACAAGTATGACTTGAATGATAGAATTGAACATTTATGATTAAGTAGGAGTAGAATCATCTTCTAATGAACAATTGTGATTGAATAGTAAGTTAGTCTTGGAAATAGGGCTTGTAGCCATTAATATTATGGACTTGGGGGTACAGTCAATATGAGGTGATCTTGATTTATTTTTCTTTATATACAATTATACATGAACAAACTAGAAGATTATGTTCTTAATCATATAGAAGGACTCTAGGTTGACATCATAACCTAAAACGAATCAAAACATGGTATATTTCAGTAGCTTGAAGTTATGAAACATGATCCCTTATTGTGTATTTTGGACCGGTAAGATAACACCTAAGTTCCTGGTAGACTAGGATTGAGAATTGATACTCTCCTATGGGTAGTGTGAACTAGCATTGCTAGGATGCTCTTCATGGTATCTTGAATTGGTTTTTCCAAGACCATTTCATGGTAGCATTGGGATAGTGGACATATACTCTCCTAAGGGTAGCTTAGGATTGAGGATCAATACTATCCTAAGGTTATCTTGTCTTGTATTTTAAAAGTACACTTCAAGGGTAGATGGTGTTAGGTTAGTCATGGTAGTTTGGGATGGAGGAGTCATATTATCCTAAGATAAGCTTAGGGTTGAGAATCATACTCCACTATGGATAGCTTGCATTTGTAATTTAGTAAACTTGTTAGGGTACATGACTTGGTTGGTTTAGCACTATTTCATGGTAGTTAGGGTGGTACACTAATTCCTTTCATTGAATAGCATAGACTTGGATGTTAGTGTCTTCCAAGGTCGTTAGCTTAGTTTAACCTAGTTATGTTAGAAAGATAATAGCATGGTCTTGCCTATTAGAGTAATATTTCTTGACAGCCTTGAAAATTGTAAACAGAATCGAGGGGTTAGTATCCAACTAGTGAACATACATGGTAGTCTATAGAAGTACTTAGTATGGATTGTAGTGATGGATGCTATTCATACATTGCACAAGTATGACTTGAGGCATGTTGTGAAAGGTTCCCTAATGTAGTATGACTTATCTTGAGTTGTTACCATAGTTACCTTCCAAGATATAATTGACTAAGGTTGTAGTTCCTTTGTCCTTATAAAATAATCTTCTAATTAAGACTATATGAGGGTGAGTATAAATAGATGACTTCAAGGCTATGCTTAGTGTGAAGGGTAGTACGGGATGTCTTTTATATGTTGAACAAGTGTGTCTAGGGGTTACTTAGAAGTATGGTGCCCTTATGGTAAAAACTACTTATGACTTAACCATGCATTTAGACCATGAGGGTAAAGTTTATCAAGTGGCTATTTATGTTTGTGTTTTTATGATGTATCTCCTATGATTATGCTGACTTTATGGTTATATGATACTTATATTGAGACTATGTTATAACTTTGATTAACATTCTTATGAACATGTTCTTATCTCTTACCCTTATGTCTTATGTAGATTAACCATTTCAGTTGCTTTTATGATGTTTTGCTAGCTTTCATGCTTAGTACCTTAGTACTAACACATATTAGATACATTGTAACAAAATGTAGGGTTGGGGGCTTGAGTTGCTACTAGATGCTAGGTTTCAAGGATCTAAGCAAGATTGAAAATCTTGGTGAGTCATCATATCTTCGAGGAGAACATACAATTTACCTTTACATCATTTACATATATGTTTAAGAATTTTTATAGGTTGTGTCCCAAAGTTGAATGTCTAGTCAAGTTAGATGGTTTGACCTAAAGGTTTTAGTAAAGTACTTCGCTTTGAAATTTATGAAAATGACTTCGGTTTTAAAACTTTAATTTCCAATTTCTCCATATTTTCTATGATCTATTGTTTTGATAATGCTAAGGGCTTGAATGAGACCCATCCTGGGTCAAGTATGCCGTGTCACGTCTAGAGGGTTCTCTCGGGGCATGACAATGTGAGTTGGAATGCTGAACATAACATAGGCTTTCAAAGATTCTAAAAGAACTTACTTGGGTTCTTCTCAACTCATGAATAACTTAACTCAATCTAAATCAATGATACACATGCAATATATAAAAATCTATATAAAATAATAAAAGAAACTTAGTTTGTTAAAGAAAATGCACTAACAAATTTACATTTACTCATATAAAAAAGTTATATAGTTTTTATGGGAGTTTCTCTAACTGAAAACTACCACTGTGAGCCTATGTGGTGATACAACGTCTTGCCCATGCTACCAGAACAATGCTATATTTTGTCATCATATAGAATGCTTAACTTAGTGGATCCACTAGTTAATGTTAAAATCATCTTTAGATGTAATATAAATAGTATGATTATTTACTAATCATGATTCTTATATGGTTTATGGAGGCTTGAGTTAATATGAACTCGCATCCCATTATTGGTGCTAAATACTACTCTTAAAATATACTTAGGTCAATTTTTCTTAGACAAACCTCTTTTGTTGGTTTGATAGAATTAGTCAAAATTTAGCTTAAAACCTCTCTTGGAGTTGATTTTACATTTCTTTCTCAAATGTGAAAACATTTTTAAACTATTGGGAATACTTAATTCCATTGTAGTTTTTTTTAGGAATGAACTCAATTCTTTTCTTTATTCTTAACTTGAAATTTACGTCTTAGAACCAAGTTAAAACATTTGTGAAAGACTTTTGAAAAATTTAAATAAACTTGATCTTAACTTGCTTTTTTAGTGTTAAACTTGACTCTTATCTTTTCTTGAATAGAATTATGGATCTTGTGACAGGAAAGATTTCATGATGTTTAGAAGTATTTCTAAATAATGAAACACGAGAAAAGATCAAAATTTCACTATCTCAATGTAGGTACGCGATACGGAGATGTATTCTAATTTTAGTCGCGAAAATACTTTTTAAGGCATAACGGCCCGTGATCGCTCCTCCACGCGAAGGCATTTTCCCCAAATCTAGGGAACAGGTATGTGATGCAGAGCCATGTCCCAGATTTGGCCGAATAATTTTTTTTCAATCCAGACTCAATTAGCCCAAACTCGATTCTTTTTCCTATACTCTTTTTAGGTACAAAAACGCAAAAAGTGTACCCTGAACCCACTCAATAAGTTGATGTAAATATTTTAGAAAATTCTAAATTTCAGCCCAACTCAAGAACAATATAAATTTCAAGAATAGATATCAAGAATATTAGTTTTGAAACATCCGGGAAGGACTCCCGAATGATCACCCTAAGATTCCTTGAAAAGGACCCAAACTTTGACTTGAAGCAATAAAAAAGTAGTTCCAAACCATGATACGTAACAATGTTCCATGGTCCTAACTATGCTCCATCGATGGGGGGGGGCATTGCTACATACATAGGTGTGGGAGATTAAGCTCCCAAAGATCTGCCTCTGGCAAAAACTAAAGCTTGCCAGTACGGCCCACCGGTCTGGTCAACGCTGCGTTGGTGTGCTTGATCGATTGACACGTACAACCTTATCAGCTAAGTGGAGGATATTATGGAAATTTACCTTGCATTTAAATAAAGTATTGGACAGTTATTTTAGGGGTTTTTTGTTATTTTAAGTTACTTTATAATCCTAGAACCTAGATTAGAGTTCATTACTCAAGATCAAAACCCAAGACCCAATGTAGAACTCTCTATACTCCATTGAAGCTTGAAGCAAGGTTAAAGCTAGGATATTAATTTCTCCATTGATTCTTCATCATTTTCATGGATTGTTTTCAATTGAGGTATCGTGTTTCATCCTTCCATCCTCTTTTTTATAGGATATAAATTCAAATGCTTTTCTAAGACTTTCTCAAATCATAAAGTTCTATTTTGACTTCTAACATGTGTCATGAGTTTATAATGTCTTAAAATTATGCATTATTGTGTTTGTAGGTAGTGTTTTATGTTTTAAAGAGTTTGGAGGTCAAACATCAAAGAACGACCACGACGTTGGACAATTTGTCTTGGTGTGTGTTCTAGTGTGTCCTTGCATGATTTATGTGGTGTTTGGAGTTTGAATTTTTAGGAGAGGTTCCTAATATTTATACGAGGATGTTTAGGGTAAAACTTCCAGGTACGACCCCTGAAGGACCGCCCTAGGGGTGCTTGAGGAGGACCTAACCTTGGGCTAGCAAGCTGCCCTACGCAGCAACAAAATACACTTTGGTGGAACCAGTCTGCGTCTTAGACTTGGTTCAACAAAGAACCAAATTTTTGTGATCTAGGTTGTATGGATATTGTATAATCATGTGTATTTCCATGATAGGGTAGAGTATAAGTGCTCAAATTTATGAGTTAAAATGGTTAATAATCTATTACCTGTGTACACCTATGTGAATTCATGAATAGCACAAGTTAGGAGTCTTAAGTGTAATATGAAGTTGACTTGTCTCCTGTGCTGTTGTGTGCTGTGTGGTGTATTCTTGATAGATTATTATGGGCTAAGAGGGTAGCTGCCTCAATGAGTTGTTGATAGGCAATATATGATAATTTTGACCAATCTACACACACATATACTTTTTATGCATGTTATAAGTAGTATAAGTTTTTTTGTCTAAATAAAAGGTAGTTCTCATATTCACTAGTCTCTACTATTATGCATGCTAAGATGATGTCTATAAGGTTATGTATATGATATGATGAAGTATGACTGTGCATACTGTCTTAGAGTGTTGATATGAAAGGATTGCTCATATTGGTATACATATAGACTTGTGCATTGATAAATGAACATATGTGATATTATGTGTTAGGTGAAATGTATGCTCACATAAAAATACACACATAGATGAATGATAATCTAGTTAATAGATATATATTGAAAGGTGTGCCCAAGAATACTCTAAAACTAGATAGTTTCTTGAATATTTTATAATCATATGAGGAATGAATATCCTAAGCCTATGTTTTATAAATAAATATAATAAAGGCTTTTCAATAAAGGGAACTTAGCTGAGCACCGAGTGAACTTGACATTGAGATGTGTTGACTTCCATTGTACGAATATTCACCATTTGTTAATTATAGAGTGTTGAATTCCCTTAGAGTAATACTAACCTATGGATCCACATGAAGTGATGACTTCCCATTGAGGAAGGGCATGTAGAGGGATCATACCTATCTCTAAGTTCCATAAACTATGCTTTCCACATAGGATGTAGCAAAGTGAATTCACTTAGGATGCTAGGATGTATGTTAATGTTCTACCTTGGGTAGGTAGGAACACCTTCCATTTGTGTAAGGCTCTACAACACCAAATTCCTTGTTTAGCACCCATGGTCTTAGTGTCAGTTAAGGCTATAGTTTCCATAAGGTAAAATGGACAATGGAATTAAATGAATAGGATCGTAACTAAGAGTGATTAAGGTAAGTTACTTATTGTCGGTTAAGGCTATAGTTTCCCTAAGCTATTGGCTTAAATATGTCTAAGTTGTATTATACTCCTATGATGGTATGTGTTGTCTCTTGAAGATGATATGCATGTTTCCTTGTGGATTTAAGGTGATGCATTGCACCAAGTATCACTATAGGGTTACTTGGAAGTTTAATGAAAAAAAGGGAAGATAGCTCACTGTTAAGGGAAAACTAGTTCACTATAATATGACTTAAAATTGTAACAAATTCTATAGTGATCTTATGAAATGTTTGACCTTTGAATATGTTTATATGAAGTATGTGAATGATATAAATTCTTTTGTGTAACGGTTTTATGAATATTTACTCAAAAAGGCATGAAGTATGATTTCAAGAAAATGTCCTTTATAAATGCATGTTTTTGCATGGTTGCCTACTTAGTGCATTCTTGTACTAACTCCATTCTTCTCAACTTTTTACACAAAGTGTAGGTTACGGATGCTTAAAGGTTGTCTTGAATGGTGAAGAGATTGATGCATGATTCCCAAGCTCAATGAAAGGAAGTCTGAAGTTCAAGGATCTCTTACTTATGTATTTATTGTAATGTATAGAAGGTTGGACTTATGTTCATATTTTAAGGGTCATGTCCCTAATGTACTCTATGTTGATGTGTATAATATGGCAAAGAGACTTAGAGTCTAAGTATATATTATGACTTATATTTTATATATATGAAGTTAAGTTTCTTGAATATGATGTGCTATAAAATGTTTTATATATCCGCTTAATTTACTATGTAAATGTGATAAATAATAACTATGGGATTATATAAGAACTCCGAGAGATCAAGTACGCCATGTTACTTCTATGGGGTGGTCCCCGAATGTGACAAATGTGGTATTAGAGCACGAGATTTTTAAAAGTGGTTTAGGGTCCAAGAAGTCTCATATTGTCATGTCTAGTGGAGTCTTGTATCATTGGTGAGGAGTCACGACACATCAAATGGAACGTGAGGCTATATGAGTTGAGTTTCCCTTCTTCATCATTCTTATATCGTGCCGTAGAACTTAACTCCATAAGATGTGTCTCTTTGTTTTCTTGTCCGGTGGTCTTTTAGATGTGATTGTTTGGATGAGATTATATGTATGCTTGAGGGAGAAAAGGTGAATTTAAATTCTTATCTTGGTTTTATGCTTTGAATGAGTATGTGTGAAGGTGAATTTTGGCATGTTTTTGATGATGTTATGCCAATTATGGCTATATATGAAATTTATGTGAAATACCATGTAATATTTTTGGGAAACCAACTAAATTGTTCTTTGATTAGATTTTGTTGAAATGTGTATGAATTGATTAATATGAGCATGATAATGAATATAAAAAGTAGAATTGCTTTTTGGAATGAAGAATGAGAGTGTTATGGCATGATGTAGTCGTAGAATTGTTTCTAACTTCTAATTGTGTTGTGAGTCCATTGATGATTATGGAATTTGTGTTTCCCTAGAACTGAGGGTAGTACTCCTATATTTGTAGGGTGATAATGTGGTTTTGTTTGACCTAG
Source organism: Solanum peruvianum (assembly GCA_027705065.1). Classification (NCBI taxonomy): domain Eukaryota; kingdom Viridiplantae; phylum Streptophyta; class Magnoliopsida; order Solanales; family Solanaceae; genus Solanum; species Solanum peruvianum. The sequence continues at coordinate 10,989,575 of JAKWJD010001757.1, read as the reverse complement.
AATTTACCTTATTTTAATGTTGAAAAAAAAGGAAGAGTCTCTAAGGCTAAGTCTCCTATGTTGTTCCCCTAAGGTGTATGACCTTGGTGTCTATTGTATTGCTGAAGAACCTATGTGGTTAAATGAGATGACCAAACTTGATAAGTGGGGATAAATTTCCTAAATTATAAGGTTGAAAATACCTTGGTGTTCCTATATTAAATTACTGTAATTTCTTTTAAAGGGGTAATCACTTTTAATTTGTGAAATGAAGGTTTTTAAGTTAATATCCTCTTAAGTTTGGGTTAAGTTATTACTAAATTGGGTTTACCCTAAGTGGGGGATGACGATTGAGTAGTAAGGATGTAGAAATTGTCTACCCTGTCCTTTTATTCTTACTTGAGCTTGAAACTAATAAATTTTAGGAAGTGTGTTCATGGATAAAAGTTTGTATAAAGTATGAATTGCATGACCTTTATCTGTTTGGTATGTATTGATTGGCATTACCTTGAATATATTATGAATGTTCCAAAGTACATGAATGAAATGTTTGATTAAATCCATGTTTTCTCAAGTTAAATTGCATCTTTATATGCTAGTTGTGCATTTTACTTCATGAGATAAGATAAGAAACATGATAATAGTCACTTGTGAGGTGAAATGTTTAGCCTTATGATGAAAAGTTGAGTCTCTTTAAAATGAAATATGTTGAATCTCTTGAAAACTATGTGATGTCATGATTTGGAATGTAGGATTGTAAGTTCACTTTTGAAAGGTGAAATCATGTTTAGCTAAGTGTTAATATATGTGCTTATGATTTGTGTTATTCTTCTCAAATGATGCTTACTGTGAAGTTGAGTACTATGTTAGAAATTGGAATTTTGTGAGATGACTTCCTATTGGTTGTGATGTATTTGGTGTGATCTACCATTTTGACTTCACAAGGTAGGAAACATAATCATACCTTGGTTCAAAATTTGAGGAAAATTGACCTTGTACTTTTCTTAGGTGTGAACTCATGATACATGTAAGTGTATTGAGGAGAAGGACATTCCTCCATGGAAACCGCTAAGCATGTTAAGGTCTAACTAATAAAAATATTTGTTTATCCCATTAACTCAAGTCTATGTGCATTAAAGTATGAGTTCCTAAATTTCTTCATGCCACTAGGTCTAACTAATAAAAATATTTGTTTATTCCATTAACTCAAGTCTATGTGCATTAAAGTATGAGTTCCTAAATTTCTTTTTCAGTATTGTTGAAATCTTCCTAAGTGTGACTTAAAGAATAGTTGCAAAATGAGCTCTTAATGAATTAAAGTGTAATGTCCATGTTATGATTAGGAGAAGGATGTTCCTCCTATGAATATGATAAGAGCCTTTGAATTTGATGCATTAAAGAGTGAGTGAGTAATGGTTTTGCTTGCTTGTGTGCATTGAGTGCTAAAATTATTTGGTAATGTTATAAATGTTATGAACTACTCTATGATTATTTTAAGTCCTTGTTGTGATTAAAAAGCCCTAAGTGTCTTTCGAGGATGAATGTTCCCAAGTGGGGGATATTGTAAGACCCCAAAAATGATTTAGGGTGTCTAGATCCTAACATGTTTATCGTAAGGTTATAAGGTCCTATAATGAATTATTATATGGTTTAGAGGCATTTTGTATAGTTTGAGGTGATTTGGTAGTCGAACGTCAAGGGACAACCAAAACATTCGACGACTAGTCACCTATGTGTCCATGCGTTTTTATATATTGTATGATATGATTTTATGAAGTATTAAAAATGGGTTATAATTTTGTTTTAAGATATTATATGTAGGTTTGAGAAGTTTGGAGGTCAAATGACCAAGAACGTCCAAGATGTTCGAAAGAAAGCCCTTAAGATGCTCAATGTGTGTCCTGATGGGACCTAGCCTATTTGTATGAGTTACATGCATTTTTTTTTGTGTGCAACTCGTATAAATTGTCTAGAACTTCTTAAGGTTTGTATTTACGATGGAAACATCCAGATACGACTTCTAAAGAGATCCACAAAAGGATCCACAATAAGGACCCAAGGCTGGTCGAGACACTGCCTTGGCAGTGTCAATCGACAGAACAAACGATGGCCAGTTGGTCAACCAATTTCCCATTGGTGAGTTCTCATCGATGGAAAGTTATCTTTGGCAGGTATAAACCAAAAATGGGGCGAAGGATTACTCGACGGAAGCCAAAAGAAGGCCAGTCGATTAACCAACAACCAGTCGATAGGGTCCATCGATGCTGGCTTATAACTGATGCATTGCGACTGTTTTTAAGGGGTGAATGTGAAATTCACCCCACGTCCTAACCAGACTCTTCTTGGTTTATTTAGCTACTTTTGGGTGCATATAAGTAATCAAACACGTGAAGAATCCATCCCAAATCATTTCCCACGAAATTGAACTTTTCCCTCCAAAAATATTCTCCCTGGAAACCTCCATTGTTGGTGAAGGTCAAGAACATATTGGAGATTTCATTTCCATGGAGAATAATAATGTTCTAGAGGTTTTAAAATATACAAAGGTATGGTGCTCCTTCATATCTAAGTAACCTTTAACTTGGAGAGTTCTTCCCAAAGTTTTCAAAGAAGATATTATGATCAATCTTTCAATCTTTTAATCTAGCTATGGGTTCTATCTAAAAATGTTTTAAATGGTTAAATCATGATTAATTGATGTTAATTTATTGGTTTGAACGTGATTTTACTCCAATTGCATGATAAACCCATGCTGATTCCTTTAATCGGTTTAGTCCTTGCATGGGCTTGTGATCATGGCTTTTTAATGTTTGAATTGTGATTTTCCTACATTGAATTATCTACATCTACTGTATTTTACATATTATTGATTGTGAATTGATTATGAAGGATCCATGAGGATCAATGAATTAAGAATTCAACATGACTAGCATGAGATCTATGTATTCACTGTAAGGTTGGCTTTATGTTGATAGTTGTAAGACCTTGGATTCTGTTAAGTTGCTTGTATCCACTGATTTAGGTTACATAATGATTGAATTATGGATATAAATCCCTTATTATCAAAGTAATGAATGATTGGCATGAATTGATCTAGTTCTTCTAGTTTATCGATTGATGAGATTATGCATGTGATGTGAACCATATATTTATATGATGTGATTCATGATTTCTTTGAGTAATGATCTAACTAGATAATCCCTAACATGTAAATTATTGGTAAAATATGATTGATGATCAAGGCAATAGAGAATAAATAGTATTGGCTAATTGCTATATATTCTAGTCAATTTATAAGCCTAATGCCTATGTTGGAAGCTTGATCTTGAAGTGCTTTAAGCATTATTTCATTATGTCTAAGAGTATGATTAGCTACAGCCTTCGATTGATATTATTGATGAAATATGATCTATAATAAGTAAAATTGATTGATGGTCTATATCTTTCTACATTCTAGTATGTTAATGATATGTTGTATTTGTTTGTAGCATGGTCTTGTAGTAGCTTATGTATGACTTCGTATATCATTATTATGTTTTAGATAATTTCCTATACTTGAATTATTAATAAAAGAGTAGTAATGGTCAATAATGACAAAAGGCTAAAGGATTGGTAAGAAATGCGCTACTGTTCTACTTCTCTACTTCTTTATAGTAATGTTGATGAAGCGTTGTATGACATTGTGTGGTATGGTCCACTTATTGTGGAGGTGTTTACTTTATTTCCATTATATATGTGGTTATTATGGCCTTGAAGTCAAATTGATGAATATATGAATATGCGGTTACGATGACTACACTATGTGAAGTTTATGCCTACTTTCCTTTTCTTATTGTGATCTCGGTTTTATGGCTATTGTATAAGCATGTGTATATCCATGTTATGGTAAAGTATAGGTGCTGCCATTGATGAGTTCAAATGGTTAATAATCCCTTATCTATATACACCTAAGTGAATGCATGAATATCACAAGTTAGGAGTCTTAAGTGTAATATGGAGTTTACTTGTCTCCTATGCTATTGTGTGTTGTATGGTCTATGATTGATAGATTATTATGTTCTAAGTGGGTGGATTCCCCAATGTGTTGTTGATACCCATTATGTGATCATGTTTACCAATGTACACACACAATCACTTTACATGCATGTTTTAAGTAGTATAACTCATGGTGTCTAAAGGAAAGATAGTTCTTATATTCTCTAATTTATACTACTATGCATGTTAAGATTATGTTTATGATGTTAAGTATATGATATGATGAAGTATGATTGTGCATAATATCTTGGAGTGTTCATATGAAAGGATTTCTTATATAGGTACACATATAGACTTATCATTGATACATGAACATGCGTCATATTATGTGTTATGTGAAGGTTTTCTCACTTATAAATACAAAAACACACATGAATTATGATCTAGTTAATAGAGGGACATTGAAAAGGGGTTCTCAAGTATACTCTAAAACAAGATAGGTGCTTGAATATACTATAATCATATGAGGAATGAGAGTCCTAAGCCTATGTTTTATGAATAAATTTAATAAAGGCTTTTCAATAAAGGGAACTTAGCTTACCACCAAGTGAACTTGACATTGAGAGGTGTTGACTTCCCTTGGAGGAAGATTCACCATTTTTGCCTAATAAGAGTGTTTACTTCCCTTTTAGAAGGTTCACCCATGTTTTCTCATTAGAGGAGGCCCCAATTGCCAAAGGTCATGTAGAGGGATCATACCAATCTCTTAGTTCCATAAACTATGCTTGCCACATAGGATCTAGTAAAAAGAATTCACTTAGGATTCTAGGATGTACGTTAATGTTCTAATTTGGCTAGGTAGAAACACCTTCCATTGGTGTAAAACTCTACAAATAAAATTCCATGTTTAGCACCCTTGATCTTAGAGTTGGTTAAGGCTATAGTTTCCCTAAAGTAAAATGAACAATGGAAGTAAATGATTAGGATATTAACTAGGAGTACTTAAGGTAAGTTACTTAGGATAGGTGGAAGTAATGAACCCATCTAGACATTGCACAAGTAGATCCTTAAGAAGTCCTAGGAAGGTGACGTAATGTGTATGTTTATGTTTATATCCATATGCATCACATTGTAGTATCTATCTACTTGTTATGAAGGTGTGCATGGTATGAACCTATGAGATGTGATCTTATCCTTATATGCACTATGTTTGTCTAAAAGACGATATGATGAAGGTCTTATCCTGACATGAATGAAGTTGCCTTCACTTGCTTGTTGAGGTATGAATTGAATGTTAAGGTTTGTTGTCTCATGAAAGGTTTACTAAGAATTTATGGGGTTATGGGGCTCCATATGTTCATTACACTTGTTGACTAAGATTGAGGTCATGAACAAGGTCATATAATGAGAAATATAAAAGAAGTAAAAGTGTGTGTGCAAGTTAGATGTATCTTACTGTAAATGTCCTCTGGTATTGGCTTAAATATGTCTAAGTTGTATTATACTTCTATGATGGTATGTGTTATCTCCTGTATATGATATGCATGTTTCCTTGTGGCTTTAAATTGATGCATTGCACCAAGTATCACTAGACGGTTACTTTCAATTTGTTTAGATTTAGTATTTGAATGACATAAATTCTATTGTCTAAGGGTTTTATGAAGATTTACTCAAAAAGGCATGAAGTATGATTTCAAGAAAATGTCCTTTTTAAATGCATGTTTTTGCATGGTTGTCATACCTAGTTCATTCTTGTACTAACTCCATTCTTCTCTACTTTTTACAAAAAGTGTTGGTTATGGATGCTTAATGGATGTCTTTAATGGTGAAGAGCTTGATAGATGATTCTCAAGCTCAATGAACGGAATCCTTAAGTTCAAGGATCTCCTGCTTATGTCTTTATTGAAAAGTATATAAAGTTGTACTTATGTTTATGTTTTAAGGGCCTTGTACCTAATGTACTCTATGTTGTGGAGCCTAAGATGGAAAAGAGACTTAGAGTCTAAGTATGTATTATGTCTTATTTTTTATATATATGAAGTTAAGCTTCTAGCATATGATGTGCTATGAAAAGTTTTAAATTTCCGCTAAATTTACTATGTCAATGCGATGAATGATACTATGGGCTTGTATAAGATCTCTAAGAGGTCAGGTACGCCATGTTACTTCTAGGGGGTGCTCCCTGATGTGATAGTTGTGAATTGTGGTCTTAAGAAGGTTGTTGCCTCAATGTATTTTGAGAGCCATTTTGTGATCATGTTGGCAAATATACACACACACTAAATGTAGTAAAGGGTCATGTTCTCTAATGAAAGGTTGTGTCATATTCACTAGATGTCTACTACTATGCATGTCAGGTAAATGTATGTGAATTATGTTACGTATTCCTTAACTAGGATGACTTAATAGGTTCACTAGTATGGACAAGGGTATGGGACCTTGTTTATGCATTGCACATGTGTACCTTGGTACAATTCCTAGGGTTTGTTTCTATGTACATAAAAGTAAATGCTTGAAAATGTTATAAATATGAATTATTTGGTATGGTGTTAAGTATAATATACATTGATATATGAACGTGTGTGACATTTATGTGTTAGGTGAAAGGTTTGCTCACATGTAAGTATAAAAGATCTAGTCAAAAGAAGAGACTTGAAAGGTGTGCTTAAGTATATCCTAAACTAGATAGGTGCTTACATATGCTATGTCCATGTGAAAAGGTTTCTCACATGATATAGGTTGATAAACTCTCATCTATTACCTATGAGCTAAGCATATGTGGAGTAAATCTCCTAAGGCCAACATATTATAATAAATGTTAACAAATTCTTGTTAATAAAAAGGAAACTTAGCTTAGCACCAAGTGAACATAAAGATGAGGGGTGTCCCTTCCCATTCTAGGAAGGTAGGTCACCATAATCCTCATGAGGTGGATAACCACACTGCCTCAATAGGCATAAAGTGGGTTTCCATAACTGAATAACCATAATGTCCCATTTGGCATAAAAAGGGTTTTCACATGTATGCTTGCAAGTTCCAAAATGATGCTTGCCAATAGTATCTAGTAAGTGAATTCACTTAGTATTCTAGCATGTGTTAAGGTTCTACCTTGTCTAGGTAAAAACACCTTCCATTGGTGTAAGGCGCTACAAAAAATTCCATGTTTAGGGTCAGACCCAAAAATAACATAGGTTAAGATAGATCCTTACATGGTTGATGTTATAGTCTAAGGTCTTTAAATGGTTTATAATGTGGGGTTGAGGCAGTGTCTACTAGTTTAGGTGCATTGGAAGTTAAACATTAAGGGACAATCAAGACATTCGATGACTAAGTGACCTATGTGCCTCATATGTGGTTTTTTGTGTTTATATGTGAGTCGTGATGTCATAACGTACTTAAATGATTCATTATAGTGTCTATAGGAAGTGTGTCAAGTTTTGTGATGTTCGGAGGTCAAATGTCCAATAACGTCCATGACTTTTGAAAGGTTTTCCTTGAAATGACCTTTTTTGTCTATGCATGTTTCATAAAGTTTTACGTGTTCCTTTTGGATGAAACTCATGTGGTATGTCCTAAACTCGTATACAATGATGTTTTGATTGGAATTTTTCTGGTGAGAGTCCACATAGGACAACCAAAGGGCCCTAAAGGAGGACCCCAACTATGAGCTCAACAGTGCCATGGAGTGGAAGTCGACTGACCAAAACGACGGCCTGTCGATTAGGAGATGGACCGTCTATGGGTATCGTGGATGGAGCCACTTGGACTTAAGGTTGAGGATTTTCAGCTACAACCGAGGATACCCCATCGATGAGGCGTGGGTGAGACCACAGACCGTCGATGTGGGCGTCAATGGTGCTGCGTGTTTTCCTACCAGCTTTCTCTTAAGTTGAGGGGTGAAGTTGTAAATTTACCCTAAGTCTTATAAAGTTTGAGACGGTTGTTTTGAGTGTTTAAGGGTATTTTAATAGTATATAAGTCATTAAACTCTCATTATAACCCTAACACCTAAATCAACATACATTCTCTCCAAAAGTTCCTCCAAAAACCTCGATGAGAGTTCAAGGTGAAGATAGAGCTTGAAGGTGGTTCTTCGATGGAATTTCTTCTTCAATTTTCATTTTCCTTCAAATAATTTGTGGGAGTTCTTCATCTAAGGCTTTCTATCACCTTAGAGCCAATTTCGAAGATGATTTTCAAAGTTTTCAAAAAGATGAAAAGTTCAATTTCTACTCTTAGTCTTGGGGTCTTGATGAAATGTTTTCAAACGTTAAAATATGATGTAATTGAAGTATAATTTATGTTTTTCAATTAAATTCTCCATTAACCCTTCATCATCATCATAAATCTCTCAATTTATTTAAAATATGGGTTATGTGATCATGCTTTGAGATTGATGAATTCATGTGTAGATCGTTATGGGCTTTTGATTCATGTATAGATTATAGCTAATTGATTTATATTATGTTTCAATTTGATCAATTGATTATTGAATATTCTTAGAGATTTTGACTATTAAGCCTATTAAATTGATATTGACTTGATGCTTCTGAATTGTAATGTAGTTTTCTATTAGCTACTGAATAAAGTAAGGATTGTATTCAATTGATGTCTAATTGGTCTTAGATTAATAAATCTATATTTAAATGACTTAGATTCATTGACTATTATGGTTTATGTATTGAAATGATGTTCATGTTCATGGGTAAGGGCCTTATGGTATTGAATTAGATGAATTAGCTTTGAAATCGAAGTGGTAAGATGGAGTGGTGGTATGCTTTCTAATTCCTTTTATTTATTTTTATTAGACTTCAATTATTTTGTGATTGGTATGGTACACTTATAGTGGCGGTGCTATGTGAGTTGATGTGGCCTTATCTGCATTACTTTATGCAATATCATGATCATGGTTTTGTCGTAACTACTTGAAGTATTATGATGATTTGTGTAGTTGATTTATATGAAGTTTGAGCATATCTATATTCATGTGAAGTAATGTGAAAGTATGTGTTCTTTCTATGTATGTTAGGAGATCATGTAGACTATGAATATGTTCTTAAATATGTAGTCTTAGATGTTGATACATGATTGTTCCTACTTGACTATATGAGTTGTGATGGTTATATTAATGATGATATAGTAATGTATAGGATGACATAAGATGATAATAGTCATTCATAAGTGCATAAAAGAAAGATATGATATATGTGCTAAAGTAAAGAATGTTGTGTCTTGTTTTGATAGACTTGTGTCACTTACTTGATACATATATGAATTATATGTGAATATAAGATGTCTTGACTAGGTAGGCTTAGTTAATCCTTTACATGTATGAGTGAAAGATATGTGATACCTTAAAGGATGTTAGGAAGGTCATGCACGTGTAAAAGGTTATGTTATGAATGTTAAAGTCGAGAGCCATAATCGTATCCTTCATGTAAAGTAATGGTGGACTTAAGGGTTATTTTCTGTAACGGAATCATATCATGCTTAGGAAAGTCATAAATAGCTATCTTAGTCTCCATTTAAAGATAGCCCTAGTGGACCTCATTTGTAGGGTGAATGTGATTGGGTTATTAACTAGATAAGGAACTCATTCATGTGATCCTTTAATGTCAATTACTCTATGAGAACCAAGGCTAGCATAAGGTGATTATGTTATGGAAATTAGCTCTATTTGATAATAAGAGTAGAGTAAAATGTACCACTATTTGAGAATGGGACTAGAGTGCACAAAACCCCTTCATATTCCTTAACCATGTGCCTACATGGGATGTGTCCTAGTTATACCCTTGGTAAGTAGAACACCCTCGTTGGAGTAGGTTAGAACTATGGATTCCATGTCTATATATCATGGTCTATGTCGGTTATTTCATATTTTCATCATATGGGCTACGTACTAGCATTAGAGAAGTTCTATGAAGTTTAGGTGGTGGTATGGTACACTATCTAGACATTGCACTATAGGCTTTGAACATGTTAGTTGGAGTCCCTAGGTCTTGTCTAATACCATTACTTGAATGTCCTTTATGTGATGAATAAGTCTTAAATGAACTAATGAATGTAATGACATAAGAAAGTATGTTCAAATGAATAAGTACTTCTCTAGAGTAGTTAAGGGTTGTCTAGTTAAGGCATGAAGGGGGAACAAGAATGGTCACTTCTTATCTTACCTGGATAAGTCTTAAGAATAACTCTAGTTAGGGAAGATGGTTGTTTGTGGACATGATCCAAATATAGGAAGCCTTAAGGATTATTTAGGTAGTCTTGATAAGGTCAATCATGGACGTGATCTTCTTGATCTTTTTAAGTATGTATTTTTATAGCCTTTGATGAGGAAATGCCATATTATCTATATGATGATATTTTGATGTCTTGTAAGTGTGTATGTGACTCATCATAGGAAGTCTTAAGGATCATTTAGGCATTCGTAGAGAGGTTGTATGGGCGGTCTCTTTGTGTGACTTAAGTGAGTTGTAGGATAACTTTAGGTGGGACAATTACATGCTAGAAGATGAATAAAGTGAAGTGAAAGGACATCACCATAACAGTGAAATGAGTTCACCGTACAGTGAAGTGAATTCACTGTATTGTTGTCTAAAAATGTGGCTTTTTGATTTAATGATTTCTTATGTATTTTTAAGTTGTTAAATGTTGTTATTATTCTTATAGTATGATGTTTTAATTGAAATTCATGAAAAGCATGCTATTTACTAAATGTCCGTTCTTCCAGATTTTTGCATGACTTCCATATTTAGTACATCTAATGTGCTAACCTCTTCTTTTCCCTTTTTGACTAAGTGTATGGAATTGGAAGTCTTCATCTGCCATGGAGGATGGATATGTTCCTAAGGGTTGAAGATGAAGTATTGGTGAGTCTTCATCGATTTGAGGACAATATACACATGTCCCTTATATAACAATCTTTACTATATTGTCTTGTATGGGATTAGTCCCAAGTGTTTTATACTCTAAAGTTTAGATGGTTCAAGTAGATGTTGTAAAGATTTAATGTTTTAGTTTAAAGTCTTTCGCTTGTGTAATGTTTATGAATGAGTTCTTCATGTCTTAAGAAAGTTTCAAATTCTTACCTTTTTAGTATGTTTATTATGCAATTACTGATAAGAGAGGATTAAATGAGACTTCTTGAAGAACCACACCATTTTATTCCTCAGGCCAGACTAAATCTAGACAACACTTATAAAGTGTTGCCAAAAATTTTTTTGGGTACACATTTAAAATATAGCTTTAGTTTTTATCATTTGGCAAATGATAATATTGACAACACTTGTAAAACGTGAACTTAGTAGTATAGGCTACACTCTATAATAATATAATTGACAACACTTATTAACAAATATGAGTACAATTTTAAAGTGTGCTATTTTTATAATTTAAAAACCAACACTTTTCAAGTGTAGCATTATAATTTCTCAAAATTTTCACTAAAATATTAAATTCCCTCCAATATATCTAAATTCTCCCCAATTTCTAATTTTCCGATAAAAGAAATCATAAAAGAAAAAATCTATACAATGAAATAATCTATAAAAAAAACATTTTGCGCGAAATTAACATAGGAGCTGCTCTTTATTTATCTAAATAAATCAAAATAGGACCTTTTTTTTCCAAATCAAAATGTTTTTCCCCAAAAAAATCATATAACCTAAACCCTATTTCCCTTTGAAGACGATGGTCTCTGCTTACATACTACTATGCCTTTCTCTATTTCTATGAAGAAAGACAGTCATGGATAGAGAGAGTGTGCTCTCACCGGAAGGAGTTTGAAGATTCCAAACTTATAATGGCACTAATGGTTGAAAATTCGGAGCTCCCATTCCGTCTTCTAAATCGACGCATCGATAATGCAACTAGTTTCTTGGAAGAATCTAGTCTATATAGGGTACTTTCAGCAGGTGTTCTTCTTGAGAATCCACGCCTTTTTGCTGGATATCGAACTGGTTAATAGGGATTGGGTGTTGCAGGAATGAAGGAAGATGATAATCTAGGTTAGGCTGAGTTACTAATAGAATATTTGAGGTTTTGCGAGGGATATCTGTTTTATTAAAAATATAGGGGAGGAAGAAAAATGGTGAAATTTTGAAAAAATCAATTAATCTTATTATTTAAGAAAAATTGATTTTCCAAAATAACAATGTCGCCAGTTGATTTTTTAGTAAAAATCATGAAAACTTAAAATTATTTTTCAAAAGATTTAAAACAGATAAAAATCAGTTGAAAAGGGTTGAGAGTTCAAATGTACATTCTGAGAAGGTGTAAGGCCTTTGGAATGCCCGCTAGCTCGCGGTTGACCGACGATTTGACTAAATGAGTTTCAAAAAACTTTTCAAATTCTGAATAAAGTAAAAGAAAATGTATATTTTATAAATTTACTTACTTATCATTTTTTTTAGTTATTTGATAAACGAAGGGAGGGGGGTTTCTAAGGAAAATAATTCGAATGTTGTCAAAACTAATAAAATATAGGTATCTGGTTTTAAATATAACACGCGAAATGACTATCCGTGGGAGATAATTAAACCAAACCCGAGATTCATATATAATACGTTTGTCAATCAACAAATAAATAGTAAAATATTTAATTCAGTCCTCTTGCCCAAATTTTAATCTGATCGGCTTTTGGCCCAACCTGTCCTAAAGTCAAGGTAAGGGGTTGCATTGTTGGGCCTCTATTTAGCCTATCTTTTTGTTGCCTCTTTAAGTTTTATTTCTATGTATACATTCCGTGTATACTATTGTATACGAGTAGTATTTCGGCCATTTTCCTGTATATCGAGTTTCATTTTTCATGTGTACAGCCCAACTCAATCTCCGAACACCTGCATTGATTTTTGGGCATCGTATTTCTGTATCACGATTTGGATACCAGTTCATATACAGTGTAGACAAACTGATTTTGGACTTTCCAAGATTGTGTTCCAGTTTCTCATTATGTGTTTCAGCTTCCAACGATTCAAATAAAAGAGAGGCTGACTCAAAAATAACTCAAATATATGCAATGTAGAGTTCAAAATAGACTCTGGTTGAGGTCACGTAAACAATAACATAAAAACATAACTCTTGTTGATTTAAGTTGTAACTAAGCAAAAACATGAAGCACTGAATTTAGAAGCATCCTACTGTATCAATCTAGAGAATGCAACTATGGGGCATGAATAAGGCAATTTAAATGAGATAATCTTAACATTACTAACAAGAAATCACCAAATAAGTAAACCATGTAAACATGGCGATGTCAAAACAGTCATATCAACGAAATATAAAAAAACAAAGATACGTTTATGTAAGACATTAAACCCTTTTTTAGATGTTTGCAGTTCCTTATCGAGGATCTGAAATAAGATTTCTCATATATGACCCAAAAAAAAGCAAAACTAAACAGAACAAATGAACCAGAAACTAGCGTAAATAGTCATCTTGTCAAGACCAAAGAAAATTTGGTTCTCATGATTTTTAGCCTATTTATGATCAAGCCAAACTATGGTTATCACATATCAACAAATTATATATTGTTATGCGCACTCAAATACCCATTACAGACCATACAATGTCAATATGTTTTCCAGATAAACTAAAAGAATGACAAATATAATAATTTCATATTAACATACAAAGATAGCATATGCATTAACCTTAGGAACAAGTTTATTCAATATCTACAAATAAATTTAAAAGATAAGGAGCAAGAACAAACTAACACAAACAGCTAAAAACATGGAGATTTTACCAACTGAAACCGAGTCCAAAGAACAACTCAATATTAAAGCGAAAAAGCCAAATACAGAGAAAAAACTAAAGAGAACAAACAACTACATAATAAGAGACAAAGACAAGTTATAAGGAAGAGGGATTACCCTTTTTCAGGCAGCGAACAGAGACAAAAACAAGCAGAGGAGTAACAATTTTACTACCACAATGACATTCCGACGGGCATTGCAAGAGGCTAGCACAAAATAAAATCTTTTATTGCTTCTTGCTTGAGTATCACTACATATTTTTTTCTTTTCATGTATGTATTCTTGTATTTATATTTCTTTGAAAACATTAGTCTCCCTATGATTCTTTGTAAATATAGTCTAATATTTCTTTGGATCTTTTTTTGCCTTCCGTCCACAAAGAGACCGTAGAGAGTTTATATAGAGGGGGATTTGGTTTTCGTTGGGGAGGAAAAACCCGGATCGAAACTGGTTCAAAGCTCATCTCCAATTCAAATTCGGATTATTTTCCTCTTTTGAAGAAACACATTTTTCTTCAAACTTATTCCATTCCGGAAGAGGAAAAGGGAGGGGGGGGGCGACGGCTCAGATCGGCTCGATTATCCTTGGGACGAGACGTGTCTCGATCTCATGTCCCCAAGGACAAACACGCGTGACTTGCCGCCTACAACTGAGAGAGACAAGGAAGAAGAAGACAAAGAGAAGCAGGTTGTCCTATGCTTTCCATCCAGTCGCGCCTTTGTGAACATTGATGGACAAAGTAGCAGCGTAGAGGCCTCTTTTGAAACACAGGAATTTGAGTCGGGTCAGGGAAATCTGGATTCAAAAATAAGAATGGGGATAAACGGATATATAGGGGGTTGGGCTGTTGAAATAAAGGGTTAGGTCAGTTGAAAATTGAGTTTGGGCCGCTAAAGTTCAAAAATGGCCCAAAAACTTGTCTTCATATGAGCTAAAAAGATTAGGAATTAAAGGAAAGGCCGAAAATCATGTCCTTTAATGGGTTTGGGAGATTTTTTCAATAACTAAATAAGACCGAATCAATATAAATTAATTCATGACCTTTTAAATCTTGAAGGAGTAAATCAATTATTTCAATTAAAAACTAATTAACCTAAAGTATAAAGTATTAATTAAACCAGACTAGCTGTCTAAATATTTTTCTAAAACCAAAATCTATTTGAGACATAAAATATACTAATTATACACGTAATTATGTAAAATATGTATATCATCAAAACATTATAAGACATAACAAAACTATTCAAAATGACGCAAACTTATATTTTTCCTTAAAAAATTATAAAACTAATTATTTTAAATTGCTTAAATTTAAAAAGCTAGAGAACTAATTTATACCGAGGAGGGTCGAAATTGGGTGTCAACAACTTTCCTTAATTTTACTTGGATTTATGCAAGACATTCAAGGAAAATGAAATTGACCAACCCAATATTGACCAACCACACCTTCATCTTTAAGAAAAGGATTGGTACGGACTTAAGGAGTTATGGCCGAACCCTGGAAACGGGTTTCCTACGTATCTCAGGCTATATGAGAATTCAGGCCACTTGTAGTTCTATACGCTTGATTTAACACAATTTTTTGAAAGAATTCAATAGTCATCTTGATATCAGATCATCAAGGAATCGAAATACCAGGGAATAGAAATTAAGGGTTAATGTTGGAATACACCGAGTTTTAAACATTTAACTCGCCTACGTATCCAAACAGAAGGAATTAGGCTGTTTGCAGTTCGACTCAATCGGTTGAGAAGGAAATCTATTATGCTAGATAACCTTTTGTTATGGAAGAGTTACAAATACGTCGAGCATGAAAAAGAGGCTGGTAATCTCTTAGCCATGAATGTAAAGCACTTCACACCCATAATTAAGAACTCACACGGACATAATTTAGAAGGCTCTTGGTGCATTGTCACTTAGATTGGAAAGTTGCTTTCAGCAAATCAAAACTCTAGATGTGAAATCAAAACTGACAAACCAAAAGAATATCGACATTCCTTAGGATAGAGGCATGGCTTGATTGTTGTGGATGTCATTCCTCTACTCGCGTCCTAGGAGTTTGACACTCCTCTTCTGACTATGTCCCAGTTCGCTGCTAAGAAAAACACGTTGTGCTACATCCAATCGTTCGCACCTGTGGTTTTCTTTTTTTTTTTGGAGAATTCATCCTTTAGGATGCTCTCGACAAAAGCTGGGATAAAACTCAAAAGTATAAAAATGCAATTCAAATGGGAGACATTGTCTTTTACCGTGTTGACACTTAATTTCCCTCCTTTGATATTTGTCGACAACTCCATTGGGTTTGACGTAAAGCAAATAAAGCTTAAGTCATATGTTTGCAATATAATCTTCAATGTATTCTTTATTTGATGTCAACGTAGAGGAAAATTGATGTGGAGTGCTAGTATTTTCTTGACGCCGTCTTCGATGCTATTCTTGATGTTTACTTTTATCAAAGTAAAAGAATGTAGTTCATGCCAATGGATAAATATTTGTCTTCGGATGCACGATTTTCTTTTCTGGCAATGCATGAATTCTTGTGGGGCATGAATTCCTCTTATGATGCATAAATTTCAGCGAGGCATGAATTCTTCTCGTGATGCATAAATTTCTTCGAGGTATGAAATCTACTCGCGATGCATATATTTCTACGAGGTATGAAATCTTCTCGCTATGCATAAATTTCAAAGAGGCATGGAATCTTCTCGTGATGCATAAATTTTGCGAGGTATGAGATCTTTGCACGATGAGTAAATCTCTGCGAGGTATAAAATCTTCTTGCGATGCATAAATTTCTGCATCTTCTCACAATATTTAACTTTTCTGAGAGGCATGAAATTTTTTTACGATGCATTGCTCTCAGCGAGGCATAAATATATTCTCGCGATGCACGAATATTGACTCGCGATGCATGACCATTCGCAATACATGAATATTGACTCGCGATGCTTGATCTTTCGCGATGCATGATCTTTCGCGATGCATGAATATTGACTCGCGATGCATGATCTTACACAGAGCATGAATATGTTCCTGCGATGCACATATATTAATTCTTGCTGTCATCCTTGGTACTAAATGAAGATAGTGCTTCGATCGAGCAACATAGTGATCTTCTAGGTGCTTTCTGGATAATCATAGGGTCTCCAATGATGATAACGGTAAAACGACTTCCATATAGTATATCGTCTTGATCGACAATAAAATAACTAACCCCTCCGGGTCATGCATAATATCATATCCAGCCTTATGATGCAAATGACGTCCTTTACGGATACCGTAAACTCTTTATTGAGATTTTCGCTTTATTCACCTTCGAATCTTGCTGGACGTTCTTTATAGATTTTATTTAGTTGAAAATTGATTGAACTAAACAATTCATATTCTCAAGTCTCTGACATAAGCGATATAAGATTATTCCTACTTCTAGGAAAACTATTGATTTTTTGATAGTTTTCTCCTCCTTTGACTTCTCCATATTCATCCATCCGAAGAATTTGCTCATTTTAGAGCAAATCTATACACCTGTTTCCACAGAAAAAAAAATGTGTTTTAGAAACAAGCTAATCTATGTCGATTTCATCAGATGTCTGCTCCTTGTTCTGTTATCTCCGGTTGATTTCCAGATCTCCCGACTCTTGATAGATGAGACAAATATTTTATGCCAAAACAAATGAAACGCAAAAGGGAAAATTTGAAAGAAATAATTTTTGAGAAATGGTATCTGAAAAAGGTCAATGTCAAGTCATGTCATATCAGGCTTAACAAACATCTTTGAGTCTGATGCTCGGAGGTCTATCTGATTATTCGTTGGGGAGTTTACAGAGTCACTCCGGACTTGTTGACAATCCCATGCTGAAATTTAGAGTCCATCCTCAAAATTTCTATCGCAGTTAACCTTCTTGCCTATCTTTCTACTATAACTGAGTAGTTTGCAGAATTTTTGAGATCATCTCAAAAATTCTATCCCACTTGCAAATCTCGAAACATCTTCAGTCTTGACTTGCTGAGGAAGAATCTTCTTCTCGAGAATTTTTGACTCCTCTTCAAAAATTCTTTTCCACTTTCTATTATAAAGAGAAATAGAAATCTTACGAGAGATATGACCGAACCCTTGTAGAGCCTACATATCCCGTTGTGGTAAAAATCAGGTCAAACATAGTTCCTCTCCAAGGTTAACAACAATAATAAAAGAAAGATCAAAAGAAACCAACCGAGGCCGACATAGGCCGCCTACGTATCTCATTCTTGAGAATTCAGGTCGAACGTAGTTCAAATACAAAGAAATAACTAAATGGGATAAATGGAGTGACCGAAGCCGAAATAGGACGTCTACGTATCTCATTCTTGAGAATTCACGTCAGCCTTAGTTCATTACAAAAGGGATAAAATGTTAAGCAAAACAAATACAAGCAAATGGATAAATTACCAGCAAATAACAGGAATGGAAACTGAAACTTCACACATAGTATCTTTTGACAGCATATGAGTTGATTGTTTTTTGTCATGCCGTGCAATCCATCTCTAACAGGACTAAAGCACCTCCGGATAATACCTTGCAAACTAGGTAGGGTCCTTGCAAATTTGGCGCAAATTTTCCTTTGTATTCGTCTTGGTAAGGAAAAATACGCTTAAAAACCAACTGACCAACTTCAAAAATTCTAGCTCTTACTCTCTTGTGAAAGGCACGAATCATTCTCTGTCTATACAACTCACCATGACAGACGACAACCACTCTCTTTTCATCAATAAAAGTTAGTTAATCAATCCTCTTGCTGACACATTCAACATTACTTAGCTCAACTTCTTGGATGATTCTCAATGACGATATTTCGACTTCAGCTGGTATGACTTCTTCTGTTCCATATACTAATAGGTACGGAGTAGCTCCAGTCGACGTTCTGACAGTCGTTCAATAACCCAACAAAGCTTATGGAAACATGTCATGCCAAACTCTGTGATTGTCAATCATCTTCCTCAGAATCATCTGGATATTCTTATTGGCGGCCTCCACAACTCCATTCATTTGAGGACGATAAGCGGTTGGGTTGTATTCCTAAATTGCTCACATATCTCTCTCATCAAGTGACTGTTGTGATTTGAACCTGTATCAGTAATGATGGATTCTTGTACCCCAAACCTGCATATCAGATTGTTGTGAACAAAATCAGCCACAAGTTTCTTGGTTACGGACTTGTAAGAAGCTGCTTCCACCCACTTGGTGAAATAGTCAATAGAAATAAAAATGAATCTGTGTCCATTTGAAGCGGTTGGCTCTATCGGACTGATGACATCCATACCCCCAAGCCACATATGGCCAAGGTGAACTCATAATATTAAGTTCGTGAGGCGGCACTCGGATCAAATCACCTTGCACATGACATTTATGACATTTGTGCACAAACTTGCAACAATCATTCTCTATAGTCATCAAAAATAACTGGATCGAAGGATATTTCTTGCCAAAGTGAGCGCATTCATATGCGTGCCACAAACTCTGCCATGTATCTGTTTAATAAGCCTCGCATCTTCGACGGCATCAACACATCTTAAAAGACCCAAATCTAGAGTCCTCCTGTAAAGGACTTCTCCACTTAGAAAGAAATTGAGAGCCATACAATGTATCGACTTCTTTTTGTTGGACAAAGCATCTTCAGGATAAGTTCCATACTACAAATATTTGTTTATAACAAAATACCAAGGCAAACCATCTGGTTTTTCTTCAACATGGGAAGAATGGACTGGATGTTCTTTCAGCTCTATATCCAGAGGATCAATATAATATGTATTTGGATGTTTTATCATCAAATTGATGGTTGAAAGAGCATCGGCCAATTCATTCTGTATTTTGGGAGTATGTCTGAACTCGATCTTACGAAATCTTCTGCACAACTTTTGTACATACTGTAAGTAAGGTATAATCTTTGAGTTCTTCACAACCAATTCTCCTTGATTCTAATGAATTAAAAGGTCTGAATCTCCAATAACCACCAACTCGTAGACATTTATGTTGATGGCCACCTTCAACCCAAGAATACAAGCTTCGTATTCAACCATGTCGTTCATGCAATTAAATTGGAGCTTAGCTGCCATTGGGTAGTGCTGACCAGATTCAGACACTAATAATGCTCCAATAACTTCACCTTGATGATTTTCTGCTCCATCAAAGAATAATCTCCAACCTTGATATGCTTCAGAAATATCTACACCCACAAATTACACTTCTTAATCGTGAAAATAAGTCTTTAGTGGTTCATACTCTTCATCAACGAGATTTTATGCAATATGATCAGCCAAAGCCTGTGCCTTTATCGTTTGCTGAGTCACATACACAATATAAAATTCACTCAACAACATTTTCCACTTAGCTAACTTTACGGTCGGCATCGCCTTCTGAAAGATATATTTCAGTGGATCCATTCTTGAAATGAGGTATGTACTATAAGAAAACAAAAAATGTCTCCCCTTCTAGGAAATCCACATCAAAGCAAAACACGTTCTCTTTAACAAAATGTAACGAGACTCGTAGGAGTAAACTTCTTGCTTATGTAATAGATATCCCTTTCCTTCTTTCCTGTCTCATCGAGTTGACCAAGTACGCATCCCATTGCACTATCTGAGACAGACAAGTACAGCAACAAAGGAATCCCTTCTCGTGGAGGAACCAATACTGGGGGATTGGACAAATAGTTCTTGATAGCATTGAAAGTAGTCTAACACTCTTCAGTCCACTTTATCAGGGTGTCTTTATTCAACAGCTTGAAAATAGGCTCAACGACCGCGATTGATTGAGCTATGAACCGACTTATGTAGTTTAACCTCCTAAGAAACTCATCATCTCTTTTCTCGTCTTTGATGGAGGTAACTCTTTAATTGCATTAATCTTAGAAGGGTCGAGCTCAATACCCCTTCTGCTGACTATAATTTCCAACAACTTTCCAGCCTAAACTCCAAAAGTGAATTTGGAGGGATTTAACTTGAAGTTATAACTACGCAAACGATCAAAGAATTTACTTCGATGTGTAAAGTGATCCGAACTCTCATGGGATTTGATTATGACGTCATCCACACACAGTTAAATCTCCTATGAATCATGTCATGATATATGGTGATCATAGCTCTCATGTAGGTAGCACAAGCATTTTTGAGGCCGAACGACATAACCTTGTATTGATATACACTCCAAGGTGTAATGAATGTTGTCTTTTGTGCATCTTCCCCATCCATCAGAATATTGTGATAGTCTGCGCAAAAATCTACGAATGACTGCATTTCATGCTTAGCACATTTGTCAATCAAAATTTGAATATTCGGCAGCGGAAAATTATACTTTGGGCTAGCTTTGTTGAGGTCTATGTAGTCGACACAAATCGCGATTTTCCCGTCTTTTTTGGCGAGCAGAACAACATTGGCTAGCCAAGTTGGACATTGTGTCACTTCCACCAATCGAGACTCTATTTGCTTGGTGGTCTGTTATTTGATATTTAAACTTAGTTTAGGCTTGAACTTCCGAGACTTTTGATTCACCGGATCGAACCCCGGTTCAATCAATAGTTTATGAGATACAACATCAGTACTCAGCCCTTGCATGTCGGCGACTTCCCAAACGAACACATCAATATATTCAGTAAGCAAATGAATTGGGCCTTCCCTTTGAGCTTCATTTATGTGGATGTTGATCTTAACATCTTTAACACATTTTGGATCCCCCAAATCTACCGTTTCTATTTCCTTTAGATTTTGTTTATGCTTATTTGCGAACTGCCAAAATTCGTCGGGTACATACTCTGGTTCCTCACTTTCTTCTTTGTAATCATCAACCTCGTCATTATCAACCTAATTTTATTCATTCATCTCGTAACATGTCTGACATTGGCAGGTCTAAAACATACATTACTGAAACCTTAAACAGACAAAGTTAGGAATGTAAAGTATAACGAACGACTAAATAAATAAATTTAAAGACAAAGAGGCTTTCATTCAAATTCAAAAACAATGAAACCTTTGGCCATGTCATAGGACCATGTTGCCTTCTTTGAATGTCACAATGAAAATTTTGAAAATTCGAACAGTTAAGAAAATGCAAAATGGTGCGTCTTAGGCCTCTTCCGGACTACCACCGATTTTAATGTTCATGAAATGATGCCTTTCTACCCAGGAGTTTGGGGGATTAGGATGGGCTTGGAAGTCTAGTTATGCAGCATCTCTCCTTGCTCAGCATCGCGGATACTAGCTAGCTCGACCTCTTCCTCAACAACAAATCGATCTCCTCGAAGAGGTCACAGATTCCTTCCCCTAGGTCTTCATGCTCGGCATACTCCCGAATTGGAAAGGATTGATGCAGATGTGGGATCGGCTGAGCCAATGCTTGATCATTTTTCTTCTTCATCTTCATGTCGTCATCTTTGGGGATGTATCCCAAACCATATCTGGCTCCGTTGACGAGGACCGGAACAAGATCAATAATTCCATCAAAATCTCTACCGAATCTGATACCTTGTTCAAATAATTCTGCAGCATCATAGTGTCTATCATCTTGTATATAGTAGGCAGGGGAGTCTATGGGACCAAGTCTTCACCGGAGGCATTCACCAGCTCCATCGTGTAGAAATCTATACCTCGTGATATCTCATCAACGATCGGCACCTGTGGTCCAGAGTGACTCCCTTCTCTATGAATAACCAGCTCTTCGTTCTTTCAAAAGAGCTTCATCATCTGATGTAGAGTAGAAGTGACAGCTCCAGCCATATGGATGAAAGGCTTTCGCAAATAGCTGGTTATCGATATCCAATACTTGGAATGTGCACTGAATTATGTTGGGCCAATTTGGATGATCAGATTCACCGCTTCTTACGTATCTCTCTGAACTCCATCAAAGGCTCTTATATTGACTTTGTTTTGTTCATATTTTCCCAAGTAAAACCTTAACTGCCTCAACATAAAAAAACTGGCAGATATTCAGACTAGATCCATTATCTACTAAGACGTGGTTGACAACCTTTTCACGGCATACCACATTTATATGCAAGGCCTTGTTGTGTGACCTCCCTTCGAAAGGTAGCTCATCGTCACAAAAGCTGATTCGGTGCCCTCGAATAAGTTGGTGAATCATACCGGCCGCGTTATTACTTCTTGCGACCGTGGGTACATACATATCGTTGAGATCCTTCATCAAATCCTTCTTGTGTGATTGGGAAATCATCTGCAGGGCCCATACGGATATCTCAGCTTGAGTCTTCTCCAAATGCTTGACAATAGAATAATCTTTTGACTGCATCCTTCTCAGAATTCCTCCGCTTCTCCTTCGCTTATCGCCTTGTAGCCTGATACTTCCTTTGACCTCCGAGAGCAAGTTTGACTGCACGTTAGCACAGTTTGGAGCAACATCCTGGTAGGGACAAGATATTTGGTAGGGTGGAGGATGGCTCGTGTGAATGGGAGATGCATTTTCGTAATTTAGGAGTGGACTTTGGTATAGTGGAGCTTTTGACATTTGGATAAGTGGAGGTATCTTTCTGATAAATTATAGGGTTATTGGGATTACTAGCTTGTGTGTAGCAAGCTTGGTAGGACTTTTGGGAAGGCCGGGACCGACCTTGGGAATATGACGAGCTCCTGGGGGTTTTCCTTCCCTTAAATGAAATAGCTACGATTTCTTCCCTTTTCTTTTTCAACCATCCTAAAGATCCAGGTTATGTGGAAACGCTGGCTATTTTTATTTATTTTAAACCGTACCCGATAGTCTCACCAATCTTAACTATCTCGGCAAAGTATGATCTAACGAGCAACATAATTCTATCACAATATTTCAGCTCTTGCACGCGCACGAATACTTCAACGATTTCTTTCTGAGACATGGGTGATCTGACCCTTGCCACTTCTTTTCTCCACCTGTAGGCGAACTCCCTATAGCTCTCGGTTGATTTTTGCTTAATTTTCATCAAAGGGTATCCATCTGGAACAATTATTACGTTGTAAGAAAATTGATCGATAAAATCTTTGGCCAATGCATTCAAGCTGGGCCATTGCCTGTTTTCATGCGATGTGAAACATTTAAGAGCTTCTCCGCACATGCTTCGGTTGAAGAGTGTCATCAATAGAGTTTCATCCCTACCAACTCCAACGAGCTGGTCGCAGTAGGCTCTCAAATGATCCATAGGGTTGCCCACTCCTCCATAGTTGTTAAATTTCAGTATTTTGTATCCTTCCGGAAGGTTCAAATTTTGATGAATACATAAGCCTTCATAACTAAGCCCAGCTATATCAGGGACGCATTGTAGCTCTTTCATCGATTTATTGATCTCTTCCTTTATGACGACCTTTACCCTTTCTTTTGCACGCCACTCCTTGTCATGTCCCTTGTAATGGTCCAACTCAGAACTGTGCACATCGTGCTATACAGGGAGTGGAATTTGGAAAGTGGCTCTTCTTTGTAAGGGTGGAGCTACAGAGAGACTCTGAGCATTTTGAGCTGTTTGATAATTCTGTGGGTATGTTTTAGGATTTGTATTCTAATTTAAGTAGTTGTGGGGTGTTTGGGGATTGAAAATATTTTGGTTTTGATTTTGTGGTGGTGGAGCAGTTTAATAGGATGCAGAAGCATATTAGGGATTTTGGGTAGTCCAATCTATAACCGATGGATTCGAACAGGTGTAGATGACTGGTTCTGAGTTGGATCCATTTTTGAGGAAGGGAAGTAGATTGGAGGCCTCCCATCAGCAGCGTTAGCAGCGAATCCTTGTGGAGGCAGATCCTGTCTCCTTTGCATTTCTACCCTCATCTCTGCAATCTCTTGCATCATCTATAGAATCAACACATTCTAGTCCGCTATGGTGTGTTGATCCACCACAACATTAGTAAGGCTCACTTCTTCGTTATTATCCCCCATGATAGTCTTTCCTTGTCTGAGCTTTGTCTACGGAATGAATTCTCAAGACCTTTTGATCTGGTGAAATAAGGATGATCTGCCAGCTTTTAATCGACACAGATAAGTTTCAATGTACCTCATAACGAAAACAACTCAAAGACAGATTTGTCAGTGCAGATTCAAAGTATAAAATGCATAATATCATACAGACAGAAGATAAACACACAAGTTTCTTTGTTTAAGGATAACTTGAACCCACGAGCGAGGATGGAAACACATTTTTCAACAAGCAGGAGTTTGCTTTTTTAAGTTTTGACGCTGTCTCAGAAAGGCTAAATCACCTTCAGCTACGTTCTTCTTGCAGCGGCTCTTTGACATCAGTTGATCTGGTCTTCGTATCTTCTCGTAACATGGAGGGGGTGGGGATAAAAAATTTTAAAGGCAAGGTCCGGGCCTGGGAAGGCTGCCTACCTATCTCATAAAGAGAATTCAGGCGTAGTTCGAGTACAAGATAAAACATTTTCATTCATTCGTTTATTAGGATTATATGGAAATTGAAAGCCAACAATAGAGCTTCTAAAAGATAAAATGATGACACGTTAGTCATTTCCCCTCTAGTTGCAGCATTAGTCTCCTCCTTTCGAACGGCCTAGGAATGGAGGTTTGTAGATAATTTCCTTGTTGTTGTCTTCCTTAGTCGTTTGAGGGTGAGCGTTGTCGGGACCACTATTGGTTCCATGCTCGTAGATGGGGTATTTTTCACCCATTTTCTGAAGTTTATCAATGATGTTGCTATGGAAGGCTTTGTTCTTTTTCCTCATTGTGTCCATCCTTTCACTCATGGAGGCAAATTCTTCCATTTCCACTTTCAGCTCCTCATCAAGTGATATATTTTTAGCTAACAGAGCGGTTGTCTCCGATTCTATCCTAGACTCTCTCACTTCTATTTCTTGCACATTCAAATGAAGCATGTCCAACTTCTCTCGCAATTCCTCTGTGTCCATATCAACACCTTCCTTTCTCTTCATCTGTGATTGCAGATACTCATCCAGCGTCATGGCTGCAACTTTGTAGATTGCGGTGTCCATGTCGACTCTGAGTCCTTCCTCCTTGGCTTCTTAAATTTCTCGAGTGATCTGTTTGATCTTTCTTTGTAGTTTTTCTCCAGTGAGTTCCATCTGGATGTTCTTACCTTAGTCCATAGCAGTTATTTTTTACTTTCCTGAGATGGTAGAATGATGTTTTAGGATTTGTGGTTTAGGAGGTATCTTTTAAGTGAGAAACTTGAGACTCGGAAACTTTTGCCGGACATTTGTAACAGTGACTTTTGTATATTATTTTGGAAATTTCTAGATAGGAGTGGGTTTACGGTGTCCTCATTCAAAGCAACATAACACAGAAGCAACTAAACACACACATTGCGTCCTAAACATGCTTGTGACCATTTTATGCCAAGGGTAGGCATAACGAATTGAAGCATGTATGTGCCTTTTAAACCCGATATATTATCCCCAAAATACTTCATTAATAGCATCCAAATTGTCTGATAAACATAAAATAAAGAAATAGTGCTGAAAATCAATTACAAAACAAAGTACAAACGAAGATGTCCCACGCAGGGCATAGTAAATAAAAGTCAAGCCTCCTCTGATCCTTCATCAAGTCTGGTCCTCTTGGCGATGTTGACCTTTCCCATATAGCATATATGTTATCCTAGAGATGATATCTCGCCAATTTCTCTCCTTTTTGATATCTAAACCCCTCTATCGAATGAATCTGTTGTTCCATGCTATCATCTAACTCTTCCATGCGCTGTATGGCTCTTCGTAGTTCTTGTTTCAATCGATCTATGACTTTGGCGTCCTCTGAGTTGCGACATTGATATTCCAATTCGTTCTTATCAAACATCTCTTGAAGTAGGTGAAATCGTACTTGATGTTTGGCTTCAACATCTGCAATAATGTGAGGAACGTTTGGACCAGGCTCAATAGTTCCAGCAAGACTCTTTTTCAACCATTCTTTGTACTCACTCAAACATTCTAGACGAAACCTATTTTGTACAGGTTCACCCAACACTCTTCGATATCTCCACATCCTACGCATGTTTTCAGCAAATGCAACTCGTCCATTCTTGTGGTTAGTTGCAAATTTCCTCATATCTCGAGTTGGGGAAACTCGTGTTTCCCTCCTAGTTATCTGTAAGCTTGACTGGGAGCACATCGTCTAGTCCCTCTTAACCTAGTAAATACCAAATAAGGGACCTTTTCTGTTCGAACCACCATATTCGCAGTTACCACCAAACTATCTATTAACCATTGTATGCATTCCTCTCTTAGCCCTCGATGCCTCGGATACCAAAAACTATCTTCTCCAGTCTTATTGCAACGATTGTGATAAAACAACAAATCAGGACCATGTAGCTCGTCTGATCGCCTTGGGGGATTTGCTTCTTTTGGATTATGATTCTTGATCAAATGTCGCATCATCCACCACTGTAGTATCAGATTCCAACATTTAAACAAGTGTTCTCCTCTCTAACACTTGTCTGAATCCCAATAGATGTCGGCCAGAATCATAGGATCTATAGTGTAGTACTTTGTTGATGTTTTGTAATCCACTCCATAAAAGATGGCATGAGTGACCATAAACACACTAGGATGAATAGTGTATTTTGGCCCTTAAGGGAAAACCATCATTCCGAGCAAACATATTACAAATGCGAGGGGACGCGTCTCTTTCCATTTTTCTTTTGAAACGAACTCGTCTATATATTTCTCCATAAGACCTTGCACGCCCGAACCGATAATATAGTTTTTCTGAAGGGTATATTTGGGCCAAGAAGCTCGCCCATCCACTCAATTTTAACCAATGACAATTTTTCTCTAATTTTGGTGAAATCTCATATTATGAGATTTAGGAGATGGATATCTGGATGTCGTTTCCTTTTGTTGCACATGGCGACATTTTCATAGATGATAAGAACTTCTTCTATAGTTGGCGTCAACTCCACTTCCACGAACCGAAAGACCATGTTCTCATTATCCCAGAATTTCACCATCGTCTCAATTAGTACAGGCGAAAAAGCTACGGAGGGTAACCTATGTTTTTCTAAACGATCATTTTATCGTTATTGTTCATGAACCTCCACCATTTTTTGAGGAAAGGATCAAGGATAGTAACAATTCTTGTTTTCAAGTCTTGTATGTAGGATTCATCCTACAAAAATAGCAAGAAAAATTAGTCAACCCCCACCCTGTAGACAATAAATTGTTTTAAAACGTATATACATCCTTCAATCAACAAGTAAGCATGATTGTCTGTGTTTGGCAATTTGGTCCAAGTCGACACAAGGTGTTCTTCTAATGGGACCAACACGCCTTGGGCCTTGAGTCATCTTAGTTCAAATGCTCCTAAATTCAGGATTTGGCTCAGCTTTACGGTAGTTGACTAGGAGTGGCTTTTGAAAAGACCGGGAACCCAAACAGACAATTTGGACTAAAACTCGCGACAACCATTTGACGCATAACAAACCAATAAATTGTCGCTATTTTTGAAAGAGGGTGAGTATAAAAAAATCTGGATGCGGTTCCGCAAACCCTCCTTTAATATACTGTACATATATATCGGAAGATGACATGAAATGAAATGACAGTTTATGAAAATTTAAACATATTAGGCACAAACATCATTTTAACAACTAAGAACAATTAGTCAAACTGTCAAATCTAATGGTTAGAACTTAATTAATCCCCAGCAGGGTCGTCATTTCTATTTTATTAAAAATATGGGGGAGGAAGAAAAATGGTGAAATTATGAAAAAATCAATAAATCTTATTATTTAAGAAAAATCTATTTTCCAACATAACAAAGTCGTCACTTAATTTTTTAGTAAAAATCAAGAAAACTTAAAATTATTTTTCAAAAGATTTAAAATAGATAAAAATCAGTTGAAAAGGGTTCGAAGTTCAAATGTAAATTCCGAGAAGGATATAAGCCCTCGAAAATACCCGCTAACTCGCGGTTGACAGACGATTCGACTAAATAACTTTCAAACAACTTTTCAAATTTTGAACTAAAGTAAAAGAAAATTTATTTTTTATTAATTTACTTACTTATAATTTTTTAAAATTAGTTGATAAACTATGGGGGGTTTTCTAAGGAAAATGATTCGAACGTTGTCAGAACTAATAAAATATAAGTATTTTGTTTTAAATTTAAAACGACAAATGACTTTCTGTGGGAGATAATTAAATCAAAACCGAGATTCATATATAAGATGTTAGTCAATCAACAAAAAAATAGGAAATTATTTTAGGCCTCTGGCCCAAATTTCAATCTGACGGGCTTCTGGCCCGACCTGTCCTAAAGTCTAGGTAATGGGTTGCATTTTTTGGCCTCTGTTCAGCCCATCTTTTTGTTGCCTCTTTTTATGTTTGATTTATGGCGTATACATCTCATGTATACTGTTGTATATGGGAAGTATTTAGGACATTCCATGTATATCGAGTTTTATTTTACAGGTGTACAACCCAACTGAATCTCCGAGCACCTACATTGATTTTTGGACCCCATATTTCTGTATCGCGGTTTGTATACCAGTGAATGTACAGTGTATACAAAATGATTATGGACTTTCCGAGACGGTGTTCCATTTCTTATTTTGTTTTACAGCTTCCAACGATCCAAATAGATGAGAGGTTGACTCAAATATAACTCAAATATTGCAAGATAGAGTCCAAAATAGACTTGGATTGCGGTCACATGCAAAAGAAACAATAAGATAAAAACATAAGTCTTGTTGATTTAAAATGTTATTAAGGAAAAAGATAATGAAAATTTGAAGCACAAAATATTGAAGCATCCTACTGTATCAATCTAGAGAATGCAACTATGGAGCATGAATAAGGCAATTCAAATGAGATAACCTTAACATCAGTAAAAACAAATCACCTAATAAGTAAAGCAAGTAAACATGGCGACGTCAAAACAGAGTGATAGCAACAAAATATATAAAAAAAATAAAATAAATTTAAGTAAGACATTAACCCCTTTTTTAATTGTTTGCAGTTCCTTATCGAGGATCTCAAACAAGATTTCTCATATATGACAAAAAAAAACTAAACAGAACAAATGAACTAGAAACTAGAGTAAAAAGTTATCTTGTCAAGACCAAAGCAAAATTTGGTTCTCATGATTTTTCGCCTATTTATGATCAAGCCGAACTATGGTAGTCACATATCAACAAATTATCTATTGTTATACGCACTCAAATACCCATTATAGATTGTACAATGTAATTATGTTTTCAAGATAAACTAACAGAATGACAAATATAACAATTTCATATATACATACAAGGATAGCGTATGCATTAACCTTAGGAACAAGTTTATTCAATACCTACAAATATATTTAAAATCTAAGGAGCGAGAACAAACTAACACAAAGTCCAAAACATACGGAGAGTTTACCAACTGAAACCGAGTCCAAAGAACGACTTAATATCAAAGCGAAAGAGTAAAATACAGAGAAGAAACTAAAGAGAACAACAAACAACATAATAAGAGACAAAGACAAGTTAGAAGGAAGAGGGATTACCCTTTTTCAGGCAGCGAACAGAGATGAAAATGAGCCGACGAGTAACAATTTTATGAGGACAATGACATTCCGACGGGCATTGCAAGAGGCAAGCACAAAAGAAAATCTCTTATCGATTCTTGCTTGAGTATCACTACTGATTTTTTCTTTTAATTTATGCATTCTTGTATTTATTTTTCATTCAAAATTGTGTTCTCCCTATGATTCTCTCTAAAAATAGTCTATTATTTCTTGGGATCTTTTTTCTCTTCGCATTACTAAGAGACCGTAGAGAGTATATATAGAGGGGGATTGGGTTTTCATCGGCGGGGAAAAATTCCGGATCGAAATTCATTCAAAGCCCATCTCAGATTCAAATTCGAATCATTTTCCTCTTTTGAAGAAACACATTTTCCTTAAGTTTGATCTTTTATAGTGCGACATTGTTTTTGGTACTCGTTTATTTTCACGGGCAACAAAAAAAGGAAACAAACATAGACATGCTAAACAAAGTTCATCTTTCTATAAAATTCATCGTTGTTGTATATTTATTTCTTCATTGATGACATACGGTTATTTCCCTAGTCCTTCCTTGCCTTTAACCGGGAAACTGGAAAAATAGTATTCAAAATTTCAACTTCGTTTGGAGGAATTCAGGAATCTAAGGGAGCAAATACAAGCTCTTGCACTGGAGATACAATCAGTCACTCGACTCATATATTACATCCTTGTTCTCATTCATCAAAGTAATTTATATTGTTATATTTTCTCTTGTCATGAAAATTTTGTTGTATTTATTACGATATGATTTATCTATTATCCGAGAAGATTTTTTGATGCTCTTTTTGATCTATTTTTGTTACTTAGAGATAAGGAGGAATTCCAGAAATCCAAAATTGCTTGGTAGAAATTCTAAAGGCCTTCCGTGAAGTCGCCCTGATATTTGAAACTCTGCTTTTCACCTCAAGTTCTTTTTTTCTATAGGATCTGAAGCATTGTTGCAAGCATGAACAAATCGTTTATATTGCAACTTTTGGTGTTTATGTTTTTTTTTCATTCTTGTTTTACTTACTATTCTTGATTTTTCCTTTTCACATTTGGATCACATTCATACTCTTACAAATTCAATAAAAAAATAACCCTTTTATCTTTTTATTAAAAAAAAAAATCTTGGACATCTTAACAATAGATCTTAATTGTGGGAATGTTATGTGTATTGCTTTGAATGATCCTTTCCCTTTCTATGGATGCTCGGTTTCCCCTTTATTCATTTTTTATTGTTAGAAGCGTCTTAACACCCAAAGAGCACATAGAAGTTTATTTTAATCTACGAATCAGGTTTTGGTCTCTTTTCAGCAGTATGGGCATTGACTCTGAGTGCCAAATAAAGTGTATTATTGCATTTTGCAGTTTCTAAGCGCAAGAAGTTTACTGATGTGATAAAGGGAGGTCATAGGCTAAAGGTTGATTCTTTAACCATGTTTAATTAGTATAAAAGATAAATTACAACAACAATTAAATTGTTAAGTGAATTATAAGTACGTAATTTGTCACCAGATGTCTTGCCTACACTCACCTCGACATCGAATATTTGATTCCTTATACAGATACGGTATGCACCTTGTTTCAAGATTTACATTTCAAAAGTGTTAACTCAAAATACTTTAAAACACATATTCTTAATAAATCTTATCCTACCTTAGGGATGATTTTGTACCAGTCATAATACAATCAACTATTTACCTTACTCTCTAATTTCTCTATGTGTTAGATTCACTAGTTGCTAATGTATTATGGAACTATATAAAATAATAAGAAGAGGCCTACTAAATTTTAAACATATATTATATTTATAACAGAAATATTTATTTTTGGAGAATTTAAATTTTATCTCTTTGTATGAAATTTCATCATTAATAAATTGAAATCGCATGACCAAAGGCTCATTTTAGGGTAAAAGTAAATTTCTAATATGTGCCCCCTTTGTAATTTTCATGGCACTTAAAGTAGATTTTGAACATTTCTATAGGCATTTGTAGTAGCTCAATGAACTTCTCACCATATTCTGTGACAACATTCTCAGAAAAGGAGGGAGTGAAAATCGAGTAATGAAGCCATTGAAGAGATGTTGGAGAATGTGAGGTCTTGATCAATAGATGTCTTTCCCTTATTTTTCCTCTAGAGACACTGCTTTTTCTCCCTACTACTCGAGCAAGATACGGATTCTAACCCATATATTAGTGATAAGGCCTTCTTTGCAGACTTCTATTGGTAGAGTTACCTCTACTTTGTATATGAAACACTACTTGAATAATAGCTTCTTCTCTTTAAGACTTCTTTTTTTTGTCTAGGAAAAGGCTAGCCGTACAGTTGTTATTTAATAAGAGTGCCAATGATAAACATGCGAGAATTAACCTAACAAAGTTAAAGCAGTAGTGTGGGGGCAGTTCACATTAAAGCTGGAGGGAATTGTAAGCTATCCAGTTCACATTGCGCGCCTAATTTGCATAAATTTTATATGATATTGTAGGAAACTATTAAATGTATGCATCATTCCAAGAGAACTATGTTATCTACTAATGATGTGGATGTTGCACTTAGTATTAGAGGTGTAGAGGACCTTTTATGTTTTATACTGACCTATATTACTTTGAATATTTAAAAGTGTTGATGGTTGTTTGTCGGATCCTCGAAAGATAGAGGATCCAAATCAAGGCTAGCAATACTTTTGGAGAGTCAAAACAACATAGGCCATAACTAATTTATCCATGTTTGAAATCGTAGTGTAATTGATTGTTCTTTTATGCATGTTGTGTTGGGCAGCCAATTTATGGCTTTGATGCAAGAGATCCGTTAAGGTTTAAGAAGTACTTGTACATAAGGATTTGTTCTATATTGAAGAGAAAGATGTAGAATTCAAAGATGTAAACAACTTTTATATATTAGGTTAGACTGATTTAGAATTCGTTGATGTAATGAAAAAGATACATGAAGGTCCGTATCTTGTTATAACCTTAACTACAATTTCTTGTTTTGATGTTTTTGTATTTTATTTTACTCTAGCCATCTGATTATTTTTCGGTCATGCATAGTGTTTTTTCATACTAATCCCATTCTCTTAGTTAGCCTCCTGCCTTTCATAAATTTCTTTTCCTCACAACTGCTACAAATAGGAAGTATTATTTTAGTACTAGTATAGTTAAAGTTTGTATTTAATTTTAATATTCCAGACTAACATATTAATTTATCACAGTCTTAGCTATGCCATCTGATAATATAAATACAAAGTATAAGGAGGATAGAGTTCCTGTTGAATCCTTAGTTAATTTGCTAGTTTATATTAGTTATAAGAACTTCTTTGCAGAGTTCTATTTGTAGAGTTACCTCTACTTTGTATGTAAAACACTACTTGAATAATAGCTTCTTCTCTTTATGACTTCTTTTTTTTCTTGGAAATGTCTATCCGGACAATTGTTATTTAATAAGAGTGTCAATGATTAACATGCGAGAACTAACCTAACAAAATTAAAGCAGTACTGTGGGGGCAGTTCACATTAAAGATGGAGGGAATTGTAAGATATGCAGTTCATTTTTTGCGCCTAATTTGCGTAAATTTTATATGATACTGTAGAAAGCTATTAAATGTATGTATCATTCCAAGAGAACTATGTTATCTACTAATGATGTGGATGTTGAACTTAGCATTAGAGGTGGAGAGGACCTTTATACTGACCTATGTTACTTGGAATCTTTAAAAGTGTTGATGGTTGTGTGTCGGATCCTCGAAATGTAGAGGAGTCAACTCAGGGGCAGAAATACTTTTGGAGAGTCCAATGAACATAGTCTATAGCTGATTTATCCAAGTTTGAAATCGTAGGGTAATTGATTATTCTTTTATGCATGTTGTGTTGGGCAGCCAATTTATGGCTTTTCTGCAAGAGATCCGATAAGGTTCAAGAGCACTTGTACATAAGGATTTGTTCTATATTGAAGAGAAGGATGTAAAATTCAAAGATGTAAGCAACTTTTATTTATCAGGTTTGACAGATTTAGAATAAAAAGATGTAAACAAAAAGATACATGAAGGTCCGTATCTTGTTACAACCTTAACTGCAATCAACTAGTTTCGATGTTTTAGTATTTGATTTTACTCTAGCCATTTGATTTTTTTCGGTCATGCGTGGTGTTTTTTCATAATAATTCCCATTCTTTTAATTCGCTCCTCCCTTTAATAAATTTCTTTTCCTCCCAACTGCTACAAAATAGGAAGTATTCTTTTAGTAAGATTATAGTTAAAATTTGTATTTAATTTTAATATTCTAGAGTAACAGATTAATTTATCACAGTCTTAGTTATGACATCTAATAATACAAATACAAAGTACAAGGAGGATGGAGTTCCTGTTGAATCCTTAGTTAATTTTTTTATTTGAATAAGTTGTGTTAGCCTATTTTATTCATTAAAGCAATCTTTTATATATATGGATAACTTGGCTTTGGGTTCAACTATATAACTTTGATGCTTGATGTTGTCTTATTTTCCCGTGGATGATCAAAATTTGACTAAATGGTTCTTTGGTCTTAAATTGTTGTAATGTGGTTACAAATGATGTATATGAGCATGATAATGAATATA
This sequence comes from Solanum peruvianum, assembly GCA_027705065.1. Classification (NCBI taxonomy): domain Eukaryota; kingdom Viridiplantae; phylum Streptophyta; class Magnoliopsida; order Solanales; family Solanaceae; genus Solanum; species Solanum peruvianum. Next base: position 10,954,784 of record JAKWJD010001757.1, on the reverse strand, counting down.
AAATGACTTTTTTCTATTTGGAATGAAGCATGTGAGTTTTATAGCATAATGAGTTATAGAATTTTCTTCTAGTCTCTTGCTGTGTTGTGAATATCTTGTTTATGTGAACTTGATGTTTTCTTATTGGTTATGTGTTATATGATATTGTCATGAGTTGCTAATTGAATCTCTATTCTTGGAAGTGTTCGGAAAGTGGCAAGTGTCATTCGAGGACTAATATTATCCGAGTGGGGGAGATTGTAAAAACCCAAAAACAACTTAGGTGAAGCTAGAGACTAACATGGATTTCTTGATGGTCTAAGGTTTTACAAAAAAATTTAAATGTGGGTTTGAGGAAGTTTCCAAGTGAATAGGTGCATTGGATGTCAAACGTTAAGGGACGACCAAGACGTTCGAGGAATAAGTGACCTATGTGTATCATATGTATTTTTATGTGTTTATATGTGATTCATGAGGTCATAAGGTCCTTAAATGAATTATTATAGTCTATATAGGCAGTGTGTCAAGTTTTGTGATGTTTGGAGGTCAAACATCCAAGAACGTCCACAATGTTTGAAAGGTTTACCTTGAAACGACCTTGTGTGTCTAGGCATGTTTTGTCGAGTTTTTCGTGTTCATTTTGGATAAAACTCATGTCGTAGGTCCCAAACTCGTATATGATCATGTTTTGTTTAGAAACGTCCATGTATGACTCCACAGATGACCAACAAGGGGTCCTAAAGGAGGACTCTAACTAGGAGCCCAACACTGCCAAGAAGTGGCAGTCGACTGACCCAAATGACGGCCTGTAGATCACGAGAACGCCCGTCAATGGGTCTCGTTGATGGATCCACTTGGCCTGTATGTTGAGGAGCTGCAGGTGTAACAACAAGACCCCATCGACGGGGCGTGGGTGAGACCATGGACCGTCGATGTAGGCATCGATGGGGCTGACTCTTTTCCTGATTATTTTCTGTTAATTTGAGGGGTGAAGTTGTAAATTCACCCCAAGTCTTATAAAGTGTGAGGACGGTTGTTTTGAGTTTTAATGGGTATTTTAAGAGTATTTAAGTCATTAAATTCTAATTATAACCCTATCACCTAAATCAAAACACATTCCCTCCAAAAGTTCCTCCAAAAACCTCCTTGAAAGTTCAAAGGTGAAGATGGATCTTGATGGTTGTTTTTCGATGGAGTTTGTTCTTTTGTTTTCATGGGTTCTTAAAATAAGTTATGGGAGTTATTCATCTAAGGCTTGCTATCACCTTAGAGCCAATTTCAAAGATGATACTTAAAGTTTTCAAAAAGATGAAAAGTCCAATTTCTACTCTAAGTCTTTGGTTCTTGCTCGAAACATTTTCAAATGTTAAGATATCATGTAATAGAATTATAATGGATGTTTACGAATGAAATTCTCTATGAACCCTTGATCATCACAAATCTCTCTATTTGACTAAAATATGGGTTATGTGATCATGCTGTGAGATAGACGAATTCATTTGTTGATCGTTATGGGAATTTGATTCATGTATAGATTATATCTAATTGGTTTTATAGGCTGTTTGAATTTGATCAATTGAGTATTGAATATTCTTAGATTTTATGACTATTAAGCCTATTGAATCGATATTGACTTGATGCTTTTGAATTCTAATGTTGTTTTCTAAGGGATATTGAATTAAGTAATGATGTATAATTGGTCCTAGATTAAAAGATTTATATTTAATTGACTTATATTCATTGAATATCATGGGTAATGTATTGAATTGATGTTCATGGCCATTGTAAGGGTCCTATGGTATTGAATTGGATGAATTAGCTTTGAAATCGAAGTGGTAAGATGGAGTGGGAGTATGCTGCCCTAATTACTTTTATTTTGTTTTGAATTGGACTCCAATTATGTTGTGATTGGAATAGTCCACTTATGGTTGCAATACTATGTGAATTGATGTGGCCTAGTAGGCATTACTTTATGCAATATGATAATTATGTCTTTGTCATCACTACTTTAAGTATTATGACAATTTGTGTTGTTGATTTATGTGAAGTATGAGCAGATCTAGATACATCTGAATTAATATGAAAGTATGTGTTCTTTCTATGTATGTAAGAAGATCATGTAGACTATGACTATGTTCTTAAATGTGCAGTCTTAGATGTTGATACATTATTGTTCCAACTTGACTATAGGAGTTGTGATGGTTGTATATATGATGACTTAGTAATGTGTAGGATGACATAAGATTATAATAGTCATCCCTAGGTCTTGTCTAAGACCATAACTTGAATGTCCTTTATGTGATGAATGAATCTTAAATGAACTAATGAATGTAATAATTTACGTTAAGAAAGTGTGTTAAAAATGAATTAGTACTTATCTAGAGTAGTTAAGGGTTGTCTAGTTAAGGCATGAAGGGGGCATAAGAATGATAACTTCTTATCTTACCTAGATAAGTCTTAAAAATTAATCTAGTTAGGGAAGATTATTGTTTATGTGAACATTATCCAAACTTAGGAAGTCTTAAGGATTATTAGGTTGTCTTAAATAAGTAAATCATGGACGTTATTTTCTTGATCTACTTAAGTAAGTCGTTTGATAGGCTTTGATGAGGAAATGTCATATTATCAATATGTTGAGATGTTGATGTCTTGTAGGTATGTGTGTGACTCATCATAAATAGTCTTGAGTATCATTTAGGCATGCCTAGGGAGGTTGTATGGGCGGTCTATCTTTGTGTGACTTAAGTGAGTCTTACGATAGCTTTAAGTGGGATAATTACATACTAGAAGATGTCTAAAATTAAGTGAAAGGACTTCACTGTAACAGTGAATTGAGTTCACTATACAGTGAATTGAGTTCACTGTATAGTGAAGTGAGTTCACTGTACAGTGAAGTTAATTCACTGTAATGTTATCTAAAAATGTGTCTTTTTGCTTAAATGATTTCTTATATGTTTCTGAGTTGTTAAATGTTGTTCGTATGCTTATAGTAAGATCTTTTAATTGAAATTCATGAAAAACATGCTATTTACTAAATGCCCATTTTTCATTGTTTTTGCATGGCTTCCATACTTAGTACATTTAATGTTCTAACCCCTTATTTTCCCTTTTTGACTAAAGTTTAGGGAATAGGATGTCTTGATGTGCAATGCAGGATTGATAGGTTCCTAAGGGTTGAAGATGAAGTATTGGTGAGTCCTCATCGATTCGAGGACAATATCCACATGTCCCTTATGTCATAGTCTTTACTTTATTATTTTGTATGGGATTTGTCCCAAGTGTTGGATACTCTAAAGTTTAGATGATTCAAGTAGATGTTGTAAAAATTTAATGTTTTAACTTAAAGTCTTCCGCTTGTGTAATGTTTATGAAAGAGTTCTTCGTGTGTGAAGAAAGTTTTAAATTGTTACAAAATTTAGTATGTTTATTATGCAATAAATGATACAAGAGGCTTAGATGAGATTTCTTCAAGTCTTATTTGTCGTGTGACGACACAAGAATGCTCTTACTTCTAGGTGTACTTGCAAGTCGTGAAAAAGTTGGTCTTAGAGCATAAGGTTTAGAAAGTGTCTTGGTTGTCTTATGAACCACATATATTAGAGTCTACTTCATAATGTGAAGAGCACTTCACATTATAAATGGGATGCTATTGGGTGCTAGCGAAAGTTTCACTTCTTCATTTATCGAATTTTGCCTAAGAGCTTTGTATATGGTGTTTTTACCTTGTTTACCTTATGTGTTGGTACTTTGAGGGTGAATTTATAATGTTTGGGTTGAGGGAGAGAAAAGATGAGATGTGACTTGTGAGATTAGGGGTGATAGATGGTGGTTTTGACCTTAGATTGGCTTGGTTACCTCTTAAAAAATAATTAAGTTGGAACGAATGGTAAGGTATAGTGTGAGAATGTAAAGGAGTGGTTGTTGAGATAGTTGAAGTTGCTTAGGACCCCAATCATAGGAAGGGAGGTGGTTGAAATTGAAAAAGTAATTATGAGTTTTCTTAGTAAGGGGGATATAGTGGTTAGATGATGAGACCTTTCGAGAGTCTTTAGTCCTCATGAGGTAGACCTTGGAAAGAAATTATTAGAAAGGTTTAAGGTGCCTTGAGGGAGTTCCTTGTAGTGGATGTTACGTTGACCTTAGAATGGGTTTGTCCTAAGTGGGGGAGCATGGTGAAGGTATGGGTTGGGATTGAGGTGACCTTAACTTTTCTTTATGTGTTTATTGAAGCATAAAACAAAAAGTTCTTGGTAACTTGATTTTGTAGGAGACTTTTATGGAAGGTGAGTTCCAAATATTTTGTAGGAGTCTTTTGTGGAAAGAGAGTTTCCTAAGAATCTTATAGATTCCTTTTAATAAGTGTGGCGCACTTCACCATAGGAATACGAACCTACATAAATGTGGATGATTACATAGTCTTCTACTTTTATTGCACATAGGTATATAAAATATAACATAGTCATAATAGTCGTTTCACCTTATAACCATCTAAGAAGAGTGTACCAAATTTTTGGCCTAGCCCATACATCAATAACAAGACCACACATAGGTCATACAAATGTTTAGTACTCAATGAAAGGAAAGAAACATGAGAGTAGTATTAATACTAAAAATAACATCATGGCTTGATAGTGGCATCACCTTCGGAAAGTGAGGACCTACCCTACTTGGATGATTGAGAAATCCAAATCTTCTTCAAAGTCGTTGCAAAAGACCTTCAATGACCAGAACCTAAAATGTTAGGGAAAAGGAAGAAATGGTGTTAGTACAGCACTTATACTAAGTATTAGACCACATGCACACATACTTTGAAATGATGCTATAAAAAAGTGACATTTCAGAAAGTATGCACTTTTCATTAAAAACGTTTATGCACCTTGAACAAGACCATACCAACCCATAAGAAATGTTCATTAAGTTATACGCATATACATCACAAGAACAACAACCTCAAGTCTAGTCAAGTCCACATGCATAGAATATAATTGAATACATAATCAAGTAACTCTACCATCAAGTCATAATAGTAACAAGCATGAATACGAGTACATCTCAACATAACTAAAGCAAGCAATTATCCATTAACCCTTATCAAGTCAACAAGTGCAATGACCAAGCAAAGCCTCATAAAATTACTTAATCAAGAAGCCAAAAAGAATCATGATCAACATCCTACTTCACATAACATAGTACATAACATCATACTTTAACAATATAGACCAACACATACTCATAAGTGACACCAATCAAAATATAGTATCAAAAATGTGCAAGTTCGTCATATACATATCATGTTGCATTATAAGCATATTCAAACATAAGAACATCCTCCTAAGACGCCCATCAAGGCTAACAAGTGCAATTATTAGGTAAAGTCTCATACCCCTACTTAGACTAAGTTAAACCCCTTTGGTCATCTTAGTTAGAATTCAATCCTTTAGTTTATTTTAACTTTTGGGAACATATTTCCCTAACCGGCATAGATCACATGAGATAATGTGGAATCCGGTGTCATGGAAACCTACACTTAAATAAGGAGAACTACTTGCCAAAGGTAGTCACATGAACATAGCAACTACGTGGATCTACTAGCTAGTATTCCTATGGGTGAAACATAGTTCAAGAACTAGGAGATATAGTTGGGACCTCTTTGTGCTACATGCATTATAGTATCCAATCTCAAGAGTAAATAAGTGATATTACCTTCCCTATGTGTGAAGAGACACTCCTCACTCTAGTTCACTCGGTTCTAAGCTAGTATTCTTTTCTGAAACGTCTTTCATGTCTTTATTAATCATACATATTATTGTAGGTCGTAGGGTCTAACCCTTGTATAAACATCATCATCATCATAGCTCAATAAGAGTAGCATGAGTATTGTCCTTTCGTTACAATTCATACAGGTGAGTATAGCACATTAAGATCTTCATATCATGATAAGGCACATTGGTAAATCATTCACCATTATTATAACATTTACATCTTAAGCCAACACCTCAAAAATCATATTCAAGCCGTTTCAATTCAACATCATACCATCTTTATAACATTTACATCTTAAGCCAACACCTCAAAAATCATATTCAATCCATTTCAATTCAACATCATACCATCTTATCGATCCTTATACAAGGCATACTCCGACACACCATCATGACATAATGACAATTACTTATAATTTGAAGTAAAGGATAGGGATCATATGACTTACCAAGTCTCCTTCATAATCCATCGCCAAGGTCTTACCATCAACCTTTAGTTCAACCCAATTAGGGTATAAGATCATCATAGTTCAATGGCCAACATGACAACAGACTTAATGAATCACTACATCACATTCAATACTAGTTCATAGCTTAAGACAAGATACTTAGGAAAATTCACTATATATTTCATAACCTAGATCACATCTCAAGAGCTAGAATAAAGAGATACAATTCACCCTAATTCATTAATGATTAGTATAAAATCATAATATATTATAAATTCAACCAATAACTAAGTCAATTTAACTAATATAACGTAATTCATATCAATATCATAACCTAGGGTTAAGGGTTAAGGTTTATCTTCTGCAAACTAAACGAATCCATCAAGATATATCATAATTGAGTTAGAATACATGTTAATGTATTAATAATATCAAAAATAAATCATAAACAAATCAATTCATAGCATCAATTTCGTATTGGATGAAAACCCACTTGAAAACTCAACTTTGGAATTCAATTTGATGGAACCCTTTGAGGAAAGAGGTATCAAAGGTGAATTAGATCACATACCTTGATAATTGATGAAGATTGATGGAGGACATTGACTCTTTTAAGCCCTTAATCCCTCCCATATATTGGTCTTCAATGGTGTTCTTCACTAGAGAGAGAAAGAAGAGAGAAGGAAGATAGTTTGAGTTTCTTAGTTGTGATTAGTCTAATGGGGTTGGGATATTTATGTTGGGTAATAATTAACTTCATTAGGATTACTTAATCCCCTAAAGAACGACCTAAACCCTTAATTTATTAATTACAACTAAGTCAAAACGTGCAAAAAACTCAACCCTTACAAAAGAGACCTCGACCAACGGTCCATCTTTGAGTAGACGGTCATCCCCCCCTCTCGTGTTGAACATCCATTGATGATTTCAGAGAGTGGTACAAATGGAACATTATACAAAATGGCTAAGTTTTGGTCGACAGATGGCATCGACGCACCGTCGTTCCACACCCATTCCATCAATCATCTTCGTGGGTGCAAAATGCCCAGCCAGTCCTTGACCCCAAAATGAAAGTATCCTCCTCCAGGGCCCTTGGTTGGTGGACGTTTCAACCATGAATAAACTTAAACACATTTTAGTTAACCTTCAAAAAAATTTCATAAATTTTTGACTCCTAAAAGCTAGTCAAATAGGCTAAGACACACCAGTACCTTCTTGAACTAGTTTCCGGACATCATGGACTTTCTTGAACGTTTTGGTTTCTAGACTTCTAAAATGACTTATAATTATTAAAATGGACCTTAAAACAGTGTTTAAACCTTATGATACTTATGTTAGGCTCTAGAACACGTCTTGTATTTGGGAAGTGTTACATTAGCTCCCCCTTAGGAATAATCGTCCCCGAATGACGATAAAGATCTTTTGAAGGAAGGAATAGACTCAAGACTAGCATCACAACCAACAAAACTACATAAAAACATCAACCATATCACTTATACAAGGAAATTCAAAGACTTCAATTACCATACATAAGGCTCTACATTGCATCATAAGTAATATCATTCACACAACAACAAGAGCTCAACAGAGCATTTATGAGTTAATTATACGGAAGTTCAATTTACCAACATACTACATATTAATTCATAAATACTAATCATATCCAAATGCACCACATAACTCAAAACAAGAGAAAGAGAAAAATTTCAAGTTCAAATGCCCAATTTCATTGTAATTCACTGTAATGACATTAAAAGTGCACTTTTTGCACGACATCAGAAAAATAAAAGTAACTTCACTTTTATTAATTATTTTCACTATTAGTAAGACTACTAACCTTATTTTTCAAATAGATTAGGGTAACGGTACTTAATGTCGACCTCGGCTTCCTATGTTGCTCCCTCAACTAGGTGATTCTTCCATATCACCTTTACAGAAGTCACCTCTTTATTCCTTAATTTCATTACTTGCCTATCAAGGATTTGAACCAAAACGTTCTCATAAGAGAAGTTATCCTTCACACTAAGACCCTCAATAGGAAGATAGACTCGGGATCACCGATACACTTCTTATGCATAGAAACATGGAAAAACGGATGAACTGAAGCCAATTCACTAGGAAGTTTTTATTCATAGAAACCTTACCAACCCTTTGCAAGATTTCATAGGAACCCACATAACAAGGACTCAACCTCCCTTTCTTAAGAAATCTAACCACCCATTTCATAGTCAAAATTTTAAAATACACTTTATCACCTTATTTAAATGCTAAATACCTTCCCCTATTGTCAAGACCCGAAAGTTCCCCCTGGAAGTTAGGAGGAACCAATGTTTCGTGACGGCGCGTACTTGACCCTTTGGGGTCTTTTACAAGCCCTTCAACTAGCATTCATTACATAAGACATAAAATGTAGTGCGAAATTAAAACTTTTCACGAATTATTTAATTAAAAAGAAATCTTTCATAAATACTTCAGAATTATTATCGTCACAAGCCAAACTTAAAGACATGACATAAAAAACTTAGGAAAACGACCCTTAACATTAAAATGAAATACATATAAAGTGTTGATATAAAGAAACTAAGAAGATAGGAATTATGCCCGCAAATAAATGAGGACACACTTTATCTTGATAGTATAGAAAATGTATGGGGTTAGTAAAAATAATGTACTAAGTATGGCATATGCAAAAACATGCGAAAAGAAACATTTAAGCAAAATAACATTTCATTCAAAATTAAGTAAACCATTCATGGATTTAGAAACAAAACAACATAAGGAACATCATTTAATACTTAAAGGAGTATTCCCATAATTTTATACTAAAGGAACACTTTACAGTAACATCCCTAAACTTCACAATAACTCCATCCACAATACAGTGAACTAATTAAGCATTTATAGTGAAACCATTTGAACATTTAAAATAAATCATTTGGAGCATTCACAATGTATTCAACTTGAGCAATTACAATGAAATATCCTATTGTATATGAGTGACTTCCAAGCCCAGGCAAAAGAGAAAGTGAACTCATTTTCCTTAGGAATTTCCCTATCTCATGATTATCCAAAGACTCACTAAGGTAAGACATGAAGGAAGTATGTATATTCCTCCTTCAATACACACCAAAGAAATCCTCAATACTACCCCTTTTGGCTTACTTAACTCAGGAGAAACAAGCCCCTTAATCAATGGCAAAACATTAAAAGACACCCAACAAACCATCAAAGTCTTCCTTTTCAAAAGGCTTACTAAGTGCAATGAGTAAATGGCGTCCCATAACATCACCTACCCTAAGTAGCACATTATTATAGAAGGTTTGTCACCAAGTCTTCCCTTTCGTAAGGTCCTACTTAGTGCAATGGATAGATAGCGTCCCATACCACCACCTACCCTAAGTACTACGTTCTTTTAGAAGAGTTAGTTCACTCAATTAAAATATTTCTCACAAAGACTCCCCTTTCGGATTGCCTTCCTAGTGCAATGGATAAATAGAGTCCCATTCCCTTACCTACCCTAAGTAGAACACTCCTTTTGAGTACTTACCACGTTCATTTCTTTTGTGGGAGTTAGCTTAACCGACATATACTATTACAGATAGACATGGAATCCTGATATTAACCCTTATCGTATGAGGGATCCTCATTTTCCTATATGAGGTCCTTCTCTTACCATTTACATGGTTTTCCCAATAGCTACACCTATGTTGGCGCGTAGTTAAGGGACAAGGAGATTGCGACTAAGCATCTTATTTTCTACTAAGGAGGAGTACTCATCTCAAGAGATATATTGGAATACAACATCTTAACTCACGAAGTGTAATCCACCTCTCCTTTATATCATCTCTGTGCTAGGCATAATTTTCCATGGATTCTCAACTTTATAGACTATAGGTTAAGGATAACTAGTGAACACCACATCTCAATTCACGAAGGGCATTCATCCTCAAAACTATCTTAGAAAGCTCATGGGATGTAGTGGGGTTTCTACTAAACACTTAATGTCAAATCACGACGAGTGTACACCCCAAAACTCCCCTTTAAGATTTAACTTCATTCATTGATTTAAGTGTAAGTGTGTATTTTCATGTAAGCACACTTTGCGCATAAGCTTCAATCCATTTACATTTAACTTCTATACATGCCTAGACCTTCATTCATCACATCACACACTTTACATGCTTCATATATTCATATAAGTACTTTATACATTATCCTTAAAAATTTTCTTATAACAAGCTTCATAAAACAATTAACAAGAATATCTTCATTTAAGCATTGTCTCTAGCCTATTTCACATAATAGCTTAATAAGGCACATTTTACAAGAATAGCATATTTATCATCTTACTTCACATAACAAGCATTAATAAATTCATTCATAATAAACTAGTAACTTTACATTCATACAATTCAAATAAACACCGCCACCAACAAGGTAGATCATACCACTAAAGAGTATTTCGAAATTGAAAGTAAACAACATGATTAACTTACCCTTTAATCCGTGATTTCATATCCTATAACAATTTATTCTATAATTCATCATAAATCAACCCTTTTGGGCAGAAGCTAAAAAAAATAACAACTATAAGAAATCGAAGCTCAAAGACTATCAATTCTTGCTCATATAACTCATTCTTAAGCAAACATTTGTGAAACGCTTTAACATGATCTCATTGAACTTTTAACCTTAAAATAATCAAATAACATTATAAATACCATTATAAATTCATTCTAAATGTTTTCATGCAAAACCCATATTTAGAGCTGAAGATAGAAGAAACTAGGGTTGAGAACCCATTTTGAAAATTTATTTAAAGGGACTCCTTGAATGGAAGAGAATTCAAGGATGGATACCATACCTCACATTGAACAAATAACAATGATTATTAATGAAGAAACAACCATCAACATCCCTCCTAGCATTTCTTGACTTCTAGCTTCCACGGAGACTTGAGAGAGAATTCTAAGAGAGAGGGGTTTTGGGTTTTTTGGAAGAGGGGTATAAAATGAGGTCTTAGGCTTTAGAACCCTTTAATATACCTAATAAACACTAAAAATAACGTCATAGGGTCATAACAGACTTGGGGTAAATTTACCAAACAACCAAGCTAAGGAAGCAACTTACAACTTTTGGCAGACCTCACAGACTAGACCTAACCAACGGACCATTTCTGCAACAACGGACCGTTTGTATGGTCTTGTGGTTTGACACTTTGATACAAATGGATCCTATCCATCCAGAATTTCAGGGACAATCAACTCCCTAGGTCGACGGACCGCTGGTGGACCAACGGTAGGGTCGTCGTTTGGTCACTGCTTTGACAGCTTGATCCATGTCTTGGGCCCTTCATCTAGGGCCCCTTGTGGGTCCTATGTGGGGTCCTGTCAAGATGTTAAACACCTAAACTAAGTCGACTAGATCTTAGGAACATCTAATTCAAGGTTCAAGCAAAACGAATGCATAAAACTAATTCAAACACCTCAAGACACACAAGTGCTACCTAAGGCACACCTTCTGAACGTCATGGATGGCTTGGGTGTTTGACCTCCAAACATAACAAAAATTCACACACTAACTAAGAACACTAAAGTAAATCATTTTAAATTCAAATTATCTCACGAAACACTCATGATTCTCTAGTTCATCTTAGTTTGTTTTGGGACGTTACATTCTCCCCTACCTAGAATAACATTCGTCCTCGAATAACACTAAAACTTCAAGAACAACAAAGAGTCACCTAGAATACCATAACAGATTAAAATCAAGGCTCAGAAACTCAAAATCAAAGCATCAACTAGGAAGGACAATCAATTCACACTTATCAAGCACTAGCAACATAAGCAACTCTTGTCAATCTTTACAAACTTCAAAACTAACCCTTAACCTTCTTTTGTGGAGGAACTACCACACATTGAAACATCAATCAAAGACAACAATTTTTTTCAAAAAATAGAAATTTCACAGTAAACTTCACTGTATTCACTGCCGACATAATTAAAAATATCAAATTAATTCTTTGAGCAGTTAATCAGAGGGCATGATCACATCAAGTATAATTCCATATAAACTCATCTCATAACACATTGAAACCGGAATTCATGAAAAAATGATTTTTTTTCTCAAAAATTGAACTTCATTACAGTGAATTCTCACTATGTCCCATGCTTAAAATTTCATAATTAACCCTCTTAGCAACTTTTTCAAGATGACATGACAATATGAGGGACAAGAACACACTAACTTACTCCATAAAGACTTGGTAAGCTTCAATAAGTGCAATGTGAGAGTAGCGTCCCATACTACCACTCCCACGTAGTGACTCTCGAGGATTCTCTTGGACTAAGTACATTACATGTCATTCTACTCAAATCACTCTACCCCACTTAGGGTAAAAACATCTTCAAGGCCTCATACTTCAAAGAAATATGATGCCTCTCACAAGGTAAGAACTCACACTACACTCAACTAATGCACATCAAGATTAAACATCAACCTTACAAGTTAAGCATACCATTTTCTTTTTTTGGATTCAAGCCTAAACAAACTCTCTTAAAAATAACTCCATTCAACTCTTAGGTATGACATAACTCAATTTCATGAAATAAACTTCCTCACTGGATATTTACACCACATTTTCATCTTAGTGTAGGCCTACACCTCAATATCCATCAATCACAGGAACAACTATGAAACATTAGTCACACAAGGGAGTTGCCCTCAACTCCTACAAAATCTCCACATACTCTCAACATTTCCTCAAATTCACACCTTAATGCATATCTACCACAATTGAACATAATCACAAGATAACTCATTTATTCTCAAAAGCACTTTATTCATCCTTTTAACTCTTACCATACTTTAGAATTAAATTACAATAGAGTTTCTCATCACAACACTCCAAACCTCATAATTCTTTCGTAGCCATAAACGGCATTGCATCCCAAATTTAAAATCATACCTTCACATCTACTTCTTTATCCACAAAACGATCATAACATCAAAACTCACCCTTTTCTCTCCCTCAAACTTAGAAACATCTCTCCTTCAAAGAAATCACACCTAGATGACCAGCGGACAGGGGAACATAAGAGAGAGAGACCTTATGGAGTTAAGTTTCATATCACAACTTAAGAGTAATGAATAAAGTGAAATTATATCGTCCTATAGCCTCTTGTCCATGGATGTATCGCAACTCACACCAATGACCAAGATACTTCTACACGTGGCTTGTGAGACTTGTAGACCTTAAACTATTTTCCAAAACCTTATGCTCTGATACAAAGTTTATCACGACCCAAAGTATCCACTAGAAGTTAGGAGGAAGCCTTGTTTCGTGACGGAGTATACTTGACCCTTTGGGGTCTTGTACAAGCCCTTCAACTAGTTTTCATTGCATAAGACATGGAAAATAGTGCAGAGTTAAAACTTTTTTACGAATAATTTAATTAAAAAGAAATCTTTCATAAATACCTTAGAAATCTTATTGTCACAAGCCAAACCTAAAGACACGACATAATTAACTTAGGGACACTCCCCTTTACATTGAAATGAAATACATAATAAGTCTTAACATAAAGAACTAAGAAGATAGGAATTATGCCCTCGAATAAATGAGGACACACTTTATCTTAAGATGAACTTTCCCAAGCTTTGCCTTCTAAACTTCAACCTTTCTCCTCACCTATACTTATATAGCATAGAAAATGTATGGGGTTAATACAAATAATTTACTAAGTACGGCATATCCAAAAACATGCGAAAAGGGAATTTTTTGTAAATTAACATTTCATGCCAAATTAAGTAAAATATTCATGGATTTAGAAACAAAACTTTATAGTAACTTCCCAAAAAACTTCACAATAACTCTATCAACATTACTATAAACTAATTAAGCATTTATAGTGAAACCATTTAAAAATTTACAATAAATAGTTTAATGCATTCACAATGTATTAAACTTACAATGAATTATCCTATTTTAAATGAGTGACTTCCAAGGCGAGGCGAAAGAGAAGTGAACTCATTTTCCATAAGAGTTTCCCTACCTCAAATTATCCTAAGACTCACTAAGGTAAGGCATGAAGGAAGAATAAATATGTATTCTTCAATACACTCCAAAGCAATCCTCAAGACTACCGCTTTTGGCTTACTCAACTCGGGAGAAACAAGCCCCTCAATCACTGGCAAGACATTAAAAGACACCAAAAAAACCATCAACGTCTTCCCTTTCAAATGACTTACTAAGTGCAATTAGTAGATGCTGTCACATAACACCACCTACCCTAAGTAGCACACTCTTTTAGAAGGTTTGTCACCAAGTCTTCCCTTTCAAAAGGTCCTACATAGTGCAAGGGATACATAGCGTCTCATACCACCACCTACTCTAAGTAATACTTTCTTTTAGAAGACTTAGTTCATTCAATTCAAATAATTCTCACAAAGACTCACCTTTCAAATTGCCTACCTAGTGCAATGGATAAATAGCGTCCCATTCTACTACCTACCATAAGTAGAACACTTATTTAGAAGAATTAACACGTTCATTCCTTTTGTGCGAGTTACCTTAACCTACATAGACCATGAGGGCTAGACATGGAATCCCGATATTAACCGCTATCGGATGAGGGATCCTCACTTTCCTACAATGAGGTCATTCTCTTAACATTTACATGGTATTCCCAATAGGTACACCTATGTGGGCTCATAGTTAATTGATAAGGAGATTGCTACTAAGTAACTCATTCTCTAGTAACGAGGAGTATTCATCTGAAGAGGTATATTGGAATACAACATCTCAACTCACAAAGTGTAATCCACCTCTATTTCATATCCTCGATGTGCTATGCATAACTTCCAAGGGATTCTTAATATTATAGACTATAGCTTATGGATAACTAGTGAACACCACATCTCAACTCACAAAGGGCATTCATCATCCAACTATCTTAGAAAGCTCATGGGATGTAGTAGGGTTGCTACTAAACACTTAATCTCAACTCACGAACAGTGTTCACCCCTAAACTCCCTTTTGGGACTTCACTTCATTCATTCATTTAAGTGTGAGTATGTGTGTACATGTGAGCACACCTTCCACATAAGCTTCCCTCCATTAACATTTAACTTCGATACATCCCTAGACCTTCATCCATCACATCACACACATTAAATGCTTCATATAATCATATAAGTCCTTTATACATAATCCTTAGCATACTTCTCATAACAAGCTTCATAAAACACTAAACAAGAATATCTTCTTTTAAGTATACTCTCTAGTCTATTTCACATAATAGCTTCATAAGGCACATTTAACAAGAATAGCATATTTATCATATTACTTCGCATAATAAGACTTAATAACTTCATTTATAATAAACTAATAACTTTACATATGTTCACTTCAAATAAACACCTCCACCAATAAGGTGGACCTTACCACTCAAAAGCACTTTGAAATTTAAACAAGACATCATAAACAACTTACCCGTTAATCCATGATTTCATAACCTATAAGAATTTATTAAATAATTCATCATAAATTAGACCTTTTGGTAAGTAGATAAACAAAAATGACAACCATAAGAAATCAAAGCTCAAAGACTATCAAGTCATTCTCATATACCGCATTTCTTAAGCCACCATCAGATTAAAAGCTTTAACATGATTTCATTGAAGTTTTAACCTACAAACATTACAAACACAATTATAAATCTATTCGAAACGTTGTCATGCAAGACCCTTATTTAGAGTTGAAAATAGAAGTAACTAGGGTTGAGAACCCATTTCAAAAATTTATTAGAAGTGACTCCTTGAATGGAAGAGAGTACAATGATGGATACCATACCTCACATTGAAGAAATACCGAAGATGTTTTATGAAGATTCAACCATCAACAGCCCTCCTAGCATATCTTGACTTCTAGCTTCCATGGAGACTTGACAGATATTTCTAAGAGAAAGAGGTCTTGGATTTAGGGGTTTAAAATGAGGTCTTAAGGTTTAGAAAAATTTAATATACCTAATAAACACTAAAACTAACGTCCTAGGGTCATAAAATACTTGGGGTGAATTTACCAAACACCCCAAGCAAAGTTAACTACTTACAATGTTTAGCAGACCTCACATACGAGACCTAACCAATGGACTGTCCTTGGGGTCGTCGTTTTGTCACTGCTTTAGTTGTTTCGTCCATGTCTTGGGCCCTTCATCTAGGGCCCCTTATGGGTCCTATGTGGGGTTGTGCCCGGACTTTGAACCCGTAAACTATTTTGTCTAGGTCTTATGAATATCTCATGCAAGTTTGAAGCAAAACGAACACATAAAACTCAATCAAACACCTCAAGACACACAAGTGCTACCTAAGGCACTCCTTTTGAACGTCATGGACGTTCATGGGCGTTTGACCTCCAAACTTAACCAAACATCATACACTGACTATGAACACCAAAGTAACTCATTTAAACTTCAAATTAACTTAAGCAACATATAGTATCAACAATGGTAAAGATTATCATATACATATCATGTAGCATTATAATCATATTCATAAATAAGAACATCTTCCTAAGACTCCCTTCAAGGCTAACTAGTGCAATTTTTAGGTAGAGTCTAATAACCCTACCTAGACTAAGCTAAACCCCTTAGGTCATCTTAGTTAGAGTTCAATCCTTTAGTTCATTTTACGTTTTGGGAACATCTTGCCCTAATCGACATAGACCACATGAGCTAATGTGGAATCATGTGTCATGGAACACTACACCGATAGAAAGCGGACTACTTTCCATGGTAGTATTAAAACATGAACATAGCAACTATGTGGATCCACTAGCTAGTATTCCTATGAGGAAACATAGTTCAAGAACTAGGATATATAGTTGGGAGCTTCTTTATGATACATGCATTGTAGTCTCCAATCTAAAGAGTACATAAGTGATCCAACCTTCCCAATGTGGGAAGGGACAATCCTCATTCTAGTTCACTCGGTGCTAAGCTAGAGTCCCCTTCTTAAATATATTTAATGTCTTTATTAATCATCATAGATTATTGTAGGTCATAAGGTCTACCCCTTGTATAAACATCATCATCATAATAGCTCAATAAGAATTGAATTAGTGTTGTCATTTCATTACAATTCATATAGGTGAGTATAACACATTAACATCATCATATCATGATATCGCACATTGGCAAATCATTGACCATCCTTACGACATTTACATCTTAAGCCAACACCTCACAAATCATAGTCAAGACATTTAAATTCAACATTGTACCATCCTATCAATCATAATACAAGCCATACTCCAACACATCATCATAACTTAATCACAATTAACCATAATTTAAAGTAACGAATAGGGATCATAAGACTTACCAAGTCTCCTTCACATTTTATGTTCAAGATCTTACCATACACCCTTAGTTCAAACCAATTAGTGTATAACATCATCATAGTTCAATGACCAACATGACAACATGACTAAAAGAATGACTACATCACAATTCAATACTAGTTCATAGCTTAAGACCATATACTTATGCCAATTAAAAACATACTTCATAACCTAGATCACTTCTCAAGAACTAGAATGATAAGACTAAAATTCACCCTAAATCATTCATTATTAGTATAATAACATCATCTAATAGTAGTTAAACCAATAACTAGTTAATTTAATCGATATAAAATAATTCATATCAAGATCATAACCTATGATTAAGGGTTAAGGGTCATCTTCTACAAACTAGACTAATCCATAAAAATATATCATAATTAAGTTAAAATACGTTTTAAAATATTCATACTATCCAAAAGAAATCATAGACAAATCAATTCATAACATCAATTTCGTATTGGATTAAAACTCACTTGAAAACTCAACTATTGAAATCAATTTGATGGAACCCTTTGTGGAAAGAGGTCTCAAAGTTGAATTAGACTTGATGAATATTTATGGAGGAAATTGAAACTTTTCATCCCTTAAACCCTGCCCTATCTTGGTCTTCAATGGTGTTCTTCACTAGACAGAGAAAGAAGAGAGAAGGAAGAGAATTTGGGTTTTGTGAGTTCTGATTAGTCTAATGGAGTTAGGATCTTTATATGGGCTGTTAATTAACTTAATCAATATTAATTAATCCCCTAACTAACTATCTAACCCTTTGACTTATGAATTATAACTAAGTCAAAATGTGAAGAAAACTCAACCCTCAAATATAAGACCTCGACTAACGGTCCGCCTGTGAGTCAATGGTCACCCCCCCCCCTTCTGTGATGCACATTCTTCGATGAGTTCAGAGAGTGTTCCAAATGGAACATTATAAAAATGTATAAATGTTGGTGGTGGATGGAATAGAAGCCCCGTTTATGCACGCACGTTCTGTTAACTGTCTTCTTGGGTGTACACTACCCAGACAGTCCTTGACCCCAAAATGCAAGGGCCCTCCTCAAGGGCCCTTGGTTGGTCCTTTGTGAGTCATACCCGGAATTTTCGACCATGAATCAACTTAAACACATGTTATATACCCTTCCACCAAATTTTATAAATTTCTGACTCATAAAAGCTGTCAAATAGGCTAAGGTACGCTTGTACCTTCTTAAACTAGTTTCTGGACGTCATGGACATTCTTGGACATATTGGTTTCAAGACTTCCTAAATTACTTATATTCATTAACATGTACCTTAAAACATTGTCTAAACCATATGACACTTATGTTAGTCACTACAACACGTCTTGGATTTTCAAATTGTTAAAGTATTAATGTCGGTTAAGGCTATGGTTTCCATAAACTAAAATGGACAATGGAAGTAAAGTAAGGATCTTAACTACCACAAACTAAGTTTAGTTTCTTAGTGTAGGTGGTGTTGTCGGATTGCACCTACGCATTGCACAAGAGGCTCTTTAGCGAAGACTTAGGAAGGTGTTCTAATGCATTTGTCTATGCATGTGTTCCTTATGCATGACTTTGTAGTATTTGTCTACTTGCTGTGATGAAATGCACGGAATGAGCCTATATTAAGTGTTCATCGTATTAGTCTTAATGACTACTTGATGAAGGTTGTTAACATTAATGAAGTTGTCTTCAGTTACTTGTTGATGTATGAAATAGAGTGTTAAGGCTTGTGGTCTTATGATAGGTTTTCTAAGTATGTGCGAGGTTATGGGGCTTCACATACACATTGCACTAGTAGACTTAGAGTAGGATTGTGAGTAATGTCTTATAATGCATTGATGTGAATTGAAGTAAGTATATGTGTAAGTTGATGTAGGTTACTGCAATATTCCTTTGTGTTGTCCTAAATGTGTCTTTGATGTATTATACATTTGTGATGGTATGTGTTTGCTTATGTATTTTGAATGAATGGTTTTCATTGTAGACTTAAGGTAATGCATTGCACCAAGTATCCATATAGGATTACTTGGGAGTTTAGGGAGTTAAAGGAACAACTTCAATGTAAAGAGGAAAAATTCACTATTAAGGCAAATAGCTCAGTATATAGTGATCCTAAGAGTTGCTTATATTTTATATGTGATTTTATATGATGTTTGGTTTTTGAATATGTCTATGTGAATCATGTGAATGATATAAATGCTATTGTTTAAAGGTTTTATCAATATTTAGTCAAAAAGGCATGAAGTATGATTTCAAGAAAATGTCCCTTTTAAGTGCATGTTTATCATACTTAGTGCATTCTTGTTGTAAATTCATTCTTCTTTATTTTTTAACACAAAGTGTAGTTTATGGATGCTTGAAGTATGTATTTAAAAGATGATGAGCTTGATATGTGGTTCCCAAGCTCAAGGAAAGGAATCCTTAAGTCCAAGGATTTCCTAGTTGTTTATTCTAAAGTCTTGTAATAACATAGTTATGCATTATGTTAAAAGGGTCGTGTCACCTATTTTACTCTTATGATGTTGAGTCTACGATGGAAAAAAGATATAAGAGTATTTAACTATGTATGATGATGTTTTATATATGTTTGAAGTAATATTTAGCATATGATGTGCTAAGAAAGTTTTGAATTTTCCGCAAAATTTAACTATGAAAAGACAATGAATGATAACTATGGGCTTGTATAAGACCTACAAAAGGTCAAGTACGCCAAGTTACTTCTAGAGGGTGCTCCCTAGATGTGACACAAGTATTTCAATAGATTAAATATTTCTATAATGTTATTGTATGGGCCATGTCCCATGTATTCTTTAGTCTAAGATTGGAATATGTTGAGTCTTAGTGTTATTTATGATTTTTAATAAGAAATATGTTTTAAGATACTTCATCTAAAAAATTTAATTTCTCACTACTTTTCATACATGTCTACAATAAATGATGTCAAACGGATTGTACAAGATCTATGAGAGGCCAAGTACACCATATCGCGCTCTGAGAGTGCCATTTTTTCTAGGATGTGCACTCGGGATGTGACAAAGTTGGTATTAGCATAGGTAATGAAAGTAGTTTTTGGAATTAAAAAATCTTATAAGCCACTTCTAGTAGAGTCTAGATAATCAGTGTGAGTCGCGACACATCTATGGGTAAGAGGCTGTAGGACCATAGAGTTTCACTTTTCATCAATCTTGTGTAGTGCCTATTGAGATGAGGTTGTAAGTGTCTATTTCTAATATTTTCTCTTTTTTTACAGGAGATGAATACTAGAAGGATAGCTATTAGAAGGTTGTAATAAGTAAGGATGGATGAAGAACTTCCTCCTCAAGATAAGCAAGTTCTTCAAGGTGCTAAAGTTGTTGAAATCCCTATTGGAGGTCAAGGTAATGAGGTTTCGGTGGTCCCCCCGGATATGACTAATGGGGAGATTAGAGAGGCTTTAGTTACTTTAGATCGATCCTTCACTACCCATGTGAATAGGGGTATTAAACCTAGAGTGAATGTTGTGGAGAGCACTATCACATCAAGATTGAGAGATTTTGTGAGTGTGAATCCTCCTACCTTTCTTAGCTATAAGGTGGGAGAGGATCCTCAAGAAATTGTAGATAGTTTGTATAAGGTCCAGAGTTCCATGGGGAAAATTCTAGGGAAAAGGTTTAGTTAGCCTCCTACCAATTGAGGGAGGTTTCTTAAATGTGGTATAATCAACGAAAAGATAATAGGCTGGTTGAGTCGGGTCCTATAGAGTGGGAAGAGTTTAAGGAGGCTTTCTTAGGAAATTACTTTCCCCGTGAGAGGAGGGAGGTGAAGGTTGAGGTGCTTATTAATCTCAAGCATGGAAATATGAGTGTTGAGGAGCATTCCTTGAAGTTCACTATGTTGTCTAGGTATGTCCATCCTTGGTGTCTAACCCTAGGGATGAGATGAGTAGGTTTGTCACCGGTGTTGCCGACCTTGTGAAAGAAGTGTGTCGTACGACCATGCTCCATGGTGACATGAACTTGTCTAGGCTAATGGTGTATGCTCAATCCATAGAGAAGTCTAAGCTTAGTAGGATTTTTCAAAATCTGAAGAGGAGTTGAACAAGTGAGCAAAACCAACCTAGGTTCAAGAAGGGGGCTCAAATTCAACGAAAAATGAAGACAACAATTAAGGGAAAAATACAATGAAGGCGTTGGGGCTCCATTTTGAATCCCCAAGCCGCATGGATTAAATTAAAATGAATAATAAAATGTAATTGTGGTCCAAGGGAATCAAATTGGGTTCCCTTGTCCAAATCCTGTATTGATACATAACTCATACGTGAATAAATGATCAAAGTAATTCTGCCCACATAGATCCAAATCGAGATCTTGGAACACATACAAGATGCATAAGTCTTGTAATACATTATCTTAGGAAGATATGAATCACTTAAACGAACTATGAATGAAGCCTCATGCCTTGTATGTATAGACCTGTCAGTCTAGCATACGTTTAAAAACAAATGAACCTAATATGTATGTAAAGAAATGATGAAATGAACAATGAAATGATGAAATGAATGATGAAATTATGAATGAATAATTAAATGATGAAATGGACAATGAAATAATGAAGTCCTAGAAGAGTTAAGTAAGAGTGTGAAATACACTGAATGGCCAAGTGAATTAGGATATGATGAAATGAACATTCACGTAAAAAAAGGGTGAGTAATTATGAAGGTAAAATGTGCTAATCTTAATGAATGTTGTGACAACATGATATGAGGTTAATGTAAAAGATGAGAGCAATCTCAAATGAGCCTAAGTAAATGCTACCAAAACATACTCACCGCTGAAAGTGTAAAGTTAATGAAGAGACTAGTCTCTATGAACACTCTAATGAAAGTATTGAGATCAATATACACTTAATACTAATAATGATATGCGAAATCATCTATTGAGCTATGATGTTCTCATACTAGAATCAAACTTCCATGACGTATTAGTTGAATTTAATGGAAGTTTATACTGAGTACTGGTAGACTAGCTATGAGAGGTGATGCCTTCTTTCGGGAAGGGCGAAGGTTAAAGTAACTTTTATGAGATGAGACTGTCCGGCATGCCTGGTATAGGTCTCCTTATATCTCGTAGTCTTTGAACCTATACTACGGATGTAGGGATTTGGCGAGTTTTAATTCCCATGTACGCTAGCATGACTTCGCTAATCAAAATTTTGAAAGCTCACTCACTTTTCTAATCCAAATTTGGAAAGCTCACAAACATTTCTAATCATAGTTTGTCAAGTCTACTATCTTGACTTTCCATTATCATATTGTTAGGAAAGAGCTATTATTACTCATGTATGTCCTTGCATATACCCATACATAGTACAAGTGTGTAGTAATACAATACAACTCTATACTTTTAGGTGCAGGCACAGGTGGAAATTAGAGTTTACTGGTTGACGTTGCAGCTATCCGGACGTGGATCTTTAATCTAGACTTGGTAGACCCTCATGCTTTAGAAGATGTATACCGTTATTATCTAGATTAGATGTATGCTTTAGCTAGTGGAGAATGTTCCACTAGTGTTTCTTTCCACTTTCATTTCAGACCTTGTATTGGTGCCGTTTTGGCAAGAATATGTGTGATGCAATTATCAAATGTTTATTTTATTTGATTATCTCTATATTAGATGGTTGATTTGTGAACGCCTATGATGTTAAGTTTAAAATGTTTAGCATCAAAATAAGAAACCAAAAAGTTCAAATTTTCCGCTAAAATTAACCAAGATGAAGTAAGAATGACGTATGTAGGCTTGTCTGAGACCTCTGAATGGTGAATGAAGTCGGTCTCATCTGGGGTCTAGATTCCGGTTATGACAAAGTTGGTATCAGAGAATTAGGTTTTATTCTGTGGATTATAAGTTCACATCAACCACATTGAGTAGTTTCTAAGTCATGGTAGTGAAGTGCACCACTATCCTAAACTAGAGACTGCATGATTCGTTGGAAAATTACCTTCTTCTGATCTCATCATGCCTTTTCCTAATGTCTGATTTCGTGATGTTATGAGCTTGTCTAACATCAATCCTTGTTGTTTTTACAGATAATGAATGCCAAGATAACCATATGATAGAGGAGAGGAGGAGTAGTTGCTGGGACAATTTGCTTTTACACCAGGCTCTAGCTTAAGGAGTAGTTATGCCGGTTAACCTACTGGGTTAACTGATGCGGTGGTGTGGGAATCTCTGGCCTAGATTTCACAAGCCAACACTATTAAGGCCCAGGCCATGACTAACCAGATCAACGTCAAAATGTTCAAAGGGATAACCCATAGGTTCGTATTATGGCTGACAAGCTATGAGACTTCACGAGGATGAATTCACTTATCTTCAGAGGGTCCAAGACATCAGAAGATCCCCAGGATTTTGTGGATGAGGTAGAAAAGATTTCGGTGGCCATAAGGGCCATGGGAGTTGGCTTCCTGTTAGCTTAAGTATGTTGCACACACTTGGTGCAAGATGTGGTGGGATAGTTGAGCTTTGGGCGGAGTTCTAGGCACTTGGGAGTAATTTAAGAAAGCCTTTATAGAGATATTCTTTCCATGAAAGATGAGGGAGGCCAAGGTTGAAGTGATTATAAACCTTAAGCATGGATCCATGACAGTGAGAGAGTATTCCCTGAAGTTTGTTTTACTATCTAGGTATGCTACATCCCTTGGATCGAGCCGCATCTATGAGATGAGAAGGTTTCTCATAGGAATCAATGGAGATTTGGAGGAGGAGTGTCGGTCCGCGATGCTCCACAATAACATGGACCTCTCCAGGTTGATGGTGCTTGTCTGGCAGGTAGAGGACAGCCGCAAGAAGAGGAACATGCGTGATGCTAGGAGGCCTAAGCCTGAAGATCAGGCAGGTCTCAACCATTGAGGCAACAAAAATAATTTTTGCGTCCGATAGCAGCCTAGTTTCAAAAAAAAGCAATCGAGTTCAGGGAATCTGACTCTCAAAGGAGTACAACACTTAGAGGAGGAAGACTCGATCCCAGGAAGGGAAATGGAGGTGAGATGCAGCGTTCCAGGAAGGACTGTGCTAAGTGTGGTCGTGCCCATAGTAGAGAGTGCAGATAGGGCACTAATGCCTGCTTCAGTCGCGATAAGAGCAGGCACATAGTGAAGGACTGCCCAAAGAAATGTGGTCAGGATGGAGGTAATGCTCAGCCTAGGCCTAATCCAAAGGATGCAGCAGTAGTAGAGCCTCCTAAAAGGAACATGTTTTATGCCCTTAAGGACAGGAGGAGCAGGAGAAGTCGGATGATGTGGTCGCAGGTATGCTACAAGTATTCTCAATTTCTGTTTATGCTTTACTTGATCAAGTGTCTACGCTTTCCTTTCAAACTTCTTTGCTTGCTCTCACATTTGAGATATTGCCTAAAGTTCTAGATGATCCTATAGTGGTTAGTACACCTTTAGGAGAAAATGTAAGAACAAATAGAGTATATAAGGATTGCCCAATAGTTGTAAGTGGTAAGACTATGTGTGCAGACTTGGTTGAGTTACCCATGCATGATTTTGATATTATTCTTTGCATGGATTGGGTTCATATTTTTTATGCTTGTATGGATTATTGTAGTAGGGTTGTGAGATTTTGTTTCCCTAGTGAAGAAGAGCTAGTCAAGGATGGGTACAACTCAAGTCGTCCTAATCCCTTGATTTCGAACCTTCAAGCTGATAAAATTATATCCAAGGGGTTATTGTGTCATTTTGTGAGTGTTAATGATTTAAATCATGACATTTTCTCCATAGACTCAGTGCTTGTAGTCGATGAGTTCCAAGATGTATTTCCTGATTATTTGCTTGGAGTTCCTCCCTTTCGAGAGATTGACTTTGCTATCAACTTAGAACCTGATACTAAACCAATTCCAATTCATTCTTAAAGAATATCTCAAGCTAAACTCAAATAGTTGAAGCTATAATTAAAAGATCTCACTGATAAGGGTTTCATTCAACTGACCATATCCCCTTGGGGCGCTCCAATGTTGTTTGTAAAAATAATGATGCAACCCTTAGAATGTATATCGATTATCAGCAACTCAACAAAAGTCACTATCAACAATAAGTATTCACATTCCTGAATAGAAGACTTGTTGGACCAACTCGAAGGGTCTAGTTTCTTCTCGAAGATTGATCTTCGTTCATGGTACCATCATCTCAGGTTTAGGGATGACGATGTTCCAAAGACAGACTTTCGTACCCGTT
Organism: Solanum peruvianum; assembly: GCA_027705065.1. Lineage (NCBI taxonomy): Eukaryota > Viridiplantae > Streptophyta > Magnoliopsida > Solanales > Solanaceae > Solanum > Solanum peruvianum. Next base: position 10,928,979 of record JAKWJD010001757.1, on the reverse strand, counting down.
ATGGTAATTATGTGTCTCTAGTTATGTCATTTGGTCTCACTAATGCACCTGCTGCATTTATGGATCTCATGAACAGAGTCTTCCTTGAATACCTTGACTCTTTCGTTATAGTATTTGTTGATAACATTCTCATCTACTCTAAGACATAGGAAGAGCATGAGCAACATTTGAGACTTACGTTGCAGGTACTTAGACAACATCAATTGTATGCCAAATTCAGTAAGTGTGAATTTTGGCTTAGATCAGTGACCTTCCTGGGTCATGTTGTATTCGACAAAGTTGTGGAGGTAGATCCTAGGAAGACTGAGGTTGTTAAGAACTGGCCAAAACCTCTTACTCCCACAGATATTCGTAGCTTCTTAGGATTGGCTGGTTATTATCACTGGTTCGTGGAGGGTTTTTCTTTCATTGATGCCTCACTGACAGCTTTGACTAAGAAGAAGACCATGTTCGAACGGAAGGAGGCTTATGAGAGAGTTCCCAGGAGCTTAAGGATAGAATCACTTCAGCCCCGGTGCTTACTTTGACTAATTGTGGCGAGAATTACATTGTGTATTATAATGCATCTAGGGTTCGTTTATGGTTGTGCTCTTATGCAGGGTGGTAAGGTGATAGCTTATGCGTCCAGACAGCTAAAGGTTAATGAGAAGAATTATCCCACTTATGACTTGGAGTTGGCTGATGTGGTGTTTGCACTAAAGTTGTGGAGGCACCTCTTGTATGGGGTGCATGTGGATGTGTTCATAGACCACAAGAGTCTCCAGTATGTTTTCACGCAGAGAGAGTTGAATCTACGTCAACGGAGATTGTCGGAGCTATTGAAGGACTATGACATGAATGTCCGCTACCATCCAAGTAAAGCTAATATTATAGCTGATGCTTTGAGCAGGATGAGCATGGGAAGTACAACCCACATTGAGGATGGGAAGAAGGTGTTGGTGAAATATAAACATAGACTGGCAAGACTAGGTATGCGGTTAGTTGACTCTACTAGTGGGGGTGTTTCAGTTCATTTTAGTTCTGAATCATCCTTAGTGGTTGAACTCAAGGAGGGGCAGCATTTTGATCCTATGTTGATGGAGCTGAAGGACTCACTGTTGGTTAAGATGAATGAGTCTTTTTCTTTGGGAGATGACGACATTCTTAGGTACCAGCGCAGGCTGTGTGTACCAGATGTGGATGATTTGCGGACCAGGATCATTGCAGAGGCCCATGATTTAAGATACTTAATACATTCATGTTCAACCGAGATGTATCATGATCAGAAAGAGATCTATTGGTGGGATGGAATGAAGAAGGCATAGCAGATTATGTGGCCAAGTGTCCTTATTGTCAACAGGTTAAGGCAGAACATCTTAAGTCTGGCGGACTTATTTAGATTATTGAGGTTCCAAATTGGAAATGGGAGGCCATTAATATGGACTATGTGATTAGTCATCCGAAGACTAGGAGACAACATGACTCCATATGGGTTATTGTGGACATGATGACTAAGTATTCCCACTTTATCCCTGTGAAGTCTACTTAGAGAGCCAAGGATTATGCAAAACTCTACATTAATGAGATTGTGAGATGGAATGGGATTCCCTTGTGTATCATTTTATATAGAGGAGCTCAGTTTGTTTAAAATTTCTGGAGATCTTTCTAGATGAGCTTAGACACGTAGGTGAAGCTTAGTACTGGACTTTCCTTTGTGTTTGTTGTAGCTCGCCCTTACTTAGCTTCCTTCCCTGAGCTAACCTCCCCTACAACGTTTCTATAAGCAATTAAGAGAAGTAAGTCTGCGCAATCCGCAATCATGAACCCGCCTCTATACTAAAGAAAGGTGCCTCTGTATTCACTTTCATTCAGAACAAGAAACGGCTGAGCTATCGCGGAACCCTGTGTGAACAAGCACCGAACGGTGTGAACAAACACCAGTCGGCTTCTTGCCTGTGTGAGTTAAAGAAACTAATAGTTTGAAAGCTTCTGCTAATGGAAAAGATGATCTTTAAAGGAATAGAACCATTTGTTGTAACCCAGGCCTCCCCGAGACCGATTAGTTTGGTCCGATAGGGAGAGTGGAAAGCCTTAGTGGGATCATCGAAACACACAAAACATATAATAATGATTTTATGATAAAAAAATTGTGCGATCGAAAGATCTCCTAAGTTCTCCTGGTGGGGCATGTTTAAACATGCCCGACGATTAAAGGGACTTCTCTTTTGAGTTCCTCTAGTCGTCACTGCCCCCATGTCCAAAGTGAAACTTTCATCCTTAGACTGATGGGCAGGCAGAATGCACCATTCCTACATTGGAGGATATGTTGAGGGCGTGTGTGATTTACTTCAAGGGTAGTTGGGATGACCATCTGCCTTTGTTAGAGTTCTCATACAATAATAGCTATCACTCCAGCATTGGGATGACACCATTTGAGAAGTTGTATGGTAGAAGGTGTAGGACTCCATTTGGGTTTTTCGAGGTTAGAGAGTCATCCATTTTGGTCCAGAGAACATTCATGAGGTCTTAGGAAGAAGTCTTATGCAGACAACAGAAAATGACCCTTAGATTTTGATAATGGTGACCAGGTCTATTTGAAGATAACACATAGGGGTTGATGAGTTTTGGCAGGACACCGTGTGGGAGATGTGGCCTATAAGTTTGGATTTCCTTTGGAACTAGCTTCAGTTCATCCAGTCTTTCATGTCTCAATGTTAAAGAAATGTCTAGCTGATCCAACATCGGTTCTACTTGTTTATGGTTTTGGGGTTCATGAAAACTAGTCCTATGAGGGATACCTATTGAGATTTTAGACAGACTGGTCAAGTAGCTGAGGAACAATGATATTGCCACAGTGAAGGTATTGTTGAGAAATCATCTTGTTGAGGGTGCTACGTGGGAGGCTGAGGCGATATGAGATCCCGCTACCCCCATCTTTTCAGCTCTTGAAGTTAGACTTCCTACTCTTAAGTCTAAGTTTCCTTATTTCTCCATTATTTGTTTCTATTGATTTATTGTGTATATTTACTATATTATGAACTTATAACCCTTAAAATTGATATGCTATGTAATGCATAATGTGTTTAGAATGCCTACAATTAGACTAGGTTCACACAGGTTGATGCGTGTAGATCCAGACCTCTGAACCATTACAACAGCCAAGCCAACTAACTTGAGAAGTTATTTGATCTCGTAAAGGTTGGGTCCAGACACGTAGGGCTTCCAAATATGAAGATTTACCTGGATGAGTCTTTACCGAACATTAAAAGGGGAAATCTTATGTTTGGAGGGTCTAGAGGTAAAATGGTCTTTTTCCAGAAAAAGGGTAGCATAGTAATTACCCTTAATATATAAGTAATTATTTAATTAATAAGGTGGAAGGGTATTTTTGAGAGAGAGGGCCAAAAATTGTCTCTTAGAGTGAAGTCTTGCTCCACCTTGGTTCTAACCTAGGTGGAAGCAATGAATTAAATTTGTTTTAATTTAAGTTGGTAAAATAATGTAATTAATTAATATTTATTATTTATTAGCTGATTTACAAAAACCCTATTTGACTAAGTCCTAAACTACACTCCTAAGCCTAATAAAACTGTGACTCTCTCACGTCTATATCACTTTCACGTTCAATCATTTCTCTCAATCAAATAAAAATCAAGAATAGAAAATTTACTAAGGTTCTTCACACTTGAAGAACTCACACGAGAATGTAAGAAAAACAAACGTTAATCAATCACGTAGGCAAAGAAAAGGTTTTCCGTCGAGTGGGGTGCTGAACTTTTGGTGCTGGACTTGTTTTTGGAGAAGTTTTTGGGCATAAATTTAAGGTTTGAACGTCAAAAAGGTATGGGTTCTCTTCTCTATTGGTCCCTTTCCCAAGATACCGCTAAGGTTCATTATATTTATTCCAAAAACTAGGGTTGTTCCTCGTTGCGTGTCCCTGTCACGAGCTCCCTATGATTCGTAGGTTGGATATAAGTGCTGGAAGATATTAGGCGTGTGTGGTGTTTTTGTGATTAATATGTTCATGTATGTTTGTTTAAAATCGTATGAAGGATCACCTATGTGATCCTAAACTATGTATACATGTGTGCAATGTGAACGATGATTATGCGCCTCGGGTTTAAGGCTCTAAAATGTGATGTTAGTTCATTGTATTTCATGTACACATGTTTTTTGTAATCGTGATGATCATTAATGATGTAAAAATGGTGATTTGAGTGCAATTCTTGAACAAATGAAATCTCGAAAATACACCTAAAAAACTCACTAAAATCTACTTAAAACATCTAAATAGTTAATGTTAAAGAAATGAGAAAATAGGGTGCAAAAATTTCTAGCATATTGTTAGTGGGTTTCGGCCAAACTAAGAGGATTTGCATGCTATGAAAATATGAATTAAAATATGTGAGATCACTGGGGATTGAACCCATGACCTCCCCCAGTTAAAAACAATGAAAAAACATGAGTAAAAGGATGTGACATGTTGGATTCGAACTCATGACCTTGACTGGAAAATGAATTATGAAAATAAGAAATAAGAGGTGTGGGATTCGAACATACAACCTCTAAGTTAACTTCAGAAAATTAAAAGAAAAATAAAAAGTGAAGCACGTGGAAATCAAACCCACGAAATCTAGGTAAAACCAAGGGAAATTAAGTAGAAGAAATTAAGTGGGGTTGTGGGGATTCGTACCAACACCCCCTCGTCCTAAGGAGAGAAATTAAAAAAAATAGAAACTAAAAGTAAATAAGGTTGTGGGGGTTCGATCCCACATCCTCTAAGTCCTATTGAGCAAAAAATGAAGAGAACAATTAAGGGGAAAATAAAATGAAGGCGTTGGGGCTTGATCATAGGTCCCCAAGCCGCATTGATCAAATAAAAATGATAATAAAATGTAAGTGTTGTCCAAGGGATTCAAAACCGGGTTCCCTTGTCAAAATCTCGTATTGATACATAAGTCATACGTAATTTAAATATTAAAGAAAAATGCTGCCTACTTAGATCATAATCGAGATCTTGGAACACATACAAGATGCATAAGTCTTGTACCACATAACGATAAGAAGATATGAATCACTTAAATGAACTATGAATGAAGCCTCATTACTTGTATGCATAGACCCATAAGTCTAGCATACATTTAAAAATAAGTGAACCTAAGATGTATGTAATGAATTGATGAAATGAACAATGAAATGAACAATGAAATTTTTAAATGAACAATGAAATGATGAAATTAACAATGAATGATGAAACCCTATAAGGGTTAACTAAGAATGTGAAACGCACTAAATGGCCACGTGCATTGGCTTATGATGAAAGGAACATTCACGTAAAAAGGGCTGAGTAATTATTAAGAGAAAATGTTCTAATGTTAAAGAATGTGGTGACAACATGATATGAGGCTAATGTAAAAGATGAAAGCAATATGAAATGAGCCTAACTAAATGTTACCAAAACGTACTCACCTTTGAGAGTGTGAAGTTAATGAAAGACTAGTCCCAATGAAAACTCTAATTAAAGTATTGTGATCAATATACACTGAATACTAATGATGAGATTATAAATCATATATTGAGCTATGATGTCCTCATAGTAGAAGCCAGCTTCAATGATGTATGAGTTGATTGTAATGGAACTTTATAATGAGCACCGATAGACTAGCTATGAGCGCTGAGGTCCCATATGTTGAACGTTTTTTTGGGTAGTCTCAATGTTAGATTCATGATTCCAAGGTCTCATGGCATATGAATGAATGATATGAAAAATGTTATGTGCCATATGCAATATGTTATGTGCTATGTACAATATGTTATGTGTTGTGTGCAATATGATAAGTATGATGATGAATGTTACTCTCATGGCATGAATTACTGAATATATATTAGGAAAGATTACTCACTTTTCTAATCCATATTTGGAAAGGTCACTAACTTTCCTAATCCCAATTTGGAAAGTCCACTGACTTGACTTTCCATAATCATGTTGTTAGGAAATATATATTCTTACTCATGCATGTCCTTGGTGTGTTCATCCATATACCCATACTTAGTACAAGTGTGTACTAATCGAATACAACTCTATATTTTTAGGTGCAGGCACAGGTGGACGTTAGAGTTTACAGGTTGACGTTGCAGCTATCTGGATGTGGAGCTTTCATCCGGACTTGGTTAGATGTAGAGTTTAGATAGTTGAGAATGTTCCACTGGTTTTTCTTTCCACTTTCATTTCATATCTTGTATTGGTCCCGTTTTGGCAAGAATACGTTTAATACAATTATGAACTATTTCTTCAATTTGATCATCTCTATATTAGATGGTTGATTTGTGAACACCTAGGATGTTAACTTTAAAATGTTTGGGATGAAATAAGAAACCAAAAAGTTCAAATTTTCTGCTAAAATTAAGCTATATGAAGTAAGAACGACATATGTTGGCCTGTCTGCGACCTCTGAGAGGTCAACGACGCCTGTCTCATCTAGGATCTAGATTTCGGTCGTGACATTATCATTACATGGTTAAACATAAATACTTACGAATAGATTATTAAGATAGAAATAATCATAATCATACTCATAAAAGAACACTACTAGGACTATCCCTTAGGATCACACATGCAATGAGCACGAAGCCCCAAACCCTCCATCACCCTATGTAGTAGCATTAAAGACAACCCTAACGAGAGTTCACTTTCATACTTACTCATTACCTTTACATTTGAGACAGAAGTGAAATAACCGATATGAAACCATGTGAGATGCATGGAATCCGGTGTTCTACTCCCACACCGTAAAGAGAGGGCTAACACTTTCCTAAGGTGCAACCATTTGTACATAGCTATCTAGGTGGATCTACCAAGCTAGAGTCCTATGTGGGCAAATTGTTAAGGGTCAAGGATATTGTTGCTAGAAATCTTGACTTACTAATGTGGAATTTTCCATCTCATGAGAGAACACATAACTAGGGAACCCGTACTTAGTAAGGTGAGGAAACCATGTGGGAGATAAGACTTACTAACGTGAGACCTCCATCTCATTTACATGCCCTTTCTCTTCTAAGCAAGTATTCCCTTTAGTAATCATCATATGATATCATAAAAGTTTACATTCGTATCTTGTACACCTTTAAGTAAATATCTTATCATAATAGCTCATTGGTGATCACAAGTGAGAACTATCCTTTCACTTTAGACACAACAATATAATCATAAGAAACTACATTCAATCATATAATTCTCAGAACATAACATAATTACATATTTCATAGTCAATTAATAGTTCTAGGTGTTAGGGATGAGGGATCCTTGTCACCAACATCTTCCTTGTCACCAACATCAAAACAACACAATTAGATAAAGAATAATTATCGCATAATTAGATTTCACCTTGCATAATTGAGATCAAAAGAGAATCAAGATCATACCTCATATCCCTTCATGGAACTTTATACCTAAATACCCATGAACTCACAACAATCATATGAAATAGGGAAATTCATGAAGTATTAACATAACTAAAATCAAAGTAAACAAGAGACGTGATCATCACCATCAACAATTCATCACAATAAATCCAACAAATTAGGGATTTGGGGGAAAGACATGGGACTTGATTTTTGTGTTAGAATGGCCCTAAAATTGACCCTAATACATTATATTGTAGCGCATTAAATTACCCAAAAAAAACCTCAGTTAAATGGGTTTATTTGTGAAGTCAAAATACCCAAAATACATGTTTTACGATATCTGGAAAGTAGTTGCGCGTCACGGGGCCACATCCGTCATTTTTTTTCAAAATTTTAGGTTGAGGAAGTGAGGTGTGTGTCATGCTCGCATTGTGAGGCTTCCCGTAACATCTTTAATCATAACACCTCATAAGAAACGCGTGTCACGACCTGTTCTTCAAATTCTGCCTTTTTTAAGGCTGCCAGGCAGCCTGGCCACCCTAAGGACCCTTCTGTTGGTTCATGCGGTGTTGTTTTCAGACGTTTAGATTTTTTATATTACAATCTACCAAACCAAAGTATTTTTACAAGGTTTGTGATTCATATGACCCTCCGAAACCTTCACCAAACATAGGGACATCAACCTAGTTGAATTTTCTAGTTCCAGACGTTAATGCTTTTCTTTAACCCTCTGGCTTCATTACATCTCAAACAAGTTGTTTATACTTGTATAGATCTAAAATCAGTTTTACTAAATGTATTAGGCTCTATTATGGTTCATGAATTTCTGGGGTGTTACAATATACCCCCATAGGAACATTTGTCCCCGAATGACACCTTAGACCTTTTATTGGGAAATATAAAAGGCACTCAAGACTAGCACCAAACAACAACCAAAATTATAATGAGTCACAACTCATAGGAGGACGTTTCAACTCCCTTCAACATGAAACATAGAATAAACAAATAGGAACCTAATCCACATATACCATAACAAAAGCTCGACTTTTCATATCACATAAGGAGGTACTACCTTCTCTATTTCAATATGAGCTCAATATGAACATTAAAAGTTTACATGCTGATTGCTAATCAAAATAAAATCAAAAATTCTCATTATAATCTTCCATGAACAATTATAGAAAATAACACATTTAAGTGAAATAAAACATAATAATCATTTTATATGGACAGAAAATAACTCAACTTAAGTATGAGTTTCCACTATAATAGGCACATATGTTTAGAAAAACATGATAAAATTAATAATATTCATAATAACCATATAAGGAGTTACTCACATTAATCTTGACTAGGAGTAAGGGAAAAAATATGAGGATATCGGGATTTCATGTTAGCCTCGGCCTCCCATCTAGTTCCCTCAAAAAGGTGGTTCCTCCATACAACTTTTACGGAGGAAACCTCGTCGTTCCTCAATTTCTTACTTGGCAATCCAAGATCTCTATCAGGACCTCTTAATGAGGAAGTTCCTCTTTTATCCCTAAAACTTCTAGAGGAAGAATGGAAACTGGATCACTTATACACTTTTTATGCATAGAAGCATGGAAGACCGGATGAATCATGGCAAACTCATTTGGCAACCTTAACTCATAGGCAACACTCCCAACTCACTTGAAAATTTCATATGGTCCCACATAATGGGGACTAAGTTTTACCTTCTTTCCAAACCTCGTCACCCCTTTCATGGGTGATATTTTCAAATAGACCCAATCTCCTTAATTCAAGGTCTCTTTTTCCATTGTAAATATTAGACTTTTGCCGACTAAAAGACGTTTTCAACCTCTCCTTTATGAGTCGTACTTTATCCATTGCTTCATTCACTAAATCGGGACTAAGAAGAGAAAACTCACCCACTTCAAACCATCCAATTGGGTACCGACACCTTCTACAATAAAGCGCTTCAAAAAGTTCCATAACTATACTTTCATGGTAGCTATTTTTGACGGAGAACTCAATTAGTGGCTGGTGATCATTCCAATTGCCCTTGAATAGTCTGCTTGTCCATCCGTTTAAGCTTGGAAAGAGGTGCTAAGCTTTATTCGCATACCAAGTCCATCTTGGAAATATTTCCAAAAATTTGAAGTGAATTGATTTCCCCTATCAAAAATGATGGACAATGGGACCCCATGCAACTTCACGATTTCCTTAACATACAATTTAGTATACTCCTCCACAGCGGTAAGAAACTTTCATGGTAAGGAAATGGTCTGACTTAGTCAACCCATTTACTATTACATATAAAGTCATGCTGTCAACGAGTATGAGGTCAACCTACCATGAAGTCTATGTTGACATCTTCCAACTTCCAAGTGGGAATGTAAATATTTTGGGTAAAACCTCCCGGCCCTTGATGCTCGGCTTTGACTTGTTGGCAATTCGAGCAGATAGTCACAAAATTTGATATACCTATTTTCATTATATTCCACATATAAATGTTACCGAGTTATTATACATCTCTGTGGCCCTCGGGTGAATGGAGTATCGGGCGCTATGAGCCTCTTCCATGATTTTCTCCCTTAAACTATCCACATCCTAAACACATAACCTTCATTTGTACCTAAGTACCCCATACTTCCCTTGGGATAATGATTCATTATTTTTTTAAGAACCGACTCCTTCAACTCCATCAATTGGGGATCAAGACGTTGCTTAGATTTCACATCCCCCACTAAAGATGACTCAGAGTTGTGACGAACCATGAAACCACCCTTTGACGATTCTTCTAATTGGACACTCAACCGTGACAACTGAAGATCATCCTTCACTAATTCTTTCTTCTCATCAACCACATGAACCACACTACCCATAGACACTCTAGTCAAAGCGTCAGCCAACACATTAGCTTTACAGAGATGGTAAAGGACACAAATATCATAGTCTTTTAGAAGCTCTAAATTTTTTCTTTGGCGTAAATTCAAGTCTCTTTGGGTCAATACATATTGTATACTCTTAAGATCCATGAAAATGTCATCATGCACCCCATATAGATAGTGTCTCGAAATCTTTAAAGAAAATACCAAGGTCGCAAGCTCAAGGTCGTGTGTTTGATAATTCTTCTCCTGAAGCTTGAGTTTCCTAGAGGAATACACTATTATTTTGTCATGTTTCATAAGAACACACCCAAAACCCACTCAAGAGTCATCACAATAAACCACAAACCCATCGGTACCCTCCGGTAAGATCAATTCCAGAGCGGAGGTGAGTCTATCTTCCAATAATTGGAAGATATTTTCACAAGATTACGACCATTCAAACTTGGACTCTCTTTGGTAAAGGACATTAATGGAGATACAATAAATAAAAATCCTTTAAAAAGTTCCTATAGTAACTGGCCAACCCTAGAAAACTCTGAATTTTGGTAGGACTCAAAGGTCTAGGAAACCTTTTGACCACTTACGTATTTCTTTGATCAAGCTCTACCCACTAGAGACAATGTTCCCAAGAAATTAAACCAATCTTAACAAAAACTCACGCTTCCTAAACTTAGCAAAAAATTGGTTATCCTGGAAAACTTGCAAAACTATCCTCAAATGTCTCATATGATCATTCTCACTCCTATAGTATATCAAAATGTCAACAATGAAGACTATCACAAATAAATGAAGATACTTTCTAAACACTTGATTCATAAGGTCCATTAATGCCATCGGGGCATTTGTTAGACCAAATGACATCACTAAGAACTAAAAGTTACCATTTCTTGTTCGAAATGCTATTTTAAAAATTATCAACCTCCATCACTCTAAGTTGATGATAATTCTACCTCACGTCCATCGGCGAAAAGTAGCTCACTCCTCGAAGTTGATCAGACAAGTCATGAATCCTAGGGAGCGGGTGTTTATTCTTTACATTGACTTTGTTCTATTGACGATAGTCAATACATATTATCAAAGACCCAACCTTCTTCATCATAAACAATACCAGGGCAACCCATGGAGATATGCTTGTTTGAATAAAACCCTTATGTAGAAAACTATTGAGTTGAGCCTTTATTTATTTTAACTCGGCCGCGGCCATACTATAAGGAGGTATTGAAATAGGTTGTGTATCCGGCAACAATTCTATGCCCAAGTCAATTTCTTGTTTGGAAGGATTTCTGGGAATGTCATATGAAAAGACCTCCGAGAATTCCCTCAGTACGCGTACCTACTCTGTTTGGGGGACCTCGGATTCAAGATCCCTAACTCTTACTATGTGGTAGAGATAAACCTTTGCAATCAATTTGCAAGCTTTTTGGTAGGAAATAATTTTCCCCCTAGGATTTGAGTTTCGTCCCTTCCACTCAAAACTAGGTTCACTTGGAAATTGGAAATGAACTACCCTTGTCCTACAATCAATAGAAGCAAAGAAATCCATTCACAATATGACATCAGAATCTATCATATCAAGTTCAATAAAGTCAACTAATGTAATTCTATTGGGCAAGGAAATATGACAACCTCTATAGACTCTATCAACCACCACTGAAGCACCCACCAGGGTAGAAACCTAAAAGGTTTGTCTAATATGTCGAGTAGTATATCAAACTTCATGGCAACAATAGGGGTCTGAAATGATAGCGTAGCTCCAGGATCCAATAAAGCATATACATTAAAGAAAAATAATTTTAACATACCGTTGACCACGTCAGGTGATCTCTCTTGTTCACTTTGGGATTAGAGAGCATAGAAGCGGTTCTTCTTAGAAGCATCCAAATTCGGGTGACTTGCTTGAGTTCTAGCATTTTCCTTCCTTGAGACTTCATCATTAGGGAAATCTCTCTTCTTGTGACCACTCTTGCCACAACTGTAGCAACTTCCCATGCTACCTATGAACTTACCATCATGTCTCTTATCAAATTTTACACACAGAGGCTTCTCCACATAAGACTTTCACCTTTCCCTTCTAGTGCCTTGGAAGTAGGCACCTTGCTCATGTTGAACCTTGGAGCATTAGAAGGTCCTTGGTTGGAAATCCTCCTTTTGAACCTTTGTTTGTCTTTTACCTCAAACTCAGCCTTTGAAGAATTTTCATCTTCGGTTCTTACGTTTTTCGACTCACTAAAACCTTTCTTAAGCTTTTGCTCCTCAATTTGATCGGCATGAATCGTGAGACGAGAGATATCCATGTTCGGAATAAATATAGCCGACCAACACTTATTAACCATAAGATCAAATATTCTCATAACAAATTTTTTAATCTTAGCTCTAGAATCCGCAATCATAGTAGGAGGATGCTTAGATAATTGAGTGAACTTCAGGATATACTCCTTCACACTCATACCCCCTTGATTAAGGTTGATGAATTCTCATATTTTCCTCTCCCTTATATCTAAAAGGGAAAGAACCTATCAAGGAAAGTCGTTCTAAAAACTCTCCAAGTAGTCCGGCCTTCTATAATCAACCTATCATCCTACTATTGCTCATATGAAACTTGAGCTATGTGTTTAAGCTGGTAGGTGGGTAGTTCCGCCTTTTCTTAAGAAGAAAAACCCATAGCATAACGAACTTTGAACACTTCATCAATGAGCCCTTGTGGGTGTGATGACCCTAAAGCACCCCCTAGAAGCTAGGGAGAACTCTTGGGTCGTACCACAGCATACTTGACCTTTTTGGGTCTTGTACAAGCCCTTTAAATATCGTTCATTGCATAAGACTTGAAAAGTAGTAAGCAGTTAAAACTTTTCAAGATATTTGTTATAAAAAGTAATTATTTTATAAATACTTAGGATATATTATCGTCACAAGCCAACTTAAATACACGACATAAATAACTTAGGGATACAACCCCGTTACATTTAAAGAAATACATAATAAGTCATAACATAAAGAAACTAAAAAGATAGGAATTATGCCCTCGGATATATGACGATATACTTGGTCTTAAGAGTAACTTTTCCATGTTTTGCCGTCTAAACTTCAACCTTGCTTCCAAAATACTATACTTATATTGTATAGAAAGTATGGCTTCGTACAAAACAACGTACTAAGTATGGCATATGCTAAAACATGCAAAAAGGGACAGTTTAGTAAAAACACATTTTCATGCCAACTAAGTAAAACATTCAATGATTATAGAAGTAAAACATCATAAGAATCATCATTTAACACTTAGAGAAGAATTTCCATAATTTTAGCAAAAGAAAGCATTTTTACAGTAACTTTCAAATTTTTAAAGTGAATTACTTAGAACATTATAGTGAACCATTTGACTCCAAAAATTGTTAACATCAAAGGTATTACCAGCGAGGAAGTGAAATAATTTCCGTAGGAGTTTTCCTACCAAGGTTATCCTAATACTCATCAAGGTAATATATGAAGGAAGTGTGCATATGCCTACTTCAATGAATACTAAAATGATCCTCAAGACTACCCTTTTTTGACTTACTCAACGCGGGAGAATAATCCCCCACTCAATGACAAGACATGAGAGGAACACTGAACAACATACAAATGTCTTCCGTTTCGGAATGTCAACTTAGTGCAATGAGTAGATGGTGTCCCATACCATCACCTACCCTAAGTAGTACAGTCTTTTAGAAGGTTTTGCATCAAGAATTTCCTTTCGGAAGGTCCTATTTAGTGAAATGGATAGAAAGCGTCCCATATCACCAACTACCCTATCTTAGTGGCTATCATTGTGTGATGAAGTTACTCCTCAAATTTGGTTGAGTAATGGTTTGATGGTAAGACCTTAATTATAGACCATGAAGAAGACTTGGTATGTCTTGGAATCTTTATCTTTAATTTCAATTGTGATGTATTGTGGTTAAGTCATGATGTTACATTAGTGTATGCCTTATACTAGGATGATAGGGTGGTATGATGTTGAATTTAAATGTCTTGACTATGTTGTGAGTTTGATGAAGGTGTATGTGATATAAGTATGGTTAAAAATATCAATGTGCCTTGATATTCTTTAAAATGCTAATGTGTTAACCTCACTTATGTGAATTGTGATGAAAGGACTTATGCTCATACAATTATTAGTGAGCTATTGTTGATGATGATTATACAAGGGTTAGACCCTATGGCCTAAAGTAGGATATGATTGATAATTAAAGGCTTAAAGACATTTCAAAAAGGTACTCTACCGTAGCACCGAGTGAACTAGATAGATAAGTATCCCTTCCAAGATAAGAAAGGTAGGAGCACTACATTGCTCTTGAGATTGGACATCATAATGCATGGTTCATAAAGAGGGTCCCAACTAAATCTATGTTGGTTAGGGCAAGATGTTCCTAAAAGGTAAAATGAATTAAGGGACTTGAACTTTAACTTGGATAACCTAAGTGGTCTAGCTTAGTCTAGGTAGGGGTATGGGACTGTACCTAAACATTGCACTAGTTATCCTTGAGGGGTATCTTAGGAGGATGTTTCTATATATGTTTATGTTATGATGATATATGATATATATATATATATATATATATATATATATATATGATGACTATGGCACATTGTTTATACTATATTTTAATTAGTTCACTTATAAGTATGTCGTAATGTTACTATATGATGAAATATAAACCTATATGTTATGTTATATAATGTTGGACATTGATCATGGTTTCTTGTTTGGGATACTTGATTGAGCAATGTTATAGGACGTTTCTTGGTCATTGTACTTGTTTGCAGTATAAGGATTCATGAGTTGTACCCTTGCTTATTATGATATGATTGACTCTTATTCATTCTTGTGATATTATTCCTTGATGATAGGGTTGTAGTAAATCATGGTTTTCAAGCATGTTGGGATAGGTATTAGTTTTTAAGTTAGTAAGTATGTCTGGTTGATTGATATAACTTGCTTGGCTTAGTACTAGGTCCTTAAAGGGGTAAAATGACATGTTTTGATAAAAGTCCCTTTTTAGCATGTTTTTCTTGTGTATGTGCATAAGGTTTCATGCTTAGTACAGGTTGAGTATTAACCCCATTTTCTTTCCCTTTTCCCAAACATTTTAGGTTCTAGTCATTGAAGAGTTTGGAAGGCGACATTGTTGAAGGCTTGGATTCTTCATTTCATCCAAGTGGGGTAGGTCCTCAACTTCTGAGGACAATGCCATCATCTAGCTTATAGACTTGTTATCAACTTAAAGACTCTTTGATTTCTTTTCTTTTCAATTAAGTTCTATACTTTTTTATGACCTATATGTTGTCTTGTTGGACTGATGTGAGGGCTATGCATATATTGTGATAATCATTTAGATAGTATGAGATGAGACAAATATTAAGACTATTATATATGTATATATATATATATATATATATATATATATATATATATATATATATATATATATATATATATATATATATATATATGTATGTATGTATGTATGTATGTAGAGTTGTATGTAAACCTCCAAGTTGTGATAATAAATGTTGTAAATTTTTTCCGCATTTTTCAACCTATGAATGTAATGACATGAGACTAAGAGACTAGCCTTAGTCCTTGAAAAGGACGACGACGCTGGTTACGTCTAGAGGGTAAACCCAGATGTGACAAAAAGTAGAGTATCGCTTTTCATCCCCGAACAGATGGCCAGACAAACCTTACTATTCAAACCCTTGAATATATTATTAGGGCTTGTATTATATATTTCAAGATAAATTGGGATAAACATTTGCCTTTGGTGGAGTTTGCATATAATAATAGTTTTCATTCATCCGTTTCCATGGCTCACTATGAAGCCTTGTATGGTAGGAGGTGTAGGTCTTCTATTATATGGTTTGAAGTGAGTGAGCCTTCGCTTGTTAGTCCCGGTTTGGTTTATCAAACTTTGTAGAATGTTCATATCATAAGGAATCGTTTGCAAATGGCCTATAGTCGGCAAAAATCTTATGCCGATCATAGGAGAAGGGATTTCGAGTTTAAAAAAGGTTATAAGATGTTTTCGAACATTTCACCAAGGAATGGGGTGGTTAGATTTAGAAATAAAGGGAAGTTGACTCCTCGTTATCTGGGTCACCATGGTATCTTGCAAAGGGTTGGTAAGGTTTCTTATGAATTCAAACTTCCTAGAGAATTGACTTCGGCTCATCCTGTTTTCCATGTTTCCAAGCTTAAAAACTATATTGGTGATCCCGAGTCTATGATTCCTATTGAGGGTCTTGGTTTCAAGGATAACCTCTCTTATGAGGAAGTTCTGGTTCAAATAATTGATAGGCAAGTCAAGAAGTTAAGAAATAAAGAGGTGGTTTCCGTAAAGTTGTTATGGAAGAATAACCTAGTTGAGGGTGCAATATGAAAGTCCAAGTCCAACCTGAAAGCCCTTTACCCTCATCCACTTGATAACAAAGGTTACTAGTTCTTACTTATAATGAAAATAATAAACAAAAATGAATTTGCTTTGATTTTTAGTGAATTATTGCAAAAAGTGCATTTTTGGCTCTTGCTTTACAGTGAAACTGGAATTTGAAGTTTCAATTTTGCTCTTTATCCTCTTTTGAGTTATGGTGGTCATTTTCATATGATGAGTCTTTATGAAATAATATGTAGCATGTTGTTAATTTGAACTTTTTGCTAATTGATTCATGTAATGCATTTTGAGCTCATGTGAGTTCTGAGAAGGAAATGTCTCATAATGAAGTGTTTGAGACTTATGTGAGGTAATTGAAGTTCTGAAATTTCCTTGTTGAAATTATATGATTTATGTTGTTTTTAAATTGTTGATTGGTTGGGATGCTAGTTTTGAGTCTATTCCTTCTTTCAAAGGAATTTAATGTCATTCGGGGACGAATGTTCCTAAGGAGGGGATAATGTGACACTCCAAAAATTCGAGACGAGTCTTAAAGCCTAACATAGGTACCTTGGGATCTAATGACTGTTTTAAGACCTATTTTAATTGATATAGTTCCAAGGGGTACTAGCGTTCCATAGCCTATTTAACAAGGTTTTAGGAGTCAGAAACTAATGAAATTAGGTGAGAGGGTGTATAACATGTGTTTAAGGTTATTCATGGACGAAATATCTATGTACGAGTACCAAAGGACCATCCATGGTCCCTTGAGGAGGACGATTGCAAGTTGATGTCAATACTGTCTAGGCAGTGTGCATTGACGAGATGTAGGCGAGGATCCGTGTATGGATCGACGGGGCGTAATTGCCAACCGTCGAAAAAACATAGAAAAATGGAGGAAGCCCGTACCTTCACTAGTCTTTGACTGAGATTACGGTTGTGCAGCACGGAAGTTGTGCTGCCCGTCAATGGACCAACGATCTGTTGATCGTGGTCTCATCGATGGGATCTGCAACTTTTCTGCATGTTTAAAATTAAGTTCATTAAAATAATTAAGGGGTTTTGGGGTTATTTAGGGATTAAAGGAATATTAATAATCTAATTTTTAACCCCCCATATAAAGACACAACCCTCAATAATCTAAACACAACTCACAAAATAAACTCTCTTCCTTCTCTCTTATCTCTCTCTCTATTTGAAGACACCATTGAAGACAATATAGGGGAAGGTTTTAGGGGCTGGAAAAGGACAAATTAACCATAAAATCTTCATAAAACGTTAAGCTATGGAATATAATTACCTATTAAGACTCTTTCCTCGAAGGGCTTCTTCAAAATGGTTTTTAAAAGTTGGGTTTTCAGGTGGGTTTTATTCAATTACGAATTTCAAGTTATAAACTGAGTTATTTATGGTTTCTTTAGGATATAATGGATAAATTGACATGTAGTTTAATTTGATTATGATCAACTGTGATAGTTTGATTCAATTTGAAGAATATGATAGTCAACCCTATGCTTGATCTTGATGTGAATTTGATTGTGATTGATTTAATTGACTTGATTATTAGTTAAATCACTATTAGATGTTGTTGTTACACAAATCATGAACAAATTAATATGAATTGTAGTCTTCCATACTAGTACTTGATAAGTGATCTAGGCTATGAGAATTGACCTAATTATCTTGTCTTAAGCTTTGAGTTAGTATTGAATTATTGTGTAGTGGTTTTTATAGCCTTATTATCATGTTGGTTATTCAATAATGTTGATGTTATGACCTAGTTGGGTTTAATTATGGGTTGATGGTGAGACCCTTATGATGAACTATGAAGGAGACTTGGTAAGTCTTGTAATCGCTATTACTTACATCAACTTGTGGTTAATTGCGAATGGGCCATCACGATTGTGTTAGAGAATGCCTTATTTAGGGTTGATAAGGTGGGATTATGTTGAATTTAAATTTCTTGATTATGGTAGTGAGGTTGGTTAAGATGTAAATGCTATAAGGATGGTGATGTATATCAATGTGTCTTACTATGAGTGATATGTAATGTGTTAACCTCACCTATTTGAATTATGATCAAAGGACTTATACTCATTCAATTCAATTGAGCTATTGATAATGATGAATATACAAGGGGTAGACCCTATGACCTAAACTAAGCTATAATTGATAATTAAAGTCTTAAAGACATTTAAAAAACAGACTCTAGCTTAGCATCGAGTGAACTAGATGGAGGAGTGTCCCTTCCCACATAGGGAAGGTAGGAGCACTCAATTACTCTTGAGAGTGGAGACTATAATGCATGGAGAATAAATCGGGTCCAACTATATCTTTTTGTTATTGATGTATGTTTCCCCCAAAGGAATACGAGCTACTGGAGTCACGTAGTTTCTATATTTTATGTTTTGGTACTACCTTGGCAGGTAGTCTGCCTTCATTTGGTGTAGGGTTTTACGGCACCAGATTCCACACTAGCTCATGTGGTCTATGTCTGTTAGGGAAAGATGTTCCCAAAAGGTAAAATGAAATAAAGAATTGAACTCTAACTAGGATAACCTAAGGGGTGGAGCTTAGCCTAGGTAGGGGTATGGAACTCTACCAAAGCATTGCACTAGTTAGCCTTGTGGGGAGTCTTATGAGGATGTTCTTTTGTATGTTTATGTCTATGATGATTTACGATATATGTATGAAGGACATGCACTTTATTGATACTATATATTAACTAGTTCAATTATTAGTACGTGTTGGTTTATATTGTTAAATTAGATGAAATGTATCACTAAATGTCATGTTATGGGAAGTAGGGTCCTATTCATGATTCTTATTGGGTTACTTGGTTGGGAATGTTATGGGTATTTGCTTGGCCATTGCACTAGTTAACTTGATAGTGGTTCATGGGTTGTTGTCTTGCTTTGTTATTATGAAATGTACTCTTATTCATGCTTATTGTTTCAAATGACTTAGATGTAGAGTTACTTGAACATATATCTATTTGTATAGTGGGAATATTTGGTTGGACTAGACTTGATGTTGTGGTATTGTGATGATCATGTCTATGAATTAATAAATGTGAATTATTTTTGGGGTGGTTTTGTTGAATATGCATATAAGTTTTAACGAAAAATGTATACTCATAGTGTCCTTTTCTTAGCATGTTTTATAAATATATGTGCATATAGTCTCACAATTAGTACATGTGGAGTACTAACATAATTTTCCATTTTAGGTTTCGGTCATTGAAGGCTCATTCAAGACGACTTGTAGAAGGATTGGATATTCTCTATCATCCATTTTTGTAGGTCCTCACTTTCCGTGAGCAATGCCAATATCTTGCGTATGAAGTTGATTTGTTTTTCTAATACTTTTATGTTCATTCCACTTTCATTTGAGTACAATTTGTATAAGCCTATACGTGGTTTCTTTAAATTGATGTAGGGCTATTCCCAATTTGTTATGATCATTTAGATGGTATGAGATGAGACAATCTTTGAGACTATCTTTCTATCTTATACATATGTATGTGCAATAAAAGTAGAAGGCTATGTAACCTTCCTATACGAAGGGTCTATGTTTACTCAACACGACTATATTATGTGTATGTAGAGGTCTATGTAACCATCCTTGTAGATGTTATGAAAAGTCTTAATTTTTCCGCAAATTTCAACTTATGAATGTAATAAGATGAGACTAGGAGGCTAGTCTTAGTCCTTAAAGAGGACGACGACATTGGTTATGTCTAGTGGGTAAGCCCAGATGTGACAACTTCCAAAAAAGAAACTTGGATTTCTTGAAGTAAGCCACCCGACTTTTGGTGTTTGGCTTTCACTTGTTGGCAATTTGGACACTTTGCAACAAATTCTGCTATGTTCTATTTCAAGTCTTCCCACTAATACACTTCCCTAATGTCATGATACATCTTTGTCGAAACCGGATGAATGGAGAAACAGGACCTACGAGCTTCCTCAATAATAAGGCTACTCAAACCATCTACATTGGGGACACACAAACTTCTTTGATACCTGAAGACACCATCCCCCCAAAGGGGAATAATTCATTAAGATTGCCAAGAACCGATTCCTTCAACTCCATCAATGGTTGATCAAGGTGTTGTTTGGACTTCACCTCAACAACCAATGATTACTCAAAGTTATGATTGACCATAAAACCACCATTTGGAGAATCTTCCAACCTAACACCTAAATCTAGCTAACCTATGAACATCTTTCACTAGGTCTTTCATGCCTTCCTGTACATGAGACACACTACCCATGATCATATGACTTAGAGAATCTGCAACCACATTGGCCTTGCTAGGGTGATAGAGAAAAATCATGTCGTAATCTTTCAACAATTCCAACCACCTTCTTTATCAAAGATTTAACATTTTTTGAGTGAAGACATATTGTAAACTCTTGTGGTTTGTATACACATCAACATGAACACCATACAAGTTATGCCTCCATATTTTCATAGCAAATACTACGTCGCCAACTCAAGATCATTAGTTGGATAGTTTCTTTCATACACCTTAAGTTGTCTAGAAGCATAGGCTACTACTTTCCCATGTTTTATAAGAACCTGCACAAAACCCACTCGGGATGCATCACAATATCCAAGGAAACCCTTGGTACCCTCCAATAAAGTCAACATCAGAGCGGAAGTTAGCCTGTCTTTAGAGATTTGCAAGCTTCTATCACATTCCTCCGACCACTCAAAATTCTTAATCTTTGCGTCAAAGTAGTAAAAGGAGATGCAATGGATCCAAAACAATCCCCAAACCTGTAACAACCGATGTCTAGATCATAGCAAAACCGTCAATTTTGAGTCTTGGAAGTCGCAGACAAGCCTACATACATCATCGTTACATCATCTAGGTTAATTTTAGAGGAAAATTTGAAATTTTTCTTTACTTGTACTTCATATTAACAAATATTGAACTCGCATGACACTATCTACATAAACTCATAAGCGTTCACCACAACCATCTATTATCAAGATAATCAAATGAAAGACATAGTCAATATCTGTATAAAATATAGAGTTGCCAAGATGGCACGAATACAATATCTGAAAATAACTGGGAAAGAAACACTAGTTGAACATACTCCACTACCTAATGTCTATGTTTAATACTAGAATAAAATAGTAAGCATCTTTGAAAGCATGAGGTCCTACAAAATCCGGATGAATGCTCCACATCTGGATAACTTTAATGTCGATTCGTAAGTTCTAGCGTCCATTTGCACCTGCACCTAAAAGTAAACAGTTGTATGGGATTAGTACACACTTGTACTAAGTATGCGTATATGCATGTACACACCAAGGACATGCATAATTAATAAGAGCTCTCTCCTAACAATATTAATTAAGGAATGCCTAGCCAGTGGACTTGCCAAATTTTGATTAGGAATGTCATGCTATGAAAGTAACATGCATCACCATATGTATCATATTGCACATAGCACATAACATATTGCATATAGCACATAACATATTGCACATAACACATAACATATTGCATATAGCACATAACATATTTCATATCATTCATTCATATTCCATAAGACCTTAGAATAATGGACTTGACATTAGGACTTCCCAAAATGAGGGCTCAACATATGGGACCTCAACTAGGGATCTATTTTTAGCAAACATAGAGTCCTCTTTATTCCTTCATACATACTTCATTTTCATTCGTTCATAACATAGCATAAACACCAGTTATACATAAGATGTAGTTTAAGGCATTCATCGTGTTCGCTGTGCATTGACCAAGAATGACCTAGTGTCATTACTTAAGTCTAGATCACTTCTTGATTATCATATCCTAACACCTTAGGTATAGTTCATTTGATTATTTGCATTACTTGAGGATGACCTCATTCTTTCTTTGAGAACATTAACCTTAAATAACATAGATCATGTGAGCATCATGCAATCCAGTGTTTAACCCCACACTTAAAAGAGGTGAAATCATCAGGCAAACTGAACCAACACATGCTAGCGTATATAAGGAGTCAAACCTTGGTAGAACTCTATGTTTGCAGTATAAGTTCAAAGACTAGGTGATGTAACGAGATCCATACCCGTCTAGACGAACAGTATCATCTAATGAAAAATACACGAATCTCTACCTTCCCGAAAGAAGGAATTGCAACTCATAGCTAGCCTATTGGTACTTAATATAAATTTCCATTACATTCATCTCATAGATTATAGAAGCTGACTACTAGCATGAGGGCATCATAGCTCATTAGATGATTTTTAATCTCATCATTAGTATTCACTATGCATTAACTTTTAATACTTTCATTAGAGTGTTCATAGAGACTATTCTCTTCACTAACATTACACTCTCATATGCGAGTATGTTTTGGTAACATTTACATAGGCTTATTTGAGATTGATCTCATGTTTCACATTGGCCTCTTATCATGTTGTCACCACATCCACTAGTCTTAGCACATTTTCCAATCATAATTACTCACCCCTTTTTACGTGAATGTTCCTTTTATCACATGCCAATGTAATTGGAATTTTAGTGTGTTTCACACTCTTACTTAACCCTTTTGGGTCTAATCATTCCTCACATAACATCTTAGGTTCACTTTAGAACTTACGTTAGACCTATGAGTCAACACACAAAAGCCATGAGATTTCATTCATAATTATTTAAGTGATTCTTTATGCTCAAGATTATGTGATACAAGACTTATGCATCTTGTAATTATGCCAAATTCTGAATTTGATTCCTATAGGCAACATTCGTTAAATACTTAATCATGTAATACTTATGTGTCAATGCGGAAATTTGTCAAGGGAACCCAGTTTCGAATCCCTTGAACAACACTTAGCCATTCCTAAATTTTAACTATCCTGTCACTCGACTTGGGGATCCAAGTTCGATCCCCATTGCTCAAATTAATATAGTTTTTCACATTTAATTTTGGGAATTGCTTAGGGGAGTGGGGTTGATTCCCCACGACCCCATACATTTCAATTAATAAATTTTCCCCCTCTTATCTTCTCATTTTCACTATTGGTCGAGGGGTTGTGGGAACGATTCCCCATAACACCCTTTTTTCATTTATTTTCCTCTCCTCCCATTTATTTTTTTACGTTTTAAGTAGAACAGTCCAGTTAATGTCACACAGGTTCAAATCCCATGCGTCTCACTTCTTTTTAATTACATGCTTGGGGGATCTTCCTTGTCGTGGGATCGAAACCCCACAGTAACATACTTTTTTCCTTTTTCTGCCGAATTTCACTTGAACCCTAGCACCAATTCGAGCACCAGTTAGCACACCTCTTTTAATTAATTTTTTAATGGATGCTTAGTGAGGTCTTGGGTTCGATCCCTGCAGACCTCATCTACTTTATTTTAATGTTTGGATGCCCAAAATTTCATGAAACCATATGCAGTAGATTTCCAGATTCTGGAACTTTGTTACACATTTTATGCAGTATTTTATAGGGCATTTGAGAACCTCTTTCTTAGTCGTTCATTATGGTTCTTAAGACAAGTTAGGGGTATGATTTGGTCATTTGTTTTAACTAATATTGATAGCATTTAAACCATGTGAAAATCTCGATTTAATAACACTCATTGCACATAAAAAACGAGTGATCTCTATGTTATTTACATGCTCAAACAGAGACTCAAAGTCATGGTCACAATTTTACACACATACATAAGTTTCTACATTCATAATTCTGAAAGACACAAAATGTAAGCACATAATCATGAATACATACCCGAAATGGGATCATCACAACAAACACAGTATCCCTAAATTCTACCAGCAAGTATACCCAACCCAAGATCATAGGGAGCTAGTGAAAGGGACATGCTATGGTGAACAACCCTAGTTTTGGAGTAGATTCATCCGAGTCTTAAAGGTCTTGGGAAAGGGACCAAGAGGGAAGAAAAACCATACCTGAAGTTGTTCAAAAGTGATTCAACGTGCTTTCTATTTCCCCATTAAGACAATTCCTCACCATCGAAACCACAAGCAAAATCAGTCGAGAAATGGATTTTCACTTTTCATTTTTAAGCTCGTTTTGCCTTATCTTTTTTTTTTGAGTTGAGTGTTCATATTCTTGATGAAATTTATGTTTTCCTTTTTGGTTCTTTTCATTCTCTTGTTTTAGAATGAGATGAGTGTTAACCTGAGAGACAGATGGTGAGAAATGTGTGGGTGTGTTAGCTTAGGATTAGGAGATTAAGGAGAGACTTAGTCAGTTTAGGATTTATTATTTTAATTAATAAATGAAAATCTATTTTTTTTTCTAAAATCAGAAAATAAATATTAATTAGTTAAATTAATTCACCAAATAAAATAATCAAATTAAATCATTGCTCCCACCTTGGTTCGAACCCGGGTGGCGCAAGATTTCACTCAAAGGGCCAATTTTGGTCTTTTCTACCCAAATTTCCCCTCCACAATTTTGATTTATTGATTAATTAAATAATATGGGTAATTACAATACTACCCTTAGCATGGAAAAATCCCATTTTACCTCTAGCCCCTCAAAAATTAAGATAACCCCTTTTTAAGTTCGGATAAGACTAATCCGGGTAAATCTTCATATTCGGTTGCCCAACATGGCTTGACCCAACCTTTCCTAGCTCAACTACCTCACCAAGTGGTTGGTTTGGCTATAGAAAGGGTTTAAAGGTCTGTTTCTATGTGCATCAGTCCGTGTGAACTCGGTCGAATCGTAGGCATGCTAGACACATTAAGCATTACATAGCATAGCCATTTTCTTAGGGTTGTTACAAAACCTCCAATAATAACCCAGTAGACCCAAGAAGCTCCTAATGTCTTTTGGAGTCAATGGTTTAGGAAAATTCATGAGCTCTTCGATTTTTCTGGGATCAACCTCGAGTCCCTCATTAGAGATGACATGACCAAGAAACGCCACCGACCTCAACCAACACTCACATATGCTATACTTGGAAAATATTTGGTTCTCCTTCATAACTTGTAACACCACCCTCAAATGGTCCATGTGATCACCCTAATTTTTTTAAATATACCAAGATGTTGTTAATGAAGACAATGACAAATTGAATATAGGTAACTTCGAAAAACATTATTCATGAGATGCATAAATGCCGCCGGAGAATTAGTGAGACCATAGGACAGTACTAAGAACTCATAGTGATCATATCTAGTCTGAAATTCCCTTTTTGGTATATCCTCACCTCTCAATCGAAGTTGATGATACCCCGATCTCAAGTCAATCTTAGAAAAGTAGCTTTCCCGTTAGAGTTGATCGAAAAATTCGTATATCCGAGGAAGTGGATACTTGTTCTTATTATTGAGTTTATTTAGTTGACGACTATCAATGGACATTATAAAGGACCCATTTTTCTTCCTTACAAAAGAAATTGGAGCACCTCATGGAGAAATACTACGTCTTATGAAGCCTTTGTCTAGTTAATCTTTCAGTTGAGCCTTCAACTCTTTCAATTAGGCTGAAGCCATCCGATAAAAAGCAATTGAAATGGGATTTGTATTCGGTAACAAGTGGATACAAAAATCAATTTCCCATTAAGGAGGAATGCCGAGAAGATTATTCAGAAAAACCTCCTGAAATTCCCTTACTACGGGGACCGACACTATGGGAGGAATTTCAGAGTCTAAATCTTGGACTCTTACTATGTGGTATAAAAATCCTTTAAAAATCATTCTAACATCTTTCAAACAAGAAATGATACGACCTCTAGGAATAGAATTTCCACCTTTCAACTCTAAAACGGGATCATTTGGAAAGTTGAACTTTACCACACTTGTTCTACAATCTATAGAGGCAAAGCAAGCATGTACCAATCCATACCCAATATGACATCGAAATCAACCATATAAAGTTCTACTAGTTCATAATAAGTAACTATTGGGAAACATTATAGTAAAATTTATATATACCCTTTTTGCAACCATCGACTCATCTATCGAGGAAGTTACTATGAAGGGTTCATTTAGAATATAGGGAAAAATCAAAAACTTCTTAGTTATCATGGGAGTAATAAAATGTAACAGTTTGAAAAGTCAAGACCTAATCTAGAGCCTAACACGAGTGTCTAAAGGTTTAAATGCAGTTTATGAACTATAATAATGTTTATAAGTCATCTATGAAGTTTTAGAGCCAAGACGTCAAACGACGTCCATGACATCCGGAAACTAGCCTAATTGAACTTATTGACGTCGCTATGTTTGGGGATGGTTTTCGAGTGTCAAATTAACTTTTAAACTAATAAAAGTACTTTGGTTGGGTATAGTTTAGTATAGAGGGTCTATACGTCCAATAATGATACCCCAATGACAACCCAAAGGGTCTGGAAGAGGACCCGAACATGGGTGGGCAGGCTGCCAAAGCAGCCTGTGAAATTCAAGAATCAGCGGGATGTTGCGTGAAGTGCATCCCACAAAAATCTCACTTTCCCTACAACATTTTCTGGGAAATAAAATGTGTGTTGGCCCCGTGAAGTAAAGAGACTTCCCAAATTTAGTAAAATCGTATTTTTGACATTTAGACTCACATAAAAGACCAATTTAAGTGAGGGGTGTTTTGGGTAATTTAGGGGTTGATTATATAAAGCTTAAGGGTCATTTTAAAGTCATTTATCACTCACCCAAAATTCAATTCCTAAAAAAATCCCGAAAGCTCTCACCTCTGTCTACTTTTTCTCTCTCCAAATTCCTCCATTGAAGAACGAACAAAGCCTAAAAAAGATGGTCAATTTCTCTTGGATTACACTTCAATTTCGTGGATTTTATATTCATTAAGGTATGCGTTCTTCATTCTTGGGATTCCTTCCCCCTAGAGGTCCTCTCAATGTTGATTTCAAAATAACCAATTCCATGGGGTTTTCCAATTCTAACGGGTTTTCTTCTAAACTTCAAAATGATAATGGATTGTGATTTCCTATTACTAATTGAGTATAAATTTTCGATTTATAGATGTTAATTTATGCAATTTAATGTTGGTCATGTTCCCTTCCCCAATTTCCCTAAATCACAGATCTTGGTCATTAATTGATGGGAATTGAAGAATGATTTGATTATTAGACTTTTTCTTATCTATTCTATTTCATGTATGGATTGACTGGGGTAATGTATTGTTGGAATTGGATCTAATTATTGATAAATTCATAATGAACCCTAATTCCCCTAACCCTAAGTTATAAATTGATTGGATATAGATAATGCAATTGACCTAGTTCCTGTATTGATTACTATTGATTGATGTTACTACACCTATTATTGGAATTCATTGGTTGCTTGATGGTAAGATCACGATGATGGCTATTTAAGGATATTGAGTAAGTCTTTATGATCCAAACCATAACTTTATTTTGATTTCTTGTAATTGATTATGTAGTTCAACGAAGCATGAATTGTGATTAGTCCAAGTAAGTGATGGTAGGATGTTGAATAGAAATGCCTTGTCTATGTGATTATGAGATATTGTTTAAGATGAAATAATATAAGGTTGGTTATGAAGTAACTATGTGCCTTCTTATGACATGATGATGATGTTATGCTAATCTCATATATGAGGGTTGCCATGAAAAGATAATCTCATGCAATTATAATGAGTTAATAACAGTGACTATACAAGGTATTAGACCATATGACATAAAATAAGTTAATAATGAAAAAGAAATACATTTGTAAAGGGACTTTAGCTTAGCACCGGGTGATCTTGTAGATGAGGGGTGACATCATCTCAAAGAGGAAACGTGTAACGACCCGAAGTACACCCTAGTCGTTAACGTCGTGGTCGTCCTCTATGAGGAATAAGACAAGCCCTTAGCATTGTTCATAGCTCATCATATGTAAAAAAATATAGGAAAATTAGAACTTTTGGTTATATAGTAAGAATGTTTACATAGACCTCTACATAGGAAGCATACCTAGGATTCTCGCATAAACAACATACAACATATAAGAATTTATTCTAATACTTTGTCTCACATCAAACCACCTAAAGAAAGATTTACAATGGTTTGGGCATAGACCTTACTCTATTACAATATGTCATATACGCTACAATGAAAGTCTCAACATGAAAATGGAATAATTGTCTCAAAAAATAGACAAAACTAATGAGGCTTGATGAGTGTCTTTATCCTCGGAAGTCATGAGGACTCACCCTTTGACTTAGGAAATAGCAATGTCTTATTCTTCAATGATCACGAATCTCCTTAATAGACCGAACCTAAAATGTTTGGGGAAAAAGGGAGAAAATATGGGTTAGTACAAACCACATGTACTAAGTATGACTCCTACGGACAAAATCATTAATGCATGAGAAAAGGACAATTTTTCTAAATCACGATTCCTATCAATTTGTCTGCACATGCATATATAAGAAGCAAAATAAGTCAATTTGACATAATAGCAATCCAATATGTAGATCAACCAAACAATACTTGCGCATTGCTAAAAATAGAACCCTATAATCCCATCCAAGGATAAAAATTATATTAATAAACCCACTTCCTACTTACAACATATTCTCTATAAAAACCCTAAAAATTGATATGCTATGTAATGCTTAATGCGTTTAGAATGCCTACAATTAGACTGGGTTCACAATGGTTG
Organism: Solanum peruvianum; assembly: GCA_027705065.1. NCBI lineage: Eukaryota > Viridiplantae > Streptophyta > Magnoliopsida > Solanales > Solanaceae > Solanum > Solanum peruvianum. The sequence goes on along the minus strand of JAKWJD010001757.1, from coordinate 10,899,699 downwards.
ATGCGCGTAGAACAAGACCTCTGAACCCTTACAACTGCCAAGCCGACTAACTTAGGGAGTTAATTATGCTCAAAAAGGTTCTGTCCAGCTACGTAGGGCTCCCGAACATGATGATTTACCTGGATAAGTCTTTTCCGACCTTAAAAAGAGGAAATCTAAAGTTTGGAGGGTCCAGATGTAAAATGGTCTTTTTCCAGGCTAAGGGTAGCATAGTAATTACCCTCAATATATAATTAGTAATTTAATTAATAATGTGGAGGGGTATTTTAGGGAGAGAGGGACGAAAAAATTGGCTCTTAAAGTGACGTCTTGCTCCACCCAGGTTTGAACCTAGGTTGAAGCAACAAATTTATTTTGTTTTAATATAAGTTTGTAAAATAATGTAATTAATTAATATTTATTATCTATTAGCTGATTTAGAATAAAAGGGAACTCAGTTTTTTTCTCATTTAATAAAAACCTTATTTGACTAAGTTCTAAACTAGGCTCCTAAGCCTAATAGAACTCTCACTCTCTCACGTCTATCTCACATTCACGTTCAATATCTCTTCTCCCATCCACGTTTCTCTTAGTCAAATAAAATTCAATAATAGAAAATTTACCATGGTTCTTCACACTTGAAGAACTCACACAAAAATATACGAAAAACAAACGTTAATCAATCACGTAGGCAAAGAGAAGGTTTTCCGTCGAGTGGGGTGTTGAAATTTCGGTGTTGGACTTGTTTTTGGACAATTTTTTGGGCAGAAAGTTGAGGTTTGAACGTCACAAAGGTGTGGGTTCTCTTATCTGTTGGTCCCTTTCCCAAGAGGCCTCTAAAGTTCAACATATTCAATACGAAATCTAGGGTTTTTCCCCGTTGCATATCCCTGTCACTAGCTCCCAATGATTCAAAGATTAGATATTTTTGCTGGTAGATATTAGGCGTGTTTTATGTTTTTGTCATGAATATGTTCATGTATGTGTGTTTAAAATCTTATGAAGGATCACCTATGTCATTCAACCTCTGTATATGTGTGTGCAATGTGAAACATGATTATGTGCCTCGCGTTTAAGGCTCTAAAATGTGATGTTAGTTATTTGTATTTCATTTACACATGTTTATTTAAATCGTGATGTTCATAATTGATGTAAACAAGCGGATTGAGTCCATTTCTTTATCGAATGAAATCTTGAAAATGCACGTAAAGAACTCACTAAAAACTACTTAAAACGTCTAAACAGTCAACGTTAAAGATGTGAGAAAATGGGCTGAGAAAATTTCCAGCATCTTTTTAATGAGTTTCGGGGGGTTTTCATGTGGAATTCGAACACAGAAAAGGGAATATCACATGTGGGATTCCAACCCATGACCTTGGCTAGAAAATGAATTATGAAAATAAGAAATGAGAAAAGTGTGATTCGAAACCAGCACCTCTTAGTCAACTTAAGAAAATTAAAAGAAAAATAAAGGGTGAGGCACATGTGAATCGAACCCACGACCTCAAGGTAGAACCAAGGGAAATTAAGGAGAAGAAATTAAAGGGGGGCTGTGGGGGTTCGAACCACAACCCCTCGACCAAAGGAGAGAAATTTTGGAAAATAAAAGTTAATGAGGTAATAAGGGTTTGATCCAATAACCTCTCTATCCCATTGAGCGAAAAATGAAGAGAACAATTAAGGGAAAAATACAATGAAGACGTTGGGGCTCGATTTTGGGTCCCCAAGACGCATGGATCAAATTAAAATGAATAATAAAATGTAATTGTGGTCCAAGGGAATCAAATTGGGTTCCCTTGTCCGAATCCCGTATTGATGCATAAATCATACGTGAATAAATGATCAAAGTAATTCTGCCCACATAGATCGAAATCAAGATCTTCGAATACATACAAGATGCATAAGTCTTGTAAAACATTATCTTAGGAAGATATGAATCACTTAAACAAACTATGAATGAAGCCCCATGGCTTGTATGTCTAGTCCTGTACGTCTAGCATACGTTTAAAAATCAGTGAACCTAATATGTATGTAAAGAAATGATGAAATGAACAATGAAATGATGAAATGAATGATGAAATTATGAATGAACAATTAAATGATGAAATGGACAATGAATCCTACCACACGTCCATCTACAAAAAGCATCTCACTCCTCGAAGTTGATCAGACAAGTCATGAATCCTAGGGAGCGGGTGTTTATTCTTTATATTGACTTTGTTCAATTGACGATAGTCAATACACATTCTCAAAGACCCAACCTTCTTCTTTATAAACAGTACCCGCGCAACCCATGGAGATATGCTTGTTTGAATAAAACCCTTATGTAGAAAACTATAGGGTTGAGCCTTAATTTATTTTAACTCGGCCGCGGCCATACTATAAGGAGGTATTGAAATAGGTTTTGTATCCGGCAACAATTCTATGCTGAAGTCAATCTCCTGTTTGGGAGGAATTCTGGGAATGTCATACGCAAAGACCTCCGAGAATTCCCTCACTACACGTACCTACTTTGTTGGGGGACCTCGGATTCAAGATCCCTAACTCTTACTATGTGGTAGAGATAAACCTTTGCAATCAATTTGCAAGCTTTTTTGTAGGAAATAATTTTTCCCCTAGGATTTGAGTTTCGTCCCTTCCACTCAAAACTGGGTTCACTTGGAAATTGGAATTGAACTACCCTTGTCCTACAATCAATAGAAGCAAAGAAATCCATTCATAATATGACATCAGAATTGTGAAACTCTCTTCTGGAATTATTGCTCCCTCTGTTGAAACTCTTGCTCTGTTTGGTCCAATTCTTGTTGAAAGTGGCATGCATGGATTTGAAGCCTTGTCTGTACGTCTTCAATTTCTTGACCCGTACGTGGTATCAGATTCACTAGACCATGCAGATCATTTTGCAACCATGTCTTGTATTTGTCTACATACCCCGCTTCATATCTGTTCTCGGTCATATCGCATTTCATGTTGACATCTCCGGCCCATACCTGGAGGATTATCTTAGCGAAAGGTATTTTACCGTTCTCGCTGTAATCGACAACAAAAGAGCCAGCATCTCCTTGGACGGGTATGACTTGGGTTCTACCAAATTGTTGCATCACTCTTGGTGGGTTGTAGGGATGCAACCCTCTAATGCCAGAAAGGATTAAAAATGAAAGTTTTGCCCCTTGTGCAGCTATCCTCTCGGACATAAAATTTCGTAACATCCACTGTATGTCTCCTTCTTTCAGATCATAAAATACCCTTGCCCACGCATCCCTGGTGGTGTGGATAGGAAATTTGCGGACACTTAGATAGAATTCATAATTATCAAGAGAACTCGCCTGACTCGGTTTGGCCAACTCTTGTGGCTGGGCTTCGTCCCTTTTACAGAGATGCTCAATCAACCACCATTGAAGTAGAATGTTGCAACCTTGGAAAAATGGGAACCCATTTTTACACAAACATAGAGATCGATAGATGTCGGCCAAAATGATCGGGGTAAAACTACAGTACTTCTTTTCTTCTTTTTTTTGACCAATTCCTCTGAACATGGCGTTCACTAACATCACGACCCGGGTGTCGATTTCCTTTCCTTCATCATTAGGGAACACCATAGTTACTAAAAGACATGCAGATAAAGCGATTGTCTAAGTCTGCCTCCAGGTGCTATGATCGTGGAATTCATTCAGAAACAACCTGAAATAGTTGTCATGCCCCCATCTCTAAAAAAGTATCATTAGCGGTATATTGTGGTTCTCCAATAAATTTGCATTTACTAGCAACAATATGTCCTTCAATTCTTTACTAGTTGGCCTATTTGGAAGAAGGATGTGATGATTTGGACATTTTTTCCTTTTGCCACATGTCCCAATACAGTCCAGACAATCCTTAATTTTCTCTAGCGTGGGCGTTATTTCGACATATTCAAATCGATAAACCATATTTTCATCATCCCAGAATCGAGTGATAACCTCGATAAATGTGGGCCATTCCTTGAAGTCCATTATTAAAGGTAAATGACCCAAGTTAATCGACATTTCTCTCTTTTGACAATCTTTGAGGTTGTTCCACCATACACGGAGAATGTCTGGCATTTTTGTGACAATGTTGAAATGGAGGAATTGACTCTACATCTACAAAAACATACAACTAGTTAATTGCTACCACCCCCCCACCCCCACCCCCCGATACAACAAACATTTAGACGCGAAATACATCCTTCAAATTTGTCACACCAATATGATCGTCCTATCGAGCCGTGGGCTCTTTGGACTCAAGGCGGTCTTTCTAATGGGCCCAACACTCCTTGGGTGTTGGGTCGTCCTAGGCTAATGCGGTATTTTCAGGATTGGAATTTGCTCTATCTTAGTTTAACTAAGAATGCGTTGTATTTAAAGTGGAAGGGTAACCCAAGCGGACTACTTGGGCTGGGACAGTTAACGACCATTGACTATCAAGTAGCCAACTACACTCGTCATGGTGTCCCGAGAAATTTTTTGGTTAACGAGCGCTTGTGAACCTGCCTAATCGTCCTTTAATGGAAATGAAACAATCGTCGTTTGACGGAATTATGATATGCCATGAATGCAAAAATTCAATAAACCAATAAATAAACAGATAAATACTTATCTCACATAGCCAAAATACGTTAGTTTTAAGGTTAGAATCCTCCGGTATATCCCTAGCAGAGTCGCCATTTATGTTTTATCGAAAAATTGGAAAAATATTATTTCCGAAGGGGTTTTGATTTTTTGAAGAGTCACCACTTAATTCCGAATAAAATTAAGAAAATTTGATTTTCAAAAGACTAAACAAAGAAAAATCGATTGAAAACCTTTTAGGGGGTTCGGGGATTCAAATTAATGTCTCAGGAAGGTGTTAGGCACCTAAGGCATTCCGATTAAAATGGTTTCTGGTAACTAACCACTTTTGGCTAAACTTGATTAATTCAAGGTAAAATATAGTTAGAAATTATGGAGTAGCTAATGTTAAATTTTTATTTACCAATTTTATTTTCTCTTTTAGAATTTTGAAATCATTTAGGATGATGAAACATCACGGCGTTTGCGGGGATTACGATTTTTCTACACTTGAAACAAGCGGCAATCAAGCAACACATAAATGTACTAGGAAGTAAAAAGAGAGAGGGGGGGTTGGGTCCAAGTCCAGTTTCTGTACGCATGGACCAGTATTTGGACCCATTTCTTTTGGGTTTTTGACCCATTTGATTTCTTTCGTACCTGTTCTACACTAAGCATATAATAATACTAAGTAAATACAGAAAAGTAAGAGACGACAAGGCTTAAGCCCATTACAAATAAAATACAAAATTAGAAAAAATAAAGGGTCTTCCGATCCAACTCCTCTGGCTCCTTGACTTTTCCCGTTAACTCTGATTTGGAACCTTTCCACCAAAATGTATAGATCGACTGGGAAAGGTGAGATTAAGCCTTTTTGACTTTCTCAAAATGCCAAGAGAGGGAAGTGAGAGTTCACAACGAACTCGATGCCAAATTCATGCAACAAAAAGACACTATTCTAGAATTGTTATTTTAGTTAGATTTTACCTCATTATTTACCAATGGTTCCCACAACCCTAGTTATGGAGTTTAGTTACCCATAGTCATAATCAAAATATTCATATATGTAATATAAGAATTCATGCACTTACTTCGATGAGAAAAAATAAAATCTAGAAGTTAACTTGATTAATCAACAAATACACCAACAATCAATTCTAGAAAAAGTGAATCAATTACTGAAACTAATCCAACACTAAAGATTCTCCAAAATTCTAACAATCACAGAGCTTACTAACAAAGAGTCTAACATAAGAGAATCTAAACATAAGAGTGTCTAACCCCAAAAACGAGGTTTTTACAACTATTTATAAAAAACAAAAACCTAATAAAAGAAGGACTCTAATCGCTGAAAATCTATCAAAATGAGTCCGAGTCGACGGACCTCGTAACGGGCCGTCGTGGTCACAATGGGTCGTCATGGCCTCCGTCATCCTATACTTCACAAATTCTTCTACTGCTTTCTTCATTACCCTCGATGAACAGGTATGACCGACTATTCCAAGCACGACAGTCCGTCGAGGGTCTCCGTTCCATAACACTTAAACTTCTTGGAATTTGGGTACTGGACTACTTATCTGATCATCACGACGAACCAGCAGGACGGAACGTCATGGCTATGACGGTCCGTCATGCACTTCGTGACCCCACACTTGGTCAGACTTCCCCATCATCCTTCAGCAGCTTCAGTACGATTCCACCAACGGACCGTCACAGGCATGATGGACCGTCACAAGCTCTATAGGTGGTAACTTTTCTGCATTTTTTGCTCAAAAACTTCTGCATTCATCTTTAGACAAATTTCCTGCAAATAAAGGGAAACTTACATAAAAATCAATACAAAAAGGCTTTTGTACACACATCAAACTTAAGGAAAAAGCAATAAAAATACCGTGAAACCACGGTATATCAACACCCTCAACTTAAATTCGTTGTTTGTCCTCAAGCGACGCACTATGAATCACTAAAAAATCTTTGTAAAATAGTATCCATATTTTAGCTTTCGCAATCATTTGGCTATCAATCCCGATCAGTCTCATCATGTCTATACATGTTATCACTATTGGGCTTGAATTATGTGGAATCAGACCATGACACAGACTCACCGCGCACTAATACCTATCTTCTTCAATTTCTCACCGAGGTGCTAAAATTTCCGATATTGCAACTAGTGTCCTCACTTCAAAACAACATCCTCATTTTTCACACAATGATTTCAGTTTGAGTATAAGGATTACTTTTCAACACTCACTCTCAGAACAAATTCACAACTCATTCATACATATCGTCATAAGCTTGCCCTTATTTTCACTGCTTTAAGTTTGCTATAAAACTTTTAGGATCATGATAGGACTTTCTTAGCTTGTAACATAGGCTCAGGGTCAGGTAGGGTATATTTAGGTATACTTTATTGACTTTTTACCTCCTTGACATATCGGCTAAACATACCACTTTTTATCATTTTATTTCGCCCAATTTCTCATATTCTTTCACCTTGCTATTTTCCTTTCTTTCTTCATTTGTGTAAGTGACTCTCTTCTTTTCTTGCTTGTGTTTATTGTATTTTTATTTTTTTATTTCACTTTTCTTTCAACTGGTTCTTGAGTCACTTTAGTTTTGTTCTTTCTCTCTCTTTGTTCTTTCAACCCCACTTTCCAGAGTATTCCTCATAAGAGTCACCCTTAACTCATGGCTTTGCCATGAGTCAAATACTCAATACCCAAAGTTGGGTCAGGTCCATGAAAAGGTTGTTTGCTGCATTAGCCACCCTCAACTTATGCTTTTGGCATAAGCTGAGGTGCACATGTCCAAGGAGGGACAAGGGCCAACACATTATTCCCAGAAAAGATCAGTTAGGGTGAAAAAGAAAGGTCTATTTTTAAACTCAAACCATTTGGATCAAAGAGGGATTAATCTCATTCGGCTTTTTTTTTATTTAGGCTAAAAATTGTCTATATTGAACAAGGGCCTATGATCCTTTCCTAATTGTCTATTACAGCTTACTTTTAGCAGGAATAACCAGGCAAATTCTAGCTCAGTACAAATAGTGGACTATTCAAATCTTCCTCACACTCACTTGACATCTCATTACTCTACCAGATTATCAGACACCTAGTTTGAATTTTAGACTTAGGGTCTTGCAGTGGTGTATCTCTATGTCATGCTTAGAGCCACACATTTATCAATTACTATGTCTAGTCCTGCATCATTTTCATTTCATCAGGATATCATTTTAGCCATCATGCTTCATAGTTAAACTATATACACAAGATATAGACATTTCGGTTCAAGAATAAAAATGATCAGTCTCTTGGGGAAAAAGAACATAGGCAAGAAAACCCCAAAAGAGGATAGTGAATTGGGATACTCAGACTTCACCGTAGCACTCACTTTCCATTTACCCCACCCCCAACAAAAAGACATGCAATTGTCCCTAATGCATAAAAATTTGAAATACGAGAGTGGTAGGTGAAGCAAACCTGGGGCCCAAAGCGCCGACAATCAGCAAGCGTGTGGGTCCGGTTCCCTAGAACCCACTACCTCTGTAGTCTGGACACCTTTTCAATAGTGTTCTCATCAACAACAGCACTATCAGCAGTGCCTCCTGTTATCGCCACATCTCTGGAGCTAGTTGCCCCAGCAGCTGACTCTACATCCCTGATCCGACACGCCTCCTCATCTGCAAGCGAGTCTCTCCTCGCACCCTTCATCGTACAGCGCTCCTTCTTCCGTGCTCTAGCGTCATCCTCCTCTCGACCCTTGCGCCTCTTGGAATGCTCTCGAGGGTGAGGTGGTGGAATCACAAAAGTGGGGAATAAGGCCGCCATCACTATTTCCTCAGCATGATCTGCAGAAGGGGCCTCAGAATCAGGCACCCTATCCTCTAGGATCATATCAATGTCCGCTCGAAGACTCTCGACCGCAGCCTAAAGGGTGGACACGTCCACTTGAGGTAATGGCCGGGCTAGCACCCGCAACTCAAAAGCGTCCAAGCGCTGATGAACCTCAGCGATCTTCCGCTCTATGTGCTGGACCATTTAACGCTCCAAGTGCTCTTCTGCCTCAACAATAGACCTCTAAATCCAAGGCTGGATCTGATGCAGAAGCGTAGCCATCTGCGCCTCTAGTTTCTGGACCCTAGCAAGCGGGACCAGAGCGGGGAAAGGGTCTGAGCGAGAGGAGATCGGGGCAGTGCTACTACCCGGGATAGACTCGACTGGGGTAGTGTCAGTGGTTTCAGAAGCAGCCTGCGTAGTCGTGCGATCATATGCTACCATGTCAGCCAGATTTTTCACCAAGTGGAGGCAACTCTGGACGGAACCTCTGCGTGGAGACAACTCATTGGCCTCATCCCTGATGAGGCTGATATCAATAGTGCCCAGCGGAGTCTTAAGCTAATCAATGTGCCAGATGGAACGCCTGCGGACCGGCATAAGGAAAATATCATGCACAGAAAAGGGTAAGTAGTTGTGACCTTTAAAGCCCTCTCGTGCATGACCACCTGTAGAAGCCAAGCAAAGTCCACCTCAAACCCGGCTATCTCGCCGCCATCAGAACTGCACGATCCTATGTGCCTATATTATCAGCGGCCGTGGGGGAAAGGCAGTGGCGAACAATCAACCAAAAGAACTTAGCCGTGAAGATCAAGTTAACCTTCTTGATGGCTCCCTTCGGCTCTGTTACCCAGTCGGCACCCTCTCCAACAACAGATAAGTGCAGGGCCATCCAACTCTTGGTGGTCCCTCCCAGCGATGGCTCACGCAAGAATTGGCCATCTTTTACAATTTGCCACCAGTAGTCAAACTCGGCGGTGAGAGTTAGCATCAACATCCTCACCGTATAGATACCGGTGGATGGCTTGGAGTGAGATATCAACCTGTATGCCAGGTACTCGGACATGATCAAGTCGGGCCTATTTGGCGGGGGAATCCCGTCTATCTATCTGTGATCGGAGAGTAGCCACATAAGAGGCATAGAACTCTCGCACCATCTCCTCACTGTAGCGTCCCACAACACGAGTTGTCCACTCTAGTCGGTGTCTGGTGAAGAGATTGTGGATCTCCGGCATGGTAGGGAGACTTCTCGTAAGGACCCACCTCTCCAGTGTAAGGGTCCGTGTCATAAATCCTTTATCATTCAGAAACTTGGCATCTGAATAAACTTGATATTGCTCGTCGACACACCACCGGTTGGGATGGTTGGCAACTCGGGTGAGAGCGTGAGTCGGTGAGCCGGAAGTGGAATCAAAATTGTTAGCCTCATCAGACGAGGCAGACTGTGCAGCTGTAGCGGGTGTAGGGACTTCTGTGGACCTGGAGGCTTCCACCGACCACGAAACTCCTAAGGAGCCAGATGCTCCTTCTTTATGTGTATCTGACCTAGAAGGTGTGCCGGTCAGTGTGCACTCCTTATCAGACTGGGAGGTACTGACTACGCCGGACGAAACCTTTTTGGGTGTATCTCTGGTAGCACATGCAGCTCGTGATGGAGTGGCAGTGCCTAGGGGCATGTACTCGGGGTCATACTCATCATCAGAGCCTATAACCAGTCAGGCAGACAGGGCAAAAGAATTTGAACGCCCACGTGTGTAAACTAGATCTTGTTTTTGTGCCATTAGAGATAGTACCTGTAAAGAATCAATATTAGTACGAGAAGGAGCAAACAAGACGATCAAAAACGACACAAAATAAGTATAAGATCTAAGCTTTAATGAATTTTCTGCAGTAACAGTGAAACACGACGGACCAGGTGATGGCTCGTCATGAGTGCGACAGACCGTCATTGGGTCCGTCATGTCTTAATTCAACTCTGTTGATGTGGAGACCCCTGAAGGGAAGTCTCTGACAAGTATGAAGGATAAGCCGCATGGACCGTCGTGACAATGACGGTCCGTCATCGATGTCCGTCGTGGGGTACTTAAAAAAATATGGAGACCCTTAGGAGAGGGGTCTCTGACCATCACGATGGTTGTGCAGGATGGACCGTAGAGAATATTACGGTCCAATGTAGATGTCCGTCAGAAGAAACTTAGAGAAGCGGAGACACTTAGGACAAGGGTCTCTGACAACCATGACGGTTGTGCAGGACGGACCGCCGTGGTAATGCAGTCCATCGTAGATGTCCGTCAGAGGACACTTAGAAAAAGTAAGAGACCCTCAGGAAAAGGGTGTCTGACGTCACGACGGTTGTGCAGGATGAACCGTCGAGGGTATGACGGTCCGTCGTAAATGTCCGTCAGAGGATACTTAGATAAAGTAGTAGACCCTTAGAAAAAGGGTCTTTGACAACCAGAACGGTTGTGCAGGACGGACCGTCGTGGGAATGGCGGACCGTCGTATGTATCTGTTGGTGGACACTTAGAGAAAACGAACAGTGGGATGTTTGAACAGACCCTATGACGGTCCGTTGTGGCTACGACGGTCTGTCATCGGGGTCTCGTTCTGTCATTCTGTGACAGAATTGGGGATGCCACAATCATCCCCTATGACTCAAATAGAATTTTTAGTGTTAACCTACATGTGTCTAACCCAAATACCTAACAAACTAGCAATGCAAAAGCACCTATTTCTAGAGTTTTAACAATGCAATTTAAGGATTTTTAGCCTAGGTCAGACAAAATTATATCAAAGGATGAAGACCCACCAAAAAACAAAATAGGCTAATAACAATTAAAGAAACAAAAATGCAATGTAAATGGGTAGAGATCATAGACACATACCTGAGAATTTGAGAAAAACAAGCAAGGGAGGTACTTGGTGATCAAGAACATAACCACAGCAACCGACTTCGACCAATAGAAAGGAGATATCCGGAATTGGGGAATTTGGGGAAGCGATTGGTTGATAGAGAAGGGAGGTAGGAAGTTGGAAGTTAAAAAGGAAGGGAAATGGGAGAAAGAGGGAAGGAAATGGGTGAAATGAAGGGGTGGGGGTTTTAAATGTTACCAATTTTTCAAATTTCCCCCAACCAGGTCGAGTCGGGTATGCTCATTAATGACGCAACGAGTCCCCGACAACGGTCCATCATTGGTTCCATCACATGTGCCCTAGTTTTGAAAATAAATGAAAGATATAACTGGCACGACGGATTCATGCGACGGTCCATTGCGTGCGTGACGGTCTGTCGATGTGTTCGTCAGTGACTGTGTATTTCTGCAGAATTTCCTTGTGATGTGCCTGCAAATTTAAAATTAATTAGTAAAAAATGCTACCAGTACTAAAAAGAAAACTATAAGTATTGGGTTTCCTCCCAACAAGTGTCTGATTTAACATCGCGACACGACTGAAGACACTTGATTACTCATACTTCATCAAGATGGTATGCCCCGATTACTTCATTTGCTGATTCAGCATGCCCAAAATAGATTTTAATGTGTTGTCCATTCACCTTGAACAGCACACCCTCCTTAGTTTCCAACTCAACTGCTCCATGAGGGAATAGTTGGGTAACCAAGTAAGGACCAGTCCATTTGGACTTGAACTTGCCCGGAAACAAGCGGAACCTAGAATTGAATAAAAGCACCAAATCCCCAACCATAAACTCTCGTTTTTCAATTTTTATGTCATGTTACTTCTTCATCTTTTCTTTGTAGAGGGTTGATCTTTCATAAGCTTTCAGGCGAAATTCATCGAGTTCATTCAACCCAGTTAACCGTTGTTCTGCAGCTTCGTTCCAATCCATTTTCAACTTCTTCATAGCCCACATGACTTTATGCTCTAATTCAATCGGAAGATGACAAGCTTTCCCATATACAAGTTGGTATGGGGACATACCTATGGGAGTCTTATACGCTGTCCAGTAGGCCCAAATAGCATAATCAAGCCTCCTTGACCAATCCGTTCTACTAGCGTTCACTGTTTTTTACAATATTTGTTTGATCTCCCTATTTGACACTTCAACTTGCCCACTAGTTTGAGGATGGTAAGGAGTGGACACATTATGGCGAACCCCATATTTCTCCAATAATCCCTTGAGCAATCTGTTGCAAAAGTGGAAGCCCTCATCACTAATAATTGCCCTTGGGGTGCCAAAACGAGAGAATATATTTTTTTTTAAGAATGCAGTGACACTCTTCCCTTCATTGTTTGCGAGGGCGATAGCTTCCACACATTTATATACATAATCAACCTCTACTAAAATATACTTCATTCCATGAGAACTCACAAAAGGGCCCATAAGTCAATACCCCAAACATCAAATAACTCAATCACTAGAATGGGGTTTAGAGAGAGCTCTTGCTTTCTTGAAATGCCGCCATCTCGTTGGCATCGATCACGTGCTTTAGCAAACTCATGAGCATCTTGATTAAGAGTTGGCCAATAGTAACCACATTGTAATATCTTATGAGCGGTTCGGATACCGCTGTGATGTCCACCAATGGGTGAGGAATGGCATGCTTCTAACACACTCAACGTCTCACATTCTGGCACACAACGCCGAATAAGCCCATCGGCACAACTCCTCTATAAATATGATTCATCCCAAAAGAAATCCTTCACATCGTACATGAACTTTTTTCTATGATGAAAGGACAAGTCCGATGGAATAATATCACTAGCCAGATAGTTCGCGAAATCTGTGAACCATTGAATCAAGTCGTGTGAGGCATCCAATACATGCTCATCGGGGAAAGTATCATCAATATAAGTCTTATCCCCTAACTCTCTCATAGATTCATCTTCTAGTCGGGAGAAGTGATCGGCAACTTGATTTTTGGTCCCTTTTCTATCCCTTACTTCAAAGTCAAATTCTTGTAGCAGTAATACCCAACGCATCAACCTCAGTTTCGCATCCTTCTTTTCCATCAAATATCTCAGTGCTGAATGGTCAGTATGAACTATAACTCTAGTACCTAGCAAATAGGAGCGAAAATTTTCAAAACCAAACACTACTGCAAGGAGTTGTTGCTCAGTCACTGTGTAGTTCTTCTTAGCTTCATTTTGGTATTTACTAGCATAGTAAATGGGGTGAAGGATTTTGTACTATATTTGTCCCAATACCACACCAAGAGCAACCCCACTAGCATCGCAAATCACCTCAAATAGACTGTTCCAATCCAGAGAAATAATGATAGGTGCAGACACTAATTTTTCTTTTAGCTCGCCAAATTCCTTAAGACATGATTCATCAAAATAAAATTTACAATATTTCTCCAGCAGTTTGCACAATGGATGTGCAATTTTTGAAAAATCTTTGATGAATCTTCAGTAAAAACCTGCATGCCCAAGAAAGCTTCTCACCCCTTTTATAGAGATAGGTGGGGGAAGTCTCTCTATTACCTCGACTTTAGCTCGATTAACCTCTATGTCCTTTTCTGAAATGCGATGACCCAAAACAATACATTTTTTCACCATGAAGTGGCATTTTTCCCAATTTAGTACTAAAATGTTGTCTTCACATCTCTTAAGGATCTTAGATAAATTGTTCAAACACACAAATTCTTCTGTTGTTTTCTTCATTACCCTCGACAAACAGGTATGACAGACCGTTCCAAGCACAACGGTCCGTCGAGGGTCTCTGTTCTATAACACTTAAACTTCTTGGAATTTGGGTACTGGGACTAATTCTCTGATCATCACGAAGAACCAGCGGGACAGACCTTCATGGCTACGACGGTCCTCATGCACTTCGTAACCCCACACTTGGTCAGAGTTCCTCATCTTCCTTCAGCAGCTTCACTACGATGCCACCTACGGACCATCACAAGCTCTGTAGGTGGTAACTTTTTTGCATTTCTTGCTCAAAAACTTCTGCGTTCATCTTTAGACAGATTTCCTGCAAATAAAAGGAAACTTACATAAAAATCAATACAAAAAGGCTTTTGGACACACACTAAACTTAAGGAAAAAGCATTAAAAACCATGAAACCGCTCGAATGATTCCCCAACCACAGAAAAATCATCCATAAAAACATCTATAGTATCTTCCACCATGTCGGAGAATATCGACATCACACATCTCTGAAATGTGGCGGGTGCATTGCACAACCCAAACGGTTCTCTTGAACGCAAAGGTCCCATATGTACAAGTTAAGGTGGTTTTCTCTTGATCTTTAGGTGCAATAGAAATCTGATTGTACCCTGAATATCCATCAAGAAAACACTACCAACCTTTTCCGACAAGTCTATCCAACATCTGATCCATGAAGGGTATAGAAAAATGGTCTTTTCAGTCCATGCATTTAATTTACGGTAATCCATACACACCCTCCATCCAGTAACCGGTCTCATTGGAACAAGTTCATTTTTCTCATTGGGGACCACAGTCATTCCCCCTTTTTTAGGTACACACTGAATAGGGAATACCCAACTACTATCGGCGATCAGATAGATTACTCCCGCATCTAACCACTTAATGATTTCCTTCTTCACGACCTCTTGCATAGGTGGATTTAAGCATCTCTGGTGCTCAATACTTGGCTTATGATCGTGCATGAGTTGGATTTTATGAGAACAAGTACCAGGAGGGATCCAAATAATGTCCGCAATAGTCCACCCAATAGATCTTTTGAACCTTTTTAACACTTTCACCAAACTCTCAACTTGTTGTTCATTCAGGTCTGATGCAATGATTACAGGCAAAGTGTCACCATTTACTAAGAATTCATACCAGAGATGAGGTGGGAGAGATTTTAGTTCTAACTTTAGAGCCTCCTCTATAGATGGTTTCGCTGGTGGAGACTCGTGATTCTTCACGTCTAACTCATATTTCTTCATTTTAAACTGAATATCACCTCGATCAAGAGCCGCGACTAATGACTCATACTTGATATACCGTGGTTTCACGGTATTTTTAATGTTTTTTCCTTAAGTTTAGTGTGTGTCCAAAAGCCTTTTTGTATTAATTTTTATGTAAGTTTCTCTTTATTTGCAGGAAATCTGTCAAAAGATGAACGCGGAACTTTTTGAGCAAGAAATGCAGAAAAGTACCACCTACGGAGCTCGTGACGCTCCATTGGGCCTGTGATGGTCCGTAGGTGGCATCGTAGTGAAGCTGCTGAAGAAATATGGGGAAGTCTGACCAAGTGTGGGGTTACGAAGTGCGTGATAGACCGTTGTAGCCATGATTGTCCGTCCTGCTGGTTCATTGTGAAGATCAGAGAAGTAGTCCCAGTACCCAAATTCCAAGAGTTTAAGTATTATGGAACAGAGACCCTCGACAGATCGTTGTGCCTATGACGATCTGTCATACCTGTCGTCGATGGTAATGAAGAGAGCAGAAGAAGAATTTTCAAAGTATGGGAAGACAGAGTCCATGACGGTCCTTCGTGACCATGACAACCCATTGGAAGGTCCGTTGACCCAGCCGCATTTTAACAGATTTTCAGGAAATAGAGTCTTTCTTTGATTAGGTTTTTGATTTTTATAAATAGTTCGAAAAACCTCATTTGGGGGTTAGAATTTTGGTTATTAGACACTTTTATGTTAGATTCTTTGTTGAGAGATTATTTTGATTATTAGACTTTGGACACTATTCTCTGGAGTTGATTGTTGGTTATTTTGTCGATTAATCAAGTAAATTTCTGGATTTTATTCTTTCTCATTGAAATAAGTGCATGAATTCTTTTATCATATATATGAATATTGTGATTATGACTATGGGTAACTAAACTCCATAACTAGGGTTGTGGGAACCATGGGTGAATAATAAGATAAAATCTAACTAAAATAACAATTCTAGAGTAGTTTCTTGTATGTATTGATAATTCTTTCGCTTAGAGGTCTTTTTAACAGATGGTCAACGTTAGAACTCGCCTTAATGCTACTTGCTGGACAAAGGATGTAGATATTAGGAAAAGAATTATCAACATTGATTTAGTGTGTACTATCTAATAGGCTAGTATTGATTGGTACGAGGTAATAACTTACTCAATATTGAATACAATGCCTAATATGAGGTAAAGGTAAGGGTTAGTATAGCAACACACGTAGCCGGACCAAGGTGCGGAGTGAAATTTTCTAGATGCCGGACCAAGGATTTAGAAATACATAACTTATCACTTTGCATGAAAGATACTAGGAAAGAATTGTGATAGTTAGATTTATCAAGTTAGGAACCTGTGGGGAACACGTAAACCCTGGTTACTTTTATTAATTGATTAAACCCCAACATTTGAATCTGTTAGTTGTCTCCTTTAATTTAGCTAGTTATTTTCATTCATTTAGAAATAAAAAAACCCTTTTATTGTCTTTGTTTTCCAAGGAAATAATTGACTAAATAGTAGTAATATTAGATTGAAGTTGAGTCTGAACTATTTTCCTCATGGGAACGATCCCAACCTCATTAGTTGGGTTCTTTGCTTGATACGACCACTTTTACTTCTTATTTGAGAAGTAAGTTTGAGCGTATCAATACTCTTCAATGCAATCTTATCAAAATTCATTATCACTGTCGCTAATACTTCTACACCTAGACGTTCTTCTATTTATGTCTCAGATGACTCACCAACTTTGTAGGATATAGCAGATACCGATTGGATCTCACCACTCTGCCTCATGGACCTACAAATGTTGAAGGTCATTTCATCATTGTTCAACCGAAATTTCATCTGCCCCTTTTCCATATTAACTAAGGCTCTTCCCGTAGCAAGGAATGGCCTCCCAAGAATAATGGGCACTTCAAAATCGACTTCACAATCAAGAATAACAAAATCTGCCGGAAATATGAAGGACTCCACTTTTACTAGCACATCGTAGAGTATCCCTATAGGCCTTTTTACTGTTTAATCGGCCATGAGTAGCCGCATCGCAGTGGGCTTTAGATCAACCAAACCCAACTTCTTGTAAATTGAGAGGGTCATGAGATTTATGCTTGCCCCCAGATCACATAATGTTTTCACAAAATGTAATAACCCTATTGTAAAAGGAATAGTGAACGCACCCGGATCTTCTTTCTTTTGTACCAGAGATCTTGTAGCAATAGCACTACAATGTTGCATTCTATCATCATCCTCAAAAGTGACCGATCTTTTCTTTGTAACCAGATCTTTCATAAACTTGGCATAACCGGGCATTTGTTCTAAAGCTTCTACCAAAGGGATATTGATAGAAAGATGCTTCAACATTGTTATAAAACACCGATATTTACCATCCTCGGTCTTTTTCAATAATCTTTGAGGAAATGGGGGTGGTGGTCTAGACATTGGAGTTACCTTTTTAGGTACTTCAGCATCTTTGCCAGTGTTATCTTCTACTTCACCATTAACCTCTACCACTTTATCAGTATCTTTTGTCACATGTTTCTCATAAGACGGCATAGGTGGGTCGTGTTTGCTTACCACCTCGAGTAGTGATTTCCATACAATGTCCATCATTTTTTGGATTTTGGTCAAAGTTGCTAGGAAGAGTGCCCGGTTGCCGTGTGTTCACAGTCGCAGATAATTGGGCCAATTGTAACTCAAGATGCTTAATCGATATTGCATGTATCAACTTTCTACCCAATACCCGCTAAATCACTCCTCAACTCTTTAGTGTGCTCACCACTAGCATCGAACCTCCTCATCATTTTATGAAACATATTCCTCAACTCGCGCCATACTACCTCAACCATCCCTAGGAGTAACTTTACAATTTTGATAAGGAACATAGGGCCCATTCCTATCGTTTCTATTACCATAGTTACCCCTGTTGAAGTTGTTGTCGCAGTTGTAATTTCCTTCTCGAACATAATGACCCTCACGGTTATAGTTACCATAGATCCGACCTTGGTTCCCTTGACAAACAGGTATGACGGACCATTCCAAGCACGACGGTATGTCGAGGGTCTCTGTTCCATAACACTTAAACTTCTTGCAATTTGGATACGGCGACTACTTCTCTGATCATCACGACGAACCAGCAGGATGGACCGTCATGGCTACGACGATCCGTCATGCACTTCGTAACCCCACACTTGGTCAGACTTCCTCATTTTTCTTCAGCAACTTCACTACGATGCCACCTACGGACCTTCACAGGCACGACGGACCAGCACAAACTCCGTAGGTGGTAACTTTTCTGCATTTCTTGCTCAAAAACTTCCGCGTTCATCTTTAGACAGATTTCCTGCAAATAAAGGGAAACAACTTACATAAAAATCAATACAAAAAGGCTTTTGGACACACACTAAGCTTAAGTAAAACGCATTAAAAATATCGTGAAACCACGGTATATCAATTATACCTTTCTCAAGTAAACCACCTTTCACGGTGTGAGATCCTTATGACACCGGATTTCGTACCTAGCTAGTATGTTCCATGTTGGTTAATGTCTGTTCTCATCATCTGGGATGTGCATTCTAGTAATGGAGAAATTTTACAACCTGCAGATAGTGGAATGGGAAGCTATCTACACACGGCACGAGTAAGCTTTGAAGATACTAGAATGATTCCCTATGTCTTCCAAGACCATTCTGTGAAGTCCTTAATTGTTTAGTTGTCTCTTAAATGAATTTAAGAATAATGCTTAAAAGAATGTTGATATGAAAGGTCCTTACCTAGGGTAGCTTTGAAGATCACCTAGGTGTGCTTGAAGAGGGTGTATGGGTGGTCTATTCATGTTTTAGTTAGGTGAATCTTATAGTAAACTTTAATTAGAGGGTCTAAAGTGATTAAAAGGCTTTCGTGTTGAATATGGAATATGTCTTATATGTGATTGTTGAGTTGTATTATGTCTATTGCACTCTTATGATGAAGTTTCTATCAAAATAGCATGAAAGTATATTTTAAAGTAAATATTCCTTATTGCATGGTTTTCTTGTATGTTCACCACACTTAGTGCATTCAATATGCATGTTTCTCTATGTCTACAACTGTAGGTGGAAAATGAGGATTCTATAGAAGTTGAAGCTTGGGAAGTAGATTCTCTCTAGATTGGTATGTCCTCATATACTTGAGGAAATGGACTATGTTTCTAGTTTTCCTTTCTAAAAGACTTTGTAATGGACTAAAAGTTTCTTTTCAAATTGATGAAAGGGTCGTGGCCCTATTATTTTGACTTGTGACTTAGATGGCTTATGTTGAGACTTAGTTTATTATGTTTTATAATAGAGTTCGATTATTACTGTGAAAGATTCAATTCTGCACTACTTTTCATATATATGCAATGAATAAATGCTAAGAGTCTTGTACAAGACCTCCGAGAGGTCGAGTATGCCGCGTCACGACTTAGGCGTGCTCTCGGATCATGACAATTAGGACAATATAGACCGGTAGGGAAGCCAAAAATGAAAAGAGAAATTTTTGGAAAATGGGATCCAGCTACTGGTCTGGGCCATCCCGCTGCAGCGGTAATCATCCTGCTACAGCGGGATAATGCAAGACGCTACAGCGTCCCTTATCCACAACTAACTCCAGACATGAAGATAGTGTCTTTTCGTCTCAAAATCCCTATTTTATCAGTTTTTTAGCGGATCAGAGTATATTAGCTATCCTAGAATATGAATTAGCAAGTATTTCAACCATATAAACCCGAAATTGTGTGTCTAAATCTGAGTTCATGTTAAGATCTTTTCAACTTCCCCCACCCCTTTTTGTATCAATTAAATCTTGTTCTTATGGATTCCTTACAATCGTCATGTTGGTTGAACGTTAGGGACGCAAAGGAAGTAACCATGCTACGAAATTCTAGTACTTTGGTAATCTTGTTCAATTTTTTGAAGATAACCACCCTAAAACTTTTTCTGATTCGATTAGTTAATTAGCATTCAATCATTCTAATCAAGCAAGGAATTAATGAGAAGGAATAATAACTAGAGATGGCCTTAACTTTGATGATTCAAAAGAGAGAGATCGAGAGTGAGGGAAACAATTCCCTTTTTCCCCCTTTATTACCCCCGATATATCGCTACAGCAGCAGAGCTGCCGCTCCACTGGGCAGGGCTTGGAAGAATTTTAGACTTAGTTAATTTCGACCTTCAAGTGAGGCTTAATAAACTAGTTTAGTATGGAAGCCTAGTAGCCTTTTCGGGTAATGCATTTTAACATCCGTTCTAGTGTGCGTCTATCCTTATGGGGTTTTGAATCATTAGAAACCACGAACTTTTGTCGTTCCATGTAAGAGTTGTTCCGCTAGCTGAGAGATTTTTGAAGTGAGAGCGTGTGAAGATTGAGCCTTAGTCGTTTGGGGACGAACGAATGGTAAATTGGTATCTTTTATAATGACCCAAATGGTCGTTATTTGAAAGGGAAAAAAGGCGCAACATTTGGACATTGTCCCGCTATAGCGGGACCGATGCCGCTAGAGTGGCGTCATTGCGAGGCAACTAACCCCGCTAAAGCGGGATTGGCGAGGTAAAATCCGAATTTCAAGAAATCCTTATTTTTACATATTTTGTCAATAAAAAAAGAGATGTTAATTAATCAAAGGTCTCAAAAAAACATATAGATGGTTAATTACCCTAGAAACCCTAGAAAATTTATTTCAAGTTTTGGAAAGAAGAAGAAGGAGCTTTCTATCGTGGGAATAGAGGAATCTTGCGAGATATTGGCCAAATTCATCGTAACGAATTCAAAAAAGCTGGAAAATAGATCATACTTCGTACAAATTACTTAGTGCCCAGGTAGATTAGGTTTTTATGCATTGAGTAGTTGTAAATTCGTGCTTATCATGTTATATTTGTAATTAATAGTACGAGATATATGTGGACCTTCGTACACTGAATAAATTCCTTGGAAAAAGTTATACACATGTGACGTATTTGGGGTTAGTGCTTGATGTTGCAAATTGATGATTGATCGAGTTTCTTAGTTATTTTCTTGAGTAGAATTCCTTCATTAAACGAGCATACACGGTAGAAAAGAATGAAATTTGGCCGATGCTAGATCAAACCTATTGAAGTAACTCGATGTTGAATGTTGGTAATTTTAGGTTTAAAAACCCTAATGACGAACCCTAACGAAGAGTTAGGACTGAACTTTATCTCTTGTGTGATGAGGAATTTGGCAAAAACTTAGTAGGTAATGGTTGTGATTTCACAATTTTTGTGATGTATGCATGTTCTTGCTTCATTATGGTACTTGTAGTATAGAAATGTTGACATTGTGGTAACTAATATAGATGAATAATTTTGCCTTGAAATCATGATGTAAATGTATGATCTTGATTATATACTTGTGGTTGTGATTTTTTTGTGTGATCGGGATCGAATCACCACGTTCTGGCAAGCTAAGTTGAATCAGATTGCCATGTTCTGGCAAGCTACTTGGATCTAGTTGCCACGTTCCGGACTAACTATGAGGATCAGATTACCACATTCCGTCAAGCTAACTTGGATCTGATTGCCACGTTCTGGTACAAATATTGTATCAGGTTTCCACGTTTTGGATCAACTATGAGATCGGAAATCCACGTTCCAACAAGATAACCTGGATAGGATACCGCGTCGATACACTAACAGTTTGAATTTGGACTCCATGAGAGGGTCAATTACTTGTGATAAGTTGAAGTGGAAAGCATGTTATATTTCAGTACTATGATGTGGTTATACTTGTGATGATTGCATTCTTATCTAGGGATGACCTAGTGTAGGTGGAAACATGGGTATATATGTGAGCGCGGGTGAGGTGTAGATATATTATGAGGTGCACTTGTCAGGAAGGAGTGATTTGTTGAGGTGTTATCGGGGTAAGTATTCCAAGGATAATTGTGACAATGGCTAGAGATTGAAGCAAGGAGAAACCTTATGGTTGGGATAAATAAGGTTACGATACTTTAAGAATGTGACAATATTGATTGGTGGGAAAAGGAAGTTAGCGGTGTTAGGGATTATCTAATGTGGTTAGCAATGCATAAGCTATGACTTAACAAGGTTGAAAGTGTTAGCGGTTAGGAAATAAAGTGGCTAATAGTTAAAGTGTTGTTCAAGTTAAGGGTATTGTAAGGAAAGGGGCAACGGTGGAGAAACGAGTGGTACATGCATGAGCTTATTATTCTTTTCTTGTATTATGGGGTGGGCTTCGGGTTGACGAACGATGTCTACCAGTACGTGTGGTTGTACTGATACTACTCTTGATATGTCTTTTGACATAGTTTGGATGCAGGTTTGATGCTGTTTCCATACGTGAAGACGAAGAATTCCTCCAGAAGCTGCATGGTGGGAGTTGTGTCTTATTTTATTACTGTCCATTGTTGTTTGTAGTAGCTCTTGTACCTGTTAGACCAAATCCGTGGGGTTGTTAAGTTATTTTACAAATCCTAGCTAGTTCATAAAAAATGAGTTGTTTTAAAGGATGTATCGCTACTTTTATTTTTTTGCATGTATAAACCTTGAGGTCTGAGGGTTCTCCTACTTAGGAGTTAGAATAGGTATCCGCACGGCCCGGTAGGTTAGATCGTGACACTAGGATAGGTCCCTTAATTTTACTAATTCTTTTTAATTATTATAAAGATAAAATGGTCATTTATATTCGTACAAAAAAATATTTCAACACACTTACAATTTTATTTTATTTCAGTCTAATAGAATTGATTAACAAATTCATTTATTCTCAAAAAGAAGTGTGCAAGAAAGATCAACTCATCAAATCAAGTCTTTTCAACAAGTGGTAGGTATACTCAGATAGTTTTAATTATGGTGAACAACTACAATAATACCATTCACACATTTTGGTTACTTCTCTTTATTTTTAGACAATCAATTTTTGGAGACCAATTACTACTGATATTACAAAGTAATATTAATTTTTTTAAATTGTTGGGTAAAAAAGGGGATAAAAAAATAAATAATTTCTCTTTCATGACATTGAACGAACTCTATTCCAGCACGAATTATTATATAGCTTAATCAATTAGTCACTAGGTCTGGAGTTCAAGTCTAGGTTAGGTCCCTCCATTTTACAAATTTTTATTCGTACGAAAAAAATATTTTTAACATACATATCATTTTATTTTCTTTCAGTCTAATATCTTTGATTAACAAATTCATTTGTTCTTAAAAAAGAAGAGTGAAAGAAAATTCAACTAATCAAATCAAGTTTTTTCAACGAGTGGTAGGTATGCTCAAATAGTTTTAATTAGTGTGAACAGCTACAATTATCCCATTCACTCATTTTGGTTACTCCTCTTTTATTTTTTGACTAACAATTTTGGAGACCAATTATCTAGTGACAAATTATGAAGTAATATTAATTTTTTAAAATTGTTGGGTAAAAAAGGGGATGAATATATAAATAGATGGTTATAACTAACACAATTAGCCACTTCATCACGACTTCGACTGTAGGTTAGGTCCCACCTTTATAATTTTTTAAATTATTATAAAGATAAAATTTTCATTTATATTCGCACACGTATTATTTTATTTTATTTTAGTTTAATAAGATTGATTAACAAATTGATTTCTCTTAAAAGAGTGAAAGAAAATATAACTTATCAATTCAAGTCTTTTCAACAAGTGGTAGATATACTCAAATAGTTTTATGTAGATGAACATAAGAAAAATCTCATTCACTCATTTTTGTTCCTTCTCTTTTATTTTTCGAGTAACAATTTTAGGAGAGGGGTTATATAATAAAAAAATAAGTAATATTAAAATATTAATGATTAAATTAATTAATTACATTTTATTTTCTTATCTTCGAATAAAATTGATTAATTGATTATTTTGACTTAAAATAGAATAGGAAAATAACTAAATTTATGATCGCATTAATTTGCAAAGTTACTTGGATAATTATACAATTTGATCCCAAGTTTCTTTTGGAGCCAAACAGGTCGCATTTGGCTCCATTTTTATGACTATAAATAGAAACTCCTAATCCTCACATTAAAAACATTTCAAAGTATCAGTTTACACTAACTGTGAAAAAAAACTATGGATAACTACATAACTCCCGATAACAAGAGAAGGGCTAAGTCATTCCCAACCTCTTCGGAGGTTGTGGAATAATTATATTATCTGAAATGGGACTCCAACGAGAAAACAAAGGAGGAAGTATCCGAGCTGATGAAGCGCCTGAAGAGAAACAAGTGGGTCGTGATGATGTTGTTAATGGATGATTCACCCTCACCAAAACCTTTGAGATATACAAGAAGGTGGTTGCCAAATCACCCAACAGTTTCATTGTTCGCATCGACGGAGTTCATGAAATAACTCCCGGAGTTGGAGAGGGAACTTTGTTTGGTAGTTGGCCAGAGGAGAAGAGGGGTTGCCAAAGGAGCCTGGAGCTGTAGGTTTTTGACACAACATAAGGACGCTAGATGAGGTCCTTTTTTTGTTGTTTAATTTCGCTTTTCTTTTGTCGTTTTTCTTGACACCCACGTTGAATACATGGGTGCAGTTTGTAAATTATTTTTATTTTCTTCTAATGAAAAATGAAACCATTAACAACTTCTATTACATTTACTAATAAAACTGAACATATATACATATGAAAGTAAAGAATGACACCATTAAAAAACTTAGCCACAAAACACAGAAGAAAAGACATATAAAAATTCCTAATTAATGTTAGCCACAATAAAGCCATGTAATTTTGTTCATCAATATTACAATCGTAACAATGGTCACCTACATCACCTTGATCAATATCCAACACCATTTTTTTCATAAGTAAATGGATAATTATTTGTGCAACAAGGAATGGATTTTTCAATAAATAAATGATTAAAAATGTCACGATACGCTTAACAGTTGTCGAAGATGATTTCGACAATGCATCGTTAGTCTTCTTTATGGTTGCGCTAGTTTTATCTTCCCTATAGTGTTTATCCGGTATCGCATATATTCACCGCCTAAAAATATTGAAAAATATGGCCAAAGCATATGATGCAGCGGTGTGACTTGCATTTGTTGCTTTCTCCAATAGTGGTATTGCACCACTTATAGCTGAAAAACAACTTCTACAAAACGAACACATATATGTTAGTCTAGAACGAATTTAAGGAATCAAATACATCAAAAAGTAATGTGACTAATGTTATTACCACACCCTTTCTATAAGTGGCTTCTCTATATCCACAATTGATACAAACGTTCATGAAAGAATCGTATGTTTTGACGGTTCGTGATATTCGGCGCCGGGTAGAGTATCTTGTAACCCACTGTTCACATCCTATGTCATTAAATATCTTGCAACTGAAAAAGATCTATAGGTTATTAAACATGATTGTAAACAATTGATTTAGTTGACAAAATTTAAATACCTCAGTCTTAGATTTATTAAATCTTTGCATGAGGCTGAAGCCACCCTTTCTACAACTTCATCAAGCAAACCCTTATCAAAGGATTCAAAAGATGGATGAATCCTCTTAATTTCATTAATTGAAGGATGATTTTCGTGGTCTAAGATATTAAAATGCAAAGTGGTGATGTTTGCCAAATTAGATTTAGAAAGGCCACGGAAATGATATACTAACTTGAGTGTCTTTTTTTGTAAAACTTTCAAAAATGTCGAGTGTTACCACTATCAAAGTATTAGAGGATAGCCAAGCCGTTGGGCCTGTCATTAAACCACAAAGAGGCTCAAGAATTAAACATTCTATTGAATAAGGATAGATTTACTTTGGATCCGGATTGAGTAGAGTTTAAATGGTTTTCCTCAGTTGTTATGGTGGATTATATGTATTACTCTGTCAATTTGATATTAACAATAAAGTTTCAAATATTTTTATCCCAATTGATTAAATATCACTTTTAAAATATATTTAAAAAATGTACGGTTACACATTACACAAATATTCTACGCATTTATACCACCACATCGTTCATTTATACCAACCCTTCTACCTCCACCTCGTCTCCCACCACCCCTCCGACCTTGACTTGTCTCACCCTCTTTATATGCATGATAATATGTTCTAGTCCACCTTTAACCACCTTTTCTACATCTATTAGTCGGAGGTCTTCCATGTATTCGACTTTCCTCAGATTCCTAATGAATGTTACATCATCGTCTGAGTCTCGATCACCAACGCTAAGGACTGCCATGTCGTCATTTCAATCACAATATGCATTGTAATGACCTTTCAAAACATTTTTGAAATCCACATATTTAGCGTTGTTGTCCAACACAATACCACAATTCCTATCAAACCATTTATTTAAGGAGTTGTACTTCTTGTACTCGTCCGTCATTAATGGATAAACTCCTTGAAAGAATTTTTTATGTGTGGAAGAATTATGTATCGTCTTCATCGGCGCAGAATATATCTTTCAGGCCGAGTTTTAATTCTACAATAAGGCATAGTCTTTAAAATGTGGCAGCAGACAACACCTTCACTTTGAAAGTTCTTGCAATGGCAATTCAGATATCAATTGTGTGTGCGATATTACACTGTACTTCTCAACTCCCTCCACGACGCTAGAGTCATGGTGTCTTTCAATTTCACTGTGGTACAGCCGCTTCATATGCTCTGGTGCAAAGGCATCGTAAATTTGTCGAGTATAGCGGGTTTGAAGTTGGATATTTCACTTAAAACCACTACAAGTCGTTGCATGCGATTTTCGTGAGTCAGCTTCTACTTGAAGTTCTTTCTCATATTTAAATCGCAAGGCTAACTCATATTGCTCGACGAACTGCTTTAGAGAGCTTCGTCCGGAGATATAACCATAAAAATGCATGCGTTGACTCACTTCTTTGGGTGGACATCATGCCACCATTCCAAAATAGTGTGTCGGGAAGACGGGGATCCATTTTTCCTTCTCCAAGTATAGATTATGAAACTATAGTTTATTTTAAAGCTCGTATTTTTGAATGAAATCAGCCCATTTTCCCTCAAATTCATCGATAGTGATGCTATAGATTATTGATTTAAATTCCACCTTAACAACTTAAAGTCCAACCCATCTTTAAGTTTTGCAGACAACTTTGTCATGATGTGTCAAATACAATACCTATGGATGATGTCTGGAAGTATCTCTTTAATTGTTGTCTTGATACTCTCACATTGATCGATGAGGATAGTTATTCGAGGTTCGTTACCCATTGTTTCCAGCCAAGTCGAGAAAACAAATTTGTATGTCTCATCCCCACTTTTGAGCAAAGCGCAACCCAATGGAATAAATTGTTTGTGTTGATTCACACCAGCAAATGAAGCAAACCACATGTGTCATTAATTCACCAAGTAGTTTTAATCGAAAAAAATAACATCACTAAACTTCTGATACGCATACTTGCAATGTGTGTGAACCCACACTACGTTGAGAAGTCTACCAATATTATCCATGTTAATTGCGTAAAAGAAGTTCATTGTCCTTCATCTGCATTGAAGCCAAGAATTTTTGTATTGCCGCGGCACCGCAAGACAATGCCCTCATCCTGCGTTGTTGAAGAATGTAGTTTCAGCAATCTTTCGAGGTGCATCTCAGTCTATCAGGACCATCTGCTTGTACTTTCAAAAGTCTAATGTTTTTGGCAAGTCTAATTCCTGCGGTGTCATGGGCTTCAAGGTTTCTTTTCAATGTCTTACTTATTTTCTTGTAACAAAGATGGTTGCAGATCATGATTGTGCTCAGACGTAACTGTTGTAACCCAACATGAACCATCATGCAAATACAACACAATTAACTCTGCATTTTTAATCAACTCTTTTACCTGAATTCTTAGTAGTTGTTTTTCTACTCTTATTACAAGCAAATGAGACATACCTAGCATATTCACAACCTTTTTTTTAAAGTCTTTTTAAGAAGTGCAAACTCATTTAAACGACTATGTTCTTTGTAAAATGCAAAAAGACTTAACACTGCAAAGACTATACCTACAAGGGTCTACTATATATTGTTGGTCTGGTAAATCATCATAATTGGTTTGATCTTCATGTTCATTACATTTTTCTTCAGCTTCATATTCATCTCTGTCGTTAAACCTTATTGATTCATCTTGCTCCGGTTGATTTATTTCTTCAAAAAGCATGTTAATAACATCTTCATCATTATTGTGCAAATATGATTCAGCCCATCGTATGCACCATCAGATTCTTCATGATGTTCATCATTTTGGGATAGCAAAACTATGATTCTCATCTAAATTCAAAACATTATTCAATATTTCAAATAATTGACTATTTTGACAATTCGAATCTATTGTGATAAAATTATATAAATTCAATAATATAATAAATCTTGAACACCAAATAAATCAACAAAATAAAATCAGAACTGAATAGTAAAGTGAAGAAGATAAAATGAGTAAAGTAAGATAGGGTAAAAAAGAAAAAAAAAAGTCAAAGGTATTTTATTTTATTTTTTGGAAAAAAATACAGATGATTTTGGAGCCAAAAAAAATCATTTTGATCATTTATTCCTGTCATACCAATTCGTGCCAAAATTATATCTTGACATTTAGCATTACTTATTTAAAAATCCGGATCCTGTCGTATTTCTCCCCTCTTCCATAAAACAGATAGACTATTCTTTAAAGGCACATGATCATTGAGATTTGACAGGTTGTTCATATAGGAAAAAAACAGTTGACTATTCTTAAAGGCACGATCATTGAGATTTGGCAGGTTGTTCATAATATTTGAAGAAAATAAAATAATGATTTATCTATCTTTTATCAATTCCATCTGACTAGGCATATAATCATTCATTACTACTCAGTAGTTGTAAATATATTAAAAGTATTCAATCTTAATTTATTTGTTATTTTTATATGATACTTTATTTCATTTTATTATTGATATTATAAGATTAGGTAAAAGTGTTGTTATTGAAAAACGTACAAATTTCAGTGGGACAAGTCAGACAAAAAAATATTTTAAAGGGATCTAGATGTACATCAGAATTTTGTTAATTTCAAATTCTCCAATGTCTCTTCCTCTAAAATGTTGACTATTCTATCAAAATCACATTGATAAATTTTTAGTGGTAAATATTTCAAATATAGTTAAACTTTAATGGAAATTATTGTAACAATATTTAACTTTGATAATGACGATCTTTTATCTTTTACATTATTTAATAGTGTATTTAAAAATTAAATATCATAAATATTACATTCTTTGAAATAGTAATGAATCTAGGTGGACACATATTTACCTTTAAGTACACTATCAAATAATGTAAAAGTAAAAAATACTCCATAAAATTTAATATCGTCACAACAATTTCAATCAAAACTAAAATACTTTTCAGAGTTTTTTCTCTTGATTTAACTATTGGCCACATGTAAACTTTTGACTAGTAGTGGCAATAAAATAATTGATGTTTTGATGTCCTCAAACCCCTATATAACCAATCCATCATAAAGTTGTTCACGGTGCATCACAAATAACTTTTGACTAGCCAAATTAAAGAGAAACAAAAAAATGGAACCAATGATGAAACAAGGAAAACATTTTGTTTTGGTACATGGTGCATGCCATGGAGGTTGGAGTTGGCACAAATTAAAACCATTGTTGGAGGGTGCAGGCCATAAGGTCACTGCCCTTGATTTAGCAGCCTCTGGGATTGATTTGAGAAAAATACAACAACTTCACACACTTTATGATTACACTTTGCCATTGATGGAGTTGATGGAATCTCTTCCACAAGAAGAGAAAGTCATACTAGTTGGACATAGTCTTTGTGGTATGAATTTGGGACTTGCTATGGAAAAATACCCTAAAAAGATTTATGTTGCTGTTTTCCTCGCTGCCTTCATGCCTGATTCTATTCACATTTCATCCTATGTCTTGAATCAGGTGAGGATGATATGTTTACTTTGTCATTTTAAGATAATTTTTGTGCTTCTTATTCACTTGTTAATTTGGAATCCTTTTTATACTTATATAAATAGGGGAGTGTTCATGGTTTGGATAAAAATCGATTTAAACTGAAAAATTAAAATAAACCGATTTAATTTAAATTTTAATTTGATTTGATTTTAGATTTTTAAGAATCGATAGTATTTCGTTTGGTTATGATTTTGTTTGAAGAAATTATTGAACCGAACTAGCAAGTTATATACATAAATTTTATTATTATACATACATAATATTTATATTCATAAACAATTTTAAACATTTTATACATGTTTCATCAAAATTTATTTATAATCTACTTATGAAAAAGATGTCCAAGGTGAGAACATTTTTCTTGTTGGTTTCATGTATATGAGTGTTTATCGAAATTCTTTGTGGGACTGAAAAATTTAATTCTCTTCCTTCTAATGCCAAAATAATGAATTTTGAAGTTTTATTCAGTAAATTCAATTATCGAAACTTCTGTAATGACATTCATTTTAACTATTTTTTCGTTTGAATGAATTGTTGTCATTTTTTCACGTTTTGAATGAATTATTTCTTTTATTTTTATGTATAGTTAATAACTGAACTAAACCAAATCAAAATAAAAAATAATCAAATCGATAAATGTACAATATATATATTTGATTTAGTTTGATTTTGATAATTTTAAAACCAATTAAATTAATTTGATTTTAATTTTAATGAAGAATCAATCCAAAGCAACCCGTCAACATTGCTTGTTTTTCTAAGTCTAATAATATTTTTTTGCATAATCTATAAAGTTTTGTAATTCTTTCGTAATATTCAATTTGTTTGGTATTTTATGACTTTTTTTAGCTTTATGTGGTCATCACCTAATACTACTCCCAGAAAATCTATTTGAATGTTACACAATTCCATTTATTTTTACTTATTATTATTTCATTATATACAAAAAAAAAAAAATAGTCTAAAACTATGTGTAACATGTCCTAAGTGTTAACTCATATCTCTCTAAAAAATCAACAGGATTACTTTTCGTATATCTGTTTTAAAATTAGGTCGGATAGTTAAAGGCATAAAAGACTTTTTTTCTCTTTTAATATTAATGTCAAGTGATAATATATAAAAATAATGTGAAAAATTCATTTGGCATTTAAAGAAAAGTAAAATAAGTTGGATATTTCGAGTTGACCAACTAACACCCATAAGGGCATATGTAGACCAAAAGTTGAAAGGCGAGGGTATAAATGGACCAAACTTTAAACGGGGGTATATCTAGACCTTTTTGAATAGTTTAGGGGCATATTTGACCCTTTTCCCTTGGATATAATTGTCAAGTGATAATACATAAAAACGACGTGGAAAATTCATTTGGCATTTAAAAAAAAAGTAAAATGAGTTGGATATTTCGAGTTGGTCAAGTCCAACTAACGCCCAAAAGGGCATATGTAGACCAAAAATTGGACGACGAGGGTATAAATGGATCAAACTTTAAACGGGGTATATCTAAACCTTTTTGAATAGTTTAGGGACATATTTGATCCTTTTCTAAATATAAAATAAAAATAGACTTATGAGACTCACTATATCTATATGTCAAAAATATATTTATTGATTATATTACAGTTCAATAAAGAATTTTAACATGTAAACTTTCAAAGTTAATTAATTATGGCCTCCTACATAGAAATCAAACGAAGGAAGCCAAGGTTGTAACTTTACTGGCCCGTGTTAATTTGACAGAACTCTTAATTAATTTTTTTATTTGAAGTCTTTTTTATTAAATTAATTTTTATTAATAAATGTATTGGCATTCTAAGTCTGAATATCATAATCTTATGTAGTTATTTAATGCTGAAGTATATCACATAAAAATATTACACCAAACTCTTTTTACTTAATTCTCTTCAATTACATTTCACTTTTTAATCTATCAATTATTAATTTTCTTTTGTTGGTATATGCATAAAATTTAAAATATATGATGAAGAAGTCATATTATTATTATTAGTAGTAAAATAATAGATAATTTTATAATATATGCTCGTTGTGAATATATTGTTTTACTTATAAATTAAATTTTAATGTGATTTTATCAAGTACTATGAACGGACGCCAGCAGAAAATTGGTTAGACACTCAATTTTTACCATATGGTACACCTGAAGAGCCACTCACATCCATGTTTTTTGGCCCTAAATTTTTGGCTCACAAGCTCTACCAATTATGCTCTCCTGAGGTAACCTTTACTCTTTAACTATGTACTTTATTTAATTTTAATATTTGTTTATGGTTAGGGTCAAAAACATATTTAAATTATCTATCATGTTAAGTTTCACTTATAAACTATTGAGAGTGTGAGTTTCCTACTTGAACTATAAGTCAATGGCTAATGAAGCACATTTAGACGTTGCATAGACCAAATGTTGTCTAGAAATGCTTCTAAACATATTTGTCCATAAAATCTTTGTCCACCTAACATATATAGTGGCTCTATTTGCTGACACATCATATTTTTTATTTATTTCCTTAAAAGCACGATGTCATGACAGAAACACAACCATGACTAAGAAGGTGGATATCATGGTTGGAATAAACTAAGTTCTTCTATGATAGTTTTAACTTTGGCTTAAGACATTTAGGGCCATTTAAAGTTTTCCGTATTATTTATTTAAATATCTTAACTAGGACTAGTATCTATTAGACACTCTAATATTAATAAATATGTATCTATTGAACACAAAATCAAAATCAAGTTTAAAAATAATGTGTGCGTGATTCACACGCTGTGTCTTAAAAAAAGTCACAAATAAAACTATGACATGTGGCATGTGGGTCCAATTTAGTCATGAAAATGAATTTTCAATTTAAGAAATAAAAAACAATTTCAACCATTAAACTTTTGGTGTTTGTTCTTTGTTTTCACCACTGTCACTCCGTTCTCACCTCCTCCAGCAAGATCCATTTTTTTCTTATTATAAACTATGGGATTAAGCATGATATAAATAGTGGAACATTATAATGTATGTGTAGTTTAGCGAAGTGATGTTTATGAAAAATAAATTAACGTAAGTGAACGACGGCGTAGAGAAATCCAGAGTGCTCAAGTTATTTTGTAAAATTCTCTAATATCACTTTAATAAATTTAATGGGATTATATTTTAATTTGAGTGATGATGTTTACTTAAAATGACCAGATATAGAAAACAGACGGACATCGGCCAACTTTTTAAACTCTAAAGTCGAAATCTTCTTTTTTGTTACAAAGTTAATCCATAGATTCAGATTTTCCTGATATAAAGAATGAAAAAAAAAATGCAAAAGTTTGAGACAAAAAATGGGGAAAGAAGAATAGAAGCAGAGGAAAGAAGTGCACAAGTTTGACTCAAAAAGAAAATGGAGAAGAAGACATAATTACTTTCTTTTGCTGATTAAGAAGTCATTTTTAAACTAAAAAAAATAATCATTATTTCCTAGTGTCAATAAAAGAAAAAATGTCCAAGTTTTTAATAAGAAAAATAATTAAAAAAATTATTTAGATCTATTCACGCGCTTAACATACGTGGAATCTATATTTATTGCCACATCCACATTTTATGTTTAATAGGTTAACATTTTAAATATTTTAAGTGTCTAATAGATAATAGTCGTAGTTAAAATGTCTAGGTGAACAATACGGACAACTTTAGGTGACCGT
Source organism: Solanum peruvianum (assembly GCA_027705065.1). Lineage (NCBI taxonomy): Eukaryota > Viridiplantae > Streptophyta > Magnoliopsida > Solanales > Solanaceae > Solanum > Solanum peruvianum. Next base: position 10,865,834 of record JAKWJD010001757.1, on the reverse strand, counting down.
AGATGACTTAAGCCTTTAATCTTTTACCTTAACTGTTAACTTAATATTACTTTTATTTAGATTTTGCCAAGGTGGAACTATTTTTTTTCCACTTGGAATGCCACGTGATAGAATTTTTAAACAAAAGAGAGAATCCATACACACTATAAAAAAAAATGTTAGATGTGTATAATTCTAGTGACTGTTGGATAATAGTCCAAATAGGAAAAATAAGTAATATGCTAGTTCTTTTTTTCTCTTTGGAAATAAAGCAAGCTTACATGATTTGGTAGGATGTTGAATTAGCATCATCATTAGTGAGACCAAGCTCTTTGTTTCTGGAAGATTTGTCAAAGGAAAAGTACTTGAGTGATGAAGGATATGGATCAGTGAAGAGAATTTACATAGTATGCACTGAGGACAAAGGCATACCACAAGAATTTCAACAATGGCAAATTGACAACATTGGTGTGACAGAAGCAATGGAGATTAAAGGTGCTGATCATATGGCAATGCTATGTATGCCTAAACAACTTTGTGACACTCTCTTGGAGATTGCCCATAAATACAATTAATCTCAAGTCATTATTCATTTTGCTCTTTACATAATTAATTATTTCTTCTTCCTTTCAACCGAAAAAAATATGTTGTGTTAATTCTATGTACCTATTGAAGAGTGTGGTGAGATAACTAAACATTTCTTTGGTCTACTATACCAAAAATATTTCGTGTTTAATACTTTTGCTCTGTTTTTATTTGTCGTGTTGCATTTTTAAATGTCAATTTAATTAATTTTTAAAATTAAATTAGATTATATTAATTCGATATTTTAAACAAAATTTTAGATATTTAAGAATTATATGAAAAGTACTATAAATTGTAATTTTTTTGCATATCATGTATGATGAAAAAATACGTTTTACAATATTAGTTTAAATTCTTACAATTTAACTTTAAAAATAAAAATTATGACAATTAAAAGTGGACGAGTGAAGTAGCTTCTATCCTTCCCTAATTACTATTTAAAGGTTTGTGTTATCCCTGATTACTATTTAAAGGTTTGTGTTATTTATAGTAGCTATATATTGTTAGATTCATAGGCTTATCATTTTACTCGAAAGTGTTTAAAATAAATATGCAGAAATGAAATAATTAAATTATAATTACATCCCTAATTAAATTATAATTACATAATTATCATAAGTACAATATTTCATATATGTTTATGAGCATCCAGAACGTCCAACAAAGCTCGGAGATATATGACTGGCGAGCAACTCATCTCAGACATAGCAATAATTCGCTTCAATGTATTTGACTCGTTTATGAGATACCAAAATTTTTATTATACATTAATCAGATTCTCATGTTTCACATGTTAGAATCAAAAATAATCAAGTATCATATAAAAGTTAATAGCGCGAATTTCAAAAGACTATGAGTAAGAAGACAAGCGAGAAATATATTAAAAGACACAAAAATTTATTAATATGGTTCGATCAATCGACCTATAATCATAAGGGAGATGAGTAATCTACTATATAAATAGGAGAATACAGAATATAAAGAAAAATAATCTCAATCAATTCACTCGGATTACAACGGGCCTCACAAAAGTGATTATATATCACTTGCGTCCCACAACCCCATAAATTTGTATGGAACATCATAGATCTATAACTGGGTTATTCTTTTTTTGTATAAACAAAAAAAAACAAATTTATACAAATATAACCATCTGAACTTTAAACAATTATACAAACTATATTATATAAAATTTATACAAATTATATTATACAAATTATGAATTATACAAACGTGCGAATTATACAAAATTGAAAACTCAGCCCACAAATTATCACTAAATATTGGTCGCAAGTGGTAATTGACTAAAACTATCGCTATAATGACTAATCAACTAGTATATGTTGTAAAGGGATATTTACCTATAATTATTTTTGGCCTATTTTACATGGATAATGTATTATATATCCTTATTTACAAGTTATAGCATATATCTTTTACTTTTACACAAATTACCCTTATTTTTCTTACCAAAAATAGCTAAATACATATTTAATGGTCTCTCTTTTTCTTTTCTTTTCTTTTTTTCTTATTTTCTTATTTCTCCCCTCTTTCTTTTCTCTTTCTCTCACTATTTCTCTTCGTTCTCTTTCACCTTTTTTTTTTAAAAAAAAAAATTGATTATTTTAATAGAAGACTTGATTTTGAATTGGTATTATTAAAAATAGTTTTTACAAAATTGAAATTTATATCTTAATATATAAGGATATTTTGTGAAGACTGCAATTTATTTTTGGAGATAATAAAATATGAAGGTTTTTTTTGACGTAATTAATAAAATAAATAAATATAAATTATATTTGCAATACATTTAAAAGTTAGTACATTATATATATTATAGGAATTCTTCATGCACATAGTGAATATATTATTAATATACTTTTAATACAATAATAATACAATTTAGCATTTTTAATAAGAGAAAAAAGATAAAAATAATTATAATACATTTTTAATTCAATATACAATACATATTATAGGCATATTTCAATGCACGTGGTGAATATGTAACTAAAACATTTTTAATACAATAACATATTTTAATACTGTTAATAAGAGGAAAAATAAACAACAGTTATAATACATTCTGAATTCAACATATTATAGGCATGCTTTAATGCGTGTGATGAATATATATGTAAAATATTTTTAATACAAAATATTACAAGTATTACATATGAATTTCAAACATTCCGATACTATTCAAATTAGTTTACATTGTTAGAAATGTATTATATTTATCCTGGAATAGTAACTGTCGAATTCATAGTGATGTATGATATCAAATTCGAATTGTATCATAACTATCATTTATATTTATACAATTTTAATACAGATTTTTAGAACTCACCTCTCTTTTTTCGTAAGCACCATTACCAGAGACCACCAATGGTTAGAAATGTATTATATTTATTAGTTTACATTGTTAGAAATGTATTATATTTATTCTGGAATAGTAACTGTCGAATTCATAGTGATGTATGATATCAAATTCGAATTGTATCATAACTATCATTTATATTTATACAATTTTAATACAGATTTTTAGAACTCACCTCTCTTTTTTCGTAAGCACCATTACCAGAGACCACCAATTGTTTATACTTGATACAGTTTGATATAACTTTCATACAACTTTTCTGAACTTTACCTAATATACAATTTTAATATGTTTATATCAAATGACTATTAAAGTTAAAAATATGTCATTTATGGTAATAAAAATAAAGTAACACTTAAAATCATAATTAATCTAATAAATTATATTATTTATATAAAGAATCCATTCTTTTAATTTTAGGGAAAATTTTATACATGGCAAACTTAATTGATTAAATAACATTATATGGGTATAGTTTACCTAATTACATTATATGGGTATAATTTAGTTATTTAGGTATCTTTAATTTTGTATATAACGTTTCTTTTATTTTTTATTTATACAATTTTCTTTTAGAAAAAGTGGTTTGTAACTGAAGCGTTAAATAAGCTAACAATAAATTTAGATAATGCTACAATTTAAGGTAAACGTTCAAAGTTAATTTTTTTTCAAAAAAAATAAGAAGTATGCAGCAATTGAAAGACAAAATAAACTTATTTCTGCGCTTTGACGAAGCAACAGTTCATCTATTTTTTTGTTTTTTTTGTATATTCAAATACAAGTAATGGTTCATTGGATGAAAATTCATGTTTGTAATTGCAATAATTATGCAATGTTCTATTGGATTTAAAAATTTAGATATATGTGCGTTCCTTAGTGTGTTGAGAATTGTATATGTCCATAACGTAAGTGTATATATGTCACGACCCAAAATGAGTCGTGAGTGGCACCCACACTTACCTCCTTAAGTGGGCGAACCAACACATCTAAACCCCAACATATACCAATAGTTCAACTATAAATAATATCAATAATGCGGAAGCTTCAAAAGATACTAAGCAGCCAATTTAAGTAAGTTTCTAAAGTTTAACACTTATCATCCCAAAATCTGATAGTCATCACATCAAGGACATCTAATCTCCAATACTAAGTCTAAGAATATCGAATACACTAAAATAAAGAATAAAATGGTATGTGTCTGAAAGTATAGGACATCATGTCATGACCAAGAGAATCCAACACGAGCTTGAATGGATAGCTAACCCTGTAACTTGATATGCGGGAGGCTGGCTAGAGCAGAGGGAAATCAGAAGTTATAGGTACAATCGCTGCATTTCATAAAAGGAAAACAAAGAAGAAAACAAGTAGGGCTCAGTACGAGGCAAGATGTACTGAGTAAGTATCATCGGTCAACCCAAAATAGTAACTAATATACAATAAATAATAGTATGAACTCAACTATAGCACTTAACAGGTGATACACAACAAACAACATGAACAAGTATCAACAACATTAAAGTAAACTCGTAATAAGTCAATGATATCAAGATCACACATGAGGACTCATGCCTCCAAACCAAACCATTTTGGGAGTTGAGTTCTTTGAGATTGAGTACCTTCCATTAATTCAACATATTTTTCCTTTAATATTATCGTGTCGGAACGTGATACTCCGATCCAAAAATATTGTGTCGGAACGTGACACTCCGATCCAAGAATACCGTATCGGAACGTGACACTCCGATCCAAAAATACCGTGTCGGAATGTGACACTCCGATCCAAGAATACCGTGTCGGAACGTGACACTCCAATCCAAGAATACCGTGTCGGAACGTGACACTCTGATCCAAGAATACTGTGTCGGAACGTGACAACTCCGATCCAATTATACTATTAATTTATCCTTTATTATCACCGCTTTCAATTCATTGTTATATTATTTTCATCAAGCCTTCTTTATTCAAGGCATCACTTCGATAGATAGGATTAGAGAATATAAATTCTACGGTCTCAGGATTTCAGACCAATCACAAACCACACAATCAAATCACACAATCACACAGTCAAGTACATAGAGAACTTCACAATATCATTCAAGGCATATCAATCACTATTAAGAGGTTACTATCAAATAGCATAAACCATAACCTACCTCCACCGAAGAATCGAAGTCAAGTAAGCAACTTCTTCAATGCTTTTTTTTTCTTTCCTCAATGACTCTGAATCTTCCCAATCTATAAAGTATATGATATTTGTAAATAGACACACTCAATTGTATATCAAGTTTCAACATTGATTTCAATTAATAGGTCAAATCCTATATATCTTGAATTTAAGACTAAGCTTAAGTCTCAATTTCTTTAATATTATAAATGTAATAGAACACACATAAGGTTTAATTACCCATCTCAATATATCATAATTTCATTTATAATATGATATACAAATCCATAATATTATTAAAATAAATTCCACTGGTTACGGACCAGCGACAACCAACACCTTAATTGATCATTAATCCAAAGTCAATTCATTAACTAACCAATCATTATTATTCACTAATTATCCACCAATTCTTATCTTTTCCAAGTCCAAGAACGTTAACAACATTTACCATTTGCAATTTAACTCACCACTCCATTCTCTTCTTTCCATTCACAAACTAATTCAATGTAATAATAATAATTATATAATCTCTACATGCATGACACTCCAACTCCACCAATGGCCTTAACGATAGCCATACAACATCACATTTAATAGACTAATAATAATTTTCCTTAATTATCAAACCAACATCTACGTTGCCAAGAAAACTTTTTCATTCAACCTATTTTCAACCAAACACACTAAATATAATAATATTATCCATCAACTAAAAATTTATAACATTATTATATTATTACTAAGTAACACCAACAATTATGTCTATATATTCTCTCATATAATTACTTAATAATTTTTATTCTTCTTTTCAATCATCAACCTAAATTCTTTTCAAAATTTCAAGGCACTTTAGTGGGTATTAAATCCACTCAAATTACACACTAATATTAACAATTTGTCTTGTCAAATAAATATTTACATATGCATACAAGTATTAAAATATGATAAAAATCTCTATACCTGAAGTCGTCCGTCAAACTTGTCGGCAGTGCTAAGAACCGAGAGAATAGGCGCATGCTATCTGTCCTCTGATAACTAAACAATAAAACCCTTCTTTCTTTTATTTAATTAATTTATATATGGGTATAAATTATGGATTAATAAAATATTATATCCTATTAATTTTAGTATTATCTTCTTTAATCATCAACTAAATTACTTATTAAAACTACCCTATTAATTTTATAATTATAATTATGAATAGTCCAAAACACCCACTTAAATCTATCAGAAAGTATTTTCTAACATAAAAATTTCTAGTGCCCAAACCGACTACACGAGTTGTTACAATATAATTTTTTTTGAGTGTTTTTCTTTTAAAAACTGGTTTCAATATTTATCGTAAACGACAGTATGTCGTAGCAGTAATTTCAATTTGCAGTAGTATAGTATTTTTTTTTTGTATACAAAGGTCGTGATATTTAATTGTATATAAGTTCAAAAGTTTAGTTTTGTATCTATTTGCATTACCTGTGATATAGTTGTGTAGTATACGTTCTGTGATTTTTAATTTTGCATATACAAATACTGAAGTAATGTATATGTTGAAAAAATATGTAAATTTTTTAAGATCAAAACCCATAGGATACAATTATATACTTTTTTTTGAAGTAGTATTTGTATTAGAAAGAAGATTAGTGTAAACATAAGTTTGTCATTATTTATTAATCTGATTGTATAAAAATGTTGTATTAATTGTATATATGATTTCTGTAAATGATTTGAAAGAAAATTTTGTTTGAAATTCTGTAGATAATGACCTCATTGGCTATTTTTGTTATGCATTCTGGAAAATGGGACGATGCAAATAGGTACATTGATCATACTATAGAGGGAATAGTTTTTAAGGAACAATCAACGTTTCTTGAGTTTTATACTACTATTGCCAAACAGATTGGTGTTGATATGAATAATAAGATTTTGAAGATTGAGTACAAGGTTGAAGAAAACAATAAACGAGTGGTTATACACAATGACATGGGTGTCAGGGTGTACGTAATGCTTAAAAAGGACAACATTGATTTTAACAAGTTTCCGATTTGTATAACTATTTTGGATTCATGTGATAGACATATTTCTCAGTGTCAAGGTCTATCATATGGAGATATGGAGGTGTTGGCAACTGTTGCTATAAAATGATTCTCATGGTATGATTGTTGCTGAATCGGAGGAAACAAATGTTGCATTTGTATCGATTTATACAACTGGGGTGATTTCAGATGAATCTAACAAGCATGTTGAGGTTGATCAAGTATACAAGGACAGATCAATTTTTGAAAGCAGTCATGGAAACATATGCGATTGAAAAGAGGTTTCAATATAAAACTGCTAGGTCAAATTCAATCAGGTAGTGTGCCTTTCAAATATCGTCTTTTAAAATGTATAAATATTTTTATTGCATAGTGTAAAATAAATTTGTATACTATAGCATTGATTAAATGTGATGAAAAATATCATGCAGTTATACTCTGGAATATTATTCTAAGGGATGTGAATGGTTAATGAAGGCTTCTAATATCAACAAATCTGGAATGTTCAAAATTTGAGCATTCAACAGAAAGCATACATGTCCTTTAAAAGATAGAGTTTATTCACAACGACATGTAACTAGCAATTTGATTGGAGGCATTGTGAAACCTAAATTGGTCGATCATAAGCGTAAATATACAGCAGCTGATATAAAAAAAGATGTTAAGATTGATCTTGGAGTTGATGTTAACTATACGTTGGCTTGGAGGACCAGGAAGAAAGCATTGAAATCTTTGAGAGTTACACCAGCTGGATCATATGCAAAGTTACCTGCGTATTTGTATATGATTGATATCACTTATCCGGGGTCTCATATACGTATGAAAAAGAGTATAAATAATGAGTTCTTGTATCTATTTGTTGCATTGAATACATTTATGCAAGAATTCATGCATTGTAGAGCAATAGTCGTGGTGGATGGTAGTCATCCGAGAGGTCCATATAATGGGACATTTAATGCAACAAGTAGGACAGATGGCGCAGGTATATATATATATATATATATATATATATATATATATATATAAACTAATGTACATGTATATATATGAATCTTTGTATATGTACAATTAAATATATGATTTCGTCATTAAAAATAAATTGTATATTGATATTATTGTAGGACATATATTTCCACTTGCGTATGATGTTATTGGTTCAGAGAACGATGCTGCCTGGACTTGATTTTTTGAGCAGCTTAAAGAAGCATACAGTGAGAGGAGTAACATGTGTGTTGTGTCTGATAGATGAGAGCATTATAAAGGTTGTTACAAATGTATACACTAATGTACCACACTATGCATGTATGTGGCACTTATGGAATTATGTTCAGAAAAAGTTTAGAAAATCTCATGAGAAGTTATCTGGTTTATTCTATACAATGGCAAAAGCTTGCACGAAGAATGAATTTAATATGTTAATGGATACTGTAGAAAAGGAAGATATATGAGTGAAGAGTATTTGGAGTTAGCTGGATATGAAAAATGGGCTCTGTGTTATGCACAAATACATAGAGGATGGCAAATGACATCAAATATTGCTGAGAGTATAAATGTTGTACGTGTTTCAGCGAGAGAATTGTATATATATACTCAACATGAAAAAATGTTAGATTAAAAACAAGTTCTTATACAAACAAAACCTTATATGCATAAAATATAATAATTGCATCAATTTGTATACAAAACATTGCATAAATATACGTAAGAATCAAAATAGTGAGGTTTAAATTGAATTTTTATTCAAATAAATTGTATATGTATACATTTATTTATATAATACGATATATAAAATAACACTAAGATAGAAATTGTTAGATCTATTTTATATGTAATGTCTAATGTATATATGCAATTAAAAAGAAAAAGATAGTGTCATATATTTGTGTAACACTAAGATGATAGTTTAAACAAGCAAAATGATATTACGAGTTAGTTAAAACAAAAGGTAGCGTAAAATTATTGATTTAAACCAAATATTGAAACTGTCAACTAAACAAAATCATGTTGTGACTATGGTAAAAAGCTATTGGATTTTAATCCTTTCAGTACTGTTGTTTTTTGTTCGATTCCTGACTGGTTTTAAAGGCACTTCACTATCACTGACAGCTCCAGCTTGTAGATCTTGAATGCCGTAATTCCACAACAATGCACCGTATCTAATACGAACTTCTTATGGGTCTAAATCTGCTAGAATGTCTTTCCACTCACTCAAAAACTTCGCGTATGACGCAACATACACTCCACAATCCTTACAAAATTATAGCAAAAAAACGTCGAGTGTTATAATACTACTCAAAAGTGTAAATATATTCAATAAAATATAAACTTAATGAACTTACAAACTAGAAGCTGGTTATTGGGGAAGGTCTTCCACATATACAATATCGATGGTGACTTGCAATATCCAATTCTTTCTTCAGATAGAAATCAGACTTTACAAGATGCATCGGGATAAGATGTGCATACTTCTTGATGGGATTAACAACAAATGAGTGGTGAAGAGAATTGTTCATTGAATCGTGCACCTTGATGCATCAATCATTGAAAGATATGACAATCAGAATCCAATGTAACCTTCCTTTTACGTTGACTGGGATGAATACATCATCAACTGTGTGCCATGGTACATAAGCTGACATCATGTATCCAATAATGTAATCAATAATCATCTCGTCTAGAACTTCCTTAGAAAAGTCATCTTCTATTTCATAATATGCATTCCAAGCATTTTGAAAAACAGTGTTGAAATTGCAACACAGATTTGTGAATTTGTATGTGCTACTGTTGAGTACTTGGCCTTTTTCCTTATGTAGTAGAATATAACATCTATGTGCTGTGATAAAATAAGTAATAATATTATAAGTTCTACATTATACAATTTCATGTAATTTATACACTTTTAATAAATGAAAACGGAAACATATCGAGTTATCAATCAACTAACGCTCATACCCGATATTGTAGAACCAATTCTTATTGTCAATTGTCGCTAAACCAAAATTAAACAAGTGTGGTAATGTTGCCTTTCCTTTCTTGTAGCAATCCTCCGCATAGTTCCTAATATAAATAATAAAAAATAACTACACATTTTAACAAACGATTAAAAATACAATCGTATATAATATAAATAAATATGTTACTTTTTGTAATGCTTGGCGAGTAAGTCTTCTTTCAACCATATCCAAAAATTTGAAAACAAATCAGACTCTTTCTTATCAGACAATAAAACAAATGGATGTTTCAGATAAAAAATAATTAATTGTCGGGACGAACTACCTGAAAAGTTCAGTATACAAATATTTACAGCATGCACATAATATGGTTAATAATAATAATATAAACATAAATAATTGTTGCATACCAGCATTCAACCCGAATGAAGTCATGTATGGAGATATGTTGAATGGACCTGGGCGTCTAGGCGTAATAGCTGGCAGTGGTGTTACTTCAGTTGCAACTTGTTTTTGTAATACAATATTTTGCAGTGTGTTCATGCTTGGAAAAAGATGGTCTGGCAATTCATCTTGTGATTCAGTTACAGTTGTGTCCTGATTTGAATCAGGCATGTATACCATTTGTATAGGTGCTGCAATTATAGTAGACTCCTTTGCATCTGCAATACGCTCATCAGATGTAGTATTGTATATGCTATTACGTACTTGACTGTTTGAGCTGTTTTCAGTTTCTTTTTGGGAAATTTGTTGGGCATCCACGGTAGCATCCAACACTACTTGATCTGGTGAGGCAGTACCACTTAGATCATCCAAATTATCACCCAAACCAACTTGATCCAGCAGTGCAGAATTCGGGTTTATATTTTTCAATTTATCTCCCTGCTTAACAGAAAAGAATTACTTAAATATCCAACAAATTGATTATATACAAATATAATAAATTTTTAAATGTATATAATCATTTACGAGTACCTCATGATCTTTTAATTCACTTGAATGACCTATCGGCTGTTTTTGTGCACCTAACTGTGGAGAGTTGGTATGTGACAGATTAAAATGAGTGATATGCGTTTCTTTGGTATGTGACTGATGAAAACTAGTGATATGTGTTTCTTGCATGACATCTTCAACTGTAGCCCGAAAATGTACACAATATACGAAAATATGTCTTAATATATTCTATATACAAACAAGTGAGATAATGGTATACAATATCCAAATGTGATCTATATTAGTATATAGTTCATATTATTTTATACCTACAAAATAAAAAAACTTAAATTTATGTATATACAATTAATGTCATTTCAGTATGTGTATTAATGAATTAATATATAAGTATATACACATATTACCTCTTGATCTTTCAATTTTCTAGATTGACATTGGGGCTCATGTGGAGAGTAAGTGGGCTGGTGATGAAAATCTCCGATGGGTGATTCTTGATGATCATTTACGACGTTAACCTAAAATAATTATACAACTTTATTCATTAGAATGTATTATTGTAACGACCTGTTTAGTCGTTTTGAGCAGCAGAACAAATTCTGGAAAAACTGGCTGAAACCACGGACCCAACGACGGACCGTCACAGGCTCGACGGACCGTCGTGGGTGTTCCGTTCCATGACACTTAGAGTTTGAAAATCGGGTACTGAAAATCGACTCTCTGTAAATTGTGACGGACCTGCAGGACGTGCCGTCACATCCACGACGAACCGTCGTGAGTCCCGTTGCAAAACACTTCAACTTTTGAGAAATTGGTGCAAGAAAACGAGTTTCTGACCGTCATGACGGAGGGGCCAGGACGGACCGTCACAGGGGTGACGGGCCGTCGCAGCCATCTGGAGCCTGGGGAGGACACGACGGCCGGTGTGACGGACCGTCGCAGGCATGACGGCCCGTCACAGGCTGCACAATCCCAGGCAGTTTGGGATTTCTCCACACGTTTTAAGGGTCGTTTTTGATTATTCTTTCCTTAATTACAAAGATTGAGGGGTAACATTTATAAGTCTAATTACTTAGGGGTTAAAAGGGGTAACCTTAAGTGAATTAGAGGGGTTTATTGTCCTTTTTCACACTTAATTATATGATTAATTAGGGTAAAGGAAAGAGGGTTTGAGTAAAACAAAAGAGAAAGAACAGAAAGGGAGAGAGAGCAGATCGATCGAGAGAGAGGAGAATAGCAAGCTTGGGAAATTTCTTGTTGATTCCAATTCTTCGGTGGAGGTAGGTTATGGTTTTGTATTACGATATTCGTAGTGAACTCTTGATAGTGAATAATATGTGTTGATGATATTGTAAACCTGTCTATATGCTTATTGTATGCTTGTATGAATATGATTATGTGATGTTGATAATACAAGCATGATGAAAACCATTGAATCCCAAATCTTGAAAGAAACTTTAATCTATGATATTAATGATAATGCCTTGGTATAAAGGAAGGCTTGATGAATTAAAGTGATTGGGATTGATGATGCCTTGGTTAGAGAAGGCTTGATGAACGGATATAATGAGATTAGTGGATCGGAGTGTCACGTACCGACACATGTAGGGGATCGGAGTGTCACGTTCCGACACATGTAGGGGATCGGAGTGTCACGTTCCGACACATATAGGGGATCGGAGTGTCACGTTCCGACACATATAGGGGATCGGAGTGTCACGTTCCGACACATATAGGGGATCGGAGTGTCACGTTCCGACACATAGTGGTAGGGGATCGGAGTGTCACGTACCGACACAAGAGGAAGAAAGATAATGAATCTCGAAAGATGATAATATATTCAACATAATGAACTTAATTCCCAAATGAGTATGGTAATGAGGCTTGAGCCCTCATGAATGAACTTGATGGTGTTATTGACGATTATGATACTTGTTGTTGCTACATGTTGAGTTTATAGTTGATTTATAATATTATTTGATATATATTGTTCCTTATTTTGAGTTAACCGATGATATCTACTCAGTACGTGTGGGTGTACTGACCCCCTACTTTTATGTTTTCCTTTTGGTTATTTGTGTTATGCAGCAAACGTTCCGTCAACTTCGACTCAGCAGTAGATCAAGCCGTCTTCACTCCATCGGAAATTCAGGGTGAGCTAATGCGTCTAGCTTGGACTGGGTCTCCTTCTTCAAGTCTTGATGCCTTGAACTTCCGGCATGGACTAGTTTTTAATTGTTTTAGCTTCTTAGACATTCCTAGTTTAGTAATTTGAGATAGATGTTCTTGTGGTGATGACTTCCAGATTTTGGGAATATTAATAATAGTTTTGAGTTGTTTTTCCTTATTAATGAGTTTAAGTCTTCCGCATTATTTTCTGTTGAGATATCTTGAAATGTTAAGGGTTATATGGGTTGGTTCGCTCACATAGGAGGGTAAATGTGGGTGCCAGTCGCGTCCCCGATTTGGGTCGTGACAGACTTGGTATCAGAGCATTAGGTTCATTGGTCTCATCACACAAGAACAGGTCTAGTAGAGTCTTAAGGAACGGTAGGGGGACGCCTTTACTTTTCCTTGAGAGGCTATAAGACTTTAGGAAAATTCCATTCTTTCATTCTTTCTTTCGTGCTACTACTTGAGTCCAATTGGTATCTAGGTGATACAAATTGGTATCTGACCATCTTCATTCTATCTCGCAGATGGTTAGAACTAGAGCAACGACCGCACCAGCAGCGACAACGGAAAGACAGGAAACTACTGAGCCAGCCACTGGGGCTGTGGCTCGAGGAAGGGTAACGGCAAGAGGCCGTGGAAGAGGTCGTGGGAGGACGTCCTCTAGAGGAAGAGGACGAGCCCCTAGCCCATCTGATACTAGGGCGGTGACTCCTCCACCGACTGAGGATGTGATAAGAGAGGGTGAGGAAGGGGAGAATGAACAAGGGCAGAATGAGGAAATGCCACCCCAACCTACCCCAGAGATGATCAACCAAGTACTTGATTATCTTAGCGGGTTGTCTGATCAGGGTCAAGCACCTCCAGTGGTTTCTGCACCAACACCTCCGGTTTCAGAAATACGACATGCGGCTACTATGGCTCCCCGCATGGATGCAACATTGGGAATAGGCACCTTTCCACGTCTGACTACTGGGCCTATTATGACAAACGATCAACATGAACTTTTTAGTAAGTTCTTGAAACTGAAACCTCCAGTCTTCAAGGGTGCAGAATCTGAAGATGCTTATGATTTTCTGGTTGATTGCCATGAACTACTACACAAAATGGGGATAGTAGAGAGGTTTGGTGTCGAGTTCGTGAGCTATCAGTTCCAAGGGAACGCCAAAATGTGGTGGCGTTCACATGTTGAGTGTCAACCAACGGAGGCACCACCTATGACTTGGGAATCATTCTCTAGTTTGTTCATGGAAAAGTATATCCCCCGCACTTTGAGGGATAGGAAGAGGGATGAGTTTTTGAGTCTTGAACAGGGTAGAATGACGGTTAATGCATATGAGGCTAAATTTCGCGCGCTATCCAGATATGCCACGCAACTTTGTTTCAGTCCACAAGAACGGATCCGCCGTTTTGTGAAGGGGTTGAGGTCAGAATTGCGGATTTCAGCCTTACAGATAGCGGCAACAGCAACATCCTTCCAAGAGGTGGTAGACTTTGTGATAGAGGTGGAAGGAGTGAAACCGGATGACTTCACCTCAACGTCTACATCAAAGAGGTTTCGTAGGGGAGGTGAGTATAATGGTTCTTATTCTAGAGGACAGAACTCCGGAGGTCACTCAAATCGACCAATACAGTCTTCACTACAGACTGTAGTTGGGGGTCCACCCCAGAACAGTCAACACTACTCCGAGAGACCCATGTCTGACTCCAGAGAGTGCTATGGATGTGGGGAGATTGGACATATTAGGAGGAATTGTCCAAAACAGAGTTACAGAGCCCCAATGGCTAGAGGAAGAGGTGGAAATGGTAGAGGTCGTTATTCTGGAGGGCGTGGTGGCCGAGGTAATGGTGGTCACCAAAACGGCAGAGGTGAGGGTCGAAACGGAGCCACTATTACACAACATGGTAGGGGCAACGGACAAACAAATAATGGGGCTCATTGCTACGCTTTCCCTGGGAGATCTGAAGCGGAGGCGTCTGATGCTGTTATCACAGGTAATCTCTTGGTTTGTGATTGCATGGCATCTGTATTATTTGACCCTGGCTCCACGTTTTCATATGTATCTTCCTCATTTGCTAATGGTCTAAATTTACATTGTGAATTACTTGACATGCCTATTCGTGTTTCTACTCCGGTGGGTGAGTCTGTGATAGTCGAAAAAGTGTATAGGTCTTGTTTGGTAAATTTTGTGGGGAGCAACACTTATGTGGATTTGGTTATTTTAGAAATGGGTGACTTTGATGTAATTCTGGGTATGACTTGGCTTTCTCCAAACTTTGCGATTTTGGATTGTAATGCTAAAACAGTGACGTTAGCCAAGCCTGGGGCAGATCAGTTAGTATGGGAGGGTGACTACACTCCCAATCCGGTGCGTATCATCTCCTTTATTCGTGCTCAGAAGATGGTTAGTAAGGGTTGTCTAGCTTTCTTGGCACATCTTAAGGATGACACTACTCAAGTACCATCGATTGAGTCAGTTTCGGTAGTCTGTGAGTTTTTGGATGTGTTCCCTGCAGATCTTCCCGGTATGCCACCAGATAGGGATATAGACTTCTGCATTGATTTGGAACCCGGTACTCGCCCCATTTCTATACCCCCTTATAGAATGGCTCCCGCAGAGTTAAGAGAGTTAAAGGCACAACTTCAAGAGTTGTTGAGCAAAGGCTTCATTAGACCAAGTGCATCTCCTTGGGGTGCTCCGGTCTTGTTTGTAAAGAAGAAGGATGGGAGTTTCGAATGTGCATAGATTACCGACAGTTGAACAAGGTAACTATTAAGAACAAGTACCCCATTCCTCGCATTGATGACTTGTTCGATCAGTTACAAGGTGCTTGTGTCTTCTCGAAGATCGACTTGAGATCCGGTTATCACCAACTGAAAATACGAGCAACGGATGTGCCAAAGACTGCTTTTCGAACTAGGTATGGGCATTATGAGTTTGTGGTAATGTCGTTTGGTCTTACTAATGCCCCTGCTGCCTTCATGAGCTTGATGAACGGGATTTTCAAGCCATATTTGGATCTCTTTGTGATTGTGTTTATTGATGATATACTGATATACTCCAAAAGTAAGAAAGAACATGAGGAGCATTTGAAATTGGTGTTAGAGTTGTTGAGAAAGAAAAAGCTTTATGCGAAATTCTCCAAGTGTGAGTTTTGGTTAGATTCAGTGTCCTTCTTGGGGCACGTGGTTTCTAAGGATGGAGTGATGGTAGATCCATCTAAGATTGAGACGGTAAAGAATTGGGTAAGACCTACAAACGTGTCAGAAATAAGGAGTTTTGTGGGGTTAGCTAGCTACTACCGCCGATTCGTCAAGGGATTCTCTTCCATTGCTTCCCAATTGACGAACTTGACTAAGCAGAATGTTCCATTTGTATGGTCAGATGAATGTGAGGAAAGCTTCCAGAAGCTTAAGACTTTGTTGACTACCGCGCCCATCCTCACCTTGCCGGTAGAGGGCAAAAACTTCATTGTCTATTGTGATGCATCCTATTCTGGGTTGGGTGCAGTGCTAATGCAAGAGAAAAATGTGATTGCTTATGCTTCAAGACAATTAAAGGTGCATGAACGCAACTATCCGACCCATGACTTGGAGTTGGCCGCGGTAGTATTTGCACTAAAGCAATGGAGACACTATTTGTATGGGGTTAGTGTGAAGTCTATACGGACCATCGTAGCCTACAGTATGTCTTCACTCAGAAAGACTTGAACTTGAGACAGAGGAGATGGATGGAACTACTAAAGGACTACGACATCACTATTTGTATCATCCGGGGAAGGCTAATGTTGTGGCAGATGCCTTGAGTAGAAAGGCCGGAAGCATGGGAAGTCTAGCTCATTTGCAAGCTTCTAGACGCCCATTGGCTAGAGAAGTGCAGATTTTGGCTAATGACCTTATGAGGTTAGAAATAAATGAGAAGGGAGGATTGTTAGCTTGTGTAGAGGCAAAATCCTCTTTCCTTGATCAGATTAAGGGGAAACAGTTTGACGATGAGAAACTAAGGCGAATTCGAGATAAAGTGTTGCAAGGAGAGGCTAAGGAAGCAATAATCGATGGGGAAGGTGTTTTGAGGATTAAGGGAAGAGTATGTGTACCCCGCATCGATGATTTGATCACCACTATTCTTACAGAAGCTCATAGTTCCGGATATTCTATACATCCTGGTGCAACCAAGATGTATCGCGACCTAAAGCAACACTTCTGGTGGAGTAGAATGAAGCGAGATATTGTTGAGTTTGTTGCCAAGTGTCCAAATTGTCAACAAGTAAAGTATGAACACCAAAGGCCCGGAGGAACACTTCAGAGAATGCCCATTCCTGAATGGAAGTGGGAGAGAATCGCGATGGACTTCGTGGTTGGTCTTCCAAAGACATTGGGTAAGTATGACTCTATTTGGGTGATTGTTGATAGGTTAACTAAGTCTGCACATTTCATTCCTGTCAAGGTGACCTACAATGCAGAAAAGTTAGCCAAGATCTACATCTCAGAAATCGTTCGGTTGCATGGAGTTCCACTCTCCATTATATCAGATAGAGATACGCAGTTTACTTCTAAGTTTTGGAGGACACTACATGCTGAATTAGGTACTAGGTTGGACCTTAGTACTGCATTTCATCCTCAGACCGATGGTCAGTCTGAGCGAACGATTCAAGTTTTGGAGGATATGCTTCGCGCATGTGTGATAGAGTTTGGTGGCCATTGGGATAGTTTCTTACCTTTGGCAGAGTTTTCATATAATAATAGTTATCACTCTAGTATCGACATGGCCCCATTTGAAGCATTATATGGGAGGAGGTGTAGATCTCCCATTGGTTGGTTTGATGCCTTCGAGGTTAGACCTTGGGGGACTGATCTGTTGAGAGATTCTATGGAGAAGGTGAAAGCTATTCAAGAGAAGCTTTTGGCGGCTCAAAGTAGACAAAAGGAGTATGCAGACCGAAAGGTTAGAGACTTGGAGTTCATGGAAGGTGAACAAGTCTTGTTGAAGGTTTCACCCATGAAAGGGGTGATGCGGTTTGGCAAAAGAGGTAAGTTAAGTCCAAGGTACATTGGACCATTTGAAGTGCTTAAAAGAATAGGGGAGGTGGCTTATGAATTAGCCTTGCCCCCAGGGCTGTCCGGAGTGCATCCGGTGTTTCATGTATCCATGTTGAAGAGATACCACGGAGATGGAAACTACATCATCCGTTGGGATTCAGTTTTGTTGGATGAGAACTTGACTTATGAAGAGGAACCGGTTGCTATATTAGATAGAGAAGTTCGCAAGTTGAGGTCGAGAGAGATTGCATCCATCAAAGTTCAATGGAAGAATCGACCGGTTGAAGAAGCTACTTGGGAGAAGGAGGCAGATATGCAAGAAAAATACCCACATCTGTTCACAGATTCAGGTACTCCTTTTCGCCATGGTCTTTCTTCTTTTGATCGTTCGGGGACGAACGATGGGTAAATTGGTATCTATTGTAACGACCTGTTTAGTCGTTTTGAGCAGCAGAACAAATTCTGGAAAAACTGGCTGAAACCACGGACCCAACGACGGACCGTCACAGGCTCGACGGACCGTCGTGGGTGTTCCGTTCCATGACACTTAGAGTTTGAAAATCGGGTACTGAAAATCGACTCTCTGTAAATTGTGACGGACCTGCAGGACGTGCCGTCACATCCACGACGAACCGTCGTGAGTCCCGTTGCAAAACACTTCAACTTTTGAGAAATTGGTGCAAGAAAACGAGTTTCTGACCGTCATGACGGAGGGGCCAGGACGGACCGTCACAGGGGTGACGGGCCGTCGCAGCCATCTGGAGCCTGGGGAGGACACGACGGCCGGTGTGACGGACCGTCGCAGGCATGACGGCCCGTCACAGGCTGCACAATCCCAGGCATTTGGGATTTCTCCACACGTTTTAAGGGTCCACACGTTTTAAGGGTTTTTGATTATTCTTTCCTTAATTACAAAGATTGAGGGGTAACATTTATAAGTCTAATTACTTAGGGGTTAAAAGGGGTAACCTTAAGTGAATTAGAGGGGTTTATTGTCCTTTTTCACACTTAATTATATGATTAATTAGGGTAAAGGAAAGAGGGTTTGAGTAAAACAAAAGAGAAAGAACAGAAAGGGAGAGAGAGCAGATCGATCGAGAGAGAGGAGAATAGCAAGCTTGGGAAATTTCTTGTTGATTCCAATTCTTCGGTGGAGGTAGGTTATGGTTTTGTATTACGATATTCGTAGTGAACTCTTGATAGTGAATAATATGTGTTGATGATATTGTAAACCTGTCTATATGCTTATTGTATGCTTGTATGAATATGATTATGTGATGTTGATAATACAAGCATGATGAAAACCATTGAATCCCAAATCTTGAAAGAAACTTTAATCTATGATATTAATGATAATGCCTTGGTATAAAGGAAGGCTTGATGAATTAAAGTGATTGGGATTGATGATGCCTTGGTTAGAGAAGGCTTGATGAACGGATATAATGAGATTAGTGGATCGGAGTGTCACGTACCGACACATGTAGGGGATCGGAGTGTCACGTTCCGACACATGTAGGGGATCGGAGTGTCACGTTCCGACACATATAGGGGATCGGAGTGTCACGTTCCGACACATATAGGGGATCGGAGTGTCACGTTCCGACACATATAGGGGATCGGAGTGTCACGTTCCGACACATAGTGGTAGGGGATCGGAGTGTCACGTACCGACACAAGAGGAAGAAAGATAATGAATCTCGAAAGATGATAATATATTCAACATAATGAACTTAATTCCCAAATGAGTATGGTAATGAGGCTTGAGCCCTCATGAATGAACTTGATGGTGTTATTGACGATTATGATACTTGTTGTTGCTACATGTTGAGTTTTATAGTTGATTTATAATATTATTTGATATATATTGTTCCTTATTTTGAGTTAACCGATGATATCTACTCAGTACGTGTGGGTGTACTGACCCCCTACTTTTATGTTTTCCTTTTGGTTATTTGTGTTATGCAGCAAACGTTCCGTCAACTTCGACTCAGCAGTAGATCAAGCCGTCTTCACTCCATCGGAAATTCAGGTGAGCTAATGCGTCTAGCTTGGACTGGGTCTCCTTCTTCAAGTCTTGATGCCTTGAACTTCCGGCATGGACTAGTTTTTAATTGTTTTAGCTTCTTAGACATTCCTAGTTAGTAATTTGAGATAGATGTTCTTGTGGTGATGACTTCCAGATTTTGGGAATATTAATAATAGTTTTGAGTTGTTTTTCCTTATTAATGAGTTTAAGTCTTCCGCATTATTTTCTGTTGAGATATCTTGAAATGTTAAGGGTTATATGGGTTGGTTCGCTCACATAGGAGGGTAAATGTGGGTGCCAGTCGCGTCCCCGATTTGGGTCGTGACAATTATATATTATTTTATATATAAATAATTAAAACTGAATATTTATACATCTGATTCCTTGGAATTTATGACTTTCAACACTGTTTTGAAGTTGTCTTCAATAATTTTTCTCAAATCAGCAAAATCGTCCTTGATCTATATGAATAATATGCATTTTCGATTAATAATTGTATATAATATTCGCAACTAACTTATATTTATATAATAACTGATTTTTTGAATGCTTCAAATTCATCATGCGAAATGGTAATGCATGTAGACTTCTTGCTTTGCCCCATTTGTGTTCTGTCTTGTATACCTTTATGCTCTCCACGTTTATTATTGTGTGATGTACCGACATCACTGTGTTTCTCAACACTGTTGACATTGATGGATTGTGATCGTGTGACTTGCCGCGGCATTGATCTTCGTGTATAGATCTTAATTGCCTTTGGTGAAGATTTGTTAAGAAAGATAACTGGAACAACTTTCTTTTTTTTTTTCCTAATCGGAGAGGAACATTCAATAACTTTCTCTTTTCCTTTTCTGCTTGTTATAATAGGTGGGTTTTGGAAATCATCATCCGGCTCTGTAGCTTTATTGTAATCAGAACACTCAATCTGCGGGGCTTGTGAAACTGATTGGTGTGTCAGTGGAGAAAGTTGGAGGATTTTAATTTCCATCGCTTTTGGTTCAATATTTCTGAACTTAATTTGCATAATCATGAAAATTGTAAGTCAATATAAACAAAATGTGATATACAAATTGTAGTTAAAAATACATACAAGATTATCTGCATCTTTGAAGATTGTTTTCATGAAATAATCACAACGAGGATGGTCGTTTTTAGTCACCTAATTGATAATCCGAAGAATGTGACTAGAAACTTTGACAACAATCTTGTCATCAATATACGAGCAACATTCATAAAACCAAACTTGCATTGGAAGGGGGAAGCCCTGAATCGTATAGTTGTCCAGTTGGTTTTATCTTGTTGTTGATCGATTTGGAAAGTTCATTAAAAGCCTTTCGACCCCACGGATAATCCAGAAATCTACCTTTTTTCAACCAAATCAAAGTCCAACCTATGTATTGTTGTTGTAGTAGGTTCGGCGGACATGATAAATTTATGTATATAATATACAATCCCAAACTTATATGCATCTTCCTTATTGTCACCCCATACCTTTTTTTAAAATCTTCAAACAATCAACCTTTAGTGACAGGAGAATTTCCTGAAAAATACTCAGCGATGATTCTATTGGGTTGATCAGTATCAAAGCAGAAGTCAGCAATATTATCAGAACAATTCAAACCAGAAAGTATTGCATTGATAGAACTACCTTCCAACTCCCTCAACACAAAGCATTTAAACAATTGTGCTTGCACATGACATCGTCTCATTGTTGTCAACTGTGCAAAACACGATGATGTACATATATGATTATATTGATTTGGAGGCAGTTTATTCTGAAGCTCATTCAATGTATTGATTTGCGTATAACATTGCATGTGAATTGTCCTTTTTCCACGGTTCTTGCAAATAAATCTGACTACCTAAAAAAAACAGGGAAAAGCTACATTTTTTCAATCAAGGGCTACATATAAATACATTTTGTGTATACATAACAAAAAAATATATATAAATTAAAGATACATTTGTAATTGCGTTTCTTTTGTATACATATACAAACTTTTTTTTTGTATATTAGTATGTGTACATGAGTATGGTACTTAAACATGTCAATATATACAACTGTCTAAATGGCTTAGTATATACTACAATAATATATAAACTTAATATATATTTAACTTCAATAATTGTCACGACCCAAAATCAAGCCGCGACTGGCACCCACATTTACCCTCCTATGTGAGCGAACCAACCAATCTAACCCTTATCATTTAAATATAATATCAACAGAAAGTAATGCGGAAGACTTAAACTCATTAATAAAAACCAATTCAATAACTATTAAAATTCAACATCTATTATTTCCCAAAATCTGAAAGTCATCATCACAAGAACATCTATCCTCAAATTTCTAAACTAAAAATATCTAAGAAGCTAAAACAAATAAAAGCTAGTCCATGCCGAAAGTTCAAGGCATCAAGACTTGAAGAAGAAGATCCAGTCCAAGCTAGAAGCATTAGCTCACCCTGAATTTCTGATGTAGTGAAGACTGGCTAGAATTACTGTTGAGTCGAAGACGACGGCACGTTTGCTGCACTCCACAAATACAAAGAAGAAAACATAAAAGTAGGGGTCAGTACAAAACACGGGTACTGAGTAGATATCATCGGCCAACTCAAAATAGAAAACAATATATACCAAGTAATATCATAAAATCAACTATGATACTCAACATGTAGCAACAACAAGTACTATATCATTAACAATTGCCGTCAAGTTCGCACATGAGGACTCAAGCCTCAATACCATACTCATTTGGGGATTAGATTCATTAAATTGAGTATATTAACATCTTTCAAGATTCATTATCTATATTCCCCTCGTGTCGGTATGTGACACTCTGCTCCATATACTATCCTGGTGTCGGAACGTGACACTCCGATCCTCATTCTATCCTGGTACCGGAACGTGGCACCCGATCCATATACTATCCTGGTGTCGGAACGTGGCACCCGATCCATATACTATCCTGGTGTCGGAACGTGACACCCGATCCCCTAATCTCACCACTTTCGTTCATGAAGCCTTCTTTTATACCAAGGCATCATCATTAACAAAGTAGATTAGGGTTTCTTTTCAAGATTTGGGATTCATAGCTTCATCATGCTTATTTATTCACAATTACATAATCATATTTATGCAAGCATACAATTAAGCATATAGAAGGATTTACAATACTACCAATACATATCATTCGCTATTAAGAGTTTACTACGAATAGCATAAAAACCATAACCTACCTCCACCGAAGATTAGTATTCAAGCAAGCAAAGTTCTCCAAGCTGCGTTTCTTCTTCTCCCTCGTTCGATCCTCTCTCTCTCTTTGTTCTTTCTATTTTCTTTATTCAAACCCTCTTTCTTTTACCCTAATTAGCATATAATTAAGAATAAAAGATGGCAATAATCACCCACTAATTAACTTAAGGTTACCTCTTTTAACCCCCAAGTAATTAGACTTATTAATATTAACCCTCTAACTTTATAATTAAAGCAGGAATAGTCCAAAACGTTCCTTAAAACGTGTAAAGAAATCCGACCCAGACTGGGATTACGCAACCTGTGACGGCCCGTCGTGCCTGCGACGGTCCGTCCTGCAGGTCGTCGCAAAGTTCAGAGACCCAATTTCCACCCAGGGTCTGTGACGGTCCGTCACGCCTGTGACGGTCCGTCACGCCTGTGACGGTCCGTCCTGCAAGTCCGTCACGAAGTTCAGAGAGTCGATTTTCAGTACCCAATTTCAGAATTTCTAAGTGTTTTGAAACGAGACCCTGCGACGGTCCGTCGTGCCCATGACGGTCCGTCGTGGGGTCCGTCGTCTCAGCCAATTTTCCAGAAATAAAATCTGCTGCTCAAAACGACTAAACAGGTCGTTACAATAATTTGTAATATAACTACTAAAATATACAAATTATAATCATATATGAAATTTTCCCATCTCTATAACTAAAGACAATTACTTTTTGTATATGTATACAAAAACAAAAATAATATGGAGCCTTTAATATACAATCCACCTACTACCCCTATTAAAACTTAGTATTATTCATTATACATAACTTAAAATATTTATAAACTAATCAAATCTACAGACACGTACAGTAACTAAAGGAAGATACAAATAAATAATACATGCAATATACTATATACAATTACGTGAATACAAAAATTACTTAAACAAACAATTTTTCGTATATTGACGCCTAAGTAACAAAATATTGTATCTAAAGTTGTGTTTTAAATCAATACCTCATGATTGTGATGTTCTTCAGATCCGTCAATTTGAGATGCACTCTCCTCTGAATCACTGTTTACTGTTTTCCTCTTTCTTCCTCCTTGTACAATTTTAATGCCTCTAGCTTTGGCATTGTTAAGAACTTTTTGAACTGCCGTAGGGTCGTATTTTTTCTTTGATCTCAATTCTTTCATTGTTTGTTCATGTTGAACTTGTTTGAATTTTACCATAGACCCTACATCAACCCCAAAATCTTGAGTTAAACCCATTGAAAACGAGGGTAAATTGTCAACAAAATTGAAATGCAATGGAATACCTATGGTAATCCTCATAGATGAAGATGATTCATTCATTCTGATTTTGAAGAATTTGTAATCTAATAAGAACAATTGATTATTTCACAAAAAAAATATGAAAAAAAGTGAGAATCACAATACATATACAATTGCTGAATAAGGAAAAAAAATTTACACGACTAAATTTTAGGATTACCTGCGAAAGTTGAATTCAATGTCGGGAGAGATAAATTAATTTTTTGACAATTTAAAATTCAAAATCGGATAGAAGTATTGATTATCGGAGAAAATGGTGGAATATGAATAGGAGAGATAATATTGATTTGTATAAAATTATATACAAAATTTTAAAAAAGGTTTTTATACGATTGGCTTAGGAATAGGTGGTGTACCCCATTAATTATAGAAAAAAAAAGAAACTATAATTGTAGAAAGTAAATAAATTAAGCTATACCCTTATTATATAATTACTTAGGGATGTTTGCCATCCCATGTAATTTTCCCTTAATTTTAAGGAACATGACTTAATTTTCCCAATTGTAATGGCTTAAAATTTCTCTTTAATAAATGGGCTTTATGCTCGGTTAGCTAAAAAAAAGGGAACTTTCATATATAATCATTTAAAAATAATTAATTACTCTCCATAGCTATAGTTTGATAATTATAATTTGTAGCTACATGTTATATGGAGGAGAGAGGCGAGCGATATTGGGAGAAAGAGGAGAGAGGCGAGAGAAAGGGGAAAAGAGTGAGAGAAAGGTGAATTGTATATGTATACTAATTAGATAATTGTATATTATACATATGTATTTGTATATATGTCAAGAGAGATTGGGAGAGGGAAGAGAGAGGCGAGCGAGACTGGGAGAGGGAGGAGAGAGGTGAGAGAGATAAAGAGAGGGAGGAGAGAGGCGAGAGACTGGGAGAGAGGTGAATTATATATGTATATAATTGTATATTATACATATACATTTGTATATAGGGCAAGCGAGATTGAGAGAGGGAGGAGAGAGACAAGAGAGATTGGGAGAGGGAGGAGAGAGGCGAGCGAGAAAGGGCAGAGAGTGGGAGAGAGGTGAATTGTACATGTATATAGGTTAAATAATTGTAAATTTATACATATGTAGTTGTATATTCTGACAAATTATACATATACAAACATGACTAATTATATAAATTCAAAGTCAATCCACGTAATAATATATAATATTATTCTCGAGAAATAATTATAGCAAACTATAGCTATTATGAGTAATTAAATAATTTAAGTTTGCTTTGTTGCGTAATTTTCAAAAAAAAAATGATGCTAGTTGACATCACTTTGGAGTAAGAAATAAAATCTCAAATAGACTTTACTCTATTTTCATGATATACTTTGTTGTAATTATTATTAGTTTCTCAATAAACAACCATTTCTTGATTTGTGCATACTATACTTGTATAGTAATCACATTAATTTTCTTCATATTGTTCCAATTTCATTGTATGTCCCTAACACCGCATATTAGGGAAACGACTTGTTTGAATAAGTCCCCTACCCCACCTTTGACACCTTTCCACTCCATACAAGTCTTTTTTTTCTTGTATATAAAAAAAAAAACTCTTCATCTTTGTCTCTCTCACCCCATTTATATGAAATCTCTTTTTCCTTGACTAAACTAAAACACTCATAATTTTCACAAAATCCAATTCCATGGCCTCAACTTCACCTCCCTTGAAAGATGAGCTAGACATTGTGATACCCACTATTAGAAACTTAGATTTTTTAGAAATGTGGAGGCCCTTTTTTCAACCATATCATCTTATTATTGTACAAGATGGTGATCCCTCAAAGTCTATCATGGTCCCTGAAGGCTTTGATTATGAGCTCTATAATCGTAATGACATAAACAAGATTTTGGGTCCTAGGGCATCTTGCATTTCTTTTAAGGACTCTGCTTGTCGTTGCTTTGGTTACATGATTTCCAAGAAGAAGTATATTTACACTATTGATGATGATTGCTTTGTGAGTACCCATCCCTTCTTTTCTATTATACTAGTTTCAGGACACGTCCGTTGCACGTGTATCCCATGTTATTTTTTTTATATTCATTATAACAATTAGAATTCTACATATACATGCATGTAACGAATAACAAAATGCGACAATTACTAATAAAATTATAAAATTGTGACAAAAAATCAAATGAGAAATCTTATTTTAATGTAGAAATTTATCAACAAACTATAAATTTAGAACTTAATTAGCCAAATTGCATTATATATAGTCACAAAAGATTAACTTTAGCCTAAATAAAAATACAATTAAAAGAATCATAAATTTATGAAAAATCAAATTAGAAAAGTTTAATCACAATAACATCAAATGAGAAATCTTATTTTAATGTATAAAATTTATCAACAAACTGTAAATTTAGAACTTTTGATAGTAATTAGCCAATTTGCATTATATATAGTCACAAAAGATTAACTTTAGCCTAAGTAAAAATACAATAAAAACAATAAGAAATTTATGGAAAATCAAATTAAAGAAGTTTAATAGAGAGAAAACACATACACAAAATAAACAAAGAAAAAAACATGCGACAACATACTTCTTTTGAAGGCTCTAGTCATAACATTAAGTATATAGAAAAAGAAATACAAAATCACTATATATTTATTTCAAATTTTTGTAGGCACTTCTCCCATAAACAATTATAATTCAAAAGACTTCTTCATTTAGTTAAAGTATGAATCAAATAAAAAAATAATGATATAAGCGACACTAATGGAAAAAATTAACCTTAATTAGAATACTCATGAAACAAATAAAGATGTATATGGAATAAAAATAGGGTAATTAGATGATGTAAGTTACGAAGATGAATATAGTATTCCTTATCACAATGAAAAGAAAGAATACAATAACAACAATTATTATTCAAAATAATAATAGCAATTAAAGTTGCACCAAGTAATTTGTCTAAAGTATTATCTATGAGACATTGCAAATCTTCAGTGAGCATTGATTATGGTCTTTATATATTGATTTAACTCAATGGTCTATAATTAATGTTTTAGTATAAAGAAAAATATTCAAAAAATTGGAACTATTTTAGTCGTTAAAAGGGTAGAAATGCCTAATATTTATTTATGAATACTGTCTTTCAACTTTTTGACTTTAACCATTTTTTTAATATTTAGTGTGGCATATAGAATGATTACTATTTATAAATAAATATTTTATAATATTTTGATTTAACACAGGATAGAATGATAATTCAATTTTATACTCTGTTGTTTAAATCTTTTTTATACCCTTCAACCAAAAACAAGCTCCATAGGAAAAAAAATGGACAAATACAATGAGAACTTATCACACGGTGTAATATAACACCAAAAGATTGAAGAGAAGACACCATATCAGAAAGAAAATTTATGCATTAGGATTGTATCATATATAGCCAAAAAGAACATACAGAATGAAATTAATTTTATACTATGACAGAAAATCAAAGAAATATAAAAAATATTATGAACAACATATATCAAAATTGTAGTCCACGTTACTTTTTTCTATTAATATACCGACGTATTATTTAAATATAACAAAAAATCATTTAATATAGAAGAAAGAATAATATAATTAACAAAACTAAAACGGAAAGCAACAAGGAAAAAATTGATAGCTAAATTGTGACTTACTCTTTCAATAAAACGTTCATCTAAATGTCAAAATAGCACTTCCAAATGTATTAGAACCATATTGTGCCATCATATAGTTTCATGCAATAGAGAAGACCAAGAAAATTTTCGAAAAAAGGGTTTGATTATGAATTCTTGTACTTTTGGATGCTCTTGATTTGTGTTGTTATTTTCTTTCTCCATATCTTAAATATCTATACATTTTAATAATATGCGGAAGATGAAAATAATTCAAGTTAATTAGAAAGGCTAAAGTAACATATGAAAGTTCAAAAGAGTCATCTTTTCATTTACCATATTCATTGTAATTAATGTAAGTTAAGTAGTGCCTTCAAAATTTAAAGCTAAAAAAACCTTTCAACTTCCGTAATTAAGTGATGCATGAATAAATAGGAGTAGTAGAAAGACTTAAGAAAATCTCATCCTTTGTTTTAATAATTGAAAGTGTCATTGATTGGATAAATTAAAACTTTTGTAATTAAAATATTTATATTTAATTAAATAATAAATCAAAATTTTAATTTTGTAAAAGGGCAAAATAGTAATTCAACTTTTCACTATAGAGTTTCCACTTTTAATAATATATGATCTATCTTTTTTATCATAATACAGAAACATGTTTTTAACTTGGCTTCAATTGACATCTCTATCATTTAACTTTGGGTGTGTCAAATAGACAATTATACTTGTATAAAATTGAACAAATAGACCTTTACATTGACAATTTTGTGTCCTATATGGCGCCCACGTATATAATGTCACTTAGGACGTGTGTGTCTACTTATTCAATTTCATATGATGTTTGGACCAACTTTCACGCACCTCGACTAATTCCATGAGATACATGTCACCTCCCACCAGCAATGGGTATCAGGTAACTCTGTCTACCATAACTAGGACAGATGAGAAAAATCAATTAGTGTTATTGTCTTAGTTGGGATTTGAACTTGAGATGTCAAACCGCTTCATTGACCGGCTACTAGACGACATCCTTGGTGCAGGGTTTGGAGTACATAAGAGGATCAAAATACTTGTTCATGAGTATTATAACATCAACGTGATTTTTGAAATATAGGTTGCAAAGGATCCAAGTGGAAAAGATATAAATGCATTGGAACAACACATAACGAACCTTTTGTGCCCATCAACTCCCTTTTTCTTCAACACATTGTATGAACCATTTAGAGATGGAGCTGATTTTGTGCGTGGATACCCTTTCAGCCTTCGTGAAGGTGTGCCAACAGCAGCTTCCCATGGCCTATGGCTCAATATCCCTGATTACGATGCACCTACTCAGCTTGTTAAACCTCTTGAGAGGAACACTAGGTTTGTTACGAGTTTTGTTTGTCCGGAAAGAAACTTTCTTTTTTAAAACGAATTGAATAAGGAAGTGTATAGAACTCAAGCCTTTCCTTTATTACTTTGTGGTGACTAAAAGATATTGAACAGGTACGTTGCTACGGTATTGACAATCCCAAAGGGTACCCTCTTCCCGATGTGTGGAATGAATCTTGCATTCGATCGTGATCTTATTGGACCAGCTATGTACTTTGGACTCATGGGAGATGGACAGCCTATCGGACGTTATGATGATATGTGGGCTGGTTGGTGCTGCAAGGTTTGTTGTAATTGTATATTTTAGTTGGAAGCTGGAGTTGAATGATTGATAGCTCTAATTAAACAATTCTTATTACAGGTAATATGTGATCATTTGGGATTAGGAATCAAGACTGGATTACCCTATATCTATCACAGCAAAGCCAGCAATCCATTTGTTAACTTGAAGAAGGAATACAAAGGGATTTTCTGGCAAGAAGAGATCATTCCATTTTTCCAGACATTAACTCTTTCAAAGGAGTCTACTTCTGTGCAAAAATGCTATATTGAACTTGCTAGGCTTGTCAAAGAAAAACTTGGCACAATAGACCCCTATTTTCTGAAGCTTTCAGAGGCAATGGTCACTTGGATTGAAGCTTGGGATGAACTCAACCCTCCTACTAAACATTCTTCCAAATGAAAATCACACTACTAATTCTGCAATTTATATTCTTTAAATATCAAAAATCAATAAGGGGGTGATACTCCTATATATATTGTTTTCTACTAGACTACTATGAGACATATAGCTTTCTTGTTGTCTTAAACTTGTAATGAGAATGAGGCATATGCTTTTGCTTTGTTATAAAAGTTGAATGTTACAACAAGGAATTTGCCGCTTCATCCTTTCAATTGTTCAATTGTCGTTGGGTGACTAGCAGATCATGAAAACAAGCTCTTGTGTAAATACACGGTAAGATTATAATATGGCCCTACCCCTGAGACCCCATCCATGGTGGGAGCTTAGTGAAATGTACGCCCCTTTTATTACAAGACGTTACTTTCTCGTACGCACTTCACTTCATTATTATCTACTCTATTTCCAGTCTTCATTACCCACTCACTCCTACCTACTCAAAACCCTCTTTCGTTTTGCTAGCAGAATGTTGATATTGGCGATCACAAAATGCCAGAAGAAATTAACTAAATCTATACCCTGTAGAACTAGTTGTAGCAGAAATTACATAGACAAAACACAGAGAACAGTACAAGAACAACTAAGTTATCAAGGTTTAACAAATGAAACAACAAGAATATTTGTTTCAATTTATCTACATTGGGAGAAGGAAGGTGTAAGAAGCTTATTTCAGACTTGAGCTGTAATTGCGGATTTCAAACCCCACTAATCAAACAAGATGCAGTAAGAGAAACTTCAGTCCATAATCTTCCCTCTCTCGTTTTTCAGAAACAACACTTAGTGAAGCTTAACAGCTGAAAAAGGGTTCAAGTCATAACAACTATTGCTAGTATGACAATAGGTTAGGCTATTTTACATGGTAGTACTTTTTCTTGAGAAAACGAATGGAGAGGAAGAGCAAAATTTTACACAGAAATTTGTAACTAGGAATAACAACAAAAAATAAACAAAAGCTAATAAAGGGGAAATAGAAAGAAGAGACAGTCAGTCTACCTCCTTTAAGATTCAAAAAACTGACACAAATGAAATATCTACCTCCCAATTCCTACGAGCATTTTCAGAATCCTCTCTGCAAGAAATGCAGAAGAAAAAACAGATTATAAGAAGATAAAAATTGGCTTCAGGGTAGATTTGATAAGACATAAGGCCAAAACATAATTTATGAATCAGCATCTTCAGTCTTCTTACGCTTGCCTGCAAGCCAGTGTTGTGTAAAGGCGATCGCCTCATCACCAATGGCGAGAAGCGAGGCATCCCTTCATCACCTATTTGCTTTGTGGAAAGGCGACACCATGGAGAGTTGAGACAATGGCCAAAAAGGCTTCACCTTTTGTATTTTCTTAACAAAGGCTACCAATTTAGAGTTATAAAAGTTAAAAGGTAATTTTGGGGTTCTCTTTGCAAATTTGCACCGTTGCACTCTTAGACTGCTACTGCGACTCCAACCAGTCAACTCAACTAGACTTCTCCGGCCACTCCAAAGTCTAACAAATACATATTTCTTCTTTTATTCTAATTTCTTCTTTTATTCTAATTTCTTCTTCATTTTTTTTTTATTTTTTCCTTCTTCTTCTGCTTCTTCTTCAATTCAGAGTACTTCTACCTCACTGTTTTGACTTTTGTTTCTGTTTTTTTCTCATCCAAGTTCTAAACTTTTAGTATGTACCATCAATTTTCAGTTTTTGAATTGAAATATTTGCTAATATGTTATTGTTATTGTGATTTTAATTTTTTTATATGCAATTAAATAAATTAATTTTTTGGTATTAATTGGCGCCGCACTTCAAAAAGGTGAGAGCCTTGTAGCAAGGTAGACCCTTCTTGCCTTTCACCATCTAAAACACGGCTGCAGAGTTAGCAATATCCTTATTTGGTACCCAAAAGGGACACATGCTTACCAATAATCTGGCGACCTGCCCTGAGTTTTAGGCCCCAATGCCTTTTGGGATTAGGAAGGAAACGAGCAACCTTGTTGTCCTTTCCCTTGCTAGAAGATTTAACAGCCCGAGCAAAATTAGCATGAAATGAAAATAATGCTGAGATACAACTTCCAGAAACGGGACTACAAATGCGCATATTACAATAGAAGTCAGTTGTGTCGTCCCCAAGAATCAAAATACAATGTTCTTGAATTAAAGAATATCTGAGCTACAACACAAGTTGACACATGTAAATTGGTGTACGTATATCCATGGAGGTTGCTAAGTTTCTCACAGCACAGGCTCAGGTTGTTATTCACCTGAAAATCCTCCTTTTGGTCACACTTATATGATGGCGAGATTGTCATCAAAGAAAATCAAAATTTGAATCATGGTAACTTCGTAAAAAGTATGGAAAATTGAGGTAGCAATTCTCGTAATGCTGCACTAAGATGATGGCCTGACATTGAAAATTCTGGGGAAGCAAAAGTCTCAGGAGATTTGAGCAAGAGTTAAGAAACTGGAATGTCTCAATCCATCAACCAAACATTGCTGCAAATGTTGAATTTTAAGAATATATAAAGCTAGGCACTATCTATGCTCCAAGCTAGCTTTAGAAGTAAGGTCAAATTTCACCTGCAGAACAGGTTCCTTGGCAAGAATCACACTTCCAGGATGGTGAGATGGTTGAGCTTTCACAGGATGTTTTTTGACCTGCACAAAGAATTCTTACTTGTTTCACTCACACAGAATACAAAAACTATTCACATGAAAACAAGCAAATGGTTATCCATAATTAAGAGATAATTTTCTACAACAGAAACAACCTGACAGAAGTCAAATTTTTGTACAGAAACTTCAAGTAGCAATGAAATGTTATGCGTTACTTTTCCTTTATTCTTCATGGCTACTTTTTCTTTAGGGTTTTTGTTTCTTTTCTTCTTTCATTTTCAAGGCCAATAAAACAAGAGGTGACAGAACAAGGAACAGTTACCCAACAACACATGATATCCCAAATGGTATGCATAGGAGCATCTGTTTTCAATCCCAAACGATTCACATGAGTCCCTGATGTACGATATCCTGCATTGATTACAGTAGAGCGAAACATAACTGCTGAGGGAGAAGTGCATTTCAATGTTGCAGAGATATTGTGCAAACAAAGAAATAGAGGAATATCAGGTAATTCCTGCAAACAAGTACACTTCATGAGTTACACATCCAATAAAAAGTCCAGCAGACCAGAAGCTCCCCACCCCAGCTTCCCTAAAAGTTTTGTGCAATGATCATGGCATCAAAAGATTGATGGCCTAGTGGTTTCAAAAGTGGGGAAAAAAAGGGAATGAGTGCGAAGAGGTGGAAATAGAAATGTTATGAACAGAAACAAAATGAGAAAATCAACTATTATAGGCAAACCACACCTCTGAAACTGGTGTCAACGTAGCACAGATTCGATCATACGCTGGATACCGTTCCTTAATAGATTTCTCATCAGCAAGTATGGCAGCTACCCATTCTTGATCATGGATGGGCGCAGATTGTATGGGTCCACCCATATTGAATTTTTTTACCACAATCACTGCAATCTTGAGAAATAGCAGGGCCAAATCCAGGGTGGTATCTGAGGCTGTTACTCTAAAAAAGCAGAAAAGATTCAATGTAGATGTGGTTATCCACTTATATGAGCGTTAAAACAATGTTTAGTGAGGATTAATTGTTACCAAATTCTACTAATGGAACCCATGATCTAAAGGAAAAAAGAGATGCCTTCTACACTGCACACATACAATAGTCTAAAGGTTTCCGACATCTTTTTTGCAGTTAATAGATGAACTATCATTCTGACAACCAAACATTTCTTATTGTCCACAATATACCAAGAAACAAAGAAGGTAGCAGAATTAGAACATCTCCAACTAGAGAAGTTGCAGATTATACTGCCTACATAGGTTTTTCCATTTTCCAATATCATTGTCATTTAACTTAAAATTTCTCATTTTAATCTTAATGAGACGATCTATAGTCACACAAATCTCTTTGGTTTATAATAGATCACAAGTTTCAATAGTCTTTCTTGCATTCTTAGAAAGCATCTTCACATAAATTGGAGCAGAGAAGTCAAGTATAAAGAATACTGTGAACATCTTTTGGAACTTCTTTACACAATATTACCTGCATATCTAGGCCATTCGGAGAGAATGAGCATCTCAATCCAAGCAGAGCCAGTTGTACAATGAAGATACAACAGAGATTTGGATAGGACAAAAACCTTTGAGATAGTCCTCCCAACTGGCTGAAAATGGAAAGAATCGCACCCATTACACTGATACACATATGAGAGCTTCAGAGGAGTATTCCGCATAGCACTTGCTGAACTATAGACAATTATTGAAATCTTTAGTTTGACTATCAGATGAGTACAGCAATAACCTAAGCAAGATTGGGCTAACAGTTTAAGTCTAAAGGAGAAATACTTACGTATAGATACGAACACAAACACGGACATAGAAGTCCATATGAACAGATAATACTGAGCAATATACCGTTTGTACCGATTTGCATGGCTCTGGAATGAAAACAGAAACAACAATGATTATAAAAATTAAATGTGATGAATTAAGAATTATCAAGGCCAAAATTGTTGTTAGTTTTAGAATATACAGAAAAGGGCCAAAAATACCTCTAGACTATCGGAAAAGGTTTAAATATATCCCTCATACATCTATTTGGCTAAAGATACCCCTCTATTCGAAAAGGTATGTGAAAGTTTAGATACTATAAAAAGTATGTATTATTCATAGTATTTGTACGGTATTTATAGGAGAACAAGTAAAGACCAATTAAACTAATCAATCCCTAATTCTTAGGAAATTCTTGAATCAAGGGATTTCATCTAAACTATTTTCCTAGAATAATATATTCTAATCCTATATTTACACAAATCTGCCAGCTTTATTTGTGGATCAGATTATAATCAAATCTGCCAGCTCAATGGTGGAGCAGATTATGACTAAATCTGCCAACTCATTCAACACTCCCCCTCAAGTTGGCATGTAAAGGTCCAACATGCCTAACTTGCTCACAAAGGACTCAAAAGTAGTTCTTAAAAGACCTTTTGTGAAAATATCTGCAACTTGTTCAGTTCTTGGAACAAAGGAATGCATACACTTCCATCTACAATCTTCTCTTTAATGAAGTGTCTGTCCACTTCCACATGCTTTGTTCTATCATGTTGAACTAGGTTATGAGCAATGCTTATGGCAGCGTTATTGTCATGTCAAAATACAACTTCATTGGAAAACTCATAGGTCTTCGTAGTTCCTCCAAAAATCTTGAGTCACAATATTTCACAAATTCTGTGTGCCATGGACCGATACTCAGCTTCAGCACTACTTCGAGCCACCACATTTTGCTTCTTACTTCTCCATGTCACTAAATTTCCCCAAAGAAATGTACAATATCCAGTTGTAGACCTCCTATCAATAGATGAACCAGCTCAGTCTGCATCCATATAAGCCTCAACACTTCTTTGCTCATTCTTTTTGAAAAACAACCCTTTTCCAAGTGAACTCTTTAGATACCTTAGGATTCAATACACAGTTTCTTAGTGTTCTTCTCGCGGATAATGAATGAATTGACTGACTAGGCTCACAGCAAAGGAAATATCAGGTCAAGTATGTGACAAATAAATCAACTTGCCTACCAATCTTTGATACTGGCCCTTATCAATCAATTTTCCTTCCTTTACAAACTTTAGATTTGGATCAATTGGAGTTTCAGCTGGTCTACAACCACTCATTCTTGTTTCTTTTAACAGATCAAGAGCATACTTCCTTTGTGACACTATAATTCCTTTTTTGATCGTGCAACCTCCACGCCAAGAAAATACTTTAGCGGGCCTAAATCCTTTATCTCAAATTCTGAGGCAAGACGTTCGTTTAGATTTTTTATTTCAACCACATCATCTCCTGTGAGGATGATATCGTTAACATACACTATGAGAACTGTTGTTTTTCCTTCTAGTGAATGTCGAGTAAACATAGTGTGATCTGTTTTGTCCTTGCACATACCTTTGCTTTTTCACAAATTGAGTAAACCTTTCGAACCAAGCCCTTGGAGATAGTTTTAGACCGTAAAGATATCTTCTAAGCCTTCATATCTTTGACTTGTACTTCCCTTCAAAACCTACCATATAGACTTCTTCCTCTAGGTGCCCATTCAAGGAAGCATTCTTCACATCCAACTGCTGAAGAGACCCGTCGAGATTTACTGCAATTTTCAATAGAACTCTAATTGAGTTTAGCTTAGCTACTTGAGCAAACGTCTCGAGATAGTCAATGCCATATGTCTGTGTGAATCCCTTAGCTACTAGGCGGGCCTTATATCTTTCCAAGGATTTGATTTGAATTTGGTGGTGAACACCTATTTACAACCCACTGATTTCTTTCCCTTAGGTAAATCCACTAACTCCCATGTCTCATTTTTTCAAGAGCTCACAATTCCTCCAAAATAGCCTCCTTCCAGTTGGGAACTTGTAGAGAATCCTGCACATTTGTTGGAATCTCCACACTATAATGTTGTGAAGTAAAGGCTAAATAGCTAGGAGACAATTTTTCCTAGGACACAAACATAGAAATAGGACATGTAGAAGTATTTTTAACACCTTTGCATTTTACAATAGGTAGATCTAGATCTAAAGAATTAGAAGTAGAATCAGTTGGAAGAGTACCTTGAATTACAGTTAGATCTTGTGGGATTGATTTTTGGCAGTGTTGAGAATCTTCGACCCTTTTTTCTTGAGTTCAGTTTCTTCTCGAATACACCTGCATTTCTGTTTTTCGTTCTCTATTTATGTTTTTATTTTTGTCATTTGAAGGCGCTATAGGTTCAGGTTTAATTTCTAAGTTTTTATCATTCAAGTCACTTTGGTCCTTATCATCTCTTGGATCACACTTATCTATATCTTCTCCTACATCTATCCCGTCAGTATTTATTGTAATATTAGGCTCATTTTTTGCTTGATATCTAATTTCCTCAATATCACAAAAAAATGAATCTTCACCTACATGATACTCAGCCTGAACATGAGTAGTAAAATAGAGTTGTGACTCAAAGAAAGTTTGGTCCATTATGACAATTATCTTCCTAGCATGTGGATCGTACCACTTATATCCCTTTTGACTTGGGGCATATCCTACAAAAATACACTTCTTAGCCCGCGGTTCAAGTTTACTATGATTATAGACATGAACAAATGTTGTACAAGAAAAAATTCTCAGAGACAGATCTGTAGTTAACCTAGAACTAGGAAAACTTTCTCTCAAAACTTTAAAAA
This sequence comes from Solanum peruvianum, assembly GCA_027705065.1. Taxonomy (NCBI): domain Eukaryota; kingdom Viridiplantae; phylum Streptophyta; class Magnoliopsida; order Solanales; family Solanaceae; genus Solanum; species Solanum peruvianum. The sequence continues at coordinate 10,828,070 of JAKWJD010001757.1, read as the reverse complement.
GTGTCTTAAATTCAATAAGACGAGATGACATCCTATTAATAAGGTAAGCGGCAGTCAAGAGAGCCTCTCCCCAAAGGTGTTGAGGAACTTTACTAGTAAACATTAAAGCTCCCGTTACCTCTAAAAGGTGTCTATTTTTTCTTTCGGCGATACCATTTTGTTGTGGTGTATCGAGACAAGAGCTTTGGTGTACTACCCCAGTTTTTTTGAGAAAACTTCCTAAATGTTCATTAAAAAATTCACGGCCATTGTCACTCCGAAAAATCTTGATTTTCTCATTGAACTCTGGTTTTCCACCATGACATAGAAAATCTCAAATAAATTTTTAACCTCACATTTGTCCTCAATAAAAGAACCCAAAATATAGTATGATCGTCAATAAAAGTTATAAACCAACGTTTCCCTAACATTGTTGAAATTCTAGATGATCCCCAAACATCACTATGAATCATTGTAAAAGGTTTTGAATGATATTTTTAGAAGGAAAAGAATATTTGTGATGCTTGGCCAGTCACAAAATTCACATTGGAATAAGGATGGATTTGTATTTCTAAATAACTGAGGTAACAAGTGTCTAAATAATAAAATTTTGGATGTCCTAGCGTAAAGTGCCAAATCATGACATTACTCAAAACAAAAGTAGAGTTCAAACAAATAGGATTCAGTTGTAGTGAGTTGTTCCCGTTGTCAAGAAAATAAAGACCTCCTGATTCTCTAGCACCGCCAATCATCTTCCCCGAGACCTTTTCCTTAAATTCACACAAATCAGAATAAAAAATAGCACGACAATTAAGAGAACAGGTTACTTTACTGGCATAAACTAGATTACAAGAGAGATTTGGAACATGAAGAGTATCATGAAGTGTAAGAGACGATGATAGTTTAATAGTTCCTTTTCCACCAATTACAGAGAAGGAACCATCAGCTATCTTGATTTTACTATTCCCTGCACAAGGAGTGTAAGTAGAGAAAAAATGAGAACAGGAGGGATTTTTAGAATTTGGTGCATTTGGATGAAATTGTGGAGATGAAGGAGTTTGTGCAGAATTTCCAATTGTTCCCTTGTTAATAGAGACGTTGTTGGAGAAGGTTGCTGCCCTTGATCAAAATTAGTTATTTGGAGGGCCTGCGCGTTTTGATATTGGAAGCCACGATTATCAACTCCTTTTTTCTTCCAGTTTACTGTTTTACCATGAATCTCCCAACACGTTTCACAGAGTGCTAATTTTTTTGCAATGATCACGCCATGGATTTTTGTTTATGTTCTCTCCATTCTTCACTGTTACAAGAGCTGAAGAGTCTATAACAGGTTTTAGTTAAACATTTAAATCAGGTTTTAACATTACTTTCCTCCTATTTTTTCTCTCCTAACTTCAGAAAAGGTTTCACGTGAGAGCGCAGAGGATTTTTGCCTAGGATTCACGACCTGACCTCGTCAAACTGTTAGTTTAATCCTTCTAAAAAAGTTAAACTTTCTCACTTTCTTCCCTTTTTTTTTGCTTTCACACTATCCACAGAACACTCCCATTCATCATTGTAACACTGGTCTAACTCCTGCCACAAGGACACCAATTCATTATAATAAGTAGTAACTGCATTCTCACCCTACTTAGCTTGCCATAGTTTAGTTTTTAACTCAAAATTTTGAGAGACATTTTCTACATCAAAATATGTCTCCCTAACGGCTTCCCACACATCCTTAGCCGTGGGCAAAAAGAGATAAGATTTACCTATGACTGGTTACGTGGAATTTATTAACCAAGCGATCACGAGTGCATTCTCTGATATCCAGGAGTTCATATTTGCGTCTCCAGCTTCCGGCTTTTTCGTTACTCCGGTCAGATGTACCAGCTTTCCACAGCCATCGATTTCAAGTTTTACGGACTGTGCCCATTTCAGATAGTTCTTCTCATTTAATTGATGAGAAGTTAACTGGAAGGGCATGTGAGAAGCATTGCTCCTAGTGTCATTAAATTATATGCAGGAGCTTCCAGAGAAGAGCTTGTCTTCTGTTGATGTTTCAAAAATATGCTCTTCGTGAAAGGCTGTTTTATCCATATGATACTAGGGGAAATCGTCCCGCTCTAATACCATGAAAGTTTAGATACTGCAAAAGTATGTATTATTCATAGTATTATACAATATTTATAGGAGAACAAGTAAAGACCAATTAAACTAATCAATCCCTAATTCTTAGGAAATCCTTGAATCAAGAGATCTCATCTAAACTATTTTCCTAGAATAACATATTCTAATCCTATATTTACACAAATCTGCCAGCTTTATTTGTGGATCAGATTATAATCAAATTTGTCAGCTCAATGGTGAAGCAGATTATGACTAAATCTGCCAACTCATTCAACAGCTTGTACTGATTTGCATGGTTAAAAAAAAAACAGAAATAACAATGAATGTAAAAATTAAAGGAGTATCTTTAGCCAAATAAATGAAAGGTATATTTAAACTTTCGGATAGTCCAGGAATATTTTTTGCCCTTTTCCGTAGAATATAGGGAATTATAAATGAGAGTACTCCTAATTTAGTACATGAAATTTTCAAGTATCAGGTCTTCCCTATCTGTTAGAGTAACTTCAACATCCTACAGTACACTATCTTAACACGAAACATGATGATAGAAATCACAGAGAGACACCAGATATCATGACATCCAACTTCATAACAGACACAAAATTTCCACAAAGCACGTACCTCAATGCATGCAAGAAGGATCCTCAAAGCCATTTCATGGCAATATTTCTATCTTAATAGATATGAGCCACATCTAGTTGCGCATGACATCAAGTAAGACATGTTCCATGATGAATAAAGTTAGATAATTCCATAAGAAATTAGAATATGAATTTACTTGGAATAGCATACTTCTCCATTTCCCCCGCATAACACTGCCAAATCAGTAGAAGTACACATCAATATCCCCCCATCTACAACTGATTGAACAACATAATCAAAGAACACAGATTGCGATCCATAAGGATCAAGATCAACCTGCAACTAATAAAGAGAACTTTTGAATTGTGTGGTCTTAAATTAAAGTTATGCCAAATGTACAAAATTGCCCTTTAATATTGTGGCTTTAAACATGCCTCATGGACAGCTGAAATTAAAATGTACCAAGGTCATTATTTTTAAACTGATTAAAAAGGAAAGAAGGTGATTCTTTTTTAAACAGAGAGTATAATTTAATGACTACATAAGATGCTTTAAGAACTTCTAAATTCACAAATAGTGATTTTCTCATAAATATTAAAACTTTACAGGATCCACTTTGTTGTATCCACCAAGATTATCTTTTCTATGATTTAGAACTTAATGAGGAAATTGAAGCATGTTTCTGAAAACATAATACACATGTATTCCAATCAGACACTCACAATTAAGCTAGACATTGTGAAACTAATCATTGAAACATTTTTAGAGTTCTGTATCACAATCTCTTCAATCCCATGCTACAATTGCTTGCTGCTCTTCCTTTTATTTTCTCTCCTTTGATTAAGGAGTGTGGGCAGGGCACAATGAGATTTTCTAATTCTAAATGCACCACATAAGGTGAGTTGGAATCACCTTTATCATTGTCAAGGGCCACAACTTGACCAATTCCTTCTATTTCATGTGCATATCTTAAAGCCCTCAATCCAGAAGCTGAAAGAGCCTGTTAAATAAATTGAAAGACAAATGATGATCAATCAGTTCAAGCCTCTACTGTGTAAGTCCTTCCAGAAGACATTCAGTAACCAGTAAGACTTTAACAATCAACATGAAATGACAAAGAAACCTCAAGAATTCGTGCTGGCTTTAGTTCTATGTCTTTTCGCCATAGGTTTTTGGTTTGCACATCTGAAATACTATATTGTTCATCTTGGGACATCCCTTCCAAAAGTTTACAACCATCATTGGACATTCCATCATGCTGGGAAGAATCAACTGGAGGTTCCATTTCAGAAACTGATTCATCTGGTACCTTAGGGTCAGCCTTGGCTTGTCTGGCCAACATTGCTTTGTGCTCTAGCTTGCGTTGTGATATAAAGGTCCTCAAAATAGATATAGACATATCTCTGTTGTTCACCTAGTGTTGAAAAATTTTAACAGTCAGATCACGGTAACCCAAAGTGAAAAAGATGAGCTCCATTGTGGTGGCTACAACAACACTTGAAGGTTATAGCACAAATCTTCCTTTAAATGCAATAGCATATCAAAAAAATACAAAAACAGAAAATAAATTACACACATAGTTCTTTATTACTATATAAATACCGCAACTTATGCAAAATAATCATTTAATGCTCAAGGAAATGGTTCAGTGACATAGGTATAGGAGAAGTAACCACCTGATATCTCAGGTTCAAATACCTGCTGCACACTCAACGTGAGTCCATCTGCTCCAACCATAAAAAGACAGGTTTTTCCTATATCTGAGCTTGAATATTGGCGAGCTGACTGGTGGATTAGTGAAGGCGCCCACAAAAGTGACATACGACTACTATTAGAAAAAAAATCTAAAAAACATTATAAAAACTCAATCAAGGTGTTGTTGCTTCTGACCATAAAAACAACACCTACCAGTTGGTGGTCCTAACAAAATGATTGTAAGATTTGCCATCTCCATGTCTATCTCTCCCAATTTCTTACTCTCTCGCACACGTCACACCATAAGATCAGTGATTCAGTGTCATAGATGTTCCATACATTATGTCCCTCACTTGAGAGTTGAGACTTCCCAATGTACAATAAGTTGCTCATATGAGAGTGATTTTAAACTTTGTCCTCATCCCTCTCCCTCTGAGTTTATTTATAACACCTCATAACTCTAAGCTAAGGTGAGACTAATTAGGCGTTGATGAATCTAGTCGAACTATGGAGAATAAGGTAGTATCTAAGCCAAAAGACCAAGAAATACAGTGTACTATTGTGTTGGACATAGACATAAGGCTTAAAATGATTCAAAATCCAAAGTGCGACATTGACAAAAATAAATAATGTTTTCATCTGTCAAGAGAGGCTACGGACTAGCACCACATCTTATAGTCATGATAGCACATTTACTAAGCTTGTTGGAAGTGATTTAAGGTCTAAAGAGAGATCGAGCACTAACTCGACTTGAAAGTCACACTACGGACAATTGTTCTGAATGAGTTCACACAAGGTCCAACTTCAAATAAGTATATCTCCCAAGATATAAAGAGTCGAGTGTTGAAATATCTATCATATTAAAGCTTTTCAAAACTAGTTTCAATGAAACGAATTGCTCGTCAATCTAACCTCGGTACAAAAGGTTATGCGCATTTGACTATAGACCTATGCAGCACCCAAATGCATGCGATGGAGCATGTAATGCACTGACAAATGCATGCAGTGCATTGAAAATTTTAAGTTAGTAAGAATTAATTTTATAAGCTATAACATTGTGAATTCATTTAGGGTGTTCTTGGAAGATCTTAGCGAATGTTTCTCCCAAATAATCTCCTCTTTCCACTCTCCAAAGCTGAAGGCAAGTAATTGAACTTGGAAGTTAGCTCAATCTTCTGTTCTAACCAGGAAATTCACACAATTCATTCTTGGATTCTATGAACAAGCTCTCATCAACCAAGGTGTTGTTCTTCTCATACTATTGTATATGGTATTGGCGTTTTAAAGTATCTTTTACAGTAAGGACTTGCAGGATGGTGATCAGAAGTCTTAAGTCCAAGTTTTGCTATTTGTTTGAGATGTTTAGAGGTTGTTTTATGTGTTGTAAGGTGCAGGAGGTACTTGGTTGTCCTCATAAAGTTTGTTGTGTTGTTGTGAGCTAGGTGTAAAGATATGACACCTAGGCCTAACTCAAAAGGCTAGCTCATGAGGGAAGGATTGCCCAAGTCCATATAAGGAAACCATCAGGTCATTCCCCCAACCAATGTGAGACTTTTACCCACTCTAACACCCTCTTTCACGCTCAAGCCCAATTGGAGCGTGGACCGGGAGCCCAAACAGGGATGAACCTGGCTCTGATACCATGTAAAGATATGGTACCTAGGTGTAACTCAACATCAAAAACTAGCTCATGAGGGGAGGATTGCTCAAGTCCATATAAGGAGACTACCAATTCATTTCACAGCCAATGTGGGACTTTTACCCACTTTAACACCAGGAAAGAAGAAGAGTGGTAAAATATCATTATGAAGAGACTTTGGAGCTTTACGGTCGTCATGTTTTCAACAAAATGCTTAAATGGCTTGAGCATATGTTTAGTTGTTAAAATAAGTCCCTTATCAATACTGTTATAGATTAAATCCGCAAGAAGTGTTTTGATCGTCATAATACACGAAGGATTGGAATTGAGCTATGTAATGCTAAGTTCTTTTTCCACTGTTATGGCATGACTTCTCAAGTAAATGTTTCCCTTATATGAGTTAGCGAGGTCCTAAATGAAGAAAAACATGAGTGACCATGCTACATGCTTCATGCTTACACACACCATTTTGGTATTGTCGCTCCTATTGAGTCAAGTTTTTTATGATCACTCTATGTGGTCTATAATTTCTCTATTCGAGCCATTCATTCTCCTCTATTATGAGATGTTTAAGTTCCTCTACTTAAGAAGTTAATGTTCCTCTTTTATGAGATGCCTTAATCCTTGTACTTAAGAGGTTGATGTTCCTCTATTATGAGATGTTTAAGTTCCTCCATTTGAGACGTTTACGCTCCTATATCATTAGGGCTGGGCATAAACACCGGAAAACCGAAACACCATACCGAACCGAATTTTTTTGGTATTTCGGTTTTGGTTTTTCGGTTTCGGTTCGGTATTCGGTATATGTTTTTGTATTTTTCGCTATTTCGGTTCAGTTTTTGGTATGTAATTTAGTGTAATTCGGTATTTCGGTTTACCGAAATATATTATATTATAATATATATTTATATTATATTAATTATTAATATGAAATATTAAATATTATAATTTAAAATAAAAAATTTAAAAGTAAAAGACTTTTTATATAACTATTTTTAGCCCATTAAGCTGAAAATCAAACAAAAAAATTTGTAAATTTTTAAAAGACCAACTAAGCAGGCCCATTAAAAAAACCGAAATAACAAAACCGAACCGAACTAATAAAAACCGAATCGAAATAATAAAAACCGAACTGAACCAAAATATTTCGATTCGGTATTTGGTACACAATTTACAAAAACCGAAAACCAAAAAGATCGAAAAAAACCAAAACCAAACCGAAATACTGAATGCCCACCCTTATATATTATGAGATGTCTAAGTTTCTCTATGTGAGACATTCATGTTAATCTATTATGAGATGTCTAAGTTCCTCTATTTGAGATGTTCATGTTCCTCTTCCATGATATGCATAAGTTCCTCAATTGAGATAAAATGTTCATCTATGTAAGATGTAGATATTCCTCTAAACGAGATGTCAGTATTATTCTACATGAGATGTATAATGACTCTGAACGAGATGTTAGTACCCATCTACATGTGGTGTATATATTTATCTAAATGACATGGTAATATGCCTCTGCATGAGTTGTTTAATTCCTTTGAATGCACTGTCGATTTTCCTTTACGTGGATGTATATATTTCTATAAATGCGATGCCAGTAGTATTTCAGTATTTCTCTACAGAAGACGTATAATTCTTGTAAATAAGCTATCAATATTTAAGTTATATGCATATTCTTGTAAATGAGATGTGAGCATTCCTCTACCTCAGATGTTTATGTCTCTCTACGTAGATGTCTATAATTCCTCCATTTGAGATGTCCATGGTTCCTCTAAATGATGTTTCATCGAAAAATGATTTTCGAAAAGAATTGTTTTATTTTTTGACTTTAGGAGTCGCCACTTAATTTTTAAGAAAAATCAAGAAAACTTATTTCCAAAACAACTTAAACAGAAAAATTATTTTGAAAATATTTTAAGGGTTCGGGGATTCTTATTAGTGTCTTAGGAAGGTGTTGAAGGCACCTAAGACACTCCGTTAAATACGGTTCTCCGGCGATTAACTTATTTGACTATTTTGAAACTTTTGCAATTTTTGAACCTTTATTAGAAATTACTTAGCCAAGTTTGACAAATTTAAAATATTTATTATTTTATCTTGAAATTTGCGAATCTATTCCAAAATTAAACTTCCTCAAATTTTTATCTAAACAATTTACAAATTTTGCAACACTTATTGTTTTAGGATTCCGTCAAGGTTAAACCTTTTAAAACTTTAATTCTAAGCGACTTTCAAATTCGAACATCTTTAAAAATTAAAATTTTTAGTTTCGAGTTTGATAAAGTGGAAGGCGTTCGATGGGGGTTTGGAATTTTCTAACTCTCAAAACTAACGATATTCAAACAAACACACATAAACAAGTAATAAAGAGAGAGAGAGAGAGAGATATACTTGGGTCCAAATTCGGGTTCTGTCCGCCTTGACCGAATTTTGGACCCATTCGCTTGTTTGGGTTTTCAACCCATTTCGTACCTGTCCTATTCTAAACGTATAAAATAAGTACAAGAAAAATAAAAAATAAAAAAAAAATAAAAGGGACAAGGGCTTATGCCCATTACAAGAAAAATACAAAAATGTAAAGTAAAGACATCCTCCAATCCGTTTCTTCAAGTTCTTCGATCTTCAGGGCATTCGATTGCGTATGACTCGGACGAAAGGGATTTTGAGTCCTTTAAGGCTCTTCCGAAAATGCAAGAGGTGGGAAAGTGGGAGTTCTTGGTGAACTCGATACGAGTTTTACATGTGACAAAAAAATATAAACTTATAAGTGGTTATTCATAAATGCTTGATATAAGTAGACAAGACCTAAACAATATCATTATCTCAAACCCATTTAATAACGATGTCATGCTAGTATTGAAAATAAAATGAGAAAACAAATAAAATGCCAAACTATTTTTTTTTAAAACATATAAATTTACTTATAATTTGTATAACAATATGCAAAATTAATATAAACCAACAGCAAGAAATTGTTCAAGATGAAGGCGGTCAACAACTGGGACAGAACACAGGCTGATTAGCACAACACTCGAACCAAGGCAACAAGTATAGCCTCTTCTATTTGCAGCAGACAAACCATGTACACTTAACATTCGAACATTTCAACACGTTCAATCCAAAACAAACAAAAGAAAGAAGGACCAGCTAGTTGATTAACAATATCACACGTCATCAGGCGACGGCTTCTTCAAAACAGAACAGAGTCATGGCTAATACAACAAGATCTACGCTAACGACGGATTCGTAAGAAAAAAGAGAGCAACACGAACGAACAGTCACGAACAAAAACAGAATCGATGCGAGACATATTTCGGATTCAGACAACCATAACGTCGGGGATAACAACTCCCGTTTTCAACAATACCAACAGCAACTTAAATTCATAAAGAAAAACAATTAAGATGAAAAGTATACCTTCTTCAGGGCAGCGACCGAGACGGGAACGAGCGAGAGCGATACAAACTTCCACACGCGAACCACGAACAGAACCTGAACACCAATCCGTATTCTGTCGATGAACAGTAAGAACGAAAAAAAAACTTTCCCAAGACTTGAACTGTTGTTCGTATGCGAACGCTTGTCCCGAAAATCCGAGTATCTTTGTCTTTGAAAATTAGAAGCTTCCAAATTGCTAACCCCAAATCCTCTCAATCTCCAACTTCAGAACCTGTCTTCAATCTGAAGAAGGGAGGGGTTTAAATAGAAAAACAATATCGGGTTTTCGAGAAAGGGGCGGGCAAAACCATTTTGAAATTCGAAATTTCCCTCATGATTGGGTCAAACCCCTTTTCGACCGAAAGAGAAAAGGGAAATTTGGTTGTCGGGAGATTTCGCGTGGGGTAGGGAGAGAGCGTGAGGGAGACACGGATGGGTCTACTTTTCCGAGATTTGCGGTTACTTTTCTTTTTCGAGGGGAGAGACGAGTGGGTCTGGGAGAGAGGAGAAGAGAGCGTGGGAGATGAGGGAGAGGGGCGTGAGGCAGACGAGAGAGGGGGGTCTGTCGGGGGGCTTCTGTTTTCTGCGTTTTTGGCTGGCTTTTCGGAGCTTCTGTGAAGAGGAAGATGGAAGGGAGAGTGTGCGAGAGCGTGGGGGTGAGGGAGAGAGCGAGAGAACGTGAGGGAGCGTGGGGAGAGAGAGCGACGCAGGGGAGGGAGACGAGAGAGGAGGAGAGCGTGGGGGATGACGCGGGTTTTCGTTTTGGCTGGGAATTTCTGGAAATCGGGGGGTGGGTTTCGGCGTGAGGGTGACGGACGAGAGATGCGGGAGAGGCGAGATTTCGTTGGTAGGGAGATCGCGTGAAGGGAGAGACGCGGGAGAGGGGCGAGACAGAGGGAGACGCGAGGGTGTGACGAGGAGAGAGGAAGAGAGCGTGAGAGAGGAGTGAAGGAGACGCGGGAGAGACGCAAGGCGTGAGGGAGACGCGGGAGAGTGTTCTGAAAATGGCGTCGGTGTGGCTGGGAATTTTTGGAGTTTTTCTTTTCTGGGAATTGTGTGTGTTTTGGGGAAGAAGAAGGGTGAAACGGGTCTGGGTCAGGGTTAAATGGGTACCGGGTCGGTCGGGTCAAGTGGTTTTTGGGGCGGATGGGGCTGGTTTGGGTAAAATTTAAAGAGTTTGGGCTGAAATGGGTGTTGGTTTTAAACAAATGGGCCGCTGGGATTGGGAAAATTGGGCCTGGAAATTAAAAGTTGGATTGAAGATTTTGGGTTGAATATACACATATATACCGGCTGTATACACACGTATTATACCGACGTAGGTCAAGAATTGGGTGTCAACAGCTGTCCCTCATTTTGCTCGGGTTGATGCAAGCAACTCGAGGAAAATGAAGTTGACCGAACCAATTTTGACCAACCCTAATCATTTTTCCAGAGGAAGGATTTGACAAAGGGTTTAGGAATTGTGGCCGAACCCTTGAAACGGGTTTCCTACATATCTCAGGCTATATGAGAATTCAGGCCACTTGTAGTTCGATAAGCTTGATTTACCGCACGATTTGAAAGAATCAAAGTCATCTCGATACCGAATTATGAAGGTATCGGAATGCTCGAGAATAGAATTCGAGAGCGAATGTTGGAATACAGCCGAGTTTTCGACATTGAATCCGCCTACATATCCTTATCTGGAATCAGGCTGTGTGTAGTTCAACTCAATCGATGGAAAAGAAAATCTATTATGCTAGATAACCTTAGGTTTCGGACGAGTGACAAATTAAACGAGTATGAAAAGGAGGCTTGTAACCTCTTAGCCATGAATGTGGAGCTCTTCACATCCATAGATAAGAACTTACACGGACATAATTTCCAAAGCTCTCGGCGCATTGTCACTCAGATTGGAAACTTGCTTCCGATAAAACGAAATCCCGGATGCGAGACTGAAACTGACGGAACTAAGGAAAAACCCGCATGCCTTGGGAAGGTGGTTCGATTGTGGTGGAAGTCGCTCCTCTGCTCGCGTCCTAAGAGTTTGACATTCCTCTTTGGACTATGTCCCAGTTCGCTGCTAAGAAAAAGTTCCACGTTGTGCTGCATCCTTGTTGATGTCGTCCGCACCTGTGATTTGGTTTGAGAATTCATCCTCTTGGATGCTCTCGACAAAGATTGAGATAAAAACTTGTTAGCTAAAAAATGCAATTAGGATGAGAGATAGTGTCTTTTTTACCATGTCGACACTTCATTGTTCTCCTCCATATCTGACGTTGACTCGATCGGTCTGACGTACAGCAAATAAAGCTTATGTCTTGCGTTTTGCAAAATAAAATTTTCAGTATACTCCCCATTTAAATATGAATGGCCCTCTTGGCAGTATGAAAATGAATGGCCCTCTTGGCGGTATGAATATGAATGGCCCTCTTGACGGTATGAATATGAATGGCCCTCTTGGCGGTATGAATATGAATGGCCTTCTTGGCGGTATGAATATGAATGGCCCTCTTGGCGGTATGAATATGAATGGCCCTCTTGGCAGTATGAATATGAATGGCCCTCTTGGCGGTATGCATATGAATGGCCCTCTTGGCGGTATGAATATGAATGGCCCTCTTGGCGGTATGAATATGAATGGCCCTCTTGGCAGTATGAATATGAATGGCCCTCTTGGCGGTATGCATATGAATGTCCCTCTTGGCGGTATGAATATGAATGGCCCTCTTGGCGGTATGAATATGAATGGCCCTCTTGGCGGTATGAAAATGAATGGCCTTCTTGGCGGTATGAATATGAATGGCCCTCTTGGCGGTATGCATATGAATGGCCCTCTTGGCGGTATGAATATGAATGGCCCTCTTGGCGGTATGAATATGAATGGCCCTCTTGGCGGTATGAAAATGAATGGCCTTCTTGGCGGTATGAATATGAATGGCCCTCTTGGCGGTATGAATATGAATGGCCCTCTTGGCAGTATGAATATGAATGGCCCTCTTGGCGGTATGAATATGAATGGCCCTCTTGGCAGTATGAATATGAATGGCCCTCTTGGCGGTATGCATATGAATGGCCCTCTTGGCGGTATGAATATGAATGGCCCTCTTGGCGGTATGAATATGAATGGCCCTCTTGGCGGTATGAATATGAATGGCCCTCTTGGCGGTATGAATATGAATGGCCCTCTTGGCAGCGTGAATATGAATGGCCCTCTTGGCGGTATGAATATGAATGGCCCTCTTGGCAGCATGAATATAAATGGCCCTCTTGGCGGTATGAATGAATGGCCCTCTTGGCGGTATGAATATGAATGGCCCTCTTGGCGGTATGAATGAATGGCCCTCTTGGCGGTATGAATGAATGGCCCTCTTGGCGGTATGAATATGAATGGCCCTCTTGGCAGCATGAATGAATGGCCCTCTTGGCAGCATAAATATAAATGGCCCTCTTGGCGGTATGAATATGAATGGCCCTCTTGGCAGCATAAATATAAATGACCCTCTTGGCAGCATGAATATGAATGGCCCTCTTGGCGGTATGAATATGAATGGCCCTCTTGGCGGTATGAATGAATGGCCCTCTTGGCGGTATGAATGAATGGCCCTCTTGGCGGTATGAATATGAATGGCCCTCTTGGCAGCATGAATGAATGGCCCTCTTGGCAGCATAAATATAAATGGCCCTCTTGGCGGTATGAATATGAATGGCCCTCTTGGCGGTATGAATATGAATGGCCCTCTTGGCAGCATAAATATAAATGGCCCTCTTGGCGGTATGAATATGAATGGCCCTCTTGGCAGCATAAATATAAATGGCCCTCTTGGCGGTATGAATATGAATGGCCCTCTTGGCGGTATGAATATGAATGGCCCTCTTGGCAGCATAAATATAAATGGCCCTCTTGGCGGTATGAATATGAATGGCCCTCTTGGCAGCATAAATATAAATTGCCCTCTTGGCGGTATGAATATGAATGGCCCTCTTGGCAGCATAAATATAAATGGCCCTCTTGGCGGTATGAATATGAATGGCCCTCTTGACAGCATAAATATAAATGGCCCTCTTGGCGGTATGAATGAATGGCCCTCTTGGCGGTATGAATGAATGGCCCTCTTGGCGGTATGAATATGAATGGCCCTCTTGGCAGTATGAATACCTTTGACGAGGCATGAAATCTTCTCGTCGTGCATAAATTTTGACGAGGTATGAAATCTTCTCGTCGTGCATAAAGAATTGACTCGCGATGCATGATTTCCGCGATGCATGATTTCTGCGAGGCGCAAAGTCTTCTCGCGATGCATAAATTTTGACGAGGCATGAAATCTTCTCGTCTCTGTTGATGATAACGGCAGGACGACCTTCAGGTAATGTATCATCTCGGTCCAAAATAACTATCTCCTCTGGGGGGATGCATTGTCCTGATTGACAACGACCATCTTGCTTGATCTTGTGAAGCGAATAGCACTCTTTACGAAAATCGTAAATTCTTTCTTAAGATTCTGTTTGATTCGCCTTTGATTTCTTCTTGGAGTTCTCCTTGTTCATTTGTTGGAAGAATTTTGCCCATTTCAAAGCAAAGCTATAAACCTGCATCCACAGAAAAATTGTCAGTTTTAAAGATGTACTGATCTGTGTCGATTTCTTCAGCTGTCTTCTCTTTGTATTGCTATCTCCGGTTGATTTCCCGATCTTCTGTCCCGATTTACTGTCTTACTTATCCTTCATCGTAACTGAGCAGTTTGTGGAATTTTTGAGATCTTCTCAAAAATTTTGTTGCAGTCGCAGATCTCAAAATATCTTTATTTTGACTTGCTAAAGAGGAAACTTCTTTTGGAGAATTTTGAGTCCCTCTCAAAATTTGTTTCAGTTTCTATTGTAAAGAGAAATAGAAATCTTACGAGAGATATGACCGAATCCTTGTGGCGCCTACGTATCCCGTAGTTCAGCCCGTAAAATTTTGGTCTTTTGTTTTGATCCGTTGAAGAAGTCCAACTTCAAATGAATTTTTGAGATCCTCTCAAAAATTCTGTCCCAGTTTCCATTATGAAGAGAAATGGAAATCTTACTGGGTATATGACCGAGCCCTTGTGGCGCCTACGTATCCCGTTGGAGCAGGAATCAGGTCGGACATAGACTTTTTATCTTCTGTTTTGACTCATTAAAGAAGTCAAACTTCAAATGAATTTTTGAGATCCTCTCAAAAATTCTGTCCCAGTTTCCATTATGAAGAGAAATGGAAATCTTACTGGGAATATGACCGAGCCGTTGTGGCGCCTACGTATCCCGTAGTTCAGCCCGTAAAATTTTGGTCTTTTGTTTTGATCCGTTGAAGAAGTCCAACTTCAAATGAATTTTTGAGATCCTCTCAAAAATTCTGTCCCAGTTTCCATTATGAAGAGAAATGGAAATCTTACTGGGTATATGACCGAGCCCTTGCGGCGCCTACGTATCCCGTTGGAGCAGGAATCAGGTCGGACATAGACTTTTTATCTTCTGTTTTGACTCATTAAAGAAGTCAAAATTCAAATGAATTTTTGAGATCCTCTCAAAAATTCTGTCCCAGTTTCCATTATGAAGATAAATGGAAATCTTACTGGGAATATGACCGAGCCGTTGTGGCGCCTACGTATCCCGTTGGAGCAGGAATCAGGTCAAACGTAGTTCGTTAAATATGTGCGATACATTTTCAAAGGAAATGTAACAAAACTTCATACGCAAAATTCGTCCAATGTTGGGCATTCTTCTTCTCGAATGAATATCTCCAAATGATTCAATTCAGAAACGTTTTGGTACTTGCTCTTGAGCATCCAACCTGTCCTTCATTCAAGTGGTTTCCTCAATATTGATCAAGTTGTTGTTGATCATGTTTTGTATCTTGTGCTTCAGAGTTGAACAATTCTCTGTGTCATGTCCAACGGCTCCTGAATGATAAGCACATCTGTGGTCAGCTCTGTAAAATTTTCCCAAAGGATTGGCTGGTCTTCCTTCTATAGGATGGAGCATACCCATTGCTTTCAACCTTTCATAAAGTTGAGTTTGAGATTCCCTTGATGGTGTAAATACTTTTGGAGCCTTCCTAAATTTTGGGCGAGGAAATTTTTCCTGATTGACATCATGGTTTTGGAATTTTCTTTTAGAAGCTGACCTCCTATGAGTAGCCCTGATCGTACTTATCTCCTCCAATTTTCCTTTTGATTTATCCTTATCACTGATTCTGGCAGATTTTCCATTAGATCGAAATGCGGTGAGTTTGGTGAGCTTTCTAGTCTTGAAACCATCTTCCAAAGCTTCTCCCACTTTGACAATCTCAACAAATTTTTGTCCCATCATACACAACATTCTTTCGTAGTACTCAGGCTCTTGAGTACGAATAAACATTTCAGTGATCTCACGTTCGGACATTGGAGGTTGAACTTTTGCAGCCTCTTTTCATCAGCGAAGAGCGTACTCTCGATAATTTTCTGTAGACTTCTGTCTGATCTTCTCCAAGTAGTAGCGATTTGGGGCATCTTCTATGTTATGTCCAAATCTTTCTGTGAAATCATTTGCAAGTGCATTCCAACTTTTCCATTGTTTCAACTCCTGTGACGTAAGCCATTCCAGAGCTTCTCCACTTAGACTTCGACTGAAGAGACGCATTAATAATGCTTCGTTTTTGTCAACTCCCCCGAGTTGATCACAATAAGCTTTCAGATGTGTTAGAGGATTTCTTGTCCCGTTAAAAGTGACAAACTTTGGCACCTTGAACCCTTCTGGGAGGTCGAGATCCGGATGGATGTGTACTTCCTCATAGCTTAATCCATCGAATTCAGAAAAATGGTGTAACTCCTTCATGGTATTCTTGATCTCTCCTTTCGCTTTGAGTACCTCTTCTTTTGACCTCCACTCTCTCTCCTGTTCCTCACAGTGATCAAGCTCGGAACAATCGGCATGAGGTTCATTTGAAGTTGGGATTTGAGAAGTAGTCTTTTGAGGTATGAGTGGGATAATGGAGGGATTCTGGGTATTTTGATTGGCTTGATAATTTTGGGGGGAATTTTGAGGATTGGTATTTTGGTTTTGAGGGAGATGAAGGATTTGATTGGTATTGTGAGAATGATGTGGTGTTTGACACGATGTGGTGGCGTGATGGGGATTGAGGGTAGTTAAGTCAATGGTTGGAGGATTTTGAATGGGGTCAGAAAGGTTCTGACCTTGTTCCGTGCTCGAGGGAGGATAGTGGAGTGGAGGTCTTCCATCTCTTGGAGGTTTGAAGGATGTCACTCGATTAGACAACTCCTGCATTCTTTGCATTTCGATCCTCATTTTGGCAATCTGTTGCATCAACTGCCTAATTAACTCATTTTGATCTGCCGCGATGGGCTGAGCCACCACAAAATCTGTAAGGCTGATTTTCTCATTGTTGTCTCCCATGGCTGTATTTGCGTTTGGCAGGAATCGGCGGGACCTTTTGATCTGGTGAAGTAGAGGTGATCTTTCTCTTTTTATCGACACAGATCAGTTAAAGGTACCTGAAAGGAAAAATAACTCAAAAGCAGATTTGTTAGTGCGCGTTCAGAGTACAAAATACATAATATCACATAGACGGCAGATAAACACACAAGTCGCTTTGTTTGAGGATATTTTAACCCACGAATGAGGGGGAAAATATATATTAGGACAAACAGGAGTTTGTTTGTTTAACGCTATCTCGGAAAAGTCGAATCACGTTGAGCTATGGTCTTCTTGCAGCTGCTTTTCGATGTCCGTCGATCTTATCTTCGTATCTTTGTAATACGGAGGAGAATGAAAGTTTTCTGTGATAGGGGCCGGGCCAGGAAGGCTGCCTACGTATCTCATCCTTGAGAATTCAGGCCCAACGTAGTTCGGATTCAAGGGTGAAATCTTTTCATTAACCCTTTTATTGTGATTACAAAGGGAATTGAAGAACAACTTTGAAATTCTTAGAAGACTACACTTTGGCGATTTCTCGTCTTGCAGCTGAGTCATTCTTTTCCTCTCAGACAGTCGGAAATGGAGGCTTGTAGACGATTTCCTCTTCATCGTCCTCCTCAATTACTTCGCGGTCGGGACCACTGTCGTCTGCTCCTTGTTCACTGGCGAGGTATTTTCCGCCCTTTAGGTTGCTGCGGGTTGCCAATTCCTCGTCGAGCGCCGCGCTTCTGGCCAACAATACGGTAGTCTCAATATCTACCTTTGCTTCTCTCGCCTTTCCTTCGTGTATCTCCAAACGAAGCCAGTTCAACCTTTTCTTTAGGCTTTCAGTTTCTATCTCAACCTCCTTCTTTCTTTTTATCTGCGACGCCAGATCTTCGTCCAAGGTCTTGACCGCAGCTTTGTAGATCGTCGTGGTCATGTCTACTTTGAGCCCTTCCTCCTTGACCTTCTGAATCTCTCGAGTGACTCGCTCGATCTTTCTTCGCAATTCCTCCGTCTGGACGTTCTTGCCTTTGTCCATAGCGGTGATTCAATCTCCCTGAGACGATAGAGCGGTATTTAGGATTTATGGTATGGATTTTTATATGAGAAACTTGAGACTCGGGAATTTTGGTCGGACATTTATAATAGTGGCTTCTGTACATTCTTTGGAATATTGGCTAGGAGTGGGTTCACGATATCCTCAATCATAGCGACATAACACATAAACATTTAAACATATATATCGTGTCCTAAACATGCATGTGACCCTTTTGTGCCAAGGGTAGGCCTAACGAATTGAAGGATGTATACGTCATTTGAAATAGTTCATTGCCCCAAAACTCAAATTTATACAAATTTTATGAATAAAACTTAATGGGGATACATAATAAGGGGAGGAATACAAATAATCAGTCCCACGCAGGGGTACGACCCTAAACTATGCCTCCACAAAAGATCCTTCTCCTTTCTTGATTTGTTGTCATCTCCGGGTGCCAACATCTTTGGATGGACCAGTAGCTTTCAAGGCTCTTTCTTATATAAGCTATAATCTAATCCTTACCCTGTAAGACAATAACTTTCTCAAATAATGTATACGTCCTTCAAATTTAAACACATAAGTATGAACGTCCATTTGGGCCGTAGGCCGTTTTGGACTCAAGGTGGTCTTCTAATGGGCCCAACACGCCTTGGGCATTGGGTCATCTTAGTTCGAATGCTCCTAAATTCGGGATTTGGTTCAGCTCTATCCTAGGCTTACTAGAATAGTTTTCAATTTGACGGTTACCCGAGTCGGACAAACATCGGGGTGAAGCTACCAAACAAACGTCGGACGACCACATTCCAACTAATTGTTTGATACTTCCAAATGAATTCTTGGGGTATATCTGAGAGAAGTCGCGGTAAGCCGCGTAACTTCCGTTTCCTAATGCAATCTATTTGCCATTTGGCGGAAGTTATGCCATGAGAACAATGCAAATTTCAAAATTTAAACAATTTAAACAAATAAACAGTTATCACAAATAGTCAAACAAGTTAGTCTTAAGGTTAGAATCCTCCAAAAATGTCCCCAGCGGAGTCGCCATTTCTGTTTTATCGAAAAATACCACCATTATTATTGTTTAAAATGGCGAGAATTGACCAAGTTTCGAAAAATCAATTAGTCTTATTATTTAAGAAAAATCGACCTTTCAAATTACGGAGTCGCCACTTAATTTTTGATAAAATCAAGAAAAAATTTCAAAAGATTTAAAACAGATTAAAAATCAATTGAAGAGGGTTCGAAGTTCAATGTACATTCCGAGAAGGTGTTAGGCACTCGAAATGTCCGCTAACTTGCGGTTGACCGGCGATTTGACTGAATGACTTTTTAAAATTTAATTTTTACTTAAGTAAAGAGAAAATTCATTTTAATATTTTTTATTTCATTTTTATTTATTTATTCCTAAAGGGAGATATTTAAAGTGAATTAATTTAAGGAAAACTAAATAGTGATAATAGTAAATAAAATAAAATAAGTAAATAAAGTAGTAAAATTTAAAATAATGAAAAATGGCTATCCTTTAGGAGATTATTAAAGTTCTACCAAAATATTAAATAATTCAAACAAATAAATAAAAGAGAAGGAAATATTTGAACTTGGGCTTGATTGTCCAAGTTCTTTCATTTGGGTTTTGGCCCACCTGTCCTAAAATAATTCTTATAATTGGGCCTTCTTCAAAACCTGCAAAAAAAAACAATTGGCCCCTTGGGCCTAAAAATCTGCTGAAGGGTCCTGGCCCATTTCCTGAAAAAGAGTTATAAGGAGTATACACAAAATGTATACTGCTGTATACAGTATGTATCCGATCCATTTTGGACCTTTGAGCCCTGCATTTGTTTATATACACATTTGTAGCTATTTTCCCACTGCATTTTTCATATTATTCTTACGTATTTGTACCTGTACCATTTTTAACCTATTTAACAATTATATATCGCTGCCCAAAAAATGTATACCAATGTATACGGGCTATACCCTATGTACGTATTCATTGCCTAGTCCTGTATTTTATTTAAAATCACGTCCCTGTACGTTAACCTGCAACTCACATTTTTTACACATATTCATAATATCACACATCTGTATATCGGTGTATACAGGTTGTATACCAGACTGTTTCTCAACTTTCAAAAGTTGAAAACTCCTTTTCAGGTGCGTTTCTTCACTGCTACAAATCCAGATTTGAACTTGGATTTCCTGTGCATTTTTTGACCTGTATATCAGTGTATACACTGTGTATATAGCTGGTATACAACTACCTGCAATTTTGATTTTTCAGCACTGAAGCTGCTGGTTTCGCAACCTGTACGCCAGTTTTGAGGAATCTACGACTCGAGGAGGATGTTTTGAGCCTTCATGGCTCAGCGAGGAATGCGAGAATGGAATCCAAAGTGGACTCGAATCGATGTCACATAAGAAAACAAAACAAAAAATTAGCAAGGTTGCATGACAACATCTAAAAAAGAAGAAAGAAAAAAAAAAGGATTTTACCTTCTTCGGGGCAGGAGCTGGAGACGAAACGAGCCGGCTATGAGGACGATTCCACCAAAATAAGGCTATAAAACAAAGAAAAGAGCACCTCCCAAAAAATCGAAATTTAAATATATCCTATATCATTTTGTACGCTTCAATTCTATTTTTCTACCTCAAAACCTTTTATCTTTTAAGGGGTGTTGTAGCTAAATTTTTCAATATTAACTCAAGTTTCTCTTCTTTCCTTAAAGATGAATGGGGTTGGTCAAAATTGGTTTGGTCAATTTCATTTTCCTCAAATTGCTTGCATCAATCCAAGTAAAATGAGGGACAGCTGTTGACACCCAATTTTGACCCAGCAGAGTCGCCATTTCTGTTTCATCGAAAAATGATTTTCGAAAAGAATTGTTTTATTTTTTGACTTTAGGAGTCGCCACTTAATTTTTAAGAAAAATCAAGAAAACTTATTTCCAAAACAACTTAAACAGAAAAATTATTTTGAAAATATTTTAAGGGTTCGGGGATTCTTATTAGTGTCTTAGGAAGGTGTTGAAGGCACCTAAGACACTCCGTTAAATACGGTTCTCCGGCGATTAACTTATTTGACTATTTTGAAACTTTTGCAATTTTTGAACCTTTATTAGAAATTACTTAGCCAAGTTTGACAAATTTAAAATATTTATTATTTTATCTTGAAATTTGCGAATCTATTCCAAAATTAAACTTCCTCAAATTTTTATCTAAACAATTTACAAATTTTGCAACACTTATTGTTTTAGGATTCCGTCAAGGTTAAACCTTTTAAAACTTTAATTCTAAGCGACTTTCAAATTCGAACATCTTTAAAAATTAAAATTTTTAGTTTCGAGTTTGATAAAGCGGAAGGCGTTCGATGGGGGTTTGGAATTTTCTAACTCTCAAAACTAACGATATTCAAACAAACACACATAAACAAGTAATAAAGAGAGAGAGAGAGAGATATACTTGGGTCCAAATTCGGGTTCTGTCCGCCTTGACCGAATTTTGGACCCATTCGCTTGTTTGGGTTTTCAACCCATTTCGTACCTGTCCTATTCTAAACGTATAAAATAAGTACAAGAAAAATAAAAAATAAAAAAATAATAAAAGGGACAAGGGCTTATGCCCATTACAAGAAAAATACAAAAATGTAAAGTAAAGACATCCTCCAATCCGTTTCTTCAAGTTCTTCGATCTTCAGGGCATTCGATTGCATATGACTCGGACGAAAGGGATTTTGAGTCCTTTAAGGCTCTTCCGAAAATGCAAGAGGTGGGAAAGTGGGAGTTCTTGGTGAACTCGATACGAGTTTTACATGTGACAAAAAAATATAAACTTATAAGTGGTTATTCATAAATGCTTGATATAAGTAGACAAGACCTAAACAATATCATTATCTCAAACCCATTTAATAACGATGTCATGCTAGTATTGAAAATAAAATGAGAAAACAAATAAAATGCCAAACTATTTTTTTTTTAAAACATATAAATTTACTTATAATTTGTATAACAATATGCAAAATTAATATAAACCAACAGCAAGAAATTGTTCAAGATGAAGGCGGTCAACAACTGGGACAGAACACAGGCTGATTAGCACAACACTCGAACCAAGGCAACAAGTATAGCCTCTTCTATTTGCAGCAGACAAACCATGTACACTTAACATTCGAACATTTCAACACGTTCAATCCAAAACAAACAAAAGAAAGAAGGACCAGCTAGTTGATTAACAATATCACACGTCATCAGGCGACGGCTTCTTCAAAACAGAACAGAGTCATGGCTAATACAACAAGATCTACGCTAACGACGGATTCGTAAGAAAAAAGAGAGCAACACGAATGAACAGTCACGAACAAAAACAGAATCGATGCGAGACATATTTCGGATTCAGACAACCATAACGTCGGGGGTAACAACTCCCGTTTTCAACAATACCAACAGCAACTTAAATTCATAAAGAAAAACAATTAAGATGAAAAGTATACCTTCTTCAGGGCAGCGACCGAGACGGGAACGAGCGAGAGCGATACGAACTTCCACACGCGAACCGCGAACAGAACCTGAACACCAATCCGTATTCTGTCGATGAACAGTAAGAACGAAAAAAAAACTTTCCCAAGACTTGAACTGTTGTTCGTATGCGAACGCTTGTCCCGAAAATCCGAGTATCTTTGTCTTTGAAAATTAGAAGCTTCCAAATTGCTAACCCCAAATCCTCTCAATCTCCAACTTCAGAACCTGTCTTCAATCTGAAGAAGGGAGGGGTTTAAATAGAAAAAAAATATCGGGTTTTCGAGAAAGGGGCGGGCAAAACCATTTTGAAATTCGAAATTTCCCTCATGATTGGGTCAAACCCCTTTTCGACCGAAAGAGAAAAGGGAAATTTGGTTGTCGGGAGATTTCGCGTGGGGTAGGGAGAGAGCGTGAGGGAGACACAGATGGGTCTACTTTTCCGAGATTTGCGGTTACTTTTCTTTTTCGAGGGGAGAGACGAGTGGGTCTGGGAGAGAGGAGAAGAGAGCGTGGGATGATGGGAGAGGGGCGTGAGGCAGACGAGAGAGGGGGGGTCTGTCGGGGGGGCTTCTGTTTTCTGCATTTTTGGCTGGCTTTTCGGAGCTTCTGTGAAGAGGAAGATGGAAGGGAGAGTGTGCGAGAGCGTGGGGGTGAGGGAGAGAGCGAGAGAACGTGAGGGAGCGTGGGGAGAGAGAGCGACGCAGGGAGGGAGACGAGAGAGGAGGAGAGCGTGGGGGATGACGCGGGTTTTCGTTTTGGCTGGGAATTTCTGGAAATCGGGGGGTGGGTTTCGGCGTGAGGGTGACGGACGAGAGATGCGGGAGAGGCGAGATTTCGTTGGGAGGGAGATCGCGTGAAGGGAGAGACGCAGGAGAGGGGCGAGACAGAGGGAGACGCGAGGGTGTGACGAGGAGAGAGGAAGAGAGCGTGAGAGAGGAGTGAAGGAGACGCGGGAGAGACGCGAGGCGTGAGGGAGACGCGGGAGAGTGTTCTGAAAATGGCGTCGGTGTGGCTGGGAATTTTTGGAGTTTTTCTTTTCTGGGAATTGTGTGTGTTTTGGGGAAGAAGAAGGGTGAAACGGGTCTGGGTCAGGGTTAAATGGGTACCGGGTCGGTCGGGTCAAGTGGTTTTTGGGGCGGATGGGGCTGGTTTGGGTAAAATTTAAAGAGTTTGGGCTGAAATGGGTGTTGGTTTTAAACAAATGGGCCGCTGGGATTGGGAAAATTGGGCCTGGAAATTAAAAGTTGGATTGAAGATTTTGGGTTGAATATACACATATATACCGGCTGTATACACACGTATTATACCGACGTAGGTCAAAAATTGGGTGTCAACAAATGAGATGTCCATAGTCCCTCTAAATGAGATGTCTACGGTTCTTCTACTTGAGATGTTTGTGTCATGAATGTCAAGTGAATCACTTACAAAGTATGATAAACATAACAAAAGAATTTAATTTTATTGATTGACAAGCATGTCTAATTTTAAGAGCGCCTTCTATAATGTGAAAGGCGAAGCCTAAGTGCGGTTATGCGTTAGATTGTCTTCTAGGCCCCCATTGATTAGCTAATTGATAAAATAATGATGCTTCTCTTAAATGCCTTATGTGGTTTATACTTTCATGCCATGAGCTATGTACAGAGAAGATTATCACAGAAACAACTTAAGAATCTCATACGATACAAATGAGTATGGGCCATGAGTGCCATCTGAATTTTCACCTTTGTATGTATATGATATTTAACTATAAATGGTAGCAAAAATAGACCCCTAGAGTGACTATAGTGTATTTGATATTGTGTCAAGTCACGAGGTTCCAGAGTGGCCACTGTATATTTGATGTCGTGTAAAGTCACGAGGCCCACATAGTGCCACAATATATTTAATGTCGTGCAAAGTCATGAAGCCCCAGAGTGGCCATAGTAAACATAATATTGTGTGAAGTCACGCGGCCCCAGAGAGTCCACAATATGTTTGATATTTTGCATTGCACAAAGCCCCCAATGTGGCTATAGTATATTTGAATACTACACCTAGAGACTAAAGAAACAATTAAAGTATAAAACTAAGTTAATGTATGCATACCCAAGAAGAACTAGGTATAAAGACCCAGAATATATTATAGTATGGAGATCTATAAGATGTTCCTCACACCCAGATGCTATAGTAAGCTATAATTTGTGCTTCATAATATGCTATCACAAGATGATTCATCTTGCATCTAGTTTTGTGCCAAGAATATAACAAATCACAATTATGTCGGTCTTGGATTATCTATGTTAAAGTGAAGTTATGTGTGAATCATTGTATTTTATTTTATTTTTGGTAACCATTGAACATGTCAATCATTGTATTTGACTAGCATAGAAATAGCACGTTAGCATATCCTCTACTTAATAATAGGAGGATAATTGCTTACCTTATTGTACTGGATCAAGACTTCTATATACAGACCCTATTCTGTAATGTCAATGATCAATACTGCAACACATATCTTCTTCTCGTTTATCTCAAGGATCAATTATTCAAAACATATCTTCTTCTCTTTTATTTCTTACACAACATAATATTGGTATAGACTCAAATAGCTTCTACCTACTAACCCAGAGAACTAACACTGCCTACCAGGTGAATGTTTTTTTCTTCTTTTTTTTCTTCTTTTTGTTTATGTTAGGGGATACTTTTCTTTCGAGTGTCCAATGCAGCTCCTCTTTTCGATCAATGTTAATCAAACTTTCTTGTTTTTTCTCATTTTTCACATGGAGTCAGAGCCTCTGTAATCCTGGTAAAGATAAGACACTTTTGTCAACCAGACTTATGTCACTTCCCAGCCAAATATTTGTGTCCTTCTTAATTATAGTGTACTTCTTCTTTCCATTGGCCGTCCGAAAACACCCTCTATCTATGGCGATTGTCCAGTACCATTTATTTTCTTTTTTATTTTTGATAATGGTGGTGTCTGGACCAGCTTTCACACACCTCAACTAATTCCACAGGATACTTGTCACCTCCCAATAGTAGGTACCATGTAACTTTGTCCACTAAAACTAGGACAAATGGAAAGATCACCTAGCATTTTTTGTCTCCACTGAGTTTTGAATCTTAGACCTCAAGGTTCTCAACCACATTGACTACTAGGCCACAACTACCATTTTCTAGTTAACCAATTTAGCTTCCCAACTATCATTTTCTAGTAAACCAATTTAGTCCCCAACTATCAATTTTTTTCCGCTATTTCATCAATTTTTGTGGCGACTCTCAAGAACAATATTTTCCAAATTTCTTCTCAGGATGATTTTAGTCAAAAACTCATCCTATATAAAGTAATTGTTTGCTGAATCTGGCAGTTTGAATTCAGAGTATACTCAATGCCAGACATTTTAATTTATATCTTACAGCTTAACTCAAGGCTATGAGAGTAGATAATCGGAAGATGCCAAAATAGAAATTAAAAGGCCTAGTTTTGCATTCTTTTAAAATTAGCTACATTTCAATAGGAGCAGAGAAGTTAGTTAAAATGTTGAATGGAAAGCAAAACAGAAGGCCTTTTGTTGTAAAGACTTGATTTGTAGCATGCATGAGAATCTCAGCCTCTCTTCTTTGATAATGGTGTAATCTTTGAGATCAAAGGAAAAGCTTTTCAGCTGCTTCTCTTCATCCCCGATTTCCTCTGCACCGGCCATACTGTGTTCCATTAAAATGGCGACAAAGGAGGCAGTTGTTGTGGCAAATGGGGCAGTGACAAGAGCAGAAGCTGTTGTTGTGGCAAAAGAGGCAGTGACGAGAGCGGAGGCAGTTGTTGTAGCAAAAAGGGCAATGACGAGAGAGAGGTTTACTTAATTGGAAACTTAAATAAATATACTATAATAAAGAGATATTTATCATTTATAGCAATAATATTTTTTTTTCACTTGATTACTTTTAATTCATTTATAGTACAAGTTTAATATATATTACAAAGAACAATTTATTATTCACATATAATACAAGTTTTAATGATAGATAATACATTTATTACACATTTTTATACACTTACAATACAATGTGTCAAATTTTACCAAACAAACATAATAATAAAAAAAAACAATTATAATTCATATATAGTTTGAATACACAATTCACTTTTAGTTCATATTGCAAAGTTAACATAGTATTGCTATAAATAGTAACAAGTAAAAAATATCGTTAAAAGCGGTAATTATTTATTAAAATCTATTAATTTATGTAATTTTTCCTTACTTAATTCTTCTCACTCATTTCTTGTGTTGTGTGACCTGCCCAACTCATCTATATTTTAGTGGTTTGTGTGAGTGATTTTCATGATGTAATATCGGTAAAATGAACTTATATTTATGTGACCCTTTCAGTTCATTCATATTTCAATGGGTTGAGTGAGTTATTTTTCACATGGGTAAACTATGAGTAATATATGAATTGGCCAAATAGGTTAAATTTCTAACTTTTATTTGCTCAAAATTCATGATATTACAAAAAATAGTGTAACTTCTCTTCCTTTTTATGTTCTATAGAACTAACCAGAGCTGTCAATATGGGCTAGTCCACTTCATTCGGGCTAACCATACATGCTTTGACATTTTACGGTTGTGTGGGTCAAAAACGGTCGACCAACCCACAAGTACGTGGGCGACAGGCTTGTCGGATCAGCCCATTTTTTTAAAACAAATTTATATTTTTTAGGGATAATGCCCAAGTACCTCCTCAACCTATGTCCGAAATCTCAGAGACACACTTATACTATACTAAGGTCCTATTATCCCCCTGAACTTATTTTATTAATATTTTTTTGCCCCCTTTTAGCTTACGTGGCACTATCTTGTGGGCCCAACGATAGTTGACATTTTTTTTCCGAACTAGTCCCACGTAGGCTAAAAAGGGGTACAAAATTACATATAAAATAAGTTCAGGGGGGTAATAGGACCTTAGTATAGTATAAGTGTGTCTCTGGGATTTCGGGCATAGGTTGAGGGGGTACTTGGGTATTTTCCCTATTTTTTACAATTATTAAATTAAATTATAAATTATAATTTAAAAATATTATCAAAAATTTCGACAAAGCAATATTAATATTACTACTTGTTAATCAAATCCACAAATAAAATTATCTTTATAATATTTATTAAATTTTTTTAAAGTAAAAGTATAAATATCTAAATTGAAAGTTTAACCTAATTGTTTTGAGGAAAATGACCTAAAATATTCTCGAAGTATTGAAAATGTACAAATTACCTTTCATCCACTTATTGGCTCCAAGATGACATTCTCATCCACATATTGGCTCCAAAGTACCCTTGTCATCCTCCTTTTGGTTCAAAATTTACCACTTATTTAACGATTTTAAATTTAAACTGTTTAAATATTTTTTTAAATACTCGGCACTCAACTATTGCTTATAATTGAATTTATCAGTATCATTTATAAACTAGCCCACCATACACCCAATTAATAAACCAATTCTAATAACAAAATCGCCCTAAACACCACTAAAATATGACGAAATTACAGATTCATAAAAATGACATAAAAAATTATCTGAATTTGAATTGAAGTCCCAATTAAATCCAGAGAGCCGCTTATTTAGAAGAAAACTTTCAATAAGATTCTATTCCAAGCTTGAATTCGAATTTTACGTTTAAAGATAAAGAAATAGTACATCCCGAATCAATTCATGCACTTTTTTTATATATAATTTTTATATATTTATGATTTATTTTAAATATTAAAACTTTAATATATTATTTTTTTAAAAAAATATCTATTAAGTACCATCACATAATTGGGACGAAGAAATAATTAAGATGAATATAGTTAGACTTTTAAGTTTATCGGTAATTTTTATTTAGACACTTGAATTATAATATGTTTTGTTGAGGACTTGAATGCATGATAATGTACTTCAATAGACATTTTCCTCTTAAATTTTTAAAAAAAAACTCATTGGCTGCAGCTTTCCTGTTGTTGCATCAATAATGTGGCGGGTTTATTAATTGAGTGGGTTTAACTTGTAATGAGTGGGTAGTAGATTGATTTATGAATTATATTAAAAAAGTTAAATTATAACAAATAGTTGAGCGCCACGTACTCAATTTTTTTTAAATAGTTTAAAATTAAAATTTTTAAATAAGTGGTCAGTTTTAACTCAAAGGTGGATGACAAGGGTATTTTGGAGTCAATGGATGGATAAATAGGGTATTTTGGAGTCAATAGGTGGATGTATGATAGTTTTGTACCATTTATAATACAAGGGTATTTTAGACTCTTTTCCGTATATTAATTTTTACTGTCCCACGGGCCGGCCTTACCGATATTTCTCAAGCCCCACAAATCAGCATGCTTATGCAGGTCGGGCTAAAGACATATTTTTCTAAATTGACTCAAAAAATCTTAGCCCAGCCCTATTGAATTTCGGGTTAGTCCAGGTGCCCAACGAGCCTAGCCCATATTGACGGCTCTAGAGCTAACTATTCTTCTTTCTAATTGAAAAAAGTGAAGTGTTTGACCCTCCAAAAATATATAATTAAATGTACATTTTTCTCTTACTTATAATTACATTTTATTTATTTATTTATTTTATTTAATATTGGATAATCAGTAACAGTGTAAAATAAGCAAATCCTGTATTAGTATTGACATTGTGCATTAAGCATGTTTCAGTCCTAAAATGCAAATATTCATTTAAATTGAAATTAAAAATATTTTCATCTTGTTATTACATAAATTTATTTTATATTGAAAAGTTATAGGATATTTTTGTTTTTATGATATAATAAAACTAAATGAAGCATATTCAACATTTTTCATCTAAAAAAAACTATCTCTTCTCCATATTGAATTCTTACGTAAATTACTATTTATTCGTGAAAATATGGATAAATTAGTATTTTACTCAAGTCATTTTTATCCAATCATTTTTTACCCATATCAAATATGGGTGGATTGACCCATTTTCCACAATTGACCTAACCAACCCATTTGCCATCACTAGTTGTGTCTTTTCTGTT
The DNA here is from genome assembly GCA_027705065.1 of Solanum peruvianum. NCBI lineage: Eukaryota > Viridiplantae > Streptophyta > Magnoliopsida > Solanales > Solanaceae > Solanum > Solanum peruvianum. The sequence continues at coordinate 10,798,648 of JAKWJD010001757.1, read as the reverse complement.
TCCAAAGGGGAGGAAAGTGAAGATCATGACAGTGTTATTGTATAGCTGGGGTAACCACTTGCCTTCAACAACTAAAAATCCCACTTCCAAAATTTTAGTCATATTATTTTATTATGGGATAAAACACAAGTACCCTGTGGACAATGACTGAAATCTCAGAGACATACCTTAACTAAACTAAGGTCATACTATTGAACTTAATTTTTGGTAATTTTGTACACCTTTTGTGTTATGCGACACACTCTGTGACTCCAGACAAATGAAGCGCATGAGAGATATTTGGATATCACGTAAGCCATAAAGGTGCACAAAATTACAAAAGAATGGATTCGTTGGGTAATAGGACCTTAGTTTAGTTAAAGCGTGTCTCTGAAATTTCTGAAATCTGTCAACATGATGTCATCTCACAAGTTGAATGAAAAAATGAGGTAGATGACGATGTATTCTAAGAGTATGATGAGGAGATCATGATATATGGATACATCGCTAAAGAATTGAAACAACTCGAGAATCATAATAAGTCAAATATGGATGACACATAACAGGATGATTGTGTCAAATAGACTAGAATCAGTTTCTATCGAAGCTCGGAAAAGAGAAATCATTAACTAAATTGGGAAATACATCGACACAGTTGTTTGATGACATGTCGTAGGTGAGCATAGACGTTAAACTAAAGTGGCGAATCGACTCAGGTGCTATCAAGAGCTGAAGATTCAGAACTTCTTCTATTTCTTCCCTGTAATCACATCATTTGCTTGTAATCATCATTCAGAACTTCTTCTATTTCTTCCCTGTAATCACATCATTTGCTTGTAATCATCTTATGTTTTATAGTTAGGAAACTATCTTTTGTAATTTGATCAAAGTTTCTTATTTTTGTTATTCCTCAAGAGGGGAACCACGTATGACCTGATTTCCCCTCAACGGTATATGTAGATGCCACAAGGGTTCCATCATATCTCTAGTAAGCTTTCTATTATTTTTTTGCAATAGAAATTGGGACATAATTTTTGAGAGGGACTAAAAGATTCTCAAGAAGAGGATCTCTTCAACAAATCAAGACTTAAGATACATTATGAGTTGCAACTGGGATATAATTTTTGAGGGGATCTTAGAAATACTACATATCATATATCAAAAAATAAAGATACGTTGAGACGTCTAATTGAGACAAAATTTTCAGAGGGACTCAAAAATTCTCAAGAAGATCAAGAACACGTCAAGACTTAAGATATATTGTGAGTTGCAAGTGGGACATAATTTTTAGGGGGTCTAAAAAATTCTACAAATCATATATCAAAAGTTTTAAATATGTTGAGGCATAGTCAAGAATAAAGTCACATTGCGAATTGCAATTAGGACATAATTTTTGAGAGCGTCTCAAAAATTCTGTAAGTCATATATCAAAAGTTTGAAACACACTGAGACATCTAATCGCGACAAATTTTGCGAGAGGGACTTAAAAATTCTCAGTAATAAGATCTCTGCCAAATAGAGACTAAAATCATTTTAAGAATTGCAGTTGGGATAGAATTTTTGAGAAGATTTTGAAATTCCATGAAACATCTATCGACCGCTTAAGATATTCTAGACATCTAACTAGGACAATTTTTTGAGAATGGCCTCAAAGATTCTTCAAGAATCACAAGAAGTTTGCAGTTAATTTTGAACATTTCGAGCACGATCAGGAGTATAAAGCTAACTTCAAATGATCTCTGGCATCGTTAAAGTTCAAAGTCAACTTCAGCAATCTCAAACACCGTTGGATTGTAAAGTCAACTACAAAACTTTCAAACTATGGAGGATTTCAGGAGAACCGTGTCAAAATTTCTCAAGCTTCAAGGATCTTTTGAATTCTCCAGGAACAAGACAAACGACATGTTAAAAGTTTGAACCAAGGACATTCATTTATGCTCTACATGACATGACATTTGATAGAGACATTTTACAAATCAATTCTCAAAAAATATTTTTTCTAAAGATTTATAATGTGCCAAATTTTTTGTATAATTTCATCTTATGTCTATCGAGAAGCAAGAGATCAGAATGATCAACTGAATATAACAAGAAAAGGAGCAAACTATTGAAGAAATCAACACATATCAGTTTGTTTTAAAAAAGTAACAATTTTTCTGTGGATGTAGGTATATAAGATTGCCTCAAGATCATCATATTCCTCTATTCAGCGAATATAGAGAATTCAAAAGGGCGAGTAGCGCCCCAAAATTGACAACTTTTCTGTGGAGGCAGAGAAGTCATTGAAGTTCTTAAAAAAAGTAGTTCAGAATATGTGCAACAACACCTTGTTCAAAACTCCAATAAAGAAAGATTCGAATTAAACAAAAGATGTCCAAAATAGGAACAAGTGTAAACATCACTCTCAACATGTACAAGAATCTACACAGATATCAAATTACATTTTCAGCATCAAGAACTATTGGAAAATATTCACAAATCCAATTGATATCAGACACGGTAATGTGAACCACCCATAGGCCATCATATTATAGCCACCAAGAAGGTTGTTACATCTTCAAAACCTCCAAGAAGGTTGTTACATCGTAAAATGCCATGAAGGTCATCATAGTCAAACCAACGAGAGGGTCATTGCACCTTTAAATGTCAAGAGGGTCATTGCATCTTTATATGCTGAGAGGGCCGTCATTTTCAAATGCCGAGAGGGTCATCATCTTCAAATGCCGAGAGGGCCATTGAATTCAAGCCGCCAAGAAGGTTACTAAATTTTCAAGAGCCAAGAAGGCTATTACATATTCTAGCCGCCGAGAAGGCCGTTACATCTTCAAGATCCAAGAAGGATATTACATCTGCTAGCCGTCAAGAAGGCCGTTACATCTTCAAAACTTCCAAGAGGGTCATTTCATCATCAAACGCCAAGAGGGCCATCATCTTCCAACATCGAGAGGGCCATCATCTTCAAATGTCAAGAGAATTATTGCATAGTCAATTGCCGAGAGGGTCATCATATTCAACCGCCGAGAGGGCCATTACATCTTCAAATGCCGAGAGGGACATCATATATGCAAATTCCTAGAGTGCCATTGCATTCAAGTCGCCTAGAGGTCCTTTACATCATCAAATGTCGAGAGGGACTTCATATAGGCGAATGCTAAGAGGGTCATTGAACATTGCTGATAGGGCCATCATATTCAAATCGCCAAGAGGGACATTGCATCTTCAACCTCCAAGATGGACATCATCTTCCATTGCCAAGAGGCAATTACATATTTGAACCTCCAAGAGGGCCATCATCTTCGAACGCCGAGAGGGCCATTACATCTTCAAACACCGAGAGGTCCATCATTTTCCATTGACAAGAGGGCCATTACATATTCAAACTATTAAGAGGGTCACTGTATATTCAAATCGCCGAGAGGGTCATCATTTTCAAACTCCAAGACGGTCATTAGCTTCAAATGTCGAGAGGGTCATTTCATTCAAGCCGCCAAGAGGGTCATTGCACCTTCAAACTCCGAGAGTGCCATTGCGTTCAAGATGATGAGAGGTCCATCACCTTCGTTTTCCAAAAGGTCTATTGCATTTTCAAATACCGAGAGGGCCATTGCATCTTCAACCGTCAAGAAGACCATTGCATCTTCAAACGTTGAGAGATATATTGTTTCTTCCAATGCCAAAAGAGCAACATCATCTTAACAATCAAGCTTCAATAACATTATCCTAACATTGGATGAACATCATCCTTCTAATGGATCATGAATGTACCATCATTATCTTATCAATCGAGCATCAACGTCTTCATCATCAATGTAGCAACATTATTCTATTAGTGAAGTATCGTCATCAACAGTATTACATTATCGATAAAGTCATCATTCTCTCGCATCATATCAATTCATCATCTACAGCGTCAAAACTAACGGAGGCTGATGTTAGAATATTTAGAAAAATAACATGTGCTAAATAGGGTAAAACATATCACTTCTCTATCTGAATTACAGTTTCTACTAACAACTTTATTTCACTCTTTGCCGAGAGCATCCAAGAGGATGAATTCTAAAATCAAACAACATGTGTGAAGTGATATAAAAAAGGATGCAGCATAACGTGAAACTTTTCTTTAGCAACGAATTGGGACATAGTCTGAAGAGGAGTATCAGACTCTTCCAGACGCGAGCTGAGGAGCGACTTCCACCACAATCAAACCACACCCCTATCACAAGGCATGTGGGTTTTTCTTTGAGTTTATTGGTTTCAATATGCATTAGAGAAGCTTCTCAGTCTCACCAGAGGCAACTTTCTAATATAAGTGACAGTGCACCAAGAGATTTGGAAATTATGTCCGTGTAAGTTCTTAATTATGGGTGTGAAGGTTCCCACGTTCATGGTTAAGACGTTGCAAACCTCTTTTTCATACTCGATTTACTTGTCGCTCTTCCAGAACCAAAGATTATCTTGAATAATTGAACTACAAACAGCCTCATTCCAAGGGTTTAGGGATATGTAGGCTGACTCACTTCTGAAAAATCGGTTGTACTCTTACATCCTCTCTCAAATGTTATTCTCGAGCATTCTGATCTCTTCATAATTCGATATTGGGATAGTTTTTGAATTCTTTAATAATCGTGCATCAAATCAAGTATATCGAACTACAAGTGGCCTGAATTCTCATATAACATGAGATATGTAGGAAACCCAATATTGGGGTTCTGCCATAATTCCTAACAAAAATCCCTTTTCTAAGGATGAAGATGTGGCCAGTCAAAATTGGATTAGTCAATTTCATTCGTCTCAAATTTCTTTCATCAATCCAAGTCAAACGAGGGACAACTGTTGACACTAAATTTTGGCCCTCCAATATATAAATTAATCATCGCGCTTCTTAAATTTCAAACGATTTAAAATAATTAGTTTTAAAATATAACTATAGTTTGCAAGTTATATTAAATAGTGGTATCATTTTTATAATTTTTAAATAATATATATATTACACAATTATGTATATAATTAGTATATATTATGAATATTCAAAAAATAATCTCAAAATATTTTATTTCTTACTTAAATATATTAATTTAATCCATAATTAATATTTAAGTTAGGTTTAAAATTTCGAGTTACTTAGTTTATAATTAAGTTAATTATTTTATTTCGTTAAAACTGTGAAGCTCGTTAAATAATTAGATAAATTCACCCTATTTGATCATTAGTGGAATTCACTTATTTAATGTAACGACCTGTTTAGTCGTTTTGAGCAGTAGAGCTTATTTCTGGTAATAACTGACTGGGTCGACGGATCCCACGACGGACCATCATGGGCACGACGGACCGTCGAGGGGGTCTCGTTCCAAAACACTTAGATTCTGAAATTTGGATACTGAGATCGACTCTCTGAACTTCGTGACGGAACTGCAGGACGGACCGTCGTAGGCACGACGGACCGTCACAAACCTTTCCATAGAAATTAACTCTCTGAACTTTGTGACGGACCTGCAGGACGGACCGTCACAGTCATGACGGACCGTCACAGGCTGCGTAACCCTGACTGGGTCGGATTTCTGTTAAAAGTTTTTAAGGGGTGTTTTGGACTATTCCTGCTATAATTATAAAGTTAGTGGGTTAATGTCAATAATTTAATTACTTGGGGGTTAAAGGAGACAACTTAAACCTAAATAGTGGGTTACTTTTATCATAATGAACTATGTGATAATTAGGGTAAAATAGAGAGAATTTGGAGAAGAGAAAAATAAAAAGAAAAAGAGAGAGAACGATCAAGAGAGAGAGGAACGAAGAGGACAACAGGGCATTCGGGAATTAGCTTGCTTGATCACGATTCTTCGGTGGAGGTAGGTTATGGTTTATGCTATCTCATAGTAAACTCTAAATAGCGATTGATATGTATTTGGGTAGTATTGTAAAGTCTTCTATATGCTTAATTGTGTGGTTACATGATGTGATTATATAATTCTGATGAATTAGCATGATGAGGCTGTTGAATCTTAAACCTTAAAACCTCTCTATTAATAATGATGTCTTGACATAAAGGAAGGTTGATGAACTGGAAAATAATGAGATTAGGGGATCGGGTGTCACGTTCCGACACCAGGATAGTAGAGGATCAGAGTGTCACGTTCCGACACCAGGATAGTAGAGAATCGGAGTGTCACGTTCCGACACCAGGATAGTAGAGGATCGGAGTGTCACGTTCCGACACCAGGATAATAAAGAGAATGAATCTTGAATTATGCTATTATACTCAAATTTAAAGAACTATTTCCCAAATGAGTATGGTGGGGAGGCTTGAGTCCTCATAGATGTTCTGGGTGTTGTGGCCAATGGTTATGGTATTTGTTGTTGTCACCTGTTGAGTATGTAGTTGATTTTATATTATTATTTGATATATATTGCTTTCTGTTTTGAGTTGGCCGATGATACCTACTAAGTACGTGTTCATTGTACTGACCCCTACTTGTATTCTTTTTTCTTTGTTATTTGTGGAGTGCAGCAAACGTACCATCAACTTTAACACGTCCGCAACTCTAGCCAGTCGTCAGCATATCAGATTTCAGGGTGAGCTATTGTTCCTAGCTCAGACTGGATTCTCTCTCATTCATGTCTTGATGTCCATGAAGTTCGGACATGGACCATCTGTTTACTTAATTTAGCTTCTTAGATACTCTTAGATTTAGTAATTTGAGGATAGATGTTCTTGTGGTGATGACTTCCAGATTTTGGGAATAATAAGTATTAAATTTTAGAAGTTATTTATTGGTTATATTAATGAGTTTTAAGTCTTTCGCATTGTATTTGTTCATTATGGTTGAAATATTGGTAAATGACTGGGGTTTAAATTGGTTGGTTCGCTCACATAGGAGGATAAATGTGGGTGCCACTCGCGGCTCGTTTTGGGTCGTGACATTTAATCAATTCAACTAAGTTCTTAATTTCAATCAATCTGGTCAAACCTTCAATTCAATACCTACATCCTCTTTTACAATTCTAGCCCCTCACATTCATAACTCAATGCCTTCTACAACCCATCCCAATTCACAACCCAATATTTCCTAACAAGAGAAATAAGCAGCAATACGAAATAGAGTAAATTTCACATATACCATTATATGTAGTATTATTATCAAGTTATGACATTAGAGTTTCAATTTCATTTTGTAGCATTTAATATCTCACTCTATAGCATTTTATTAGTAATTATATTGTTAATTATAATGTATTAAAAAGAGTTGTTTTTAAAAATTAATTAAAAATTAAGTAGATAAAGTGATAATGAGTAATTAATTTTAATGATTAAGAATCCTGACAATATTTATTAAGTTGCTTTTGACAGTGAATTTATTGAATGTTGCATGCCTGAGTATTTTCTATTGAGTTAAATTAAAGCTATATAAATTATTAGCATTACAATTATTCTTCATTCCAAAATTTCTCTATTATTTGGAAATTTCTTTCAACATATAATTCATTGTTTCTCCCAAGAATTAAAGATTATTTTCATAGCTGCATATTTCAGTGCTGATGGATAACTTTGTGTAAATTTTAATTAAACATGGTGGAAAGTAGAATTCTTCGGGTTAGTTTTTAGTTATGATTTGTTTCTTTTAATTATGAATTGTTGGTTTTATTTAGATTTGTCGTTTTTTACATTTAAAACATTATTAAATTTTTTTGTTAACTGTATTATGTGTAATACAATTTGTAATTTTTTTTTTTGAAAGAAACAGTATTTTTGTATAGCGTACATGAAGTCTGAAATTTATTTTTTTAGTGAATGAAATGTGTATGAAACATGTATCATTTGTGTATGAAATTGTTTTTTAATAGTACAAAATTTTGTATATTTAAATTATAATATATGTTATTGTATGAATTTTGTTTATGAAATGTATTGTGTATTTTTAATTGGAGTATTGTATAAGTTAGTGAATGATATAATTAAATGTGTATGAATTATATGAACTGATTAGTGTATAGGTAAATGAATCATATAGTAAATGTGTATGAATTATATAGCAATTATACATGTTATTTTACTAAAATATTATTTTAATGTTGTGAAACAGAAAAATACGTCAATTTTTAAATGGAGGGCATCATATATGATGCCTCTACTCTCTATATTGGTTTAGTTAATGCAATAATAACTCAACTTAATATAAAAGAAAATATAAATTCTATTGAGATAAAATACGTTATTAACGATATGTGTTCCCCTATTACTATTCATAATGTAGTTGGGGTAAAGATTTTTCTAGACCGAAAAAGGTTAATTTGAATTTCTTTTCAAAATATTCTTTGTGCATCTCTTTGGTAGATCATGAGATGCATAATAAGGGTCATAGTGTTATTAATACTGATATAGTAAATTGTGATGTTAGATGGACAAATAATTACGTTGATATATACTCCAATAATTCTATTCGTTTAATCAGAATGAATATAAAAGGAGTTATCAATGAGAATAATGAAGGTGGTGATGATATAATAAGTGACCATTCAAACCTATTTGTTGCTGAGGATCAAGTTTACAACAATAAGGAAACACTGAAGGAGGTTATGAGGCATGTTGGACTTGTTGAAAAGTTCAGTTTTCGTGTTGAGCGTTGTAATGCATCAAAGTAAGTTTACACTACTGTTTTCAGAGCCAAAAATGCTGCCACCAGGTCCAAAGAGAACAGCGGGTAGACCAAAACTTGAAAGATGAAAGGTGTTTGCTGACGTGAAATTCAAAAGGACGAAAATGACTTGCAGTAGATGCCGTCAGGTTGGACACAATAGAAAGACATGTTCAAATTATTTTGTGCAAAAACAATGATTTCGTAATTCATACAATATTTATACATAATAAATATAAATTGAACTATACTGCCATTCATATAATCTTCAGGTTGTATTCCTACAATGTTCATACAATGTTCATATATATCATTTGTTTCTGTTGCATATGTCAAAGTTCAGTATGTCATTCATAATTCATACAACGTTTATTCATTATAAATATTAAATGTACTGTCCTACCATTCATAAAGTTTTCTATATGTTATTCATACAATGTTCATACAATATTCATACAATGTTTATATATATATATATCATTGGTTTCTGTTACATATATCAAAATCAATATGGCATTCATAATTCATACAATGTTTATACATTAAAAATATACATTGAACTATACTGCCAATTATAAACTATTATGATAGATGCATTTATTGTTAAGTTAGTTCATATAAAGTTGCAATCTATTTCAAACAAAATTCATACAAAAATAATTGTAACATTGATACGTTATAGACCATTCAAAAGATATCCCACCATATAATAGACCATTAGGATCCTTTCCCTTGAGACTAGATAGAATTTCATCAATCCTTACAAAAGCATCATCGTCCGTCTTCATAACATATTTGGAGGTAGGATTTTAACCTGCAATTTAAGCACACAATGTTTTAGCCAAGTGATCTATCAAACTTTCAAATGAGCATGTAAAATGCAGTCAAAAAAATATTCCAATTGGATATGTTTCATCTTGTCAGATAAGAAATTCAATATATAGAGAGTGTCTATAGCACTGGGATTGTGAAAAAACAAAATTTTGTACTATTAAAAAAAATTTCATACACAAACGATATATGTTTCATACACATTTAATTCACTAAAAAAATAAACTTCAGACTTCATGTACGCTATACAGAACATACTGTTTCTTTCAGAAAAAAAATTACAAACTGTATTACAGATAATACAGTTAACAAAAAAATTTAACACTGTTTTAAATGTAAAAAATGACAAATCTAAATAAAACCAACAATTCATAATTAAAAGAAACAAAATGTAACTAAAAACTAACCCAAAGAATTCCACTTTCCACCATGTTTAATTAAAATTGACACAAAGTTATCCGTCAGAACTGAAATATGCAGCTATGAAAATAATCTTGAATTTTTGGGGAAAAAAATTAATTATATGTTGAAAGAAATTTCAAAATAATAGAGAAACTTTGGAATGAAGAATAATTGTAATGCTAATAATTTATCTAGCTTTAATTTAACTCAATAAAAAGGTAAACTCTTCAAATTCTCAGGCATGCAACATTCTATGCATGAACTGTCAAAAGCATATTAAATGTTGTCAGAATTCTTAATCATTAATAAATGAGGAGATGTTGAGTGTATTTGAGGAAGATAAAAGAGTATTGGTTGATATGGGGTGGATAGTTATTTGGTAACCATATAATATGAAATTAATTAAATCAAATCCCTAATTTTTAGATTTTATTTTTTAAAAGGTAACTATATAATATGAAGTTTAATTAATATTTAATAAATAATAATTTTTTATTTATATTAAAAACATTAAACGGTAATTGATTAATATTTAATAATTTTTTATTTATATTAAAAACTATAAAAGGTAATTGATTAATCATTAATAATTTAAAATGTTTTGTTGATAAAAGGTAACTGAATAAATAAAACTAATTATTTAAAAATAATAATTATTAGTTAAATAATAAAATAATTTTTTTTATTAATATATTATTAGTTAATATGCTATAAATAGTTTATTTTTAAATATATATTTTTTAATTAATATATTATTAATTGATGTGCTATAAGATAATAATATGTTATAAGTAGTTTATTTTTAAAGAGTATGATTACAACTTGATATTTATCCTCTTAAATGTGTTTGGGATGTTAATTTTTCTACGAAATAACGGACCGTATCTCGCCGTCTTCTTCACGCGAGAACAGCAAGCAAAATTCCAGCAAACCTGGAAAATCCCACCAAATCGAGGCTGACTAATCTCTGTTACTTGTCCAAAACGTGACCTACCTGTAGAAATCATAACCTAGTGCCTAGATGATCACATGCCGTTCTCTTTTCCGCATTTTGAGGGATTTTCAATCTCATCCATTATTTCGTAAGAGCAAAAAAATTCAAATTTGAAATCCATTCAAATCGCACCCGATTTCCCCCCTAAATGGATAAAAATTCCTCTATATAAACCTCAATCTTCCTTAGTGTTCGGGTGATTTTGAAGGCAAGAACTCACCTCTGAAAAATAGTTTACAGAAGGTCACTTGGTTTCGGTTTTACTCACTGTCGAGTCTGAACTAGTGTGGTAGAAGAGCTGTCGAAAATTGCCCCCTTCTCGTTGTCTCAATTCGCTGCTCCGAGAAAAGTAAATCTGGTTCCTTCTTATTTCTTCGCTGTTATGTTCCGTTTGACGTCAGGTGTATCAAGATTTTCGTATCTGTGAAGTATTGTGTGCTCATGCTTTCGTTTATGCTGTATTGTGGCTATTCGATGAGTATTCTGCATAATGAAATTATTAATATGTGTTGTGTTGCAAAGATCCATGGTGGTTCATTCTTGTTTCTGCTTTGACTCTAGTTAGTCTACTAGAGCTATAGGGCTCGATGCTTTTTTTTTTTGTTTTGTTTACTACTATTCTATCTTTAATTGTTTGAATCAATTCATTAGCATTTATGCTTTCAGAATCAATGATCGAAGATTTTGGGTTAGTTTGAGTTTAACATAGGTCAGTGGTTTGATATGTTTAAGTTCGAGTGCTCCTTTTAATGTAAATCTTTCTGTTGCAAAACTCTAGCTGATTGTTTTGTTGTCGTCATTATTGAACTTGTTATCGAGCTCGTGTTTACCTGCTCCATTCTATATTTGAGTGTTCGTTCCTCTATTATTCATCATGGGTTGTTACTTGTTATTGACTTTAAATTTTAGAAGCTAAAAATCAGTTGATGCAACAGTAGCTTGGTACCTTGTTGAGCTGTTTGTATATTTTAGGCTAAAGTAGAGTCAAGTGTTCTTCTCTTCATCTCATTACTTCGATTATTAAAAAAAAATGATTTTCTCCATTTGTATTTTGAAGTCTTAAATTGTTTGTTTCATTGCCATTGAGAGTGATAGTTAAATTCAGCTGAGTATTCATGTGTAGTATTGTAATTTTGTCCTAGTTCGAACAACATTTGAACATGTCATTCTTAGGCTTATCATTTTATCGGTGAAGTCTTTTATAATTTTGAACCCATCAACTTCGTTATGATATCTCGTGTGTGCTGAAATTTTCAATAGTCATCTTGTTGCCTCTACTCTTCCCCAATTTATGAAGCATGAATCCTTTGTAGTATATATTTTGAGCAAGTTTTATTGCTGGACTCAATAGTAGGTGTTTTTTGTTTTGCTCTCATCATGAACTGATTCCAGGGAACCTTTCTATTACTTGCTAACTATAAGAATGCTTTGATTTGATCTTGCTAATTTGTAATTCTTCCAGTAACAACATTTGATAGAGGATAATTCCAATAGTTTACTCCATTTTTGATTGATAGTTGCTTCCTTATCTTTGTCCTCATCTAAATGATTATGCACTAATCCATTCTCCATTTGACCACTGCTAGTCTAATTGCTTATCTATAATTATCATTTGTATATTTATTTTATCATGTGGGAGTTAGTTTAATTTTAAGTGAAGGTTCTTTAAGTATTGTATGCTTTCCTACCTATTTTGGTCGTATTATATAAATTTAAAGTATGCTCCATTACTGATTTCTATTTTGTTTTGTTCCTTTTCTATGTATGAACCGGCTCCTCCCGAGTCTTCGAAGACTCTTTTTCCTTGCATTTCTTTGGTCGGGCCTTGGAGACCCAATTCTACCTTTCATTGAGTCAGCCAACCTTTAGAAATCGAAGATTAAGTCTTCTGAGTTGACGTACAGGTCCCAAAAAGCAGCAAGATGAGCTGTATACATCTTATATACACCGATATACAACTGATGTATACAAAAAGGGAATTGGATTAAACCAAAAAAAGTAGCAGCGAATTTGGCCTAAGAAAGACCAAATTCAATTTCTCTTCCTTACTCTTAAATTATTTGATTGTGATTATTCATCTTTGTTGTTTATTAACTCTAACCTTTATTTTGTTTTGGTTTAACTTAATTAAATTTCCCAAAAGATAAACTAATTCTTTTATGTTGGTTTGTTTGATTAAAAAAAGTTTTCATTTTATCAACCTCGTGAGTATATATAGCCAAAAACTTTTATTTATTCTTCAATTAATTCAAAATACTTTTTATGTAATAATTAATCAAATTGGTTCAATTGTTATAAAATGATTCAAAAAAATGAATTTTAATTAATCTAGTTTTGCGAAAATTCTAATTACTTGCAACTTGATTCAGATATATCAATTAATATCTCATTTTCTTTAAAATAATAAGTGTTCTATGTTTAACAATTACTTCAAGTTAATATTTTAAACTATTGTTTCTTTTATGGTAAATCATTTTCCTATAAAATAGTCAAAATAATATTTAACTTAAGTCGTAGGACAACCACGTATTAGTGGACGCTTCAAATGTCTTAAAAGCCTTCTTAAAGCGTAAATGAGAACCTCTTACCCATTTTTTATGAATTTTTAAAGGTTTATCTGTTATTTTTTTTTATATTAAGTTTTCTTAATTTCTTTGAAAAATTAAGTGGCTAATCTTTCTAAATATTTTTTCTCAAGTTATTTTATACTTAGAACATTTCAAAAAATAATTTTCTAAAAAATAATAAAATTACGGCATAACAATCACATTGGTCAAGAATATTGAGTATCAAATATCGCATATTTTTTTTTTTTTGTTTGTGAGATCTTATCCAGATTGTCCTTTCATTTCATTGATCACATTAATCAAGAACATTGAGTAATAAATATCGTACATTTATATACTTTTTGTTTTGTGAGATCCTACCCAGATGTAATGTAACAATTTGTTCCTGTGTTATTAAATATATGTGGTAAAAACATGAGAGTTTAATTTTTTTCATTCTTCTTCCAATATAAATTGTTAGTGAAAAACTTACAAGATAATAAAATTGCAAGATTACAATTGAAAATAAAATGAAGAAAGTAATATCTTTAGGCTGAGGCGCGGATATCTTGCTCTCTTTAAGGAGATTCAAGCCCACTGCAGCAAATGTTTTCACCGGTCCAGCAGTAGTCCTCTTTGACTTGTCCCCTCCAGGATACAACAGCCTTCACAAAGTATAACTCAACAACTCTGAACAAGAGTTGAGTCCAAAGATCCACAAAAAAGAACACCTCCCTTCAACTAATAAGAACTCTCTTTTAGACTAACTCTTTCACTCTTTGTTTTCTCTTGTGCTTTGTGTGTCTCTAAAACCAAATGAAGACTACCACTACTTATACTACAAGAAGTCTTCCTAGCAATAAATAGGAAGATAATGGAGGTAGTAAATAGTGAAGATAATGACCTTAGGAGTTTCATAGGTTAAAATGGGAGTTACATAAGTTACATAAGTTACAATGGGAGTTACATAGGTTACAAAGAGTAATGGAGGATTTAAGAATGAAATACATTGATGGATAACCAATGCTAATGGATGATGTAAAAGTCATCCATTCCAATGTTCATTCTTATAACTCCAAAATAAAGCAATTTAATATGTTAAATATTAATATTAAAATGCTAATAACCTAACAACCCCCCACTCATTTTAATATTTAGATAAGAGAGTATATCAGTTGAAGGAAGACTACTATGCATAATGAAGGTGTGCTCTGCAGTGAACCTCCACTTAGTGAAACAGTAACTTTTACTCCAGAGTCGTAGTGGTCTCAGACTTGAACTATGACTGCTTAAGGGAAATAAAATATCACTGTTCACACATAATAATCACGGTGTTGACATGAGCTTTAACAGCCAGCACGTTATGGTCATGTGCTATCCCGGTTTCATGAGTGCATTTGAGAATAAGCCCCATTCTCATAGGAAGCGACCTACTTCCACACATCACATAGGTGAAATCTGTCGAGAGTGCTCCTGTAAGATTAACTCTCCACCCATACGGGCTACAGATATTCATTAAGAGTTTTATCATCTCAACCTTCACAAACTACAGGAAATAATGCACTCACATCATAGGGAGGGAAAAAAATTAGTGCATTTTTCACAATAAGCAATCATATGATTAGTTTTTCCCTTTGAACCTGGTTATAGGATCTCTAGTCCCCAGGTTGGGTTTCCTCATATATGACTCAAGAATTTGTAGGCTTCAATCCCATCCCCCTCGATGTGCTCCAGACCTTTTCTCTTGTTAAGGCCTTTGTAAGAGGATCTGCAAGATTATCACAAGATTTGACAAAATCAACATTAATGGTACCATTTGTCAAATACGATCTTACATTACTGTTTTTCCTCCTTATAGGTCTGGATTTACCGTTGTAATAACAGTTTTGAACTCTACCAATTGCAGCGGTGCTATCACAATGAATTAATAGGAGGAATTGGTTTTTCAAAATAAGGAATTTGAAACAATAAATCTCTTAACCAATTCGCTTCCTCATTAGCTGAAGCTAATGCAATTAGTTCAGCCTCCATGGTAGAGTTAGCAATTATAGTTTGCTTTTTTGATCTCCAACAAACAGCACCACCACCTAAAGTAAAGACATAACCAGTGGTAGAACAGGAATCACCTGACAAAGTGTTCCAATCTGCATCACAAAAGCCTTCAAGTGCAGCAGGATATTTTTTATAGAACAAATTACCTGGCTTTCTTGTAAACCTACCAAGTACTCAAACTGCATATGCAATATCAGGCCTAGTGCAATCAGTCATATATCTCAAACTTCCAATTATACTAGCATATTCCTTTTGATTTATTGCATCATTTTCACTTTCAACAGGAAATAAGTGAACACTTGAATCAAAAGGAGTAGCAACATGCTTGCAATCATGAAAGTTATATTTTTTCAAAATTTTCTCAACATAATGTGACTGGTCAAGGAAAATCCCCTCACATGTTCTTGTTATTTTTATTCCAAGAATAAAATTTTCCTCACCAAGATCTTTCATATCAAAATGGCTTCTAAGAACATTTTTAGCTTCATCAATAACATTCATGTTAGAGCCAAAGATCAACAAATCATCAACATATAGGCAAATAATCACATGAGAGTTATTCCAAGACTTATGATATATGCACTTATCACACTCATTTGTTTTAAAACCATTTTCAATCATGCAGGAATCAAACTTTTCATGCCATTGCTTTGGTGCCTGTTTCAAGCCATATAGGGATTTAGTAAGTTTACATACTTTGCTTTCTTGGCCTGCTTCAACAAAACACTCGGGTTGGTCCATATAAATTTCTTCATTTAGGTCTCCATTTAGAAAAGCAGTTTTTACATCCATTTGATGAATTTGAAAATGAAAAATTGCAGCCATAGCAACTAAAAGTCTAATGGATGTAATTCTTGTTACCGGAGAAAAAATATCAAAAAATCTAGGCCTTCTAGTTGTTTAAAACCTTTTGCAACTAGCCTAGCTTTGTATTTATCAATAGATCCATCCGGTTTCAATTTTTTTCGTAAGACCCATTTACAACAAATTGTTTTACAACCCGGTGGTAAATCAACTAACTTCCAAGTTTTATTAGAAATTAGAGATTCCATTTCATCATTTACAGCCTCTTTCCAAAATATAGAGTCATGTGAAGATAATGCTTCTTTCAAAGTTAGAGGGTCATTTTCAATATTAAACACATAAAAATCAGGACCAAAATCTTTTTCTACTCTAGATCTTTTACTTATTTTTAACTAAAAATCAACAACTTCGTTATTTTTCAAAGTTGAAGTAGAAGAACTAGGTAGTGACAAAATATTTTGTTCAATCCTTTGACCCCTACTATTTTTAAAATCAAAAGGAAATTTATTTTCATGAAAAATAGCATCACCAGATTCTATTACAATATTATCTTCAAGATTAAAAAATCTATAGGCTGTATTATTTGAAGCATAACCAAGAAAAGCACAAGTAGTAACTTTCTTACCCAACTTTGTAATCTTGGGATCCATTAGCCTCACAAATGCTAGGCAACCCCAAACTCTTAGATATCCCAAACTTGGCTTGTAACCTTTCCACAATTCAAAAGGTGTCAATTTAGACTTTTTATGAGGCACACGATTCAACACATAACAAGTAGTTAAGATAGCTTCACCCCAAAAATTTAAAGGTGCATGTGACTCAATTAGCATGGATTGGTCAATTTAACCAAAGTTCTGTTTTTCCTTTCTGCTACTCCATTAGACGAAGGAGAGTAAGGAGGAGTAGTTTCATGAATTATTCCCAATGATCTAACAAAAGAATTAAACTCATTTGATTCATATTCACGACCTCTATCACTTCTAATTCTTTTTATTTTTCTTCCAAACTGATTTTCAACCTCATTGAGATAAGTTTTGAAATTTTCAAAAGCATCACTTTTATTTTTCATCAAGTAAACATATGTAAACTTAGAAAAATCATCAACGAAAGTGATAAAATATCTATTACCTCCACGAGTTAGAATTCCACCAAGTTCACAAGTATCAGTATGAACTAATTCTAACAAATCAGTTTTTCTTTCAACATGAAAATGAGGCCTTTTAGTGATCTTGGCTTTACTACAAGCCTCACACTTTTCAAAATTCTTTTTAACCATTGGGATTAATCTTAAACTACTCATGATTCCAACATAACGATCATTAATATGACACAAACGAGCATGCCAAAAATTAGTAGAAGAAAGCATATAAACAGAAGTAGAAGTTTTATTCATTTCAACATTCAACTTAAACATCACATCACATGCATACCCCTTCCCCACAAAAATACCTTTCTTCACTATTACATATTGATCAGATTCAATAATCTGTTTAAAGCCTGCTTTATTAAGAAGAAAACTAGACATCAAATTTTTTCTCATAGAAGGAGTATAAAGTACATCTTTCAATGTTAATATCCTTCCAGAAGTAAAGCACAATTCAACATCTCCCTTTCCAAGCACTTGAGTAGTGTGGGCATCACCAAGCATGATGGTTTTGGGCTCATCAAAATGAGTATATTTTTTAAACCAGTCTTTGTCATAACACACATGACGGTTTGCACCAGAATCAGCCCACCATCCATCAACATTCTCAACCATGTTTATGTCGGTAATTACCGCCACAAAAGGTTCTTCGGTAACGTTTTCCTGGGGGTTAGGACCACGTTTCCGGAATCTGCAAAATCGACCAATATGCCCACTCTTGCCACAAACAAAGCAGGATCCCTTTTCTTGTTCCATGCGGATTTTCATTATCAAGGTTTCAAGAGAGGATTCCTTTTGTTTGTGGCGCATAGTTTTTTGAAATTCCTTCCAAGAAGGTGGAAGTTTATCCACTATGCCACAAACAATAAGGTTATCTCCAATTTTAACCTCTTCGGACCTAATCTCTCCAACAATCATGATGAAGTCTTGAGCTTGATCTACCACTGATTTGTTGTCCACCATTTGGAAACGAAAAAATCTACTAGCTGCATATTTTTTCGCTCCAGCCTCTTCGGTATCATACTTACTCTGCAATGTCTTCCAAATTTTCTTTGCACTAGAGTAAGTTCTATCATAATAATCATAAAAATTATTAGATAGACAATTAAGAAGATAATACTGACACTTATAGGAATCACCATCGTACTTTTCCACTTTCTCTAGATGAGAAATAGTTTCATCGTCATTCATAGTGGTGATGTCTTCTTTATTTGGATTCTTCTCAGTTAATACATAAGAAATATCGAGAAGACTTAAGTAGAAAAGTACTTTACCCTTCCATCTCTTGAAATGGTTACCATTGAACCGAAATGGTTTGTTAAGATCTCCCATCTTGACATCCGCGGTTTTTTCAATTGTAGCCATCTTTGAATCTCCTTAAAATTGTTAGTGAAAAACTTACAAGATAATAAAATTGCAAGATTACAGTTGAAAATAAAATGAAGAAAGTAATATCTTCAGGCTGAGGCGCAGATATCTCGCTCTCTTTAAGGAGATTCAAGCCCACTGCAGCAAATGTTTTCACCGGTCCAGCAGTAGTCCTCTTTGACTTGTCCCCTCCAGGATACAACAGCCTTCACAAAGTATAACTCAACAACTCTGGACAAGAGTTGAGTCTAAAGCTCCACAAAAAAGAACACCTCCCTTCAACTAATAAGAACTCTCTTTTAGACTAACTCTTTCACTCTTTGTTTTCTCTTGTGTTTTGTGTGTCTCTAAAATCCAATGAAGACTACCACTATTTATACTACAAAAAGTCTTCCTAGCAATAAATAGGAAGATAATGGAGGTAGTAAATAGTGAAGATAATGGCCTTAGGAGTTTCATAGGTTACAATGGGAGTTACATAGGTTACATAAGTTACAATGGGAGTTACATAGGTTACAAAGAGTAATGGAGGAATTAAGAATGAAATACATTGATGGATAACCAATGCTAATGGATGATGTAAAAGTCATCCATTCCAATGTTCATTCTTATAACTCCAAAATAGAAATTTAATATGTTAAATATTAATATTAAAATGCTAATAACCTAACATAAATTGAGCCCGAGAAAGTAATAACTTTATTTATTCTAATAGTTCATACTTATCGGCTAAGATTTGAATGATTTTATGTGTAGATAGACCCAAAATCAATCAAATTTAAAGTGTTAACGTCATTCTTTTAGTGTGGGACAGTGGGAGTGCATAAATATGAACTATGGTCATATGAAATCCATAGCGCTAGGTTGAGTCGAAAATGTCCTTACTAATTGAGTTTATCTATTAGGGTCAACTGTAGATGAGCACCCCTTATCACGTATGAAGAGAGATGTGGCACACTAACCACCACATTAAAGGTCTTCAAGTCTTCTTTCTCACATCGTCGATCGTTTGTTAATCCAAGTTCGAAGTAGAAAGTTATGATCATGTTATTAAAAGGTGTTAACGCTAAAAAAAGGTGCAGTTGAGGTCCGCTGCAACAATGACGAGCAATGTTTATAATCAATTTTGCCGAGTTTTAAGTATAACTCAAAAACTTCATTCTATAGCTCTAAAGGGGTGATTTTACCAAGGCTAGGATGAAAATTCTTTGTTGAAGTAGGTTTTTACATCAACTTCTTCGACATTATTGCTTCTAATATTTTATAATAGCTCTATGGTTCCTTTTTAGTATAATTTTTATCTAAATTTTGTAGGCGAAATGGTCAGTTGAACTCTTGTATTTGTATATATTTGTATTGCAGACTTTTCTACTTAATCATTTGGCAATTGAATCCAATCATGTGTATAGTTCACTCTCCCTTACATAAATAACATGTCATATCAATATCAGATATATTAATTCCATGTTATAATTATTTCATATCTATTTTGAAATTATTAACAAAACATGTTACTCCATAAAAGTGATCAAAATAAGAAGTTTCTGTTTTAAAAATAAAATAAAATAGTTATCTTCATTATTTCGCCTCCCTCAACTCACAGCCACCAATAACGCCATCTTCATTCCCTTGATTCCTTTCTTCTTTAAAAAATAATAATTGAATCTCAGAAAACAACAAGTTGAGGGTTTCTTGATAGGCAACATTTGACTAACTAAGATGAACCGACAACATTTTCTTAATGTTGGTTTGTGGAAGATTTTTGAGTCTCAATGAATAAGGCCACGCACAGTCAAAACTCAAACCAAAAATTCAACAAATTTCTCTTCATCATATGTCACTTAAAGCAATAAATAACCACCATGGAAGATTCATAGTTATCGAAGCGTAATCACTCAATTTCTGCTCATCATCATCACTCAAATCATCTAATAACCGCCATGGATGATTCATAGTTATCATAGTGAAATTGATCAATTTCTATTCATCATCATCACTTAAATCATCTAATAATCATCATGGAAGATCCATAGCTACTGGTGCAAAATCGCCATTGAATGGTTTCTTGTTCAATATTTAAAACTTTCGGCATCGGTAAAACACACCAAAACACCAAATTGAGATTTAAACCTTCATATTCTACCTTCTATGCACTAATTACTAGTTATGTGTGCATTAGTAGGGTTTCTGATGTTGTTGATGTCTATGATGAAATGTCCAAAACAAGTGTAAAACCAAATGAGGTTATTTATGATAGTGGCTAGGTTTTTTGGGAAGACAATGCGGCTTCATGTTTTAGCCTAAATTTGGTTTTACACCATAAATAACCTCCCTTGTAAAAATTGTTGAAGCTAGTAAATTTGATAGTGGCTAGGGTTTTAGGGAAGACAATGCAAGGAGGGGTTGGGAATTTTATTTTTTTCTTTTCTTTTTTATTATTTAATATTTTCTAAAGCAAATTCAGTGTTATCACTCGCCTTTTAAAATGTGATAGCATGCGTTATAATGAATTAGCAAAATAAATATCAAATAAGCTCGGTCAATGGTCAGAAAGGTTTAAAAGTCTCATGTTGGTTGAGTTTAAGGATCCAGTTGACAAAAGATTGAGTAGAAAAGCCCAATATACAAACTCATACAAATACAAATGTCATGACCCAAAACGAGCTGCGAGTGGCACCCACACTTACCCTACTATGTGAGCGAACCAACCAATCTAAACCCCAACATTCCAACCATAATAAACAGAATATAATGCGGAATACTTAAAACTCATTAATGAAAATCGATTAAATAACTTCTAAAAACTCAATACTTATTATTCCCAAAATCTGGAAGTCATCACCACAAGAACATCTATCCTCAAATTACTAAATCTAAGAGTATCTAAGAAGCTAAAATAAGTAAAAAGCTAGTCCATGCCGGAATTTCAAGGCATCAAGACATGAAGAGGAAGATCCAGTCAAAGCTAGAAGCAATAGCTCACCCTGAAATCTGGCGTGATGAAGACTAGCTAGAGTTGCAGTTGGGTTGAAGACGATGGCACGTTTGCTGCACTCCACAATTAACAAAGAAAAACAAATACAAGTAGGGGTCAGTACAAGGCACAAGTACTGAGTAGGTATCATCGGCCAACTCAAAATAGAAAACAGTATATGTCAGATAATAACATAAAACCAACCAAATACATAACAGGTGATAGCAACACGCATAAGAATCATTTGCAACAACACTAATCACATTTATGAGGACTCAAGCCTCCACACCATACTCATTTGGGAATTAGTTCTTTAGATTGAGTATATTAGCATATTTCAAGATTCATTATCTTTATTCCTCTTGTGTCGGTACGTGACACTCCTCTCCACTACTACTATCCTGGTGTCGGAACGTGACACTCCGATCCCGTACAATCCTGGTGTCGGAACGTGACACTCCGATCCATATACTATCCTGGTGTCGGAACGTGACACCCGATCCATATACTATCCTAGTGTCGGAATGTGACACTCCGATCCATATACTATCCTGGTGTCGAAACGTGACACTCCGATCCATATACTATCCTGGTGTCGAAATGTGACACCCGATCCTCTATTACTATCCTGGTGTCGGAACGTGACACCCGATCCTCTAATCTCATTACTTTAGTTCATCAAGCCTTCTTTTATACCAAGACATCATCATTAACAAAGTAAATTTAGGATTTAAGATTCAACAGCCTCATCATGCTAACTTATCCCAATTATATAATCACATCATGCAAGCACACAATTAAGCATATAGAAGACTTTATAATACTACCCAATACATATCATTCGCTATTAAGAGTTTACTACGAATAGCATAAACCATAACCTACCTCCACCGAAGAATTGTGATCAAGCAATCTATCTTCCCAAAACTGCATTCTTCTTCTCTCTTTCGTTCGTTCGTTGCTCCCTCTCCTTGTTCTTTCTATTTTTCTTATTCAAACCCTTTTTCTTTTACCCTAATTGTCATATAATTAAGTATAAAAGATGATAAAAATAACCCACTTTTTATTTCAAGGTTATATCCTTTAACCCCCAAGTTATTGAATTATTAACATTAATTCACTAACTTTATAATTATAAGAATGAATAGTCCAAAATGCCCCTTAAAAACTTTTAACAGAAATCCGACCCAGTCTGGGTTACGCAACCTGTGACGGTCCGTCATGACTGTGACGGTCCGTCCTGCAGGTCCGTCACCAAGTTCAGAGAGTTAATTCTGTGGAAAGATCTGTGACGGTCCGTCGTGCCAACGACGGTCCGTCCTGCCATTTCGTCGTGAAGTTCAGAGAGTCGATCCCAGTACCCAAATTTCAGAATTCTAAGTGTTTTGGAACGAGACCCCCTCGACGGTCCGTCGTGGGATCCGTCGACCCAGACAGTGATTTCCAGAAATAAACTCTGCTGCTCCAAACGACTAAACAGGTCGTTACAATAGATACCAATTTACCCATCGTTTGTCCTCGAACGATCACAAGAAGAAAAACAAGGGCAAAAAGGAGTACTTGAATCTATAAACAGGTGTGGGTATCTTTCTTGCATATCAGCCTCCTTCTCCCAAGTGGACTCTTCAACCGGCCGATTCTTCCATTGAACCTTGATGGATGCAATCTCCCTTGACCTCAACTTGCGGACTTCTCTATCTAAAATGGCAACAGGCTCCTCCTCATACGACAAATTCTTATCAAGCAGAACCGAATCCCAACGAATAATGTAGTTTCCATCCCCATGGTATCTTTTCAACATAGACACATGAAATACCGGATGCACTCCTAACAGTTCTGGAGGCAAGGCTAATTCATAAGCTACCTCACCCATGCGCTTCAGAACTTCAAAGGGACCAATATACCTTGGGCTAAGCTTACCTCGCTTACCAAACCGCATCACCCCTTTCATGGGCGAAACCTTCAGCAAGACTTGCTCACCCTCCATAAACTCCAAGTCTCTAACCTTTCGATCTGCATATTCTTTTTGCCTACTTTGAGCCGCTAGAAGCTTTTCCTAAATGCATTTTACTTTATCTAACGATTCCCTCAGAAGGTCAGTACCCCAAGGTCTAACTTCAAATGCATCAAACCAACCAATGGGAGACCTACACCTCCTCCATACAGTGCCTCAAATGGGGCCATACCAATACTTGAGTGATAGCTATTATTGTATGAGAATTCTGCTAAGGGTAAGAAGTTATCCCAATGGCCACCAAATTCTATCACACATGCACGAAGCATATCCTCCAACACTTGAATCGTTCGTTCAGACTGACCATCGGTCTGAGGGTGAAATGCGGTACTAAGATCCAACCTAGTACCTAACTCAACATGCAATGTTTTCCAGAACTTAGAAGTAAACTGCGTACCTCTATCTGATATAATGGAAGGTGGAACTCCATGCAATTGAACAACTTCCGAGATGTAAAGTTTGGCTAACTTCTCTGCATTGTAAGTCACCTTGACCGGAATGAAGTGAGCAGACTTAGTTAACCTGTCAACAATTACCCAAATGGAGTCATACTTACCCATTGTCTTGGGAAGACCAACCACGAAATCCATTGCAATTCTTTCCCACTTCCATTCAGGAATGGGCATTCTCTGAAGTGTTCCTCCGGGCCTCTGGTGTTCATATTTTACTTGCTGACAATTTGGACATTTGGCAATAAAATCAATGATGTCACGCTTCATTCTATTCCACCAAAAGTGTTGCTTTAGGTCACGGTAAATCTTGGTGGCACCAGGATGTATAGAATACCTTGAACTATGAGCCTCTGTAAGAATAGTGTGAATTAAATCATCGACGCGGGGTACACATACCCTTCCCTTAATTCTCAAAACACCTTCCTCATCGATTTGTGCTTCTTTAGCCTCTCCTCAAAACACTTTATCTCGGATCCGAATCAGTTTCTCATCAGTAAACTGCTTTCCCTTAATATTGTCAAGAAAGGAAGATCTTGCCTCCACACAGGCCAAAAATCCTCCCTTCTCATTTACTTCTAACCTCATAAGGTCATTACCCAGAATCTGAACCTCTCTAGCCAATGGGCGTCTAGAAACTTGCAAGTGAGCTAGACTTCCCATGCTTCCTGTCTTTCTACTTAAAGCATCTGCCACAACATTAGCTTTTCCCGGATGATACAAAATCGTAATATCGTAGTCCTTCAGTAGTTCCATCCATCTCCTCTGTCTCAAATTCAAATCTTTCTGAGTAAAGACATACTGTAGGCTACGATGATCTGTATAGACTTCACACTTAACCCCATATAGATAGTGCCTCCATTGCTTTAATGCAAACACTACCGCGGCCAACTCCAAATCATGGGTCGGGTAATTACGTTCGTGCACCTTTAATTGCCTTGAAGCATAAGCAATTACATTCTTCTCTTGCATTAGCACTGCACCCAAACCAGAATAGGATGCATCACAATAAACAATAAAATTCTTACCTTCCACTGGCAAGGTAAGAATTGGTGCAGTAGTCAACAAGGTCTTGAGTTTCTGAAAGCTTTCCTCACATTCATCCGACCATACAAATGGAACATTCTGCTTAGTCAAGTTTGTCAATTGGGAATCAATAGAAGAGAATCCCTTGACAAATCGACGGTAGTAGCTAGCTAAACCAACAAAACTCCTTACTTCTGTAACATTAGTAGGTCTTACCCAATTCCTCACTGTTTCAATCTTAGAAGGATCCACCATCACTCCATCCTTAGAAACTACGTGCCCCAACAAGGACACTGAATCTAACCAAAACTCACACTTGGAGAATTTGGCATAAAGCCTTTTCTCCCTCAATACTTCCAACACAATTCTCAAATGCTCCTCATGTTCCTTCTTACTCTTGGAGTATATCAGTATATCATCAATAAATACAGTCACAAAGAGATCCAGATATGGCTTAAAAATCCCGTTCATCAAGCTCATGAAAACAACAGGGGCATTCGTAAGACCAAAAAACATTACTACGAATTCGTAATGCCCATACCTGGTTCGAAAAGCAGTCTTTGGCACATCTGTTGCACGTATTTTCAATTGATGATAACCAGATCTCAAATTGATTTTTGAGAAGGTACAAGCACCTTGTAACTGATCGAACAAATCATCGATGCGAGGAATGGGGTACTTGTTCTTAATAGTTACCTTGTTCAACTGCCGGTAGTCTATGCACATCCGAAAACTCCCATCCTTCTTCTTCACAAATAACACCGGAGCACCCCAAGGGGATGCACTTGGTCTAATGAAGCCTTTACCTAACAGTTCTTGAAGTTGAGCCTTTAACTCCCTTAACTCCATGGGAGCCATTCTATAAGGGGGTATGGAAATGGGGCGAGTACCCGGTTCAAGATCAATGCAAAAATCAATATCTCTATCCGGTGGCATACCAGGAAGATCTGCAGGAAACACATCCAGAAACTCACGGACTATCGAAACCGACTCAATTGAGGGTACTTGGGTAGTATCATCCCTGAGGTGTGCCAAGAAAGCTATACACCCTTTACTAACCATTCTCTTAGCACGAAGAAAGGAGATGATACGAACTGGAGTGGAAGTGTAGTTACCCTCCCACACTAACGGATCTGTCCCAGGCTTGGCCAACGTTACTGTTTTTGCATTACAATCTAAGATCACAAAATTCGGAGAAAGCCAAGTCATACCCAGAATTACATCGAAATCAACCATTTCTAAGATAACCAAGTCTACATGAGTATTGCTCCCCACAAACGTCACCAGACAAGACCTATATACCCTTTCAACTATCACAAACTCACCCACCGGAGTAGACACACGAATAGGCATGTCAAGCAATTCACAAGGTAAATTAAGACCATTAGCAAATGAGGAAGATACATATGAAATTGTGGAGCCAGGGTCAAATAATACAGAAGCCATGCAATCACAACTCAAAAGATTACCTGTGATAACAGCATCAGATGTCTCCGCTTCAGACCGCCTGGGGAAAGCGTAACAATGGGCCCTATCGCCTGTCTGCCCGTTGCCCCTACCATGTTGTGCTGTACTGGCTCCAGTTTTCGCGTCACCCCGGCCATTTTGGTGACCATCATTACCTCGACCACCACGTCCTCCAGAATGACGGCCTCTTCATGACCACCTCTACCTCTGACTATGGGAGGTCTGTAACTCTGTTTTGGACAATACCTCTTAATGTGTCCAGTCTCCCCACATCCATAACACTCTCTGGATTCAAGCATCGTTCTCTGTGAGAATGACGAAATCTGGGAATAACCTCCAACCTCAGAGAAATGTTGACCGGTCTGAGGTGGACCCCCAACTACAGTCTGTAGTGAAGACTGAATAGGTCGGCCTGGATAACCTCCTGAACCCTTCCCTCTGGAGTAAGAACCATTAAACTCACCTCCTTTATGAAACCTTTTAGATGTCGATGCCATGGTGAAGTCATCTGGCTTCACTCCCTCCACCTCTATCACGAAGTCTACCACTTCCTGAAAGGATTTTGCTGTAGCTGCTACCTGTAAGGCTGAAATCCGCAAATCTGACCTCAACCCCTTCACAAAACGGCGAATCCGCTCTTGTGTACTGAAACAAAGTTGGGTGGCATACCTGGATAATGCGCGAAACTTAGCCTCATACGCAGTAACCGACATCCTGCCTTGCTCTAGGCTCAAGAACTCATCTCTCCTCCTATCCCTCAAGGTCCGGGGGGATATACTTCTCCATAAACAAGCTAGAGAATGATGCCCAAGTCATAGGTGGTGCGTGTGTGGGTTGACACTCAACATGTGACCGCCACCACATTTTGGCATTTCCCTGAAATTGATAGGTTACAAACTCAACGCCAAATCATTACACTATGCCCATTTTATGTAGTAACTCATGACAGTCAACCAGAAAATCGTAGGCATCCTCAGATTCAACACCCTTGAAGACTGGAGGTTTCAATTTCAAGAACTTACTGAAAAGTTCGTGCTGATCACTTGTCATTATAGGCCCTGTAGTCAAACGAGGAAACGTGCCTATTTCCAATGAGGCATCCATGCGGGGAGCCACAACAGCTGCCTGTTGTACTTCCGGAACCTGAGATGCTGGTGCAGAAAATACTGGAGGTGTCTGGCCTTGATCAGATAACCCGCTAAGATAAGCAAGAACCTGATTAATCATCTCTGGGGTAGGTTGGGGTGGTAATTCCTCATTCTGCACTTGCTCATTTTCCCCTTCCTCACCCTCTCTTACTACTTCCTCAGTCGGTGGAGGAGTCACCGCCCTAGTACTAGATGGGCCAGGTGCTTGTCCTCTTCCTCTTGAGGACGTCCTCTTGCGACCTCTACCACAGCCTCTTGCCACTAATCCTCCTCGAGCTACAGCCCTAGTGGCTGGCTCAGTTACATCTTGTCTTGCCGGTGTTGGTGTTGGCGCCGTTGTTGCTCTAGTTCTAACCATCTGCGAAATAGAGTGAAGATGGTCAGATACCAATTTGTATCACCTAGATACCAATTGGACCCAAGTAATAGCACGAAAGAAAGAAAGAAAGAATGGAATTTTCCTAAAGTCTTATAGCCTCTCAAAGAAAAGTAAAGGCGTCCCCCTACCGTTCCTTAAGACTCTACTAGACTCGTTCTTGTGTGATGAGACCAACGAACCTAATACTCTGATACCAAGTTTGTCACGACCCAAAACGAGCCGCGAGTGGCACCCACACTTACCCTACTATGTGAGCAAACCAACCAATCTAAACCCCAACATTACAACCATAATAAACAGAATATAATGCGGAAGACTTAAAACTCATTAATGAAAATCGATTAAATAACTTCTAAAAACTCAATACTTATTATTCCCAAAATCTGGAAGTCATCACCACAAGAACATCTATCCTCAAATTACTAAATCTAAGAGTATCTAAGAAGCTAAAATAAGCAAAAAGCTAGTCCATGCCGGAATTTCAAGGCATCAAGACATGAAGAGGAAGATCCAGTCCAATCTAGAAGTAATAGCTCACCCTGAAATCTGGCGTGATGAAGACTGGCTAGAGTTGCGGTTGGGTTGAAGACGATGGCACGTTTGCTGCACTCCACAATTAACAAAGAAAAACAAATACAAGTAGGGGTCAGTACAAGGCACAAGTACTGAGTAGGTATCATCAGCCAACTCAAAATAGAAAACAGTATATGTCAGATAATAACATAAAACCAACCAAATACTTAACAGGTGATAGCAACACGCATAAGAATCATTTGCAACAACACTAATCACATTTATGAGGACTCAAGCCTCCACACCATACACATTTGGGAATTAGTTCTTTAGATTGAGTATATTAGCATATTTCAAGATTCATTATCTTTATTCCTCTTGTGTCGGTCCGTGACACTCCGCTCCACTACTACTATCCTGGTGTCGGAACATGACACTCCGATCCCGTACAATCCTGGTGTCAGAACCTGACACTCCGATCCATATACTATCCTGGTGTCGGAACGTGACACCCGATCCATATACTATCCTAGTGTCGGAACGTGACACTCCGATCCATATACTATCCTGGTGTCGGAACGTGACACTCCGATCCATATACTATCCTGGTGTCAGAACGTGACACCCGATCCTCTATTACTATCCTGGTGTCGGAACGTGACACCCGATCCTCTAATCTCATTACTTTAGTTCATCAAGCCTTCTTTTATACCAAGACATCATCATTAACAAAGTAAATTTAGGATTTAAGATTCAACAGCCTCATCATGCTACCTTATCCCGATTATATAATGACATCATGCAAGCACACAATTAAGCATATAGAAGACTTTATAATACTACCCAATAAATATCATACGCTATTAAGAGTTTACTACGAATATCATAAACCATAACCTACCTCCACCGAAGAATTGTGATCAAGCAATCTATCTTCCCAAAACTGCGTTCTTCTTCTCTCTCTCGTTCATTCGTTGCTCCCTCTCCTTGTTCTTTCTATTTTTCTTACTCAAACCCTTTTTCTTTTACCCTAATTGTCATATAATTAAGTATAAAAGATGATAAAAATAACCCACTTTTTATTTCAAGGTTATCTCCTTTAACCCCCAAGTAATTGAATTATTAACATTAATCCACTAACTTTATAATTATAAGCATGAATAGTCCAAAACGCCGCTTAAAAACTTTTAACAGAAATCTGACCCAGTCTGGGTTACGCAACCTGTGACGGTCCGTCATGACTGTGACGGTCCGTCCTGCAGGTCCGTCACAAAGTTCAGAGAGTTAATTCTGTGGAAAGATCTGCGACGGTCCGTCGTGCCAATGATGGTCCATCCTGCCATTTCGTCGTGAAGTTCAGAGAGTCGATCCCAGTACCCAAATTTCAGAATTCTAAGTGTTTTGGAATGAGACCCCCTCGACGGTCCGTTGTGGGATCCGTCTACCCAGACAGTGATTTCCAGAAATAAACTCTGCTGCTCCAAACGACTAAACAGGTCGTTACAACAAGGATCCATCAGATCATTTCGCCAAATTTTTTATTATCATAAGTTGCGGCTTTATTAGAAATTTGTTAACTCCTAATCAATTTTTTTCTCTATATATTCAAATGTACAATTGAATTTTTCTTTATTTAATAACTTTATATTATTTATTAAGAACCAGAACCACTTTAAACCGAAAGCACCTCCTAGACATTCTTTCATAATTTTATATATGTTTACAAACCATTTCAAACACCTCTATATTTCTCTCCTATGTCACGTCTCCAGAATGAATATTAGTACTTCATCAGAGATTATTTGACATATTGAAAAATTGAGTTCTAATTGATCTTTATTTTTAGTAGGAATTTTGAATGATGTCTATCAACGATCCCATCTTTGTGGATTTTTGTAGAAAATAGCTAAAATCCCCTCTAATTATAGTCGAACTTTCAGCTACACACTCATACTTTATATGACTCCTATTACACCCCTAGACTATTTTAAAATGGAATTATTTGCTACCTAAATGCTGATGTGGCAATGAATGTGTACATCACTCTCCTAAAAAGGGTAATATTATGTGGCAACGTGTATTGAATACCACCTAATACAAATCTGGGCTTGGGGGTATATATTTCACTTTTAAAAGTTCCAGGGAGGTGATATGACTTTCATAAAGAATAAGTGTTAATTAGATATTCAATAATAGCTTGGTGGCCGAGGGGAGGGGGGTGGCATTTTCACATTTTTTTTCCTAAATAGTTCATGTTGTTCTGCTTCACCTCCAAATGAAAAATGCAAATACACCATAAAAGTTTGTTTTAGGAAGTTGGGTTGATAATGAAACTTATCATTATACAACCAAGTGTCCTTTTATATTAAATATGAATTCAAAAGACAAAGAAATGATCTTTCCAAAATAATTTTATATACATGATAGATACATATGTCAAAACCTTGACCACTACTTGAAGAGATAACTAATTTCAATTGTTTTTCTCCTCAGCTTCTTCCATTACTATCAAGAGGTAAATGGAGAAAATCAAATAAGCAAAAATAAAAAAATATTAATTTTATTAAGTCATTTGTTGAAATTTTTTTAATGTGATTGAGGTACAATTAACAATAGTTGTGTGACGGCACCCTTTCCTTTTGACAAGTGTTTTTGTGGACCTTTTCTTGTTGTAACACACCTTCTCTTTTTCACTTTCATGTTCTCAAAATTTAATCTTTTCTTTCTCTGTATTTTTTTTCTTTGCAAAAATCCTTTTTCTATTTTATCTTTGCACCATTTTTAATCAGTGTTTCTATAGTTTTTTAAGTCCTGCCTCTTAGTGAAAAAAATATATTCATACTACTATTATTTTATGCTTTCACAAACTCAAATGGTTGACTCTTTTTTTTTCTATTAATTCTTGTAACACTCATGAAAAAAAATTAATCTACAAAAGTTTCCTTTCACTAGGGGTGAGCATTCGGTAATTCGGTTCGGTTTCATTTTTTTTTCTTTTTTTGGTTTTGTTTCTTGTACGATGTGTACCAAACACCGAACCGAAATAATTCGGTTCGGTTTAATTTTTATTATTTCGATTCAATTTATGTTATTTCGATTCAGTTTTATTATTTCGTTTTTTTAATGGACCTGCTTAGTGGGCTTTTTAAAATTTAAAAATTTACAATTTTTTTTATTTCAATTTTCAGCTTAATGGGCTAAAAATAGTTACATCAAAGAAGTGCCTTTTACTTTTTATTTTTTATTTTAAATTATAATATTTATTATTTAACATTAATAATTAATATAATATAAATATATATTATAATATAATATATTTCGGTAAACCGAAATACCGAATAACATAATATTACATATCGAAAATCGAATCAAAATACCGAAAAATATAAAAACGTATACCGAATACCAAATCGAAAATCGAAACGAAATACCGAAAAATTCGATTCGGTTTGGTATTTTGATTTTCCGGTGTTTATTGCCAGCCCTGCTTTTCACATTTTAAAACGCTTAACTTAAAGAAAATTTAAAAAGAATATCTTGAATAAGAAATATAAAATTAATATTAGCAAAAATTATTGAATACATGCCATAAAAGTAAAGAATTTAAAAAATATGAAAAATAAAAAATAATTGAGTGCTTGATATCACTAAAATTATTTTTAATATAAAACATTCAAATACATTCAGAGGTTATAAAATAAACAAAAAGAAAACATATTTGATAATTAAGAATTGGTAAGTTCAAAATTTAAAATCTCAAAAAATAAATTAATGATTGAAATTTTAATAATTAAAATTAAATTATGGATTTAAATGTAATAAATAATATCGACTTTAATTTTAGTAGCTCCATTAATTGATTATATGAATTTTAAATTTTTTGTGAGAGTTCATCTTATTTTATTTAGTTTAACTATCCTCAATCTCTTCAAATTTATCTTTTAAAAAATTAATTTAATTTCATCTGACATATTACATTAATTTTCCATTATATATATTATTTTTATTTATTTTTGTTATATAGAAGTGTCATAACTAGGGACGAACAAGGACATAAATGTAAATATAGCCTAAAGTAAGAGCAAAGTTATAAGCAAAGTAGCATAAGTAATTGTCTTTCCAGAACTCTAGAAGCATCCATTATCTCTCTCATCCCTGACAAAAAAGAGGCAGCACCATTTATACAAGCAACTCTTCATCTTCTTCTCAACGGGGAGTCTCCAATTCTTACAATTTTAGATTTATGTTTTCTCTCAAATTTATGGTAATCTTTCTTCCTTTATTATTTTTTTCATATTGTTATCTTTCTTCATGCTTTTGATTTTTTATCATGTCATCTGGGTGTTCCAACAACATATCCATCCGAGAGTTTTGTGCAATTATAAGGTGAAAATATCATTTAGAATTCTTTTTGACTATCAAATTAAAGTGGCACCTGTCCCTTAAACTTATTTTAAGCCAAAAGTTAAAAGCTGGGGTAGGGGTGCTTTTTTTTTTCCCAGCTTATAAGCTGTTTCAAGTTGACCACATTTTTACCATTTTACCCTTAATATTTTTATACAATCTCCAAATTACCCACATAACCCTAACATTTCTTTCTTCTATTTTTCCCTTTTCACGTGTGGATGATAGACAATTACTATTACTAATGAATGAAAATAAAATAAATCGTAAATGCTTCAAGTGATTTATTCAAATTATATATTATTAAAATGTAAATAAGTTGCACATATAACTCAAATAAAAATTTATATTCCTCTTATAAATAATTTGTGATAATAAAGAAATATGTGAATGATAGACTATTATTATTACCTATGGATGAAACTAAAATAAAATCTTAAATCGTTCTTTGATCTATTCAAATTATATATCTTTAAAATCTATAATATGTTTATATTCCTCTTATAAATAATTTGTGATGAGAAAGAAATATGTGAATGATTGCAAAATATAATTATTTATGGTTGTAAAATATAAATTAATTAATTTTTATTATGTTAACAACTTTTAAGGGTATTTCAGACATTTTGATTTAAAAAGCTGTTTATCAGCACTTATTTGCCAAACACATCAACAACATTTTTTTTAACTTCAGCATTTTTATCCAAATGCATAACTGCTTATTTTAAAAATAAGTTTCAGCACTTTCAAAAGTATTTTTTTAAAGCTGCTTTTATTAAGCCCATCCAAACGGGCCCTAAAATGATGGACTTTTATGCGAATAGCATGAAAAAAGATAGAGGTGTAAATAGAAAGATTTAACGTGCTTATCTACTATATAGAAACACGAAATATGGACAATCACAACAACGTGTATTGTACCTTACACAATAAAAATTAGACAAAACTATACTATCCATAATAATAACAAAAAATAAGGGTATTTATGTCTTATGAATGTATTTCTTCTACACTTTGCTTCTTTATTGTTCTTCGCTATATCTTTCTCTCTCCCCTATCCTTCGTTTTCCAGATCAAACCAGAAGTTTCTAAAATAGTACATCGATCATGCTTTTAAACACCCAACACCCACTCGAGTTTGTAGTAAAATATTTAGCCATTGATGAAGGTTTTCGACATTGTAAACATATAATTTTTCGATTCAGTTATCTAAATAAGTGTCTATTTCGACTTCGAAGCACCACACCAAATTAAATTTGCAGCTTTTATTTTCTCCCCATACATCCTCAAAATTAATTGGAGTGATTAAAATTGAGTCTGTACTCATTATTTAAGATACTCAAAGTCTATTTATGTTGAATTGAATAAATTGTGAATCTGTTATACTACAATTAATGTAAGCTCGAATGCATGATGATGCCCATAATTTGTTTCTTTTGCTATGGTAAATTATGATGCTCCATTCCCTGTACAATCTGCTTGCTCCTTTTTTATTTTCATGTCCTTGATTGATTTTAAGATATCTCACTCTTTTATTTTTTCAGATAAAAGAAAGAGAACTATGTCTTAACTTACAAACCCTAATCAGGATTTTTAATATGCGTTGATGAAAATTAAATCTTGCATGTCCTACTATTTTTATGCTAAAATAAAGGTAGGTTGTTATCTCACAGTGTAAATATATAATCAATAAATGAGAAATTTATTTGGCACCTCTCTTAAAAATCATGCTATATTAATGATTTTGTATAATATTTGGAACAATACTATTGAAAAGGCGTACGGCAACATAGGGGAGTGCTACAAAATCTAAAATGTTCCCGAAAACAATATGGAAGCATTCCCAAAAGATGTAACTTCGATACAGCCCATGTAGTCACATGGTACAGGAATATGAAGAGTTTCTTTGCACTCTAGCCTCATTCTTATCTAGAGATACTTCCCTTACCATACTCGGTGCTAGACTCTGTTCTCATAGAGTAATTCACATAAAGGATTACATGAAGAGGTTCAATATCTAGTTCATAACCCAATCACATTCATCCTACCAAATAGGTCCCCTAGAGTTGCCTTTCAATGGCGAAGAGGATAGATTAATGACTTTCCTAAGGATGATTTCATGCCATTCCATCCAACCAACTTTAAGTCAACCATTCATACAAGAAGGATACTATTACGGCTCTCGACTTCAAGGATATCATAACCTTACAACTTGGTTGAAGGTTCCACATAAAGGACTTTCTTAGAAACATTCAAGGTCACATGTCATTCTTACATACAAGTTTAAGAGATTTTAGAATCCTAATTCAAGACATCTCATATTCACATTCATGCATGTATCAAGTAAGGGACACAAGTCTACACATAAGACACACCAAGACTTCACTTTATCATATATAGGATATCAATCTAAAAGCACATAGGAATAACCATTATTATCTATAATTCTCCCTATACACTAATATAACATCACATTATTACAATCATAGACTCATATATTCAAGTTGGAAGAATCATGCATCAACCCTAAGGCTACACATATAAGGACATAGTCATAATCTAACATGATCACCTAACAACATAAATATAAGAACACGTACAATTCTTACGTTATTTGATAGCCCATAGAAAACTACACTAGAATTCACAAGCATTGAGACAAGACCATAACATCCATAAGGTAGTCAAAAACTAGGGTTCATGAATTACATGGGTTCATAGGTCAATTAGGTAAAAATTATATAATTAACAACAATATAATCAATATATAATGATTCAAAACCTTTAATGCAAGAACCCATGGACAAATTATAAAATTGGACAAGTTCATCTTTTGAAGACTTTAGAAATCTCTTTGAATTTTGGGATCCTTGATCAGAATAGTTTCAAGGATGAAGAATAATACCTCAATTAATATAAACCACTAAATTAATGAAGAATCACCAATCATTTCTTCAATCCAAGCCCTTCCTTATATTTTGGGAGTTCTAGAGAATTTCTTAGAGAATTCCGGGTTTTGATTTTTGAAGAATGAGTTCATCTAGGTAATACCTAAAATACCCTTAGGAAACCTCCCAATCTCTTCTTTGGTTGCATTTTACAGTAAACTGCATAGGTGACATTGACCATCGACGCCTGGCCATCGACGGACCATCTCCCAACCAACGGATTGTCCTGTTGGTTCGTGGTTTGGGTTAGATACTTGTACTTGGAATCTCTTCCTCCCACACATAAGTCCTGACCAATGACCTCCACCTACTGGGCGACGACCAGACTACTGACCATCGATTGCCATCCGTAGGTGGGACCGCCTTAGGCAGTTTTGGCAACCTTGATGGGTCCTTCCTCAAGGACCCTTGGTTGGTCCTTAGGGATGTTTGACCGGGCGTATCTAACTAGAATAATATTATATAATATTTTACGACCTTTCATATAAATTTCATAAAAAACAAACACATAAAACTCGACGAAACATACTAAGGCATACAAGGCCGTTTCAAGGCATGCCTTTCGAACGCCACATACGTTCTTGGACGTTTGATCTCCAAAATTCATGATACTTGACACAATGACTATAAACACTATTATAACTCATATAAGTACCTATTAAGATCATGACACATGCATATAATTACATAAAAATACACATGAAGCACATAGGTGACTAGTCATCAACGTCTTGGTCGTCCCTTGACGTTTCACTTCCAATTTACCTAATACTTTAGACACTCTTTCATTACCACATTATAAAACATTTTAGGACCTTAGACCCTCATGACAAACATGTTAGGATCTAGTACACCTACGTCATTTTAGAGGTATTACAACGATGTAGCATGATTGCGGGACACCTATTGGTGATATGGGATGAAGAAGGATATTGTGGAATTTGTGGATAGGCGTCCAAATTGTCAAGAAATGAAGGTTGAGCATAAAAAAACTTGAGGTTTTTCCCAAGACATTGGTATTCCTACTTCGAAGTGGGAAGATGTGAGTAAGGATTTTATTGTAGGGTTTCCACGTACTCGGCGCCAACATGACTCGATTTGGGTAATAGTGGATCGATGATGAAAATGGCTCATTTTATTTCTGTCAAGGATTCCTATTCGGCAGAAGATTCTGCTAAGTTGTATTTTAGAGAGATAGTAAGATTGCATGGAATGCCCTTGTCAATAATTTTTGATCGAGGTACCCGATTCACTTCTCAATTTTGGAAGTCATTTCGAAAGGGTCTTGGTACGAAATTTAAGTTTAGCACAACTTTTCACCCCCAAATGGATAGACAAGAGGACATACTATCTAAACTTTAGAGGACATGTTGATAGCATTTGTGATTTATTTTAAGGATAATTGAGATGATCATTCGCTATTGATTGATTTTTCTATAGTAATATCTATCACTCAAGTATTGATATGGATCCATTTGAGGCTTTTTATGGTAGGAGGTGTAGATACCTATAGGATGGTTTGGGTGGGTGAAGTTGTTATCATAGGTCCCAAATTGGTATGTGAGGCCATAGATATTACTCGAATTATGAGAGAGAGGTTGAGAATGACTCAGAATCGACAAAAGTTATGTCGATATTAGAAGAAGGGACCTTGAATTTAATGTTCTTTAACACTCTGAAAGTCCAAAACCTAATATAGAGCCTCACATGATGGTTTAAGGTTTGTATCGCTGTTTTAAGGTAAAAATAATGTATAAAAGTTATTTAGGAGGTTTTAGAGTCAAAACGTCAAGGAACGTCCATGACGTCCATAGACTAGTGCAAAAGTTGCTAGTGTGACTTAGCCTATTTCACAAGGTTTTAGGAGTCAGAATTTGATGAAATTTGGTGGAAAGGTATCAAACATGTATTACAATAGGTGTAGGGTCAAAACGTCAAGGTACGGTGCCCCAAGGACCACCTTAAGGTTCCTTGAGGAGGACCCTTTCATTTTGACCCAAAGCTACCAAATGAGGTAGTGTAGACATTGTCTACCTATGAGTTGCAGGCGACGAAGCGTAGGCCAATCGACGGTGCGTCGATTGACTCTGTCGATCAACACTTAGCCATTTTTAAAAAAATGGCCAAAAATCAACTCTCTGACAAAAACAACGGACGTTAAGGACGGTGGGGGGCGGGGGGCGGTAGGGATTAGGTGTCCACTAACCTACGACTCGTAGATCGGGGTGTCGTAGGTTAGCCTGCAACTTTTATGTTTTATTTTAAAAAGGGTCATTTAATTAAATTAGTTATTTAGGGGTTTAATTAGTGATTAAGGGGTGGTTTATTAGGTTATTTAATCAACTATATACACTACCCTAAGCCTAAACTCAACTTAACACCCCAAAATTCCCAAACCCAATTTGCTCTTCCTTCTCTCTACTTTCTCTCTCCCAAAGAAGACTCCATTGAAGGTCAAGGTATAAGGGTTTTAGGGCTTCATCAGAAAACTTCAAACCATCATTCTTCAAAGATTAAAAATGTATGGAAACTCCTCACCTTTGGGATTCCTTTCCCCAAAGGGTTCTTCAAAAAATGATTTCAAAAAGATGATTTCACATGGGTTTCTTTCTAATCCGAATTTGATCTTCAAAATTGTATTGTTTATGGTTTCCTTTGATGAGTATGATTGTATTATGATGTATTATTGTTCAATTATAGTAGTCTTTGATGATTTAACCTAGTATGTGGAATAGATCATGAATTAACCCAAATTCCTTAACCCTAGGTGATGAACTAGTGTAGAATTTAATTGTATTGATGTAATTGACCTAGATATTGTGTTAATTACTATTTTATGATATTATTACACCTATTATTGGATGAAATTTTTAGGTTTATGGTAAGACATGGATGATGGCTTTTGAAGGGGATTGGGTAAGTCCTTGTTATCCTAAACCTTTATGATGCCTTGTACTTGGTGATGATGTTCGATTGAAGTATGTATTGTGATTGGATTAAGTAAGTGTTTGTATAATGATGCAATTGAAATGTCTTGATTATGTGGCTTATGAGATTATGATTTAAGATGTAATGATATAAGGTTGGTTATGAAATACCTATGTGCCTTACTATGATATGATGATGTTAATGTGTTAATCTCACATGTAAGGGTTGAATTGAAAGGTGTTCTCATGCAATTCCTATTGAGATAATGATATGACTATACAAGGATCTATTCTTCTATGAACTAAACTAAGTTATGATTATTAAAGAAAGACATTTCAAAAGGGACTCTAGCTTAGCACCGAGTGAACTAATAGTGAGGAGTGTCCCTTACAAAGAAGGGAAGGTAGGTTCACTATTGTACTTATGAGATAGAGATTATAAAGCCAAAGGCATAAAGAGGTCTCAATCATGTCTTCTAGTTCTTCAACTATGTATCCCCAATAGGAATACTAGCTAGTGGATCCACCTAGATGCTATGTTCATGCTTTGGTAGTACCTTGGCAAGTAGTCCACCTTCATTCGGTGTAGGGTTTCATGAAACTGGATTCCACATTAACTCATGTGGTCTATGTCGGTTAAGGAAAGTGTTCCCAAAAGTAAAAATGAAGTACTAAAGTGAAGTCTAACTAAGATGACTTAAGGGGTTTGACTTAGTCTAGGTAGGGGTATCGGACTCTACCTATACATTGCACTAGTTGGCCTTGAGGGAAGTCCTATAAGGATGTTCTTATGATCTTATAAAGTGCATATTTTGTCTTTACACGTTGATGATATTATATTATGTTGGTTTCATGTATGAACATGCTATTGGTCAATATTGCTAAACATGATGACTGCTCATGATGCTATATTAAGTGATTTTAGGCATTGTTTAT
The DNA here is from genome assembly GCA_027705065.1 of Solanum peruvianum. NCBI lineage: Eukaryota > Viridiplantae > Streptophyta > Magnoliopsida > Solanales > Solanaceae > Solanum > Solanum peruvianum. Next base: position 10,758,713 of record JAKWJD010001757.1, on the reverse strand, counting down.
AATCCTTTATTTTGTTTACTTGATTGAGTAAGGTTATGGACATTTTTTGGTCATTGCTCTTGTAGACTTGATGTTGGGTTATGAGTAAGGGTCTTGTATATGTTGTAATGTTATGAACTCTTATACATACTTTGTTATTGTGACATGATGTTAGAGTTGCTTTGGCTATAGTTCTTATATGCTATATACATGTTGAATTGTCTTTACTTGATGATGCTGGTCTCGTGTTGAATATGATATTGTATTAAAGGATATATGATTATTCTTTTATATATGTTCTTGATCATGCATAAGGCTTTTCAAAGTAACTTGGCATGGTTTTGAACAAATTTCCCTTTTAGCATAATTTCTATATTGTGTGTTCATATGATTCCATACTTAGTACAAGTGATGTGATAACCCCTATTTTTTTTCTTTTTCCTCAAACATTTTAGATTCCGGTCGTTGAAGGGTTTGTGACAAATTTTTAAGGAAGTCTTGGATCATTTCTCCAAGTGTGGGTATGTCCTCAAAATTTGAGGATGATTCATTTTATCATTCTACCTATGTGACTTGATATAGTCTAATGACATTTGTTTCACTCTTATTTTTCAAGACATTGTTGTAATACCTAAGTGGCAATTATAGATTTGTGTAAGGGCTATGCCCGAATTGTTCTATTCCGACTTATATGGTTTTATATGAGACATTTCAATTAGACTCTATATTATTGTATATTGTATATATGACATAAAAGTAGAAGCCTGTGTAATGCTTCCTATGTGAGGATTATATGGAAACTCCCTACATATATATTATGTTTAAGCAAGATGTCTACGTAAACCTCATGAAGTAGATGTAGATTAAAAGTTTGATATTTTCCATACTTTTTAACCTATGAAATGTAATGACAAATGCTAAGAGGCTAGACTTAGTCCTCTCCGAGGACAACAATGCCGGTAACATCTAGGGGGTGCTCCTTGAATGTGACATGTTCATTATTGGGTTTATTTGAAAATTTCACCCATGAAGGGTGTAATGAGGTTTGGGAAAAAAGGGAAACTTAGTCCCTATTTTGTGAGACCATACCAAATTTTGAGATGTGTTGATTAGGTTGCATATGTGCTTGAGTTGTCCAATGAGTTCACATTCGTGCATCCGGTTTTCCATGTCTCTATGTTGAAGAAATGTGTTGGTGATCCTACATCCATAGTTTCCTTAGAGTGTTTGGAAGTTAAAGAGAATCTTGCTTATGAAAAGGTTCCCATTCAGATTTTAGACCAACAAGTCAAGAGGTTGAGAAACAAGGAAGTTGCTTCCGTGAAGGTGTTATGGAGGAATCATTTAGTTGTGAGGGTGATACTTGGGAGGCTGAGACTGACATGATGTCCCAATATCCTCATCTTTTTCCTTCTATTTCTACTTTAGATTGAGGTAATAAGTTCCCTCTTAATTTACTCTATGTTTGGGAGTCATGTTAGTTTTATGTGTTTCCATGATTTCCTTATGTTATGTATGTTCATGAAAAAGCTTAAATTTTGAAAGAAATAACTTATATGATTTATTTTCTCTCATGTTATTGTGCATTGAATATATGTCACCTGCAGACTTCATGAGATAAATTTTGAACATGCATTAAATATGCTTTTGTGAATGAATTGCATAAAGGCTTCATCAAATTGTGTTGAGCATGCTTTTACCTAGAGAAGGTAGTTCTTTCTTGAATATGAGAAATGATGAAATTTCATGCATATTGAGTTGTTAGATAGTTCTTACTTCAATATGATTCATTGAGTATTTTTGGTTTCCTCCTTGAGTAAGTGCATTTTGATGAGTTGAATGCATGATGGACTGCTAATCTTGAGTCTTTTTCATTTAACGTACGCCTAAAATCTCGTTTGAGGAAAAATATATAGAAATCCACGTAAAAATCTCACATCTTGAATTGGAAAAATCAAGGATTGTAATGATTGTATTAATGTATTGATGAAATTAATCTTGAGTTGCAAGCTCCTTATGTAAGAGAGAATTGTAGAGTCCTAAGTTAACTATACTTAGAGTCCTATTACAATACCTATTACTACTAATAATAGTAATGCAATTATAAATAATATGAATCCTAGTTGTACTATAATACTGATAGTAATATCATCCTAGTTGTAATATCATCCTAGTTAATAAAGGTAGTGTAGTCTTAGTGAAACTCTAATTCTTCAACAGTGCTGTAAACTCGCCAGTCAGCTTCGTTGGACCTGTTCCTTTTACATGCGCCAATCGTCACCTTCATTTTTCGTAACACTTACTATAGATACATCAGTCAGCTTCCTTTGACATGTTCCAATCATTGATGTACTGTGAGTTCACGATATTTCTAATGCATTTCATTTAAGAGTTGTGTGTAACTAGAGCCTTTTATATTGATTTTAACAAGTTGTGTCTTGTTTTGTAGGAAAGATGTTCAGGCAGGAAATGATGAAGACAACTAAAAAAAGTGCAGAAACATACCAATGGTCAGTCGTTCAGTCGATGATCTGTAGGTGGTGATCGTAGAGGAGCAGACTATGCATTGAAGAAAATCAGGGAATTCTTACCAAGTGTTGAACCACGATTGGCATCGATGGTCCATTGATTGATTGACGGACTGTACTAGTGAACCGTAGTTTGTGACTGCAAAGATTCCAGTCCCTGTTATTTGAAGAATCTAAGTGTGGAGTCACGAAAGAGCATCGACGGACCAAAGATGGAACGACGGACCATAGCTAGAACGACATACCATGTTGTTGGTCTGTCATTTCATTCAAAGAGGATGCCATCCAGAGATAAAAATATTTCTCTAAGTCCTGGATAATGGAAGCTATCCACGGACCGTCAATCGATTGACGACCCATCTTTCAGTCTTGTCGATTGAAGTTGCATGCATGAACAAAACCTTTTGTTATTTGAATTCCTTCTTCATTAAGATTGTTTTCTATAAAGAGGGGATTAAAACCTCATTTTTGGGGGTTAACTAATACTACTCTTGTTCTAGTTCTTGCTTTGGGGAATTATTCTTTGCAACTTTAGCAAATTATTGATTTCTACATTTTATTTGAGAATTTGGTTTGAAATTCAAGTTGGATTTCTGGGTTTACTATTCTTCTTACGTAAGTTCATAATTCTTTCATCTACAAACATGAATTGTGTTCTTGCTTACATGGCTAACTAAATCCACAAGTGGGGTTGAGGGAACCAAGAGGAAATAATAAAGTATAACTAGTAATTAAGCAATTCAGTATTAGTGTTTTTGCATGCATTGATAATTTTTTTTGTTTAGAAGTTTTTTTAACGAGTGCACGCGTTAGAACTCGCCTTGTTGCTACATGCCGGATTAAGGAGGTAGTTAATAAAAAATGAATTATCAACATAGATTTAGTGTGAAGCTATCTAATAGACTAGTTTCGATTTGTGCAGTGTAATAACTAAGCCATACATCAATTATGATGTCTAATATGAGATAATGATAAAGATTAGTACAGATGTAGCCGAACCAAGGTGCGGGGTGAAATTCTCTACATGCCGGACCAAGGATTAAGAGATACCTAATTTATCACTTTGCATGTAATATACTAGGAAAGGATTTCTATTATTAGGAATAGTGTGTTATGAAGTTATGGGGAACACACACCCCCTAGTTACTTTCTCTTCTTGATAACAACCCGAGTTTACTTTTGCTTACTTGACAATCCCACAATTGAAGGAATTTGTTTCACAACCCCCCATTTTACTTTATTATTTCAGGAATACCTTGACTAAAAAGATATAATCATGGGTTAAATTTAAATCCAAACCATATTCCTTGTGGGATCAGACGCAACCTACTAGTTGGGTTTTTTTACTCAAAAACGATCGCTTAGCTACATTATTGAACTTTAGTCAATTTTTCCTAATTTTACTTTTTCTTTGTGTTTTTATCTCTCTCAGGGCTAACTCTAGTGTATGCAAAGTACACAGAGCCGAGGGGAACCACTCATGCCTTACGATCTCAAATTGAATCACACTTTGTGGAGGATGGAGAATAGACTCCCAGGTAACCCAAACCCAAATAGAGATAATGCAGGTGAAGGAGAAAGATTGCAGCCTTAAATACTAGTCGGTGCAAACAATTAGGCACCCGTTGAGAATCTGTTAGGAGATGCCTTGAGTACAACTTCCAGCAGACCCAAGACCTCAAGATTATCATAGAGGAAGCGTTAACATAGGAGACTCTGATGGACCTCTTGTCCTACTCTCCCGCCCTATGGTACACATTCGTGGTGACGAGTAGCCTTATACAGATGCTCACAGCGAGGGGTTAATTTTGGGGATTGTTATAGGAAGATCCACATGCTTATATATCCAAGCTAAGGGCAGTTTGCAAAAGTTGGTGGGTAGACTAGATTTGGACATGAAGTCATCGGTTGCGAGTGTTCCCTCTATCAGTGATAGGAGAGGTTGCTATAAGGTTCACCGAGATGCCTTACAACTCAATCTATACTTGGGATCAATAGAAAGATGTGTTCTTAGGAAGGTATAACGCAGTGTCCAAGAAGCTCAACCACAAGGATAAGGTGATCAACTTTGTCGCTTTACCTAGAGAGTTAGTGAGTAGCTCTTGGGAAAGATTCACTGCATTTGCGAGGGGTGTCCCGAATCATCGCTTTGATGATGAGTCACTAAAAGAGTATTTCGATAGAGGTCAAGATGACAACAACAAAGAAATGCTTGATACTATTGTTGGTGGATCCTACGAAGAATACACCTATGCGGAGATTGCGAAGAAGTTAGAGAAGATACCTCGCAATAACAAGGCTTGGAGCATAAGAAAGTCGGACACCGGGTGAAACACATTCGCTGTTCAAGCTACAAATAATGCAACCGCAGATGAGATTCTGAAGATATGGTACATATGAGAACTTTGTTGGGTTTGGTCTTAAAGCATGTGAGCGTGGACGCCAAGAAAGTGAATGCGGTAAACTATTTGACTAAACCCCCGCCACCGGCAGAAGAGTATTACTACGAAGAGGATGCATATGCAATTAATGATTAGATGGGGTGTTTTTGATCAAACGTTCAAGGTTTTAATCCGGATAATTGGCCCTAAGTTCAAGGAAACAAAGCTAAGAACTATGGTAAGTAAAACTGAGAGGGTAAATATTTTTGAGATGGGAACTACAATTGCGAGGACAACTTCAACTGGTACAACTACAGTACCATGAATGATCGGGTTGGTCCATATCTTCCTCCTCAAAATTGAGAAGCTCCCCCAGGGAATGTGGAGGTAGACAAACTTGTAGTAAAGGGTTGGTATTGTTTTCTTGATGGCTATTCGATCTACAATAAGATCTCCATTGCCCTAGAAGACCAAGAAAAGACCACCTTTATTTGCCCTTATGGGATTTTTGCATTCAAAAGGATGCCATTTGGGTCGTGTAATGCGTCGGCGACCTTCCAACTTTTTATGGTGTCGATATTTTATGATATGGTAGAGGACACTATTGAGGTTTTCATGGATGATTTTTTGTGGTTGGCGAATCCTTTGATTGCTGTTTGAATAATCTGGCCGAGGTGCTCAAGAGATGTGAAGATTGTAATTTGGTGCTAAATTGGGAAAAATTTCACTTTATGGTGAAAGAAGGTATAGTATTGGGCCATCGAATCTCAGAAAATGGGATAGAGGTTGATCAAGCCAAAGTGGAAGTGATAGAGAAGCTTCCACCACCCACTCGGTCAAGGTGTGAGAACTTTTCTTGGGCATGCTTGTTTTTATAGAAGATTTATCAAGGATTTTCCAAAAATTGCACATCCTTTGTGCAATCTGCTTGAGAAGGACTATGAATTCTACTTCGATGAATCTTGTCTGAAAGCATTTGGAGAGTTGAAAACGAAGTTAGTGTCTGCGCCCACCCAATTCCAAGGGTTTTCTTCTTCTAATAGGTTCTCTTTTAAACTTGCAATTGAAGATTGATTATGAGTAATTGCTTTCACTAAATTGGGGTGAGTTATTTTAGGTGATATGTGATGCGACCAGGGCTGCACTTGGCGTGGTATTGGGACAGAAAAGAGATAATATCATTCACCTATCTATTATGCGAGTAAAGACCTGAATAAAGCCCAAAAGAACAACACTATAAATGAATAGGAGCTTCCCGCAGTGGTTTTTGCGTTCGAGAAATTTCTCTCCTATTTGCTTGGAACGAGAGTCATAGTGCATACAGACCGTTTTGCTTTGAGGTATTTTATGGCGACGAAGGATGCAAAACAAAGGTTGATCATATGGGTATTATTGCTTCAAAAGTTTGATTTTGAGCTGAAGGATAAAAAAGGGACTGAAAATCAAGTGGCAAACCACTTGTCTAGATTGGATGACGAAGCTATGCGCAATTGGGATAAAAAGCTGAAATTGATAATGCATTCTCAGATGAGCATGTATTGGCTGCTTCTCAGGATCTGATCCATGGTTCGCAGACTTTGCAAGCTATCTAGCAAGTGATACGGTCCGTCAAATTTGACTTTCAACCAAGGGAAGAAGTTCCTTCATGATGTAAAGAAGTTCTTTTGGGATGAGCCTTACTTTTATCGGAGTTGTGCCAATGGGGTTATTCGGCGTTGTGTACCTGAGGGTGAAATGTTGAGTGTTTTGGAGGCGTGCAATTCATCGCCTGTTGGTGGGAACCGTAGTTTTATTCGAACAGCGTATACGATCTTGCAGTGTGGGTACTATTGCCCAACCATCCCCAAGATGCTTATGAATTCTCCAAATCATGTGATCATTGCAACGAGACATAGGGATTTCAAGGAGGCAAGAGCCTCCTATGAATCCCATTCTGGTGGTCGAGCTATTTGATGTATGGGGAATTGACTTCATGTGCCCATTTGTGAGTTCTCATGGGATAAATTATATTTTTATGGGGCGGTTGACTATGTGCAAAATGGGTGGAAACAATTGCGCTCCCTAACAATGAAGGGAAGAGTGTCACCACATTCTTGAAAAAGAATGTATTTTCTAGATTTGGTACACCTATGGACATTATAAGCGACGGAGGTTCTCACTTTTGCCATAAGTTTTTCAAAGCATTGCTTGAAAAATATGGTGTCGCCACAATGTGGCTACTCCTTACCACTCACAGACTAGTGGGCAAGTTAAATTTTTCAACCGGGAGATAAAATAGATTCTTGCAAGAACTATAAATGGCAATAGGATGGATTGATCAAGAAAGTTGGATGATGCTCTTTGGGCCTACCACACTGCATACAAGAACCCCACAGGTATAACTCCATACCAACTTGTTTATGAGAAGGCTTGTCACTTACCGCTCGAGCTAGAGCATAAGGCGATGTGGGTAATGAAGAAGCTGAAGTTGGATTGGACAAGAGCGTCAAAATAGAGGCTAAATGATTTTAATGTGTTTGACGAGTTTCGCCTAAAAGCCTATGAAAGTTCATCCATATACAAAGAGAAGATGGAGAAGTATCATGATCAAAGAATTGAAAAGTGAGAATTTGTTGTTGGTGATCTTGTGCTTCTATTCAACTCTAGGATGTCTTTATTTTTTGGGTAAACTCAGGTCCAAATGGACAGGGCCATTCCTCATCACCAAAGTGTTTCCTCATGGAGCGGTTGAGCTGGAAAACAAGGAAGGCACAAGGTTCACGGTAAATGGCCAAAGGATTCAGATCTATCTGGAGCATGTAGAAAATGTGCACGAAGTGGTAAAGTCCTACCATCTTGATGAAGTCTGAGTAATCTAGGGTCCTGCTTCGTGCCACGATGTTAAATCATGCGTTGCTTGAGAGGCAACCCAAGTTGTACACTCTAGCAAACGATAGGTTTTGTTTCCTATGAAGAAGGAGTTTCAGTTTTGTTATGTTTTTCTAGGTGTTGCATTTTTCTTTGTCTTTGTGTGCTAGTGTTGGCTAGAGGTTAAAATAGGGTCCATGTCTAGAATGTGTCCAAAAAATACCAAAAGAAAGGCCCAACTATTGTTACATGTGCAGGAGGCCATATCAAAATTACTGAAAATGGTCTGGTGTAGAGGTCTATGGAGCCCATCGACGGCCCGTAATTCAACCGATGGACCGTCAATGGTGTCCATAGATTCTAGGTCAGCTTCACAAATTTTCTAAGTCTGTGACCAACAGTTATAATTGACGGACCATCGATCAATCCAGGGAGCGTAAATGGGGTTTCGTGGAAGTAGTATGCCAGTGTACCAACCCGACTTGGCCGCCTACATTTATAACACAACCATTCAACTTCTTCCCCCGTTTCCATTTTTTCTTCAAATTCCTCCCATAACCATTTCTCCCTTATCTTCCTCCCTGAATTACTCCCTAAATCATGACCAAATCTCTAAAAACCCTCTTTCTTATCACTTTCCCAAATCCCAATCATCAATCTCCCAAATTCTCTATCTTTTCATCCTCACAAGTCCAATGATCGGGTTCGGCAAATGTTGACATTTTCTTTTGGTCGTACACCTTTGTAGGAAAACAATCACAACACTCTTCACCGCGTGAAAGGTAATTCAACTTCCCCTCACTCTGAATTCTCATTCTTAATTGATTATAGGAAGTCGGGAGTGGGCTGTTAACTTTGGGACCGAATTAATTAACATTGCATGCAAATAACTTTGTAGTAATTACCTTTAAGATTATAGAGAGTGATTGTGTAGCACCTTAACTACACTAAATAATGTGTCTTACTCTACATGTTAATTCCGACCTGGAGTTTCATACTTTATAAAAATTATGGTTAGAAAATTGTGCAAAATTGGAACACTACGAATGACGAACTAGCATATGATATGTTGAAAAGCATGCATAGACTTGGTTGCTGTTAAAATTGGTAATCAAAGAACCTCAGAAGTTGAATTGAATGAGGCCTGAAATTAGGCACAAGCCTTAGTCACGAGATCCATCTACGGACCATCATTCTATCGACGGACCGTCAATTGGGTCCGTAGTTTTCCAAGCCCACAAATAAGCACAAGTGTCAAACGACGGATGTGGACTATGGTTCGTCGATTGATTGACGGGTCATCATGTATATTCGTCGTTTCTATTAGAGAACATGTTTTCAACCTACCAATTGATGGAAGGGTTCACGGAACGTTGATCAATCTAGGGACATCGATTAGGCCCGTCAACTTGAACAACGACCTATTTTTTTATTATTTTTCTTTCGAGGATGTCGTAAGTTTTTTTTGTACTAACAATTTCTCTACAAGTACAATGGCTACTAGGAAGCAAGTGGTCTACTTTAAAAGGGGCAAATCCAAGTCGTTCACTTCAACCTCGGTTAATTGATAAAAACACTGACACAGAGAGGTACCCAACCTACGTTCCTCTGGGCACCATAACACCAACAACATCATCCTGAGCAACTAAGGGCACCCCTTGAAAGTTAATCCCACATAGTCACTGCCTCCCAGTCTTATGAGGAGTGAACATGATCGGCTCACCAACTGGGGATGCCTCCAGTTCAAAAGGGGGATCAATGTCTGGCTTCAAGTTAACCACTGTTTCAGGCTTGGGGTCTACCTAGTCTTCAGGGTCCAACTCGGCCACCGCTTCTTGTTCAAACTCTTAGAGGGCACCGTATATAGATATAATGAACAAAAATCCTTGTCTGATGAGGTCACTAGCTCGGAAGCTTCTCCTGCACCACAAACAGATGACTCTTCTCCAATAAGCAGTGAACCAAACAGGTTGTTTGTCGAAGGACAATGGTAGGTTTACAAAGACGCCAAGATGATAAATTGAAAGGGATGATGAACTGGCTGGTTATTGAGGAACGACGAGTCCTCACGCAGAGTCTACATACCATGCTTAAAGTGCACTGACTATTCAACCTCCAAAAGTGCGACTGAATGGCAGACAAGTTTGGCCAATACAATGAAGATATTGTGAGGGAGTTGTATGTTACCTATGCTGCCACTCTCTGAGGATCCCTCCACAAGCGGGCCAAATCCGCAAAACAAAACCCTCTCACATACGCCATGATCGGAAGATGTCGGTTGACATCTCACAAGTCACTATCCACCGATTTCTATATGGCCTCACCACTGGTACACTAGAGGCTCAGCATTACGGAGTTTGACTATAGGTGGTACATAGTCCGAAGGTGGTGATTTTAAGCGTAGGGACTATAAGGGTGAAGCAGTTAGTGGCTAGCCTAATATATTGCGTCCGATAGTTAGAGGGATGACTGGGTCGTAGAACCCAGGGCTTATCAAGAAGGCTACACTAACTTTTGTGGCCAAATTCTTCTGGCTGTTTGTCCATAATAGAGTATTACCTACTAAGGCTGACAACGTACTCACGTGGTATAGGGCAGTCATGGTGGAAGCACTGCTAGCAAGGTTAGAGATCGATTTTGCATAGATGATGTTGGCGGAGATACACGAGAGGACGTTTAAGACCTCCACTACTTAATCCTTTCCAAGTTTGATATTTTTGTTATGCAGGGACGCTGGAGTTCCAATTTGGCACTGTGATACACTCAGTTGAGCGACCGAGAAATATTATATAGGCCTCATCAAAGATGACGCTAATGTAGCGGTACCCTGCAAAGGGCTCTGAGTCGAGGTCCCTCAATTCAGAGAAATCCTTGTAGACAAAGCGTAGATAGCTCAGTAGGCAGACCGCTATGCACTAGATCATGCTAAGCCCACCCCATCCTCTTCCTCGCATGCAGCCAGCAGGGCCCCCAGCTTATCCAGATACACACCACCACCCACAACAGTGATCCCTCTAGATGGATTCAAGAAGCTAGAGGCGCAGATGGCCACCATGTTCCATCAAATTCAGCCGTGGATGTAGAAGTCCATCGCGGAGGCAGAAGACCGCATAGAGAAGCGGGTGGCCAAGTAGATAGAGCAGCAAATTCAGGTGTTTCATAAACACCTTGACATATTTGAATTGCGTGTTTTGGCAAGCTTAACACCCACCACTGATCTCACTACCATTCAGACTGAGCTGGCCAGCCTATGAGATGATGTCGATGCCATCTTTGAGATGTGGGTGACTAAGCCAGAACATCCCCACAGATCTAGTTGAAGATACTATTCTTGAGGCCTTGCTCAAGTTCCTTGCTGAGACACAACCCAAACCCTTTGTTCGTAGAAAGAGGCACTGTCGAGGCCAGCAATGAGGCTCGTGCTAGAAAAAGGAAGCGGACATATCTGGAACAAGCTAGGAGGGCCTCGTTTGTGAATGAGGAGATGCGCTAGAGGAGCGCACAAGAGTTAGCTTTTGGGGCATCAATTCCTGTGCCTGTGAGAGGAGCAAGGAGCACTACTAATGGTGCTGATATAGTGGGGATGGTACTACTAATGGTGTCATCCTTAAATATGTGGGCACCAATAATGGTGAGCCTATTTTAGATCATACAGGAAACGAGAAATCGGACCCACCCGCTTATTGATAGGACTTCGGCGTCATGCGCTACATTTTTGCTTCACCTACCATCCTGATTTCTATGATTTCTTGTGTATTGGGGACAATTGCAATTTTTTTGGGAGTGGTGTAAATGGAATGTGAGTGACAGGGTAGAGTTGAGTAGCCCAACTCACGGTCCTCTCTTGGGGTTTTCTTGCATGCGTTTTTTCTCCAAGATACTTCTTAAATTTCTGTTCAACCAATATGTATTAGTGACTGTATGTGTAGAAGCATGAAAGACTGAAGCATGATGGCTAATGAAAAATGATACCCCATCAAAATTGTAATCCTTGTATTTATAGGATCAGATAAGTTGAATGTGTTGGCTCTACGAATGACATGAAAAGGCACCAACTGCATAACCTTCAACTAAAACATGAACTGGAATTCTAATAATCTAACAGTCCAATGATGTGCCAAGTGAGTGTGAGGATATTTAAAGTGTTCAACAATTGGTGCCTAACTAGATATTGCATAGTTAGTCCTGCTAAGGGTCTATTATAGAAGCTAGGAAGTGATCATAGACCCTTTTTCGAAATAACCCACATCTAGTTTAAAAGAGGTTGACTAAATGAAATGAATGTTCCCTTTAATCCAAATATGTTGAGCCTTTAATGGACCATTTTTTTCTCTTACCAACTTACCTTCCCATGGTCTAATGTTTTGACCCCAGTCCCTCCTTAAACGTGTACACCTCGATTTAGGAGAAAATCTTTAGTCGAGGGTGGCTAATGAAAAAAGTGACCTTGTCTTGGCCATGACCTGACATCTAGTCTCAACTTGTGGAGAAGCCATAAGTTGAGGGTGGCTATAATGAGAGAAACCCAAAAACGGGTGTGAAAAGATTTGGATGTTAAAAAGAAAAAAATAAGCAAGATAAGGATGTGACTTGGCAAAAATAAAAGAACGGTTTAAGAAAATAAACAAAAAAACAAATAAAAAGAGAGAAAAAAAGTTTCTGAGAACAAGATACAAAAGCAAAAGTCACATCTAAGGGTGAAATAAGACAAATAAAAAGAATAGAAAAGAAATAGGAGGTCAAAAACAATAAAAAGAGGTGGAAAAATTAACAGTAATGTCAAGTAGGGCAGATAGTTACTAAATGTGCCACACTTAACCCTTAGCCTATGTCACAAGCCAAGAAAGTCCTATCGTGATCCTAGAGTCTAGCGTGGTGAACCTAAGTAGCGAAGATAAGGGAAAGCTTGTGGCATGGCGCACTGTTTGAACTCATTCCTAAGCGTGAGTGTTGAAATAGATCCTTGTACCCACAATTCATAATCACTATGTGAAAACTGAGGATTTTTTTTGAAGCAAGGGCACTAGTTACATTATGAGAAAATTGGTACCTTGGTGAGATAAAAAAAAACTAGAGGTGTCTGTTGCATTGTGCATTCATGTCATGGTATGATCCAATGAGTTAGCTTGTAGAGACTGAGGCATATGCCTACACTAAATCTAGAAAGAGTAGAGATCGAGAGTCATGTGATTATCTTAGCTTAAAGTGTCGTTTAGGATTATAGTGTGTCTCTAAAGGACAAACAACGAATTTAAGTTGAGGGTGTTGATGTACCGTGAGTTTATGATATTTCTAATGCATTTCACTTAAGAGTTGTGTGTCTCTAGAGAATGTTTATATTGGTTTTAATAAGTTTTGTGTCTTGTTTTGCAGGAAAGATGTTCAGGATGGAAAAAAAAGAAGATTGAAAAAAAGTGCAGAAACAGACCTACAGAGGCAGTTGATGGTTTGTCGTTCAGTCGACGCTCTATAGGTTGTAATCGTAGATGAGCAACACAAACATTGAAGGAAATCAGGGAATTATCACTAAGTGTGGAACCATGATTGGCGTCGACGGTCCATCGATTGATCAACAAACTGTATCGTTGAATCGTAGTTTGCGTCTGCGAGGGTTCCAGGGCCTGATATTTGAAGAATCTAAGTATGGAGTCACGGAGGAGCATCGACAGACCATAGATGGAAGGACAGACTCTGTTGTTGGTCCTCGTTTGATTCAGAGAGGATGGCATCCATAGATAAAAATATTTATCTAAGTCTTGGCTGACGAAAGTTATCCACGAACCATCGATCAATTGATGGCCCGTCAGTCAGTCTCATCGATTTTAGTTGCATGCCTGAACAAAACCTTTCTTATTTGAATTCCTTCTTTACTAAGATTGTTTTCTATAAATAGGGGATTAAAACCTCATTTTGGGGGTTAAATAATACTACTCTTGTTCTAGTTCTTGCTTTGGGGAATTATTCTTTGCAACTTTAGCAAATTATTGATTTCTAGATTTTATTTGAAGAATTCGCTTTGAAATTCAAGTTGGATTTCTGGGCTTACTATTATTCTTACGTAAGTTCATAATTCTTTCAGCTACAAACATGAATTGTGTTCTTGCTAACATGGCTAACTAAATCCACAAGTGGGGTTGAGGGAACCATGAGGAAATAACAAAGTATAACTAGTAATTAAGCAATTTAGTATTAGTGTTTTTGTATGCATTGATATTTTTTTTAGAAGTTTTTTTGACGAGTGCACGCGTTAGAACTCGCGTTGTTGCTACATGCCCGATTAAGGAGGTAGTTAATAAAAAATGAATTATCAATATAGATTTAGTGTGAAGCTATCTAATATGCTAGTGCCGATTGGTGTGAAGTGATAACTATGTCATACATCGACTATAATGTCTAATATGAGGTAATGATAAGGACTAGTAAATTATACATTCTTAGCGAACCAAGGTGCAGGGTGCAATTCTCCAGATGCCGGACCAAATATTTAGAGATACCTAACTTATCAATTTGCATGTAATATAGTAGGAAAGGATTGCTATAGTTACTAGATATACTGTGTTATGAACTTGAAGGGAACACATGCACCCTAGTTACTTTCTCATCTTGATAACAACCAAGGTTTACTTTTGCTTACTTGATAATCACAGAATTGAACGAATTTGTTTCACAAACTCCCCTTTTAGTTTATTATTTCGGAAATACCTTTTATAAAAAGATATAATCATGGGTTGAAGTTAAATCTAAACCATATTCCTCGTGGGATCGAACCTAACCTACTAGTTGGGTTATTTACTTGATAACAATCGCTTATGCTTCTTTAAGGAGATGTAATTTGAGCATTTCGATCGTTAACTTCCTTCTTCTTCAACACTCACCCTCAAGCTAGTGAGTAGAAAAACAATTACTCCTAGCTTGCTTTGAATATCCAAAAAAAAACTTTGAATACCCAGCAAAAACTCATTTTGTCAATGCTTTCGGTATGTTAATGTTGTTGTTTTCGAATATCTAGCAACAAAAAAAACTTTAAATCCCAATAAAAACTTGTTTTGTCAATGCTTTGGTATGTTGATGTCGTTGTTTTTCCCCCTTCCTTTTTGAGCAGATAATTACATATTATGGTTTTGTTTTGGTACCTCTTCTTTCTCTTCCCTTAGATCAAAGCCTATGAGAGTATTAACAAATTGATTAAAGGTTAAATATGGTGTCTGACCTAATATGATAAAGGTATTATATTGGAGACCTAAACTTCTAGCAAAGTTAATTATTTTTGTTGCTTGAATATAAGATTTTTTCCAAGAATTTTCATATCTCTTTGGTAGTTTAGCAACCCATAATCAGGTACATGCTTTCTTCGCTCAAGGTGCTTGAGATCTAACTCCTTAGAAACACGTCTTTCTTCTTCCAATCATCTATAATGTCACTATCTTTTGCGTTGTTATTAGTCTCTACAACTTTTCCACAGTCTGTCTAGTGGAACAACTACTTTTAGTTGGTTCATTCACTGTGATCTGAATCAATTGCGATACGTGTGTCCTCTTTATGAGGAGTTTGCTGGCTTAAGTTTAATGGAGCAAGCGATAATGAGTTGGTGAAGTAAGGAGGTCGACATATTTTTGGTAGAAGTGGTCATTTCAAATAGTGATTTTTTTGGGTTTTTTTATCAATATTATGAGCGCGGAAAAACTTTAAGCTCTGATACATGTAGAAATCCATTTATAAATATTACATCTAGAATTAGAGAAATAAGGGATTGTATTGATTGTATTTATGTATTGATTGTGTTGATAAAAATGTTTTTGAGTTACAAGATCCTTATATATGAGATAAATGTAGAGTCCTGAGTTAACTATACTTAGAGTCCTACTACAAAACCTATTACTAATATAATAATAATAATAATAATAATAATAATAATAATAATAATAATAATGCAATTTTAAATAATAGGAATCCTAGTTGTACTATAATTCTGATAGTAATCTAATCCTAGTCGTGATGTAATTATAATCAGAATATAATTCTAGTCATAATATAATCAAAATTAATATAGCTAGTCTAACCCTAGTGCAATTCTTTAGCAGTGTTGTAAACTCGCCAGACAGCTGCATTGGACTTGTTCTTTTGACATGTTCCAATCACGAACGTCCTTCTTCATCAACACTTGTTGGAGACACGTCAGTCAACTTCGTTGGACATGTTCCAATGGTTAGCTTCCTTCTTCTTCAATCAATACCTATTACTAATATAATAATAATAATGCAATTATAAATAATATAGATCTTAGTTGTACTAGAATTCTGATAGTAATCTATTCCTAGTCGTAATATAATTCTAATCAAAATATTATTATAGTTGTAATGTAATCCTAATTAATATAGGTAGTCTAATTCTAGCGCGACTCTAAATCTTCAGCAGCGCTGTAAACTCGCCAGTCAACTTCGTTGGACCTGTTTGAATCGTCAACTTCCTTCTTCATCAACGCTTGCTGCATACACATTATTCAGCTTCATTGGAAATGTTCCAATCATTATCCTAATTCTTTTCAACAAAATGATCACAAGGGGGTGATCTTATAACACCCTGTATTTCAAAAAGGCCAAAATTTTAGCTTTTTAGATGTTGCAAGTGCCAACCATGAAGGCTAACCATGTCCACTGGGTTGAACTATGGACTGTAGGTGTGTACGTGTGTTAACTACCCTTGCAAGTGACTTTATACAAATACCATGTCTCTACTTACGGACCATAAGTTAGACCACGGTTCGTGGTTCATTGGCCAAAATATGGTCATTGACCACCATCGATGGTCGTGCAGGATGGACCGTACGTATTAGTCCACGGTCCGTCGATGGGTAGCTATATGTAAGGGTCCTTTATCCAATAATCTATGAATTTATTGATGGTCCTCTAGGATTGACCATATGTAAGATGTCGGCCCGTCGACTAGGGTTCGTCGGTCGTGGACTGGTAGTTATTTCTAGGGTTAGTTCGGTTTTTTCCTAATTAATTAATTCCTGTACTATATCATTTTTCCTAAGTTTAGGATATATATGTAATAATTTTTACCCCCAAATTAGAATCATTTACTTTATTCTTCGATATTCCAAAAAGAAGATCAAATCTCTTTCCAAATATCCTCTCCCTAGAAACTTGAAGAAGAAGAAAAAATATTAAAGTAGGGTTTCAAGATAAGGTCTCAATTCCTCCATTGAACATGATAAATTGTACTTGAGGTATGGTAGTTTTCATCTATAAATCTCTTTCATTCATGGAATCCCTAAATTCCTTTACTTTAAAAGGTAGAATTCCCCAACTAGCTATAATTATCTTCAATCACCATGGGTTCTTTTGATTATTGATCTTAATGATTGAATTATGTTTTGATATGTATCAATTTATAATTTACAATGATTTTATAAAATTTCCCCATGGACCCATGGAAACCCTTTGTTTTTCAAATTGTGAGCATATAATGTGGATTGTTGATTATGAAAAAGGTTTTTTATGATCTAAACCTTGAAGGGGTAGAATCATATGAATCTATGATATACTTCCTATATAATACATGATTTCTAGATCTGGTGATTGAAAGCAAGCTTTGAACCTTTAAAGGGCAAGGTATGAGCTTATGCATGATCTTAAGAAACCTATATAAATGTTTAATGGTGCTTTGAGAGGAAAGTGTGAAATAATATGTTTTATGTTGTGTTGTGAAAGACTATTATCATAAAAACATACTAGCAAGATTTGAAAATTTCTCTCACATAATAAGGGTTCTTAGGTTGAAAGACTATTCTCACCTAATTGAATCAAAGAGTAACATCTATCCTAATGAAACTAGCTTGGATTGGTTATCTAAGGACATGTTTCGATGAATGATGAGTGTAAGTAAGAAATGACTATTCCGTGGTAATTATGCTTAGCACTGAGTGGATATTGATGTGAGATGGAAGCACTCATGTTAGTAGAGACCGGGTTTCTAGGAGCAATTTCTTGAGATACAAGCCATTATATTAGTAGAGGTTGAGTTTCTAATAACAATCTCCTTATCCTTAAACTATGCTCCATAGGATTATTAGCTAGTGGATCCACTTAAGTTAGAATTTCATTGTTCTACCTTCGACACATACAACAACCCTTTTGGTGTGGGAGACACCGGGGGATCATGTTATAGCTCACATGGTCTCTATGTTGGTTAAGGATAATTTTCCCACAACAAGAAAGTTAATGAAATAAGGTTACTTAAAGAAGAAGTATCTCATATGAGTTCAAAGGTTTAATAATAATGTTAGCTTAAATTTATCAGAATGTTATGACTTATATTTTCTAACCCTTTTATATCAGGTTTTATTTGGTCAATTGCATGTCATGCAATGAAATGTCCCTTCTTAACATGTTTTAATTTTTTTTATGTAATAGCTACCATACTTAGTGCATTTTGTACTAATACATACTTTTGTTTACAATTATTCTCAAATGTAGGGTACGACAGTATATGTTTTTAATATTGTGGCTAGAGATTAGATTTGAGTGTTGCCGAACTTGGTGAGTCCTCATGGTTCGAGGATGGATTAAATTGTTTTAATTTCTTGATGTAATTCTCTTTTTGGACATATTGTATGGGCTAGTTGTAAGACCCCAAAATGAGTTAGGGTGTCAGGATCCTAACATGTTTGTATTAAGGTTATAAGGTCCTAAAATGACTTATAATATGTGCTCAAGTGTATCCTAAACTAGATAACTGCTAATACATATGCTTTGTCCATGTGAAAGGATTTTCTCACATGATATAGAGTGATGAGAGGACTTCTAATCTATAACCTATGAGCTAATCATATGATGGGATGAAAATCCTAAGCCTACATTTTACAAAGTAATATTAATGAAGGTTTTCAATAAAAGGAACTTAGCTTAGCACCGAGTGAACTTGAATATAAGTGTGTGTCCCTTCCTATGGTAGGAAGGTAGGTCACCATAAACGTCATGAGGTGTATAACAACAATGCCTAAATAGGTATAAATAGGGTTTCCATAAGTGAATAACTACAATGCTACTCTTGGCATAAAGAGTGTTTTCACATGTTCCTCCGAGTTCTAAAACTATGCTTGGCACCTATGATCTCGCAATGTGGTATCACTTAGTATGCTAGCTTCTGTTAATGTTCTACCTTGTCTAGGTAAGAACACTTTCCATTGGTGCAAGTCTCTACAACACCAAATTCCATGTTTAGTACCCATGGTCTTAGTGTCAGTTAAGGCTATAGTTTTCGTAAAGTAAAATGGACAATGGAAGTAAATGAATAGGATTGTATCTAGGAGGACTTAAGTGAGGTTACTTAGTATAGGTTAAAGTAATGAAACCATCAAGATATTGCAAAAGTAGTTCCTTATTCCTTAGGAAGTCCTAGGAAGGTGACCTAATGTGTATGTTTATGCTTATGTCCATATCACGACTTTGTAGTATTGGTCTACTTGTTGTGATGAAATGCATGATATGATTCTACAAGAAGTGGTCTTGATATATATATATATATATATATATATATATATATATATATATATATATATATATATATATATATATATATATATATATATATATATATATATATATATATATATATATATATATATATATATATATATATATATATATAAAATGTAATGTAGGTCTTAATGACTATGTGATAAAGGTCTTTCCTAGTTTGGATGAAGTTACCTTTACTTGTTATGTTGACGTATCAAGTGTTAAGGTTTGTGGTCTCATTAAGAGTTTACTAAGAATGTACGGGGTTATGGGGATTCATATGTTCATTTCACTAGTAGACTAAAATTGGGGTCATGAACAAGGTCTTATAAAGAGGAATATGAAAAGAAATAAATGTGTGTGCAAGTTGGATGTAGTTTACTGTAATTGTACTATGGTATTGGCTTAAATATGTCTAAGTTGTACATTACTCCTATGATGGTATGTGTTTTCTTGTGTAGATGATATGTGTGTTTCCTTTTTGCCTTAAGGTGATGCCTTTCAAGTATCACTAGAGGGTTACATTGGAAGTTAATGAATAAAAGGGAAATGAGCTCATTGTAAAGATAACAAAAGCTCACTGTAATGTGACTCAAAAATGTAATAAATCCTATATGTGATCCTATGAAATGTTTGACCTTTGAATATGTATATATGATGCATATGAATGATATAAATGCTATCGTTTAAAGATTTTATAAAGATATACTCAAAATGGCATGATGTATGATTTCAAGAAAATGTCCCTTTTAAATGCATGTGTTCGCATGGTTGCCATACTTAGTGCATTCTTGTACTAATCCCATTCTTCTCTAATTTTTACACAAAGTGTAGGGTATGGATGCTTAAAGGTTGTCCATGATTGAGGATCTTGATAAGTTATTCCCAAGCTCAAGTAAAGGGGTCCTTAAGTTCCAAGGATTCCCTACTCATGTCTTAATGTAAAGTTTATAAGAAGTTATATAGTTATGTCTTATGTTTTAAGGGTCGTGTTCGTAATGTATTCTAAGGTTGTTGAATATAAGTTGACAAAGGGACTTGGGGTCTAAATATTTATTATGACTTATATTATATATATATACGAAGTGATGTTTCTAGCATATGATGTTTTATGAATAGTTTTAAATTTTCCGCTAAATTTACAATGTAATGAGATGAATGATAACTATGGGATTGTATAAGACCTCTGAGAGGTCAAGTACGCCATGTTACTTCTAGGGGGTGTTCCCTTGGATGTGACAAATGTTGTATTAGAGCCTTATTTTTTAAAGTGGATTTGTGTCCAAGAAGTCTCATATTGCCACGTCTACTATAGTCTTGTATCATTGGTGGTGAGTTGCGACACATCAAATGGTATGATAGGCTATAAGACGATATAGTTTCCCTTCTTCATCATTTGCATATCGTTCCATATAACTTAACTCTATAAGATCTCTCTCTTATGTTTTCTTGTCCGGTGTTCTTTTAGATGCGATTGTTTGGATGATATTATCTCTACGCTTGAGGGAGAAAAGGTGAGTTTAAATGTTTATCTTGGTTTTATGGTTTGAATGAGTATGTGTGAAGGTGAAAGTTGGCATGTTTTGATGATGTGATGCCATTTATGGCTATATATGAAAACTATGTGAAATAGCATGTTATGTTGAAAAAAAATGTATGTCATGATATAGTTAAAGCATGCTAGAAGTATAATGGTTAGAATGAGTTCGTTTTGGGAATTATATCTAACTATATGGTTTTGTATGATGGTATCCTTATGATATGATTTGAACTTGAAATTCTTAGTGATTACCTATGAAAGCATGCTGCCCTAACAATATGCACTTAAAGGTGCTCAATGTTTTCCTTTGTATTTATGTGGTCCATGATAAGTTGCCTAGTATGGATTGGAGTCCTTTGTGTAGACTTGATCCTAGGTGTGATTATAGTATGCTTGTCTTGGTAATGTTTTGTATCTCATATTTTCATGCTTTTCCCATCAATTTCCTAAATGTTGCATTTTTGGAATTTGGAAGCATGTTCACTGTAATAATAGGTAGTTTACTGTGAGATTTTTGGCTAATCAACTCATTGTTCTTTTATTAGATGTTGTTGAAATATGTATAGAGTTGATGCATATGAACATGATAATGAATGTAAAAACGAGATTTTTTATTTGGAATGAAGAATGAGAGTCTTATGGCATGATGAGTTGTAGGATTGTTTCTAACTTTTTATTGCGTTGTCAGTCCCTTTATTTTGTGGAACTGCTGTTTCCCTAGAGTTGAGGGTAGTACTCTTATCTTTATAGGGTGATGATGTAGGTTTGATTGACCTAGAAGTTACCTAACATTAATGTTGAAAGAAAAGAAAGAGTCCTTAAGGCTAGGTCGCCTCTATTGTTTCCCCTAATGATGTATGACCTTGGTATCTATTGTATTTTATGAAAACCTTATGTGGTTAAATGGTATGACCTAACTTGATAATTGGGGATAAATTGCCTAGGTGATAAGGTTTAGAATACCTTGGTTGACTTAATGTAAATTCCTTCTAAAATTGTAAGAACTTATAAGTGATGAAAATGAAAGTTGTTTATTAAAGATCCTCTTAAGGTTGGATTAAGTTGCTCTTAATTGGGTTTACCCTAAGTGTGGGATGGTGATGGAGTAGTAAGTTTCTACCTTTTCCTTCTATTCTTACTTGAGCTTGAAACTAATGAATTTCTAGTAAGCTTGTTCATGAATAGAGTTTTGCAAAAGTATGAATTTTGATGACCTTTATATGTTTGGTATGTATTGATTGGCATTACTTTTAAGATATTGTAATGATTTCGAAGTGCATGCAAGAAACATTTTGATAAAATCCATGTTTTCTCATGTTAAATTACATATTGATATGCGAGTTGTGCATTTGACTTCATGAGATAAGATAAGAAACATAAGAATAGTCACTTGTGAGGTGAAATGTTTAGCCTTATAATGAAAAGTTGAGTCTCTTTAAAATAAAATATGTTGAGTCTCTTAAAAACTATTAGACTTTTATGATTTGGAATGCATAATTGTAGGCTCAATCTTGAAAGGTGAAAGCATGTTTAGCTAAGTGCTCATGTGTGTGCCTGTGATTTGTGTTATTCTTCTCAAATATGATTACTGTGAAGGTGAGTACTATGTTACAAAATGATATTTTCGTGAAATGGATTCCTATTTGATGTGATGTACTTAGTGTGACTTACCATTTAGACTTCACTAGGAAGAATCATGAGCATGTCTTGGTTAAAAGTTGAGAATATCTCATTTTAAAAAAGAATTGACCTTGTACTTTGCTAAGGTGTGAACTCATGACACATGTAAGTGTGTTGAGGAGATCATTCCTCCATGGACATCACTAAACATGGTATGGTTGAGTATGACCTCCATGGCACTAAGTCTAACTAATAAAGATCCTTGTTAGTTCAATTAACTCAAGTCTTTGTGTATTAAAGTATGAGTGCCTACTTGCTGTAAGTATTGTTGAAATCTGCCTATGTGTGGCCTTACAAGATGATATTTTAATAAATTGAGGTGAAATGACAATGTTATGATTAGGAGAAGGATGTTCCTTCTATAAACATGATAAGAGCCTTTATGTTTGATTCATTAAATAGTGAGTGAATAATGGTTTTGATTGCTTGTGTGCATTGAGTGATAAAAATATTTGATGTTATAAATGTTATGAACTACTATATGATTCTTTGAAGTCCTTGTTGTGATTAAAGATCCCTAAGTGTAATTCGAGGACGAATGTTCCCAAGTGGGGGATATTGTAAGACCCCAAAATGAGTTATGGTGTCTAGAAACTAACATGTTCATATCCTAAAATGACTTCATAATATTGTTTAGATATAGTATGTAAAGTTTGAAGTGATTTGGAAGTAGAACGTGAAGAGACGACCAAATCGTTCGACAACTAGTCAGCTATGTGTCTCATGTGTCATGCGTGTTTATATACTGTATGTCATGATATTATGAAGTATTAAAATTATTTATAATTAAGTTTAAAGATGGTATATGGAGTTTTGAGAAGTTTGGAGATCAAACGACCAAGAACGTCCAAGGCGTTCGAAAGATAGCCCTTAAGACGCTCAATGTGTGTCTTGATGGGGCGTAGCCTGTTTGGACGAGTTGCAGGTATTTTTTTTGGGTAAAACTTATTTGGAAGGTCTATAACTTATTAAGGTTCGTATTTACGTTTGAAATATATGGTTATGACTTCTAAAGGGCCCCGCAAAAAGCCCCACAAGAAGGACCTAAGGCTGGTCGAGACACTGCCTTGGCAGTGTCAATCAACAGACCAAACGACGGCCAGTTGGTCAACCAACGGCCCGTTGGTGAGTTCTTTTCGATTGGTAATTATATTGGTCATATCTCAACCCAAAAATTGGCCAAGTACCAATCGATGGAAGGCAAAGGACGGCCCGTAGACTGACCTACGACCAGTCGATTTCTCCGTCAACGGTGGCCTGTAAGCTGGTGCCTGCGTCTGTTTTATTTGAAGGATGAATCATAAATTCACCCCACGTCCTAACCTGATTCTAAAATAATTATTTATCTACTTTTGTGTGTATATAAGGTATTCAAAACATGATCAACACCTCTCCCAATATAATTCACCGAATTGAATCTTTTCCTTGCAAAATATTCTCCCTAGAAACCACAATCGTTGGTGAAGCTTAAGAACAGATTGGAGCTTGGATTTTCATGCATGAATCATCAATTTTTAGATATTTTAATGTACATAAATGTATGGTTATACTTCATCTCTAGTTTCCTTCGATCTAGAGAGTTAATCTCAATGTTTTCAAAGAGAAAAATATGGTCAAGTTCTTCTTCTTCATTCTAACCATGAGTTCTTTCTTAAATTTTTTTTTTCAATAGTATAATCTGAATGTACTGATGATTATATACTTATTTTTATGTGATATTCAATCCTATTTCATGATGAACCCATGCTCTTTCACAAACTCGATTTCAGCCTATGTATCGCTTTATGATCTTGATCTTATGCATATTGATTTGTGATTCAACTATGTTAATATGCTTATGTCTAATGTTTAGTATGCATATTGATTGTGAATCATTTATGAATTACCCCTGTGAATCAATGCATGAAGGGTTGAACATGCCGAGCCTAGTCTTCATTATGATCATTGTAATGGGGGTCCTAAATTAATTAAAAAGTGGATTTCGATTATGTTATGATTATTGTAGATACTGTTTAGGTTAATACCATGGTTTAATTGTGGATATAAATATTGTATGATCAAAGTAAAGAAGGCTTGGTTTGAAATGATCTAATTTCTTCTAGTCTATTAAGTAGTAACTTGTGATCTTGACGTTAGGTAGCTTTTATATGAATTGATCATGGTTAATTGTCTATAGCTGCTGCCTATAACGTTGTAAGAGTATGAATTATATGTAATGGATTTAATATGGGTCAATTTATAATATTTTGAAAAGGATTTACCTATGTAAACTTACCTTCCATGGATCCCTAGTATGAAACATGCTTGTAGTGAACTCGACCTTAGTTGCAGTTGTAGTAGTGTCTCATCTAGACTATGATTTCATTAGATACTTCCTATCATGTAATTTATTTTTAAAATATGATTGATGATTAATACTTTGGGAAAATTAATAATATGGCCTATTCTCTCTACTCTACATTGAATTGATAGTTTAATGCCTACGATAGTAGCTTGATCTTGAAGTGTTTTAAGCATGATTTCGTTATGAATAAGTGTATGATTAGCTACTGACTTTGATTGATATTATTGATGAAATATGATGTATAATCCATGCAAGTGAAGTTGGTTGATGATCTATGTCCTTCTACATTCTAGCATGTTAATGATATGTTGTACTAGTTGTAGCATGGCCTTGTAGTAGATTAAGCTTAACTTCATGAATAATTATGTTACCTTAAGCTACTGACCTATACTTGATTTTTTTATGAAAGTGTAGTAATGGTCAATGATGATCAAAGGCTAAAGAATTGGTAAGAATTCCTCTACCCTTCTACTTCTTTATTTCTTTATAGTAATGTTGATGAAGCCTTATATGGAATTGTGTGGTATGGTCCACTTATGGTGGTGGTGTTTAATTTATTTTCAATATATATATGTGTTGACCATGTCCATGAAGGCAAATTGATGAATATATGAACATGTGCGTATGATGATACTATGTGAAGCTTATGCCTACTTTCCTATTCTAGTTGTGATTTAGGTTGTATGGATATTGTGTAAGCATGTGTATATCCATGTTAGGGTAAAGAATAGGTTCTACCATTGAGGATTTAAAATGGTTAATAATTCCTTACCTATGTACCCCTATGTGAATGCATGAATAGCACAAGTTAGGAGTCTTAAGTGTAATATGAAGTTGGGGCTTGTCTCCTATGCTATTTTGTTTTGTGTTGCTTATGGTTGAAAGAGTATTATGGTCTCAAAGGGTGTATGCCTCAATGTGTTGTTGATAACTATTAGGTGATCATGTTGACCAATGTACGCACACACTCACTTTGCATGCATGTTACAAGTAGTATAGGTCATGGTGTCTAAATGAAAGGTAGTTCTCATATTCACTAGTATCTACTAATATGCATGTAATGTATATGTATGTGAAGTATGTTATGTATTCCTTGCAAGTATAACTTGCTAGGTATGCTAGTATGGGCGAGGATATGGGACTTTGACTATGCATTGCACATGTGTACCTTGATAGATAGTTCTAATTTTGGTTGCTATATGAATGAATATGTATGTATGAACATGTGTGACTTAAGATGTTATGTGAAATGTTTTCTCACATATATGTATACACACACACATGAATGATGATCTAGTCAATAGAGGAGCCTTGAAAGGTGTGCTCAAGTGTATCCTAAACTAGATAAGTGCTAATGCATATGCTATGTACATGTGAAAGGATTTTCTCACATGATATAGGTTGATGAAAGGAATTCTAATCTATAACCTATGAGCTAAGAATATGATGGGATGAATCTCCTAAGCCTACATTTTATAAAGCAATGTTAATGAAGGTTTTTAATAAAAGGAACTTAGCTTAGCACCGAGTGAACTTGAATATGACTGTGTGTCCCTTCATATGGTAGGAAGGTAGGTCACCAATAAACCTCATGAGGTGGATAACCACAATGCCTCAATAGGCATAAACAGGGTTTCCATAAATGAATATCTACCATGCCTACTTTTGGCATAAAGAGTGTTTTCACATGTACCTCCAAGTTCCATAGCTATGCTTGCCACATAGGATCTAGCAATGTGATATCACTTAGTATGCTAGCTTGTGTTAATGTTTTACCTTGGCTAGGTAAGAAGACCTTCCATTGGTATAAGGCTCTACAATACCAAATTCAATGTTTAGCACCGATGATCTTAGTGTCGGTTAAGGCTATAGTTTCCCAAAAGTAAAATGGACAATGGAAGTAAATGAATAGGATCATAACTAGGAGGACTTAAGGGAGGTTACTTATTATAGGTGTAAGTAATGAACTCGTCTAGACATTGCACAAGTAGATCCATAGGAAGTCCTAGGAACGTGACCTAATGTGTATGTTTCTGCTTATGTCCATATGAATGACTTTGTAGCATTGGTCTACTTGTTGTGATGAAATGCATGATATGAGCCTAAAAGAAGTGGTCTTGATATATATATGCATAATGTTGGTCTTAATGACTATATGATGAAGGTCTTTCCTAGTTTGGATGAAGTTACCTTTAATTGTTATGTTGATGTATGAAGTGTTAAGGTTTGTGGTCTCATGAAGAGTTTACTAAGTGTATAGGGTTCTGGGGCTTCATATGTTCATTGCACTAGTAGACTAAGATTGAGGTCATGAACAAGGCCTTATATTGAGGAATATGAAAAGAAATAAAAGTGTGTGCAAGTTGTATATAGTTTACTGAAATTGTACTATGTATTGGCTTAAATATGTATAAGTTGTATTATTTTCATATAATGGTATATCTTGTCTTGTGGAGATGATATGTATGTTTCCTTGTTTCCTTAAGGTGATGTCTTCCACTAAGTATCACTAGAGGGTTACTTTGGAAGTTAATGAATGAGAGGGAAACTAGCTCATTGTTAAGGTAACAAGAGCTCACTATAATGTGACTCAAAAATGTAATAAATCCAATATGTGATACTATGAAATGTTTGACCTTTGAATATTTTAATATGATGTATATGAATGATATAAATTCTATATTTTAAAGGTTTTATAAAGATTTACTCAAAATGGCATGAAGTATGATTTCAAGAAAATGTCCCCTTTAAATGCATCTGTTTGCATGGTTGCAATACTTAATGCATTCATGTACTAATCTCATTCTTCACTACTTTTTACACAAAGTGTAGGTTATGGATTCTTAAAGGATGTCTATGATTGAGGAGCTTGATATGTGATTCCCAAGCTCAAGGAAAGTGGTCCTTAAGTTCCAAGCATTCCCTACTCATGTCTTAGTGTAAAGTTTATTAAAAGTTATATAGTTATGTCTTATGTTTTAAGGGTCGTGTCCCTAATGTATTCTAAGGTTGTTGAGTTTAAGATGATAAAGAGAGTAAGGGTCTAAATATGTATTATGTCTTATATATTATATATATACGAAGTGATGTTTCTAGCATATGATGTGCTATGAAAAGTTTTATATTTTTCGCTAAATTTACTGTGCCGATGCGATGAACGATAACTATGGGCTTGTATAAGACCTCTGAGAGGTCAAGTACGCCATGTTACTTCTAGGGGCTGTTCCCCGGATGTGACATTATTTGATAGCTATGATGAAATATGAGTTTAGACTTATACTTTACGTTTATACATTGTTTTGGACTTGAACTATTGTTTTGCTCTTATTGTTCTATTTCTCACGTTATGAGAGCTATGTTTCTTGTATGGAACCTTCGGGGTTCTATACACCTTGTTACATCTAGGGAATACCCCTGGGTCGTGACAACAATGTTATATTTATTTAATTGATAAAAATATATTTCTTTTAACTAAAAAATAAGTTGTTTTTATTATGTTTAATTTTAGTACTAATTCATCAATATCCACTTAAAATTTATCCGAAAATTTCACTTGGAAACCTCATCTTAGGCTTGTTCCAATTTAACACCTGCACTAATAATTTTTTTACCTAACAAACAGTTTATAGACAATTCGGTGAAATAAGATAGTGTGTTATACTCCCACGAATGATGTGGCATATTTCCTCATCAAAAAAATGTAGGTGGTATTGAACCAGTGTAACTAATAAAAATAAGTTATAAAGAAAACATATAGATTTTAGAAAGAACATAAAAAAGATACTCTTTAACCTTTTCCTCTTTCGTCAGAACCTTCCCCTGAAACACCATACACTGTCATTCTTTAATCTTACTCTTTACCTCAAAAATCAATTTAGATTTTTTGATTTTATTTCTTTTATTGTGTTGTGAGTTTTTTTTTTAAGTTTGAATACATCAACAATTTCAAAGGATAATTTCAAAGTCATATTATTTTTGCAGGAAAAAGTGGATTTTCGCGAGAAATAATGAACTGTAAAGTAAGAACAAAATCGATCACTTATTGCTTGTTATCTTAATTTTTTTGTGACTTTGTGTAATGACATTTTCTCAACATCCAATGTCATTGGAAAGGAATCTCCATTTCTTCTTCTTTTATTTTTTGTATTTCTTTTGTTTTAAGATTTATATTTAACTTATATTTGGCTTTGATTTGACAAAAGAGATGAAGAAGGGATAGATATGTTTGGTGGCAGCAACGATAACATTTTTTCCGACAAAAAACTTAAGTTTGCAGATTGAATATTTTGTTGGTTTTTGTAAAGTCTGAGTTAGTTTTATGATGGTAAACTTGTGGATGGTAACAACCGACTTGGTCAAAAAAATAAGATGGTGTATTGAAGAAAGAGAATGACTGAATATCGAAAAGAAAGGATAAAGAATTGTGTGTGATGATGACAACAACTTGCAATGAAAAATGATGGTCGGAGCAGAAGAAGATACGAAATATTCTTTTTTTTTGCTAAAAAGTTACCCTTTCACGTTCCTCTCTTTGTGTTTAGTACAGGCTTTGTCATGTCTGCAAAAAGGGTTAAACAGGTACAAATTTCTTGTTGTGTAGGTGTTCAATAGGTACAACTCTCAATTGAGGTGTTCAAGTGAAATATGCGGACAACTTTAAGTGGCTATTAATGACTTAAAGCCTAAAATTTATATAATCAATTCTCGTACATGGACTCACTACGAAAAATAGCATAATGAATTAAGCATAAATATAAAAAAACGTGTGTTATTTCCCTCCCTACGTTAAATGCTCCGAGTTTTCATACATATCTACTTTTATTATTATGCATATCTTGCAAAATAGTTGCATATACACTCTCTACAAATGATACACCTTCCTTTAACTAATAAGAATTCTCTTATTGGCAAACTTCATGCACTTTATATTTTCTTGTGTCCCTAAACCAAATGAAGACTGCCACTATTTATAGTATAATAAGTATTCTTAGGAATAAATAGGAAGATAATGGAGTGGTAAATAGTGAAGTTAAATGGTCTTAGGAGTTAAATATGTTACGTAGGTTATAGAGAATAATGGAGGGATAAAGAATAATGTAATGGAGAAATAATATTGAGAAGTAATGTACAAGAGGCCACTACCGATGCTGCAAGAAATTATCATAACATCATCACTTACTCGAACAGTTAAGTCAAAAGAATTATCCATCAACGAACAACTAACATCAAATGCAATAATTTGACTGCAAACATTTCAAGCAAATTAATATAAAAAAATTAATATTAAAATAATGACCAATAATCTCCACTCATTTTGATATCATATAGTAGAGTATATCAACTGAAGGAAGACTACCATGCATAATGAAGGTGTGCTCTACATTGAACCTCACTTAGTAAAACAATAATTTTTACTTCAGAGTAGTAGTGGTCTTAGACTTGAACTATGAGTGCTTCAGAGATATAAAATATCACTGTCCATACATAATAATCAAGGTGTTAAGTTGAGCTTTAAAACCAACACGTTATGCTCATCTACTATCCATGTTTCATATGTTTTTGAGAGTAAGCCCAATTACCATAGGAAGCAATATACTTCAACACGTCAGTAGGTGAAATCTGTCAAAAGTGCTCCAGTAAATTTAACAGTCCACTCATACGGGATACAAAAATTCATTAAGAGTTTTATCAACTCAACCTTTACAAATCAGTACAGAAAATAATGTATTCACATCATAGGGAGGGAATAAAAAAGAGGTTGCATTTTTCATCGCAAGGCATCATATGATTGATTTTTTCCTTGTAACCTAGTTATCTCTACTCCTCAGGTTGAGTTTCCTCATATATGAATTAAGAATTTATAGGCTTCAATATCATCCCCCTCGATCTTCTCTAGACCTTTTTTCTTGTTAAGGCCCATAGTAGGAGGATCTGTAAGATTATCACAAGATTTGACATAACCAACATTAATGGTACCTTTTTTCGAATATGTTCTTACATTAGTGTGTTTCCTCCTTATAGGTCTTGATATAAAACTATAGTAACAGTTTTGAACTTTACCAATAACAGCAGTGCAATAACAGTGAACTAAAATAGGAGAAATTGAATTTTCATAATAAAGTATTTGAAACAATAAATTTCTTAACCAATTCACTTTCGCTGAAGTTAAAATAATTAATTCAGCCTCCATCCTCCATGGTAGAGTTAGCAATTATAGTTTGCTTGTTTGATCTCCAACAAATAGAACCACCACCCAAAGTAAAGACACAACCAGTGGTAGAACATTAATTACCTGATAAAGTGTTTCAATACGCATCACAAAGCCTTCAAGTAGAGCAAAATATTATTTTATAGAACAAACCACAATTTTTGTTCCAATTAAATATCTCATAACTCTTGTTACAATGTTACTTACCTAGTTTGCTTGTAAATCTTCCAAGTACTCATACTGCATATCCAATATCATTCCAAAATAAATCAGTCTCATATCTCAACTTCCTATTATGCTAGCATATTCCTTTTGATCTATGACATCATTTTCACTTTAAACAGGAAACAAGTGAATATTTGCTTGTAAATCTTCCAAGTACTCATACTGCATTTGCAATATCAATCCTAGTGAAATCAGTCTCATATCTCAAACTTCCTATTATGCTAGCATATTCCTTCTGATCTATGACATCATTTTCACTTTCAACAGGAAACAAGTGAATATTTTAACCAAAATGAGTAGCAACATGCTTGCAATCAATAAAGTAATATTTTTCAAAATTTTCTGAACATAATGTGATTGGTCAAGGAAAATTCCATCACATGTTCTTATTATTTTTATTCCAAGAATAAAATTTGCCTTGCCAAGATCTTTTATATCAAAATGGTTTCTAAGAATATTTTTAGCTTCGTCAATAACATTCATGGTAGAGCCAAAGATCAACAGATCATCAACATATAAGCAAATAATCACATGTGAATTATTCCATGAATTATGATATATGCACTTATCACACTCATTTGTTTTAAAACGGTTTTCAATCATGCGGGAATCAAACTTTTCATGTCATTGATTTGGTGTCTGTTTCAAGTAATATTGAAATTTAGTAAGTTTACATACTTTGGTTTCTTGGTATGCTTCAACAAAACTCTCGGATTGATCCATATAAATTTTATCATTTAGGTCTCCATTTAAAAAAGTATATTGTACATCCATTTGATGAATTTGAAAATAAAATTTATATTCATAGCCATTAAAAGTGTTATGGATGTAAGTTGTTACCGGTGAAAACGTATCAAAAAGTTCTATTTCTTCTAGTTGGTCAAAACCTTTTGCAACTAGCCTACCCTTATATATTCTTTAGATCCATCTGGTTTCAATTTATTTCTTAAGACCCATTTGTAACCAATTGTTTTACAACCCGGTGGTAAATCAAGTAACTTCCAAGTTTTATTAGAAATCAGAGATCCATTTTCATCATTTACAACCTCTTTCCAAAAATAGAATTATGTGAATATAATCCTTATTTCAATGTGATAGGGTCATCTCCAACATTAAACACATACAAATTTTAACCAAAATCTTTTTCTACTCTAGCTCTTTTACTTCTTCTTAACTCAAACTCATCAATTTGTTTATTTTTCAAAGTAGTAGTAGAAGAACTAGAGTGACAAAATATTTGGTTCAATCCTTTGACCCCCACTATTTTTAGAATCAAATGGAAATTTATTTTCATGAAAAATAGTATCACCGGATTCAACTATAATATTATCTTCAAGATTAAAAAAATCTATAGGGTGTACTATTTGAAGCATAACATAGAAAAATACAAATAATAGCTTTCTTTCTCAATTTTGTAATTTTGGGATCTGTTAGCCTCACAAAGGCTAGAAAATCCCAAACTCTTAGATATCCCAAACTCTTAGATATCCCAAACTTGACATGAAATATTTTCACAATTCAAAAGGTGTCAACTTAAATATTTTAGAAGGCACATGATTCAACACGTAAAAGTAGTTAAAATAACTTCACCCCAAAAATTTAAAGTTGCATGTGACTCAATAAGCATAACATTACTCAATTCAACAAAATTTTTTTTCCCTCTACTTTATTAGATGAAGGAGAGAAAGGAGGAGTATTTTCATAAATTATTTTCAATAATCTAACAAAAGGATTAAACTCATTTGGCTCATATTCACGGCCTCAATCACTTGTAATACTTTTTATTTTTCTTCCAAATGGATTTTCAACCTCATGGAGATAAGTTTTGAAATTTTCAAAAGCATTACTTTTATTTTTCATGAAGTAAGCATATGTAAACTTATAAAACTCATCAATGAAAGTTGAAAAATATCTATTACCTCCAAGAGTTAAAATTCCACCAAGTTCACAAATATTAGTATGAACTAATTCTAACAAATCAATTTTCTTTCAACTTGAAAATGAGACCTTTTAGTGTTTTTAACTTTACTACAAGCCTCACACTTTTCAAAATTCTTTTTTAACCATTGGTATTAATCCTAAACTACTCATAAACATAACGACCATTAATATGATACAAACGAGCATACCAACAATTGGTAGAAGAAAGCATATATACAGAAGTACAATTTTTTCATTTCAACATTCAGTTTGAACATCCCTTCACATGCATACAACTTTCCCAAAAATATACCCTTCTTCACTATTACGTATTGATCAAATTCAATAATCTGTTTAAAGTCTGCTTTATTAAAATGAAAACTAGATCAATTTGTTCCTCATACAAGGAGTATAAAGTACATATTTTGAAGTTAATGCTCTTCCAGTAAAGCACAATTCTACATCTCTCTTTTCAAGCACTTGAGTAGTGTCAGCATCACCAAGTATGATGGTTTTGGACTCCTTAAGATGAGTATATTTATTAAACCAGTCTTTTTCCTAGCAAACATAATGGTTTGCCCAAGAATTGGCCCACAATCCATCAACATTCTCAACCATATTTATGGTTGTAATCACCTCCACCAAAGATTCTTCGATATCGTTTGCCTGAGGGTAGGGACAATGTTTTTAGAATTCGTAAAATCGAGCAATATGCCCCCTCTTGCCACAAACACAACACGTCCTTTGTTTGAACTTGTTGATTATGTGCTTGGTTATTTTCACCATTATTTTTTAGGAGATATACTATTATTTTTCTTAATTTTTTTCTTCTTAGGTTTCAAAGAAGAACTTTTGTGAGTTTCAAGAGTAGAATTATTTGAAGTGATTAAATTTATTTTTGTTGTGATGTTTCTCTCTTATATTTGTAAAAATGGATCTTGGTCCCTTGACTTTTCACCATTATACTTTTTCACTTTCTCATGATGAGAAATAAGTTCATCATCATCCATGGAGGTATCATAAGCTTTATTAGGATTCTTGTCTTATAACACATAAGAAACATTAAGAAGACTTCAGTAGAAAAGTACTTCATTCTTCAATCTTTTGAAATGGTTACCATTGAACCCAAATGACTTATTAAGGTATCCCATCTTGACATCCACAATTTTTTCAATTGTAGCCATTGTTGAATCTCCTTAAAATTGTTAGTGAAAAATACAATATAACAGAATTATAAGATTACAATTAAAAATAAAATGAAGAAATAAAAATCTCTTTATGCTGAGGTATAAATATCTCCCTCTCTTTAAGGAGATTCAAGCTTACTGCGACAAATATTTTTCACCCATCTAGCAGTAATCCTCTTGACTTGTCCCGTCCAAGATACAACATCCTTCACAAAGTATAACTCAACAACTCTGGACAAAAGTTGAGTCCAAAGATCCCCAAATAAAACACCTTCATTCAACTAATAATAACTCTATTTTTGACAAAATTTATGTACTCTATATTTTTTTTGTCCCTAAACCAAATGAAGACTATCATTATTTTTAGTAGAAGAAGTCTTTCTAGGACTAAATATGAAGATAATGGAGTGGTAATCGTAAAGATAAATAGCCATGAGAGTTGCATATGTTAAAAAAAAGAGTAGAGGAATAAAAAATTAAGATAATGAAGAAATAAAATGGAGAAGTAATGGCCAGGATGACATTGCCGATGCTGCAAGAAATGGTCATAACATCAACACTTACTTCCAGTGGAGTAATTCTCCAAATAATTACCCAACGGTTAAGACAACAAAATTATCCACGAACGGACGACTTACAACAGATGCAATACTTTGAATCCAAACATTTCAAGCAAATTAATATACAAAAAATATTTATATTGAAATGCTGACTGACATATTAAACCCTACAATTGTCACATCCGAGGGGCACCCCCTAGACGTAACCGGTGTTTTCCTCCTCATCGAGGACTAAGACTAGCCTCTTAGCTCATTACATTCTTAGGTTAAAATGCGGAAAATTTAAAAGTTTTCTATATCGATCTTGAGGTTTACATAGACCGCTCACATAAAAATAATATATGCATATCGAGTATATATAAACCCTTCATATAAGAAGATTACATAGTCTTCTACTTGTATTGCACATACATATATAAAAGATGTAACATATTATTAAAACCGGATGTCTCATCTCATAACCATCTAAACAAGAGTATAACAATTGGGCATAGCCCATACATCAATACAATAAAAGTCATCTATAGGCTATACAATCTTTAGTTCTCAAATGAAAGGAAGTGAACATATTGTCTTTAAGACTAATAAATATCCAAAGATAGAAAGTGACATTGTTCTCTATTTAGTGAGGACCTACCCAACTTGGAGAGTGAGAATCCAAGTCTTCCTTTTAAAGTCGTCACAAGCTTTCAACGACCAACACTAAAATGTTGGGCAAAAGGGAGAAAATGGGCTTATCACATCACTTGTACTAAGTATGAGACCATATGAACACACAACATAAAATCATATTAAAAAGGGACATTTCATTAAAGTATGCAATTTACTTTGAAAAGCCTTATGCACATTCAAGAACCCATACCCACCAATAAGACATATTCTTTATGTCAAGACCATGTACATCACAGGATCAACAATACTATATTTAGTCAAGCCAATATAGATATCAACATAATTGAGCACATAGTCAAAACAACTCTATCATCAAGTTATAGTATCAACAAGCATGTACAAGAGTTCATAACATCATAACCAAAGCAAACCCATTACTCATGAACCCTCATTAAGTCCACTATTGCAATGAATAAGCAAAGCCCTATAAACTTACTCAATCAAGTAAACCCAACAAGAACCATGACCGATGTCCAACTTCACATAGCATATTATTAAGAGTACATAGCATCATACTTTAGCAATAGAGGCCAAAAACATGTTCATAAGTAAAACCAATAATCATATAATATCATCAACATGTAAGATTATCATATACATATCATTTACATTCATAAGCATATACATACATAAGAACATCCTCTTAAGACTTCCCTCAAGGCTAACTAGTGCAATGTTTAGGTAGTGTCCCATGCCCTTACCTAGATTAAGCTAAACCCCTTAGATCATCCTAATTAAAGTTCATTCCTTTAGTTCATTTTACCATTTGGGAATTTTTTGCCTTAATAGACATAGATCACATGAGCTAATGTGGAATCAGGTGTCATGGAACCCTACACCAAAGGATGACAGACTACTTTCCATGGTAGTACCAAAACATGAACATAGCATCTAGGTGGATCACACACGGTCAAACGGCGTCGAGCATGGCATGCCATCATCTCTTTTGGAAAACACACACGGTCGTACGACATCGGGTGAGGCATTCCATCTTCTCACTTCGACTGCATGCACGGTCAGATGACGTCGGGCGTGGCATGCCCACATGGGCCTTGGGCAACATAAACAGTCGGATGACGTCGGGCGTAACATGCCATCATCGCCCTTGGGCAACACACACGGTCAGATTATGTCGCTCATCGCATGCCCGCATGATCCTAGGGCAAACACACAGTCGGACGATATTGAGCATTGCATGCCGTCAATGCCCTTGGGCATCAGACACTATCGGATGACGTCGGGCGTGGCATGCCATCATCTCATGGGAAGCACACAAAGTCGAATGACATCGTGCGTGGTATGCCATCATTGCCCAAGGAAAGCATACACGGTTGGAAAACGTCGGGCGTGGCATGTTATAATCTCCCTTGGACAGAACACTCGATCGAACAACGTCAGGCGTGGAATGCCGC